>CM054057.1:193287211-194487211 GCA_028641055.1 Alopecurus myosuroides | reverse complement strand
ACTTCTGTCAGGTTCTCGGTGAAATTAAACGGTGAGCTCCTTCCGTTCTTCACACCCTCGCGAGGTCTACGCCAAGGTGATCCAGTTTCCCCGTATCTATTCCTAATTTGCGGCCAGGGTTTTACTTCTTTATTGAATAATTTTGGAAGTCCGATCGTGGATAGAGGAATCAGAGTGAGTGCGTATTCACCATGGGTGAATCACTTACTCTTCGCAGATGATAGCTTGATTTTCATGGGCTCAAATGAGCGGAGTGCTATGAGATTAAACGAAATTCTTCGTATTTATGCTGAGAGTTCTGGACAAGCTGTGAATAGGGAGAAAAGCTCGGCGTTTTTCAGTCCCAATACGCCATTGCCGATGAGAGAGGAGTTGAAAAATCTGTCGGGCATCTCAGTGGAAGCATTATCGGAGAGGTACCTAGGCTTACCAACGGCAGTGGGCAGAATTACTAGTGGTACTTTTAACCACATTGATGAAACCATCCGGGCAAAGATGAATGGATGGTCGGAAAAAAAATCTTGCGTGTGCTGGAAGGGAGATGCTACTAAAATCAGTGATACAGGCAATTCCAACATACAGCATGAGTTGTTTCCAATTGACAAAGAAAGTGTGCAAGAATGTTACATCTTGTATGGCTAAATATTGGTGGGGGAGCTCCATGGATAAACGGGCGATGCATTGGATGTCATGGGAGCGACTAGCAGCACCAAAAGCAAAGGGCGGCATGGGATTCCGAGATTTACAGTTGTTCAATGTTGCAATGCTGGGCAAACATGGCTGGCGCTTATTGACACAACCGGAGTCATTGTGCGCGCGTGTGCTCAAAGGGAAATATTTCCCTCACACGACGTTCTTGGAGGCATCAATTCCACGGGGTGCCTCGGCTACGTGGAGAGCTATAGTAGCCGGGAGAGCGGCGTTGGATGTGGGGCTGATTACAAGAGTGGGAGATGGCTCATCTATTTCAGCTTGGGTGGATCGGTGGATACCCAATAGTTCAACTCGGATGCCAATGGGCAGATTGTCGAATGACCCACTAGACAAAGTTTCAGAACTTATTGATCCGTACTCAGGATCATGGAAGGTGAACGAGGTTCAGAAGTTCTTCCTCGCTCCGGACGCGGACTCAATTCTTAATATTCCGCTCAGGTGGGAGGGTGGAGAAGATTTCCTTGGGTGGGATTTGGAAAAATCAGGTGTCTATACTGTAAAATCATCGTATCGTGCTCTTATGACTCAGAAGGAGTTTCAAACTCGAGAGGAAGGGGCGGATACTGAATCCTCATCAGCAAATAAACAGGTATGGGACACCCTATGGAAGCTTAAAGTGGTACCAAAAGTGAGAGTTTTTTGGTGGCGCATGTTGAGGGGTATTCTTCCGGATGCGGTCACGCTCAAGACTCGGCACATCAAAAAATTGGGGCGGTGCGAAATCTGCCTAGCAAAGGATGAGGACATGATGCATGCGATGATTGCATGCCCACACGCCCAGCTGTTCTGGAAGACGGCGCGAGATCGATTGGACTTGCATATTCCAAGGCTGCACCCAGCAACTTGGGTCGTGACATACTGATGTCGGATCTGTTCTGCAAAGAAGATCGGTGTAAAGTGATTTCCATAATGCATGCGATATGGGGATCGCATAATAGATGGGTACATGACAAGGAAACATATGATCCAGTTCACGCAGTAAAACATGTGCAGGAGACTTTGTCATTGTTGGAACTCCCGGGTGTCTCGGGGAAGATGCCGCAGGGGCAGTTGTGGAGGCCACCTGATCCTGGATGGATCAAGATCAATACAGATGGGGCGATGTCAGTGGATACACGCATGGGGGTTGCAGGTGGTATTGCCAGGTCTCATCTTGCTTTCCTGGGAGCCTGGAGCAAGCCGATGGATGGGGTTACTGACCCATTCATAGCGGAATTGATGGCGGTGCGAGAAGGTACAATTTTTGCTCAACTAAGGGGATTTTCGCATGTGATCATAGAGACGGATTGTTTGGAGGTTGTCAACCTTTGGTCCTCGCGTGGTGCTAGTCGCTCTATTGCTGCGCCTATCTTTCAAGACATTGAGGAGCTGTCTTCGGAGTTTGTTTCCTTTTCAGTTAAGCATACTTCTCGTTCAAATAATTGTCTTGCACATTTGTGTGCTAAGCGAGCTTATTCGCTGTCAAGGACGGATAGTTGGTTAGAGTCTAGCCCGGATTTCTTAGTAGCAAGTTTGCTTGCTGATTGTAAGAGTTTGATCTATAATTAATAAAGCTCCTGGATTTCGTGCAAAAAAAAAGATAGACGTATTCAAATGACAAATACATCTATTTTAACACATTTCTATGACAGCTACTTCGAGACGTAAGGGAATAAAAGAATAACACACTCCTGTTCTAATAGTTGTTATATTTTAAAACTCATTTTGGTTTGGTAGATCCTATAAATTGAATACTACTATCACTTTATACAACAGAGAACTATCCTGGAGACCTGGATCCGGAACTCTCCTTTTCTTTTACAATTAAAGATATTTTTCCTTTATTGACCTGGATCCCGAACTGGTTTCACATGACGGTCGCGGTTTTCCGAGACGCATCGTTTAGCTAATCCTGCTTTTGGACCAGCCCGCACAGACTTCAAAGCTAATTAGTGGTGACATTACTCTAGTTACCGTAAATTGGGATTTACGCGGCGAGTCGGCGTCGGTACATGGGCGGCGAGTCGAGTGGCAAGTGGGAACATTGATCCATGTTAACATTACCATAAAACAGTACTCCGTACAACAGTACGATCTACGATCCGATCTATTAAGATTCTGCTTTCGTATTTGGCAGAATATTTTGTATCTATAGCTTCCATGTCCAGTCACTAACCGGCCATCACATGTCAGTCGGTGCATCATTGTCACTCGTGACGGTGTAACGCCTTGAGCTCAGCAACAAGCCGTGCCCAGTCACTGCACGATGACCCACCTTCAGCCACGGCAGCGCGAGCCGCGACGCCGAGCTCCCGCATCCTCGCCCTTGTACCCGCCGCCTCGTCCTCGCCGTTGCCCATCAGCCTGCCCACCGCGCTCGCCACCGCCTCGGCCGGCACCACGGCCTCCACGTCCTCCTTGCTGGCCACCTCACGCACACGCACGCCGACGCGGAGCACGTCCACGAGGAACGCCTCGTTCAGGAACTGCTCGGCCCGGAGCGGCCACGTCGCGAGCGGCACGCCCGCCCAGACGGCGTCAAGCACCGAGTTCCAGCCGCAGTGGCTCACGAAGCCGCCCACCGCGCGGTGCTCCAGGATCTCCGTCTGCGGCGCCCATCGTCCGGCCACCACCATGCTGTGCCTGGACGCGCGCTCCTCCTCCATACCCTCCGTCGGCGTGGGGATCACCCAGAGGAACGGCGTGCCGGATGCGCGCAGCCCGGCGCCCAGCTCCTTGAGCTGGATCGCGCTGAGTCCGCACGTGCTGCCGAAGCAGGCGTACACCACCGACCCAGCTGCCTGGCCATCGAGCCACTGCAGGATGGGGTCTCGCTCCGCACCGCCGGTGACGGCGACATCGCTGCGTGCGGTGATGGCGCGTCTGGGGCCGAGGAGGAACACTTTCTTGGGAGAGCCGTCCAGGCACCGGTAATACTCGGCGAAGGCAGCCTCGAGCGCCGAGAAGCTGTTGAAGGCGACGGCGTAGCTCTCGGCCTCGGCCGCGCGAAAGAGGGGAAGGTGCGCCAGCGCCTCCTCGTTGACATGGGCCCTGCGGAGCTTCACGGGTTCCGAGAAGCCGCCGGGGACAACGAAGGGGTCCGGTGATACTTCGGTGCGGTGAAGGTGGACTCCGACCATGGACGCCGCAGCGAAGGCGCCGATGGTGTGGAACGTCACGTGCGGGACGCCGCACTCGCGGGCGACGCGGGGCGCCCAGTGTAGCACGGCGTCCGATACGACGGCCACGGGGCCTGATGTGGGCGCACGTAAGGTCTCCGCGAGCACCGGCGCCAGGGCGTCCTCAGCAGCGGCGAAGAACGCCGGCGCGGATGCTGCGTCCGGGAGGAGGGAGAAGTCGGCGTGTGCGCCCGGGAAGCGGAACGGCACCACGCGGACAGGAACGGAGGCCGGCGCGAGGGCCGCGAAGTGGGGCGTGGTGATGATGATCGCGCTGGTGGTGCCATCGCCGCCGCAGGAGGCCGCCGTCGCGGCGGCTGCCAGCGGAGCGAAGTGGCTGCGCGCGAGGAAAGGCACGAATACGAGGCGCAGGGGCGCCGCGTCTGGGCGCGAGCGAGGCGCGGTAGTGGTTTTGGCCCGCATCGTGTTTGATCGCGTCGGCGTTGGGCTGGTTAGGATGCACGGGAATTGGGTAGGAAACGACGGCTTTGCTGGGCTTCTTGTTTAGGTCCAGGAACTCGTACTCACGACATACGCGCGCATGGTTTGTTTCAGGAATTCGTGGTCACACGTTTGTGTGTGCTTCCCATCCCGCCGAAAATGTCTATTAGATTTTTTTTTCCCTCTCGCAAATGGGAAATACCCCAAACGTGTGTGCTTCACAATTTCGCATCCCGCCAAACGTGTATGAGATGGGTTTTTTTTCTCGATTTAAACAATTATTTAATTGTGAGATTATCAATCAAGTACATTAAACATCACTATTTACTTGCTTTTTTTGAAGAAAGGCACAAGACTTGTTTAATTCATTAAAGAAGAGAGTTAGAAAATAAAGTATAGGATTACAAACGAAGCCCCATGCAAAAGCGTACCCTCTGGGTAGCAAAAGACCATCTACTCCCTCCGTTCCTAAATATAATATGTTGTAGCTATTGTTCATATTGTCTAGATACAGGTAGATATGTGAGTATATGGAAAACGGCTAAAACATCTTATATTTAGGGGAGTAGATGACTTCCACTTGCTTAAACATGCACGTATCTAGACATGTTTTAGTGCGTACATACATGCATGTTTAGACAAAAGAAAGTCATCTATTTTAGAACGGAGGGAGTAGCTTCTAACTTGATGCGGCAAAAATGGTGTCAGGCATCGTGCTAATGCATGGGCAGAGCCAACATTACGCTAGGCCTAGGGCCACCATAAATTGCCAAAATTAGCAAGTAAAATTACGAAATTCAGTTGTGAACCAGAGCTCACATGCTCCTGTTAGGTTCCAAAAAATTTAAAAGAAAATAGAAAAACATTTCAAAAATTTCTGAAAGAGATCAGAGGCAAACATGTATATGTGTTTTACAAACGTGTTAAATTTCGGAAATAAATTACATTTTGAGTGCCCTGCATAAAAATAGACAAAATCACCCCTTCTCTGAAAACTACACGATTTGTGTTTTTTGTTTTCAGATATCTAAAAAGGAGCAATTTTTATATCTCACTTTTGTCAATGGTTTGTGTTTTTTACATATGGAACCCGAAATGTTATTTCTTTACGAAATTTGACACATACGTAAAATATATATACATGTTTGCCTCTGATTTTTTTCAGATGTTTTTTTAAAAAAGGGAACTTGTCAGGAGTATGTGAGCCCGGGAGCAGAAACGCCTCTCTCGTAAAATTAGGGCTAAAAACTTGAAATCAACAAATATACCAAGGAATTTTGTCCCGCACCCGGGCCATTCCCAGGATGCCCGGGGTAAATCTCCGCCCCTGTGCTAATGTGGTTGAAGGTTTTAGGACTGCCCTAGTTCTAAATCTCCCATGAGACAAGCATGATGTCTAAAGCTTTCCTTGTGAGTAAAGACAACATGATCCAACCATCTTCACATGTCGTCGAAGATGGCCCCAATCCGAAGGGGTGAAATCAACGAGACCGAGCCAATCCTTAACCATTCCCCAAATACGAGTGGTGTATCATCACGCAAAAAGGAGGTAATTTGCTTGGTATTGCTTCCACGACTAAAGTTCATTCCCTAACTCCACATAGCCTAGTTAGATCTAATCATCTCGAAGTTGTCTCCTTTATTTTAGTTTGTAGATGTCACAAATTGGAATATAATTCTTTGACAGAGCATATTTTATCGTTGACTTGGTATAATTCTTTGACATTCCGTAGCAACACATAAGTATTACGCTGGTTTATTCACATGTAAGATAAAGAGCCCAGTTTTGTGCACCGGTGCTCCTGAAATAAATTGAAAAGAAAAGAACCGAGAATATAAGAACGGGCAGACGGTTTGATGTTAACTGTCGTTAGTCTCACTGTAAAAGAAATAATTCATGCCACACTTCTGTTGCCAATCGGTGACAGTTTTCTGTACCTCAAAACTTTCAAGACCAGACACGTGAAAATCAATTGCAACCTCAACTGACGAATGAGAAAGATCCACGATGCTAGCTGGTAGCTACTACCTATATCCAGGAATCTAAATGGGCACAAAGGGGTAAGATCAAATATATTCAGGAAGGGGGAACAATACTAAATACTTCCACTTAATCGCTAATGGAAAGCATAGGAAGAAGAAAATTATTCAGTTAGAGAAGGATGAAGGTACTATAGTGGGAGAGGCCAATCTCAAAGTGTTTATTTCAGAGTTTTATAAGAAGTTATTTGGAGCATTGGTGTCGAGTAATTTTGCTTTGATAGAAGATTTTAACAATAATATACCTCAAATTTTCTTCCATGAGAACTCCATTTGAACGGCTCCTTTTACGGAAAAGGAGTTTTTGGAGGCGATCAGTCTCATGGAACATAATAAAGATCCCCGATCAGACGGGTTCCTGGTGGAGTTTTAAGAGAAATTCTGGAAGGTAATTAAAGTTGATTTGGTGGCCATGTTGACCCAGCTACACCATGATGATTTGCCTCTTTCATATTGAATTTTAGTGTCATTACTTTGCTGCCCAAAAAAGAGGATGCTAGTTGGATTGAGCAATATAGGCCAATCTTCTTGCTCAACGTGAGTTTTAAAATTATTACCAAAGTTGGTACTAATCGAGTGACTTCAATTGCGTCCAAAGTCATCCGGCCAACACAAACTGTGTTTATACCCGGTAGAAGTATTTTAGAAGCTGTAGTGGTTTTGCATGAAACAATTCATGAGCTCAAAACAAATAAGTTAGATGGCATGTTATTCAAAATAGACTTTGAGAAATCCTATGATAAGGTAAACTGGTCCTTTTACAACAAGTGTTGCGCATGAAAGGTTTTGCACCTCAGTGGTGTCAATGGATTTCCATCTTGTTCAGCAAGAGAGTGTGGGAATACGAGTTAATGATGATATCGGTCATTATTTTCAAATAATTAAAGGACTACGTCGAGGAGATCCTTTATCACCTATCTTATTCAATTTAGTGGTTGATATGCTTGCTATTTTAATTGAAAGAGCAAAGAGGATGGTCAAGTAGGAAGCCTCATTCCTCATTTAATGGATGGGGGGCTGTCCATACTTCAGTATGGGGATGATGATACGTCATAAACGTATCCTTAATTTCTGATGTTCCATTTTTTTCCCACATGTTTGCTATACACTTTATGTTATTTTTATCGATTTTCCAGACTAACCTATTGACAAGATGCCATAGAGCCAGTTCCCTATTTTCTGGTGTTTTTAGTTTCAGAAAAGTTGTTCTGGAAATATTCTCGGAATTAAAAAATTCGAAGCCCATAAGTCTTAGAAATCTCGGAAGTTCCACGGAGTCCCAAAGAGACCCGGAGGGAGGCCCCAGGGGGCCCACACCATAGGGTGGCGTGGCCCCCCTTGGCCGCGCCAGGGGGTGGTGTCGGGCCCCTGAGCCTCCACCGCCTCTGCCCTTTCGCCTATATAATCCCCCCGAGAGGTAAACCCAAAAAGGATCCCACTATTACCTGAGAATCACCCGAGGCCGCGTTACCATCATTCCGAGATCGGGAGGGTTCTGGAGCTCTCTCCGGCACCCTGCCGGAGGGGGAAATTATCACAGGAGGGGTCTACACCACCATGCTCTTCTCCGAAGTGATGCGTGAGTAGTTCATCCCTGGACTACGGGTCCATATCAGTAGCTAGATGGTTGTTCTCTACACTTTGTACCTCATTTTTAGATCTTGTGAGCTGCCTATCATGATCAAGATCATCTTTATGCAATGCTACATGTTGTGTTTGCTGGGATCTAATGAATGTTGAATGATATGTCTTCTGATTATCAATCTATCATGTTATCTTCATGCATATGTTATTTATGATCTTGCATGTTCTCCGTTGTTAGTTGTAGTAGTACAGCCCATCACAGGCTATACTGTTGCGTGTAGTACTGGCCCCTGGACCGTTCACCAGCACACACAGCACAGATAGTAATAAAAGGAAACAAATGTATTGAATACTATCGAATATCCAGAGTAAAGTAATTTATTACAAACTGCATAGCGAAGTGCTAGCTCAAATAATTACTAATAACACAGCAAGGCAGCGGTAGACCTCCATCTTGTTTGCACGCCACAGGCGAACAAAGGTTGATGTGAAGCCTCGGAAACCTACGAAAGCTAATCCGTATCCGAATAACCTGCACGTTGGAATATGCAGCCCCCAAAAGGAGGCCAGGTCATTCTGAGAAATGGTGGCAAGTGACACTATGGTGGTATATAAATGACAAGTGCTAGTCTACATGCATATTTGGCTGGTGGAGTTTCTAGGCTATTTTGCATAAAGGCATTTGACCTATCATTTATTAGAAATTAAATTTTGCACATAATTGGACACTTTGGTTGATAGCAAAGTGCTCCTACCCTTTGGATTAGCACACTGAAATACCATCAGGAACTTCTCCAATAACCCATAGTCAAATTGGTAGTAATTAATAAAACAAGATGAACGAGATATGTCAGGTTTCCCATCTAGTTATTGAATTGTCCCTAACCAATGGAACATGGCTAAGATCTTAGTTTTAACCCTCGCGAGGTTTGTGCCCTTTACCCGTGTTGCCTAATAGACCCCAAACACTATGATACACCATTAGTACCACGGAAGGAAAGAAGATTAAGCCATAAACTATAAGAAGTAGATCCCCAAACCCTCCACGAGCCGGACCATCCTACAACTATTCTACATCTCTGGACACGTTGTTCGAGTCACCACAACCTACAATTTATGTCTAGCCCATACTAATATGAAACACGGCTCCACGCAAGAACAACTACATAAAGAAAATAAACATAATCTCAAGATACCGGGCGGCGGTCCCTACCAAACTTTGCACTCTGATGACATGCTAGCAATCCGCCCAGTGGTTAATTAATTATCATGTTGTTTTTATAAGCAATTAAAATAGCGGGTAATACTTTAACATGATAATAATTCCCAACCACGAATATCTAGAGGATGGCTAAGCAATCTACAAATATGATGTTTCCCTAGCATATGGATTGCTACAATCTAGGGGGAACATATGATCGCTTCACTTGGGTGTTAGTGAAGCAATCTAGCATAGCGATAACACTCGAATCCTACTCATGCATAACTAGCATAAAAATCTAATGCATATAATAAAATAGTAGGATCATGTGTGTCACTTTCCTTGACAACACGAGCATCTGTTCACACAGTCCTCGCAAACGCACTCGCTGTAGTCGTTGTAGTCTACACGTTGCAGTAAACATAACATAAGCAACAAGACAAAACAATATACAACACATGCATGCATGCAAGTTTATTGATGTAGAAAAATATATCTACTATTATTCTCTGATTGTTAATGACATGTATGATGCATGAAAAGTATTTTTGTTGCAAAGAAAACAATTAAGGCAATTATAATGATTTAATAGTGCTAGATTAAGAACATGCAAAATCTAATTCGAATTAAGCATCTACATAAGTTGGTATTATTTTTCCTGGATAGATCTAATCAAAACAAGACTATACAAAAAAGATTTGATGAATTTCGAGTTACGGTTGATTTTATATGATTTAAATAGCCTAAAAAGCATATTTGAAAACAGAAAATAAATATAGGTTAAAACATAGATTGGATTGCGTAGATGGATATATCTTATTTTTCTCTTTCGTTTGGTATATTACATGCGAAAAACGGATTTGTAGATCAGAAGATATGGATTTTAGAAGTTTGGGCAATTTTCTGTAATTCTACTCGAAATTTAATTAAGAGGTTGACCGGTTGACCGGGTTTGACTGCTGACTAGGTTTGACTGCTGACTAGAGTGATGTGGCGCGGTCTGATTGGCTGTACCTGTTCACTTAAGTGAACAGATCTGAACCGTTAGATCACGATCGTACGGCCGGGAACAGGTCTGGGAAGCTCACCGAAAAAACTCGCCGGAGAAGCTCGCCGGAGTGACGGTGGTGATGCACGGACGTGGATGGCGTGGTGGCTACGGTGCTCCTCTGGGTGTGGCGACGGTGGCAAACGACGGAGCTCCTTCCCGCGAACCTTCTCGTGCCCTCGGACCTCCTCCTCCTTGCTCCGGCGGCGTGAGCTCCAAGTTTGCAACAATGGTGGTGGCGGTGGTGGAAATTTCGAGCTCGAAACGAGATCGATTTGAGCAAGTGTTTCGCGAAATTTTTGAGAGCTTTGGAGGCCACGGGTGTGGGGTATTTATACCCGGAATTTCGTGGCCAGGGGGAAAGAAACGGGCCGGATTCGGAGATTTCTTGGGGATAAACGCGTTCAAAACAACCTCCATGTGCGTACTGGAACCAGAGTTCGCGAGGAAGACGGCCAGTGGGGCCCTGTCGGCAGAAAAAAAAGAATCTTGGAGAGAGAGAAAGGAAGGCTGGTCGAGCGCGTGCGCTACGGCTCCTGGCTGTTACAATTTTGTTTTTGTTTTTTTCTATCTTGGTGTCTGCCCATGCACGTGCAAAGGTAGGGCTCGGCCGGGTACATGCCTGGCTGCTTTGCTTCGTGCACGCTTTTTTTTATATACCTTTTATTTGTTTTTATATACCTTTTTTTCACGTACAATCTGTTAGCAGCTAGCTCACTACACAATTTTTTTATCTTATTTCTTTGATAACTATTTAAATACTACTCAGATTTGAGTGAGATAAATTTCTAAAAACTCGAAATTTGAAGCTCTATCACATTAGGTTATTTTGGAGCGAAATTATAGACAAAATAAAATATCAAAATAACTTTGGCTAATAATGCCTTATAGGATAATTTTGTTGCTTTTGAACATGATTTATTTTGGGGGATTCCAATGCAACAAACAAAATGCAATTTTTTTGAAAACATGCCATGCTATGCATATGGTCTTAATGCAGAACATTCCAAATGTAAGATTTGGGATGTGACAGACTAACCCCCTTAAGATGAAGCTCGCGCTCGAGCTTCGGAATGGCTAGCAAATAGGTATGGATGGTCTTCTCGAAGATCAGCCTCTCGTTCTCACGTAGCCTCCTCTTCGGTGTGATGACTCCACTGAACCTTGCAGAATTTGATCGTCTTGGTCCATGTCATTCTCTCTGTTGTATCCAAAATTCTGATAGGCTTCTCCTCATACGTGAGATCACTCTTCAACTGAACCTCCTCTAGCGGAATCGTATCCCTCAATGGTGTATCTGCCATTTCTGGGTGACACTTCTTCAATTGAGACACATGGAATACGTCATGGACGTTAGACAATCCTTCTGGCAAGTCCAATTGATAGGATACTTCTCCTTTGCGTGACAAAACCTTATACGGTCCAATGAAACATGGTGCTAGCTTTCCCTTGATTCCAAAACGCTTAACTCCACGCAGTGGCGATACTCTAATATATGCCCTATCACCAATCTCGTAGGTCACTTCCCTACGCTTAGTATCAGCATAACTCTTCTGTCTTGATTGTGCTACCTTCAACCTATCGGAATCAGTCTAACCTTCTCCCTAGCGTCCTTGATCATGTCAGGACCAAAGAAACTACGCTCTCCTACTCCATCCCATAACAAAGGAGTCCTGCACTTCTTGCCATATAGTGTTTCGAATGGGGCCATCTCTATGCTAGACTGATAACTATTGTTGTAGGAAAACTCTGCGTAAGGCAAACTCTCATCCCAACTAGAGCCATAATCCAGAGCGCAAGCTCTCAACATATCCTTAAGAATCTGGTTTACTCTCTCTGTCTGACCATCCGTCTGAGGGTGAAACGCTGTGCTGAACTCTAGTCTTGTTCCCAATGTCTTGTGCAAGAAATGTGATGTGAACTGTGTTCCTCTATCAGACACTATTCCCTTCGGCACCCCATGTGCACAGACGATCCTGCTCATGTATAGCTTAGCCAATTTGGCGCTAGTGTAGGTGGTCTTTACTGGTATGAAATGAGCCACCTTGGTCAAGTGATCGACCACTACCGAAATAGAATCATAGACAGACCTAGTTCTAGGTAATCCTGTGATGAAATCCATTCCAATCTTATCCCATTTCCAATCTGGTATTGGTAATGGCTGCAATAATCCTGCCGACTTCTGATGCTCAGCTTTTACTCTACTGCACACATCACATAATGCAATGTACTCTGCGATGTCCTTCTTCAAGTTATTCCACCAAAATCTTTCCTTCAGATCCATGTACATCTTCGGATTCCCTGGGTGAATGGAATATGGCGAGTCATGAGCTTCTTGGAATACCAACTTTCTAATTTCAGGATCCTGCGGTACGCGGATACGCTTCCCAAACCATAATGTTCCATCGGCATCTTCATGAAACACCTTCATCTTTCCTTCACTCATTTTCTCTCTTATTTTCTTTATTCCTCCATCATCCTTCTGGGCTCCCTTGATCTTGTCCATCAGTGTTGGCGTTACCTCCATGGTTGCCAAATATCCCTCATTCACTAATTCCAAACGGAGAGACTTGAATTGTTCACACAATTCATCTGGTAACTCCCCTGCAGTGAGTCCATTCACATATCCCTTGCGACTTAATGCATCCGCCACAACATTAGCCTTTCCTGGGTGGTATTGGAGATTCAAATTGTAGTCCTTTATCAACTCCAACCATCTCCTATGCCTCATATTCAACTCCTTTTGAGTGAAGATATACTTCAAACTCTTGTGATCCGTAAAGATGTCACATTTCTTGCCCATGAGATAATGTCTCCATGTCCTGAGGGCATGTACAACTGAAGCTAGCTCTAAATCATGAGTCGGGTAATTCTTCTCGTGATTTTGAGCTGTTGTGACGCATATGCAACTACTCTCCCATCTTGCATCAATACACTACCTAGTCCTCGACGTGAAGCGTCACAGTACACTTGGAAATCCTTCCGGAGATCCGGTAAGCATAGAACTGGTGCTGTTACTAGTCGTTGCTTCAGTTCTAGGAAACTAGTCTCACAATCCTCAGTCCATAAGAACTTATTTTCCTTCTCCAACAATTTTGTCATTGGTTTAGCAATCTTGGAGAAATTCTCAATGAACCTACGGTAATATCCCGCAAGTCCTAAGAAACTCCGTATATCCTTCACATTCTGTGGTGATTCCCACTCAATTACAGCTGATACTTTGGCTTGGTCTACTGCAATACCATCTCCCAACACTACATGTCCTAGGAATCCCACTGTATTCAACCAAAACTCACATTTTCCAAAATTAGCATATAACTTATGTTCCCTTAGCTTCCCCAGAATCAAACGTAAGTGTCCTCCATGCTCCTCTTCATTCTTGGAGTATACTAGAATATCATCTATGAACACCACTACAAACTTATCCAAGAACTCCATGAATATATTGTTCATCATGCTCATAAAGTATGCCGGGGCATTGGTCAATCCAAAAGACATGACGGTGTATTCATATAGACCATACCTTGTTGTAAAGGCGGTCTTCGGAATATCCTCCTTCCTAATCTTCAGCTGGTGGTATCCAGATCGCAAATCGATCTTAGAGAACACACTAGCTCCCTTCAGCTGATCAAACAAGTCATTGATGTGGGGGAGTGGGTATTTGTTCTTTATTGTCACCTCGTTCGGAGAACGATAGTCCATAACTAGACGTTGTGTCTTATCCTTCTTTTCCACAAACAAAACTGGTGCTCCCCATGACGAGGAACGCCGTTGAATGAACCCTTTGTCCAACTGCTCTCTAAGTTGTTTCTTGAGTACCTTCAGTTCATCCACATCCATCTTATACGGCCTCTTAGATATAGGTCCTGTTCCCGGTATCAAGTCAATGACAAGCTCGATGTCCCTATCAGGTGGCATTCCTGGTAGTTCCTCCGGAAACACGTCAGGGTACTCGTTCACTATAGGTACATCTTCTATGCTAACCCCCTTAAGAGAATTCAACTTGGTATCATTAAGAACGTGAGTGTACCTATATCTGCTTCTTCTTCCTTCAGGTGTCGTGAGTGTGATTGTTCTCTTGGCACAGTCTATCTGACCTTCATACTTTGCCATCCAATCCATTCCAATAATCACATCTAATCCTTGTGAATCCAACACTATGAGATCTGTGGGGAAAGTGTGTGTTCCTATAGATAAGGCTAGTAGGCGACACCCCTGGGTTGATAACATCTCCCCTCCTGGAGAGCTAACTCTAATAGATCTCTTAAGAATCTCAGTAGCTAGCTTATTTCTATCCACAAATGCCCTTGATATGAATGAATGCGATGCTCCAGTATCAAATAGTACGAGTGCGATGCAAGTGTTAACCAAAAACTTACCGAGCACGAGGTCTGGTTCAGCTTGCACCTCCTCCACGTTCACATGGTTAATTGTTGCTTTCTGGGACATGTTGGCCTTGGTTCCCTCTACGGCCTTCTCCTCAGTGCACATGTCGGTGAAGTGTCCCGTTTTCTTGCATTTGTAGCACTGCACCTGGCTGAGGTCCTTCTTGAAGGCGTGGTTGTGGTTGCGGTTCTGTCCATTGCCTCCCTAGTGCTGGTTGTTGCCTCTGTAGCCACTATTGTTGTGACCATTCCCTCCATTGTGCTGGTGGCCTCCATGGTGGTTGTGCCCATTTCCTCCAGTCCTGTGATGTCCAGAATTCCCACTGTTGTCATGGTGAGTGCGGATCCTCTGATGTGTGCCTGAGCTGTGGTTTACTCCCATGTGTTTCCTCTTGCGCTTCTCAGCCTGCTTGTGTTTTCCCTCCAGTATGATAGCCTTGTCAATGAGTGACTGGAAGTTAGTGATGTGAACCACTGACAGTTGAATGGCCAGCTCATCATTGAGGCCATCGAGGAACTTCTCGCGCCTCTTAGCATCTGTGTCCACATCCTCTGGTGCATAGAGAGCTAAGTTGCTAAACTCATCTATGTACTAAGTAAATGAGCGCTGGTACTGTCGCAGGTTGCGGAATTCCCTCCTCTTGAGACTCATCACTCCAGACGAGACATGGGCGTTGCGGAATCCCTCTTGAAACATCTCCCAGGTGACCTCCTCAATGGGGTGGGTTATCTGATAATTATCCCACCAGGAAGCAGCTTGTCCCTCCAGTTAGTGAGCGACAAACCTCACTTTCTCTTCCTCGCTGCAACCAACAGTCACTAGGTCCTTGTTCATAGAATGCAGCCAATCAAGAGCGAGCATGGGCCCAGATGCACTGGAGAACTTCTCTGGCCTTAACCTCAAGAAACGGGTGAGCATGTCCACCTGTGGTGGTGGTGGTGGTGGGTTGTTGTTGTTGTGGGCGATGTACTGGGCCATCAGTTGGGCTAGTTGGGTCACTGCGTTCTCCATGTTGTTGTTGTTGTTGTTGTTGTTGTTGTTGTTGTTGTTGTTGTTGTTGTTGTTGTTGTTGTTGTTGTTGTTGTTGTTGTTGTTGTTGTTGTTGTTGTTGTTGTTGTTGTTGTTGTTGTTGTTGTTCCCCTGTTCCTCGTTATTGCGGCTGGTGTCGCGACGGGGAGGCATCTAAAGGTTAGCATAGACGAGTTTAGATGGATAGAACTAAGGAGAGTAGCTACCCATACTATATATGAACCAAACAACACTTAGCAATCATCAAACAATCAAACCAAACACTTTATATAGCCTTTAGAAAATATGCTAAAATTCCTGCGAAATTTGAGGTACTTAATGTTTACAAAACTTATTGAAAATACTCGAACTAATATTGCCATACCACAAACTTAAGTATGGTCAAACCTATCATGATTTATTCCCTAACGAAGACTAATGGTGGGCTAACTATCTACTTCCGGGAGCGCTTGCCACTTGGAGACTTCACTCCCTTCTTCCTCTTGCGATCCTCATTCACGTCATAGTCCTCATCATCCGTGTCTTCCTCATCCTTCTCATCAATATCTACCACCTCCTCTGGATCTTCTTCCTCTTCTTCAGGGCCTCCAACCTTGATCTCCTCATCACAGCTCTCCTCACTATCCACACGACTAGGTGGTAGCGGTAGTGGAGGTGGTTGAAGGAGCTCCTCAGGTAAGTCCACACTAATCCCATTCCTTGCGAGTAGGTGATCCTTCTCCACTAGCTCCATAGTAAGTCTAGTGTCACTTGCCTTGAAGTTCTCTATCTGGGCCTTGAGTGCGTCCATCTGAGCATTGAGAGCATTCAGCTGAGCGTGGAGAGTGGTGATCTCTTGTGCTTGGTGAAATGCGGTGGCTCTTGCCTCCTCACTCTGCATCATGTACTTGCGCGCACACTCTTCCATTCCAGTGCTATATGACTCCAAGTCCTCCACGTGCTTCAGCATCCTGGTCTTATCTGCATCATTGCTCACCATGGCTCTTCCATCTTCATTCCTCCTCCCAAAATCTCTATAGATAGAGTCTTCAGGTATCTGGTCACGGTAGTCATAATTTAGTCGAGCCAGTGCATGCTTCATTGCTGTGACAAGTCCCACTTCCCAGCCGGAGTAGTTGTCCCTGTAGATGAGCACTTGTGCTTCATTATCCACAATATCCACAACAATGGTGGTCTTGAGGTCCCACATCTTGTCTCCTGGAACGTTGCTATCCACCTCATAGCCTTCAATCTTCGGTAAGAAGAATCCGAGCAGCTTGGTTAGGTTTGCTAGCTCATTCTCGAACTCCACATCCGAATTCTCCTCAACATGGTAGACTTCTTGAGTACTCATCTATAAGGAGGTAAGAGTGGAAGTTAGGAAAGACAAGTGGTATGAGACGAAAGGTAATGAACATAAGGATAAAAGGTAAAGTAGAATTTTTCATCCTATGACTTCCTATTCCAAACTTAGGTTTTCGAGGCTACAGTCAACATTTGCTCTGATAACATCTGTAGTAGTACAGCCCATCACAGGCTATACTGTTGTGTGTAGTACTGGTCCCTGGACCGTTCACCAGCACACACAGCACAGATAGTAATCAAAGGAAACAAATGTATTGAATACTATCGAATATCCAGAGTAAAGTAATTTATTACAAACTGCATAGCGAAGTGCTAGCTCAAATAATTATTAATAACACAGCAAGGCAGCGGTAGACCTCCATCTTCTTGTTTGCACGCCACAGGCGAACAAAGGTTGATATGAAGCCTCGAAAACCTACGAAAGCTAATCCGTATCCGAATAACCTGCACGTTGTAATATGCAGCCCCCAAAAGGAGGTCGGATCATTCTGACCAATGGTGGCAAGTGACACTATGGTGGTATATAAATGGCAAGTGCTAGTCTACATGCATATTAGGCTGGTGGAGTTTCTAGGCTATTTTGCATAAAGGCATTTGACCTATCATTTATTAGAAATTAAATTTTGCACATAATTGGACACTTTGGTTGATAGCAAAGTGCTCCTACCCTTTAGATTAGCACACTGAAACACCATCAGGCACTTCTCCAACAACCCATAGTCAAATTGGTAGTAATTAATAAAACAACATGAACGAGATATGTCAGGTTTCCCATCTAGTTGTTGAATTGTCCTTAACCAATGGAACACGGCTAAGATCTTAGTTTTAACCCTCGCGAGGTTTGTTCCCTTTACCCGTGTTGCCTAATCGACCCCAAACACCATGATACACCATTAGTACCACAGAAGGAAAGAAGATTAAGCCATAAACTATAAGAAGTAGATCCCCAAACCCTCCACGAGCCGGACCATCCTACAACTATTCTACATCTCTGGACACGTTGGGTTCGAGTCACCACAACCTACAATTTATGTCTAGCCCATACTAATATGAAACACTGCTGCACGCAAGAACAACTACATAAAGTAAATAAACATAATCTCAAGATACTGGGCGGCGGTCCCCACCAAACTTTGTACTCTGATGACATGCTAGCAATCTGCCCAGTGGTTAATTAATTATCATGTTGTTTTTATAAGCAATTAAAATAACGGGTAATACTTTAACATGATAATAATTCTCAACCACTAATATCTAGAGCATGGCTATGCAATCTACAAATACTATGTTTCCCTAGCATATGGATTGCTACAATCTAGGGGGAACATATGATCGCCTCACTTGGGTGTTAGTGAAGCAATCTAGCATAGCGATAACACTCAACTCCTACTCATGCATAGCTACCATAAAAATCTAATGCATATAATAAAATAGTAGGATCATGTGTGTCACTTGCCTTGACAACACGAGCAGTTGTTCACACAGTCCTCGCAAACGCACTCGTTGTAGTCGTTGTAGTCTACACGTTGCAGTAAACATAACATAAGCAACAAGACAAAACAATATGCAACACATGCATGCATGAAAGTTTATTGATGTAAAAAAAATAGATCTACTATTATTCTCTGGTTGTTAATGACATGTATGATGCATGGAAAGTATTTTTGTTGCAAAGAAAACAATTAAGGCAATTATAAGGATTTAATAGTGCTAGATTAAGAACATGCAAGATCTTATTCGAACTAAGCATCTACACAAGTTGTTATTATTTTTCCTGGATAGATCTAATCAAAACAAGACTATACAAAAAAGATTTGACGAATTTCGAGTTACAGTTGATTTTATATGATTTAAATAGCCTAAAAAGCATATTTTAAAACATAAAATAAATATAGGTTAAAACATAGATTGGATTGCGTAGATGGATAAATCTTATTTTTCTCTTCCGTTTGGTATATTACATGCGAAAAACAGATTTGTAGATCTAAAGATATGGATTTTAGAAGTTTGGGCAATTTTCTGTAATTCTACTCGAAATTTAATTAAAAGATTGACCGGTTGACCGGGTTTGACTGCTGACTAGGAGGTTGACTGCTGACTAGGTTTGACTGCTGACTAGCGTGACGTGGCGCGATCTGATTGGCTGTACCTGTTCACTTAAGTGAACAGATCTGAACCGTTAGATCGCGATCGGACGGCCGGGAACAGATCTGGGAAGCTCACCGAAAAACTCGCCGGAGTGACGGTGGTGATGCACGGATGTGGATGGCGTGGTGGCTACGGTGCTCCTCCGGGCGTGGCGACGGCGGCAAACGACGGAGCTCCTTCCTGCGAACCTTCTCGTGCCCTCGGACCTCCTCCTCCTTGCTCCTAGCTCCGGCGGCGTGAGCTCCAAGCTTGCAACAATGGTGGTGGCGGCGGTGGAAATTTTGAGCTCGAAACGAGATCGATTTGGGCAAGTGTTTCGCAAAAAATTTTAGGGCTTTGGAGGCCACGGGTGTGGGGTATTTATACCCGGAATTTCGTGGCATGGGGGAAAGAAACGGGGCCGGATTCGGAGATTTCTTGGGGATAAACGCGTTCAAAACAACCTCCGTGCGCGTACTGGAACCAGAATTCACGAGGAAGACGGCCAGTGGGGCCCTGTCTGCAGAAAAAAATAAAGAAAGGAATCTTGGAGAGAGAGAAAGGAAGGCTGGTCGAACGCGTGCGTACGACTCCTGGCTGTTTCAAATTTTTTTTGTTTTTTTTTTCTATCTTGGTGTCTGCCCATGCACGTGCAAAGGTTGAGCTTGGCCGGGTACATGCCTGGCTGCTTTGCTTCGTGCACGCTTTTTTTTATACCTTTTGTTTGTACGTACAATCTGTTAGCAGCTAGCTCACGTATACAATTTTTTTATCTTATTTCTTTTATAACTATTTCAATACTACTCAGATTTGAGTGAGATAAATTTCTAAAAACTCGAAATTTGAAGCTCTATCACATTAGGTTATTTTGGAGCGAAATTTTAGACAAAATAAAATATCAAAATAAGTTTGGCTAATAATGTCTTATAGGAGAATTTGGTTGCTTTTGAACATGATTTATTTTGGGGGGTTCCAATGCAACAAACAAAATGCAATTTTTTTGAAAACATGCCATGCTATGCATATGCTCTTAATGCAGAACATTCCAAATGTAAGATTTGGGATGTTACATTAGTAGATGATCTAGCCAAATAGATGCTAGTAACTCCAAGAGGGAGTATTTATGCTCGATAGTGGGTTCATGCCTCCTTTTCATCTGTGCTCGAGTGACAAAAACATGATGGATGGAGGATGTGTTGTTGCCATTAGGGAGAAAACAAAAATGCTTTGTCTAAGGATGATGTTATTGTTTACATTACACACTTTTCTTACTGCGATTATCTGTTTCTTGCAACTTAATACCCAACGTTTGTTCGGATGATATTTGGAGGATGGATTTTTAGTCATAGATGTAGTTGGATAACGGTCTATGTGTCTTGTTGTAATGCCCGCATGAATCACATATTAATCTTTATGTCTTGCATATGCACTACGGTGCAACCTTCATTCCTGTCATTTGCCCAGCTGTAATTTGTTCACCACACATGTTATTTATCTTTCACGGAGAGACACCACTAGTGAACTGTGGACCCCGGTCCTTCTTCCTCATACTGATAAACACCTACTGGTTTCATACTGCTCTCATATTGTTTCTACTGTTTTCCTATTGTTTTCCACACCATACGTTCAACCTCTTTGTGTTCAGCAAAACCGGTGAGATTGACAACCTCACTTCTTCGTTGGGGCAAAGTGATTTGATTGTGTTGTGCAGGTTGCAGGTTGCTTCTGAACCGGTAGTGCGCTCTGCCATCTCAGCTGCTTCACCTTCTGAAGTTACTCCTTCCTCCTACTGGCCGGGAGGAAGAGAATTTCTGCAAGGGGAGTCTCTCACTTCCAATCTCTTTACTTTGTTTTTGTTTTTCTTAGTTTATTTTATTTTGTCTTGTTTGCTTCTCTTTATCAAAAACACAAAAAATTAGTTCTCATACTAGCTGTAGTTTTATTCCTATTTTTAGTCTTGTTAAAATGACTACTCCTGAGAACACTAAGTTTTGTGACTTTAGTAGCATCTATTGCTCCACCTGCTCCTACTGCTGATTTTTATGAGATAAAACCTGCCCTGTTAAACCTTGTTATGAGAGAGAAATTTTCTGGTGTTAGTACTGATGATGCTGCTGCCCATCTTAATAATTTTGTTGAACTTTGTGAGATGCAAAAATATAAAGATGTTGATGGGGATATTATTAAACTGAAATTTTTTCCTTTCTTTTTTAGAGGAAGAGCTAAAGAATGGTTGATGTCTTTGCCTAGAAATAATATTGATTCTTGGACTAAGTGTAAAGATGCTTTCATTGGAAAATATTATCCTCCTGCTAAGATTATATCTTTAAGAAGTAGCATTATGAATTTTAAGCAACTTTATAATGAGTATGTTGCTAAAGCTTGGGAAAGAATGAAATCTTTAGTAAAGAATTGTCCCACTCATGGACTGACTACTTGGATGATCATCCAAACCTTTTATGCAGGTCTGAATTTTTCTTCAAGAAACCTTTTGGATTCAACTGCTGGAGGAACCTTTATGTCCATGACCTTGGGGTTAGCAACAAAGCTTCTTAATGATATGATGGTAAATTATTCTGAGTGGCACACTGAGGGAGCTACAACTGGTAAGAAGGTAAATTTTGTTGAAGAAACCTCCTCTTGGAATGAGAGACTTGATGCTATTATGTCTATGCTTGTGAATGGTCATGGTCCTATTCATCCAAATAATGTTTCTTTAGCCTCTTTGGTTGCTCAAGAAGAGCATGTTGATGTGAACTTTATTAAAAATAATAATTTCAACACCAATGCTTATAGGAATAATTTTGGTATCAACAGTTATAGGCCATATCCTCCTAATAATAGCAATTCTTATGGTAATTCTTATGGTAACTCCTATAACAGTAAAAAAAGTGTACCCTCTGATCTTGAGAACATGCTTAAGAATTTTATTAGTACACAAGCTGCTTTTAATAAATCTATTGAGGAAAAATTTGGCAAAATTGATGTTCTTGCTTCTAAAGTTGATAGCATTGCTCTTGGTTGATTTTCTGAAACTAAAGGTTATGCCTCATTATGTTAAAGAAAGTAAAACTTTGAATGCTATCCAAATTCGAAGTGATGACTGATACGTCTCTAACGTATCTATAATTTCTGATGTTCCATGATGATATTACGCCAATTGCTACATGTTTTCTCCCTTCTTTATAGCATTTTTACACGTTTTCCGGGACTAACCTATTAACAAGATGCCAAGTGTCAGTTCCCTATTTTCTGCTGTTTTTTTATTTCAGAAAAGTTGTTCTGGAAATATTCTCGGAATTGGACCCCACAAATTCCAAAGTTCCTATTTTCCCCACAAGCATCTAGTAAACTGAAGAGGAGTCGAAGACGGGCACTAGGGGGCCTCACCATAGCCAGGCGTGGGCCCTCCTTGGCCGCGCCTGGGGGTGGTGAGGCCACCCTGGTGGCCCACCGACACCACCCTTTCGCCTATTTATTCCCCTCCGAAGGAAAACCCTAGGCACCTGATAAAAAATCCCCGGAAAGTTTTGCAGCCGCCGTCGTCGGTAACCCTAGATCGGGGGGTTCTGAAGCTGTCTCCCGGCACCCTGCCGGAGAGGAGATCATCACCGGAGGCCTCTTCATCACCATGCCTGCCTCCGGAGTGATGCGTGAGTAGTTCATCCTTGGACTACGGGTCCATAGCAGTAGCTAGATGGTTCTCTTCTCCTCCTATGCCTCAATGTTTAGATCTCGTGAGCTTCCTAACATGATCGAGATTGTTCTTATGTAATTCTATGTGCTGTGTTTGCTGGGATCCGATGAATATTGAACTTATGCCAAGTTGTTTATAGTCTTTCTTGCATATGTTATTTGTGATCTTGCATGCTTTCCGTTGCTAGTGGTTGCTCTGGCCAAGTAGTTGCTAGTGACTCCAAGAGGGAGTATTTATGCTCGATAGTTGGGTTCATGCCTCCTTTTTGCCTGTGCTCGAGTGAAAGAAATGTGACGGGGGAGGATGTGTTGTTTCCACTAGGGAGAAAACAGCGGCGTGAGTGCCCGCGTGCACAATCATTGCTTGCATTACACACATTGCTTAATGCGATTATGTGTTGCTTGCAACTTAATACCTAAGGGGGGTCGGATGATAACCTGAGGGTGCATTATTAGTCATAGATGCAGTTGGATTATGGTCTATGTATATTGTTGTAATGCCCGCACTAAATATCATAGTAGTCATCATGTCATGAATGTGCACTACGGTGCAACCTATATTTGTCAATTGCCTAGCTGTAATTTGTTCACCCAGCATGCTATCATTTATGGAGAGACACCACTATTGAACCTATGAACCCCGGTCCATTTTCCTACACTGTTAAACAAACCACTACAATTCTTTGCTTTCTTTATTTACTGCAAGCATACACCATTTTCCACACTATACGTCTAATCTTTGTTTTCAGCAAGACCGGTGATATTGACAACCTCACTGTACCATTGGGACAAAGTATTTTGGTTGTGTTGTGTGCAGGTTCTGCGTTATTGCTGACACCGGTGAGGCGCCATCACCACCGCACGTGGCATCAACCTTCCGAAGATCCTATTTCTCCTACTGGATTGATAACCTTGGTTCTTAACTGAGAGAAATTCTTACCGCTGCACTCATCACACCCTCCTCTTGGGGTTCCCAACACACCATCCATAGCAACAAGAATTTCTGGCGCCGTTGCCGGGGAGCAAGAAGTCTTCTGGAAAGGAGAGTCTCTCACTCTCAACCTCTTTATTTTGTTTATTGTCTTGTTTTTATTTTTTGTCTTTTTTGCATCTTTATATAAAAAACACACAAAAAATAGTTTACTTTATAGCTGTTAATTTTTATTGCTTGCTTTTATGTCTAGTTTTGTTCCTATGACTATGTCACCGGAAGAAGCAATCTTCACTTTCAAGCAAGAGAGTGAGGAGAGTTTCAAGGAAGCTTGATCTAGGATTTTTTATTCTTATATTAAAACCGAACCCTTGATGACCCTGAATTTATTTCTTAGTAGTTTTTAATTTGGTCTTGTTCTTTGCTATAGATATGCTTTAGACTCTGCAGTAGGGGGAGACTTCCTGTGTAGTGATGGGGATCAAGCTCTTAATGCCATTAAAAAGTTGATTGCAACTTCTAGATCAACTAGTGAATATGATTCATGCCTTGTGAGCTTTTAGGCTAGATTAAATACTCTTGAGACAAATATATCATGTTTAAAAGAAGTCTATAACCAGATTCGTGCTTATTATGATTATGTGCCAATAAACTTTGAATCTTCAATGTGGATCCCTACAGTAAAAGTTGTTCTAAATGGTGAAACTTTTCATGCTCACTGCGACATTATGACTGAATTTAGTCTTATGCCTAAAAATATTTACGGGTCTTTGAATCTTTGGAAACTTTCTGAAGGGGGAGAAGAAATACCTCTTATCAATAATACCGTTGTTTTGCCCATTGGGATAGCTGAGGGAGTGTTTACAAAAATCATGGGAAGTACAGTATCCACTGATTATCTTGTTATTGAATGTGTAGAAGAAGGCCAAATTACACTTGGAAGGTCCTTGCTGAAACTCCTGGGGGCAGCAATAGATGTGGGGAAAGGTACGTTAAATTTTGCCTTCGCACTAGGTTGTGGCCACATATTCCCCAAACCCAAGAATAAGGGTAAGAGGAGTAAAAGGATACTTCTTGGTATTGATTTGAATGCTTCACTTGAAAATACTTGAGTTGCTTTCTATGCCTAGCCGAAAGGCGTTAAAGAAAAGCGCTACTGGGAGACAACCCGTTTTATTTCTCCGTTTTCAACCCGATTTTCGTCGTTTGTTTCTGTGTGCTTTGCACCTGGGTGTTTTCCATTTCCTTAGCAACCTCGCTATATCTTTTCTTTTGTGCCTTTGTTGAGCTAAGTAAAGCCTCTAGTGGAAAGTTGAGACTATATTTCGGATTTCTGCGCAGGAAACAGATTTCTGCTGTCCACTCTTAAATTCGTATAAAATCACAGAAAATTCAAAATGACCTGAGTTTTTTTGTGCACAATCCTGGGATATATACTCAACTTTTCTTAGTTGAACACTTTTTTATTTGAGCAACAGAAGATTTTCGAAAATAATCAGCTTTACCTGTTGTCCTGTTTTGACAAATTTCTGCTAATAATTGCATTTGCATCTTAATCTCTTTCTTTTGGTGTTCTTTTGAGAAAAAGAGTTTTAAAAGAAGTTGTTAATGTAGCTAATGTGTTGATGAGTGTTAGGCTTGTGTTGAAACTGAACCATGTGAATTTATTATTTCGATTGCACTAACGTTGCTAATGAAGATTGTGAGAAGTTTGGTGTGAAGGAAGTTTTCAAGGGTCAAGAGAAGAAGATGATATAACGTGATCAAGAAGAGTGAAGAGCCTAAGCTTGGGGATGCCCCGGAGGTACATCATAGCAAATTCCAAGAAGACTCACCATCCCCTTCTTCATCGACAAATTATCAGGTCACTTCTAGTGAAGCTATATTTTTATTCGGTCACATCTTATGTGCTTTACTTGGAGCGTATTTTATTTTTTATTTCAGTTTTTTTATTTTTGCAATAAGCTTGGTTGGAACCCACAATTATTTTATTGGAGAGTGACATGCTCTGCTTTTTCATGGGAATACTTTGTATTCTTATTCTTTGTCTGGCTGCTGCATTTATTCAGCTCCTGTTTTGCATGCATCTCTTATTTAGAGCTGTTAGTTTTAGTAGTGCTATGTGAGTACTCTCATGTTTTCTTTTTGTATCATGTAGAGTATTTTTGTTAAAATATATCTTGTATTGTGCTTGTTGGGAAAATAAACTGCTGCTTGAAGTAGAATTTTTAATGGTGCAAGTAGAATCTTGTATAGACTGTGGTTAGAACTTTTTCATATCATGCTAGATGTTATTTTAGTTTTAAAGCCTTGTGGTTATTGAGTAGCATGATTATCCTCAAATATCTGAGAGTTTTTAATGTGCCATTCAAAGAATCATGAGTTGTTCTTGCCATATTGAAGCATAAATTTGTGGTATTCTCTTTTGAATGTTTTATTTAGTTGACTTGGCGCATGCTCACACCATGTTTATGACTATGAACCAGTCACTAATAGGCTCTATGATCATTTAGTTTTTGAACTTGTGGTACCACTTATGCTTTGATTAATGATGTTTATGTCGCTATGAATGATTATGTCTCTTATGCTCTCTTGTTTGTCGCTCCCAGTCTTTTGCTAGCCTCCACCTGTACTGAGTATGGAATTCTACTCGTGCATCCAACTCCCTAAAACCAAGTTTTCCCATTGTATCCACCATACCTACCTACATGTGATATTTAACTGCCAATCCAGGTAAATTGCTCATGTGTTACCTTTAAAACCTTCAAAATTACTCATGCTTTGTGTTCCTGTTTTTGCTCGTGATGACGTAAACAGAGAATCTTTATCTCACTTGTTGATTGGATTTCACACCCTGGACTAGTGGCTTCATCCTCTTATCCAATTGATAGAAGAGCTGGCAGCGGGGTGCCCAGCCCCAAATTAATACACACAAAATCTCTTCACTATTTTTGCCCCTGAATTATCAGTCAAAGCATAATTGTGGAAACAAAAGAGAAACAGGGATGACCTTCTACACCAGTTGCGTCCTTCATATGGGAGCCGCTCTTGTGAAATCTAGTTGGCTTGTGACGTACTGTATTTTCTATTTACCATTCGTTGACATTAACATACATCTCCTAAAATATAGACACTCCTTCATGGTATGTGATTGTTGGCAGGCACCCGAGGATTCGGTTAGCCATGGTTTGTGTAAGATGGATGGGAGGAGTCTCAAACTTTTAATGCCTCTGTTTAATAAAATAAAAGCTCTAGCACATGAGTGATCCATGCTTCTCCCTGCGAAGGGCCTTTCTTTTACTTTTATGTTGAGTCTCCATCTTCTAACTTTATGCACAGTTGGGAGAGCATTTTTTCCATTCTGAGTTTTATGTGCATTTGTCCCAGAAACATTATTGATTGATTCATGATGTGTTATTGCTTGTTCTCTAATTATTTGTTCTAGTCTTCATCATGAACTTTGAAGGTCTCCTGACATTTATGTTTTGCCCCACTCTTAAGGACTAGCGAAATACCACTTTTCCATGCTTTCTCTATACTTGAAACAAACATATATCTTTCTTTGCATTGTTATTCATGAACTTTTATTTGAGTTACTTCTCATGATGCAAAGTGATTGCTATGCTTTATTATTAAATATCTATTTATCATGTTTGTGTTAAAGTACTATGATCTCAGTTTACATGCTCTGCTTTACATATTATGATCAAGATTGTGTGGTAGCATGTCAACCCAGAAATTATTTTGTTTTATCGTTTACCTACTCGAGGAAGAGTAGGAACTAAGCTTGGGGATGCTTGATACGTCTCCAACGTATCTATAATTTCTGATGTTCCATGATGATATTATGCCAATTGCTACATGTTTTCTCCCTTCTTTATAGCATTTTTACACGTTTTCTGGGACTAACCTATTAACAAGATGCCAACTGCCAGTTCCATGTTTTCTGCTGTTTATTTCAGGAAAGTTCTTCAGGAAATATTCTCGGAATTGGACCCCACGAATCCCGAAGTTCCTATTTTCCCCGGAAGCATCCAGAAGACCGAAGAGGAGTCGAAGACGGGCACCAGGGGGGCCCTCTCCATAGCCAGGCGCGACCCCCCTTGGCTGCGCCTAGGGTGGTGAGGCCACCCTGGTGGCCCACCGATGCCGCCCTTTCGCCTATTTATTCCCCTCCGAAGGAAAACCCTAGGGACCTGATAAAAAATCCCTGAAAAGCACCGCAGCCGCCATCGTCGTCAACCCTAGATCAAGGGGGTTCTGAAGCTGTCTCCCGGCAACCTGTCGGAGAGGAGATCATCACCGGAGGCCTCTTCATCACCATGTCTGCCTCCATAGTGATGCACGAGTAGTTCATCCTTGGACTACGGGTCCATAGCAGTAGCTAGATCGTTGTCTTCTCCTCCTATGCCTCAATGTTTAGATCTCGTGAGCCGCCTAACATGATCGATATTGTTCTTATGTAATTATTTGTGTTGTGTTTGCTAGGGTCCGATGAATATTGAACTTATGCCAAGTTGATTATAGTCTTTATTGCATATGTTATTTGTGATCTTGCATGCTTTCCGTTGCTAGTGGTTTGCTCTGGCCAAGTAGTTGCTAGTGACTCCAAGAGGGAGTATTTATGCTCGATAGTTGGGTTCATGCCTCCTTTTTGCCTGTGCTCGAGTGACAGAAACGTGACGAGGGAGGATGTGTTGTTGCCACTAGGGAGAAACTAGCGGTGTGAGTGCCCGCGTGCACAATCATTGCTTACATTACACACATTGCTTAATGCGATTATCTGTTTCTTGCAACTTAATACCTAAGGGGGTACGGATGATAACCTGAGGGTGGATTATTAGTCATAGATGCAGTTGGATTATGGTCTATGTATATTGTTGTAATGCCCGCACTAAATATCATAGTAGTCATCATGTCATGAATGTGCACTACGGTGCAACCTATATTTGTCAATTGCCCAGCTATAATTTGTTCACCCAACATGCTATCTTTTATAGAGAGACACCACTAGAAAACCTATGAACCCCGGTCCATTTTCCTACAACGTTAAACAAAACACTATAATTCCCTGCTTTCTTTATTTACTGCAAGCATACACCATTTTCCATGCTATACGTCTAATCTTTGTTTTCAGCAAGCCCGGTGAGATTGACAACCTCACTGTACCGTTGGGACAAAGTATTTTGGTTGTGTTGTGTGCAGGTTTCGCGTTGTTGCTGACACCGGTGAGGCGCCGTCACCACCGCACGTGGCATCAACCTTCCGAAGATCCTCTTTCTCCTACTGGATTGATAACCTTGGTTCTTAACTGAGGGAAATTCTTACCGCTGCACTCATCACACTCTTCTCTTGGGGTTCCCAACACACCATCCATAGAAACAAGAATTTCTGGTGTAGCAATGACAATGTTAGAATGTTAGCTGAATTGCATGCTAGATGGGAAAGAGAAGATGAAATAGCTAGAAAGAATAATATAGCTAATGTTTGCACCATTACCACCACTAGTAAAACTGGAGCTTCTCATGCCAGAAAACCTTCTACTATCAATGTTAAATTAATTGGTGTTGGGAACACTCCCACTTCTGCTAGTAAAATTGCAAAATTGCCTGAAACTGCTAAAAATGCTCCTGATAAAAGTGCTGAAATTTTTAGAAACATGGGAGATAATAGTCCCATTATCTTTGATAAAAATGATATTGACTTGGATGATTGCAACATAAATTAAGTTCTTAAAAAATCTTTCTATTTGTCCTAATGCTAGTGCTATGAATATGGCTTTCACAAAACATATTACAAATTCTCTAATGCAAATTAGAGAGGATGAATTAAGATGTGAAGCCTCTATCCCTAGGAAGCTATATGATGGTTGGGAACCTATTATTAAAATGAAAGTGAATGATTTTGATTGCAATTCTCTATGTGATCTGTGTGCTAGTATCCCTGTTATGCCCAAGAAACTCTATGATATTCTTGATTTACCACCATTGGAACCTTGTTATTTGGATATTCGTCTTATTGATAATGTTAGAAAGAAACCTTTGGGGACAGTTGATGATGTTCTTATCATGGTTAATAATACTCTTTTACCCGTTGATTTTGTTGTCTTGAATATTGAATGCAATGCTTCTTGTCCAATTGTTTTGGGAAGACCTTTTATTAGAACTGTTGGTTCAGTTATTGGTATGAAAGAGGGGAATATTAAATTTCAGTTCCCACTCAAGAAAGGTATGGAACACTTCCTAGAAAAATAATTAAGTTTCCTTTTGATTTAGTTATTCGAACAAGTTACAATTTGGATGCTTCTTCACTTGGAAATACTTGATTCCACTTTCCTTGGTCTAGCTAAAAGGCGTTAAAGAAAATCACTTCTTGGGAGATAACCCATGGTTTTATTTTTTGCTTTATTTTTCTATGTTTTCTTTGAGTCAAGGGGTTTTATACTTCTGTATCAACTCCTTTGTATCTTTCTTTTCATGTTTTAGTAGTGCCAAGTAAGATTTCTGATGAGAGCTGGAGTTGGTTTTCGGATTTCTGCGTAGGAAACAGATTTCTGCTGTCTAGCGTAAATAATCGTATAAAATCCTGGAAGCTCATAATGATTTGAAATTGTTTGTGCTTAAACCTCATATAATTCCACAACTTTTTGGTTCTTTAAGTTTTTCGATCTAATCAACGTAAGTGCCTCGAAAAAATTCGTCTTTACAGACAGTTCTGGTTTTGAAAGATTCTGCCATTTTTCTTACATTTGCTCTTTTGCGATGTCAAGTGGATTTCTTTGCTTCACGAAACATCAGTGGCTGTAGCTAATGTTTAAATTATCAATAGAACTTGTGCCATACATAACCAATGGATTTTATTTGTTGCACTAACCCTCTAATGCGAATTACTATTTGACTGTGGTGTGAAGGAAGTTTTCAAGTGTTAAGAGAAGAGGTGATATATGTGATCAAAAAGAGTGCAAGGTCAAAGCTTGGGGATGCCCCCGTGGTTCATCCAAGCATATTTTTAGAATACTCAAGCATCTAATCTTGGGTATGCACAAGGCATCCCCTTCTTCATCAACTATCTATCAGGTCACTTCTCGTGAAACTATATTTTTATTCGGTCACATCATATGAAGTTTACTTGGAGCGTTTGTTTGTTTTTCTTTAATTTTACTTTGTTATCTTTTGTTTTCCTTGCTGAAATAATATAGTTGGATCCTAGAATTCTTTGTTTGGGAGAGACACACGCTCTGCTTTTTTGTTTGAATACTTGCTATGCTAGTATTCTTAGTTTTTCTTCTAGTTGCTGCAAAAATTCCTATTTAGCTCTCGTTTTTATTGCATCAATTATTCAGAGCTGTTAGTTTTAGTAGTGTTATGTGAGTACTATCATGTTTTCTTGCTGTATCATTTAGAGAGTTTTTTCTTAAAGCATGATTTGTATGGTGCTTGTTGGGAAAAGAAACTGCTGCTTGAGGTAGAATTTTTAACGGTGCAAGTAGAAGCTTGTATAGACTGTGGCTACAACTTTTTCATATCATGCTAGATGTTATTTTAGTTGTAAATCCTTGTGGTTATTGAGTAGCATGATTATCCTCAAATAGCTGAGAGTTTTTCATGTGTCATTGAAAGAATCATGAGTTGTTCTTGTCACATTGAAGCATAAATTTGTGGTGTTCTCCTTTGAATGTTTTAATTGGTTGACTTGGCGCATGCTCACACTATGTTTATGACTATGAACCAGTCATGAATAGCCTCCATGATCATTTAGTTTTTGAACTTATGGTACCACTTATGGTTTAATTAATGATGTTTATGTCGCTAAGCATGATTATGGCTCTTATGATCTCTTGATTTGTCGATCCCAGTCTTTTGCTATCCTCAACATGTACTGAGTATGAGCTCTACTCGTGCATCCAACTCCTAAAACCAAAGTTTTCCCATTGTGTCCACCATACCTACCCACATGTGGTAATTAACCACCACTCCAAAGTAAATTGCTCATGTGTTACCTTTGAAACTTTCAAAATTACTCCTGTTTTGTGCTCCTATTTTAGCTCATGAGGACGTAAATAGAGAATCTTTATCTCACTTGTTGATTGGAATTTCACACCCTGGACTAGTGGCTTCATCCGCTTATCCAATCATAGAAAAGCTGGCAGCGGGGTGCCCAGCCCCAAATTAATAACACAAATTCTCTTCACTATTTTTGCCCCTGATTTATCAGTCAAAGCATTATTGTGTAGACAAAAGAGAAAGGGGGATGACCTTGTACCCAGATGCGTCCTTCTATGGGAGCCGCTCTTGTGAAGTCTAGTTGGCTTGTGATATACTGTATTTTCTGTTTACCATTCATTGACATAAGTATAGACCTCTCTTAAAATACAGACACTCCTCCACGGTATGTGATTGTTCGTAGGCACCCGAGGATTCGGTTAGCCATGGTTTTTGAAAGATGGTTGGGAGGAGTGTCAAGTTTTCATACCTCTGTTTAATAAAATTTAAGCTCGAGCGCATGAATGATCCAGGCTTCCCTCTGCGAAGGGCCTTTCTTTTGCTTTTATGTTGAGTCTCCATCTTCTAACTTTATGCACAGTTGAGAGAGAATTTTTGTCATTCTGAGTTTTATGTGCATTTGTCCCAGAAACATTATTAATTGATTCATGATGTGTTATTGCTAGTTCTCTAATTATTTGTTCTAGTCTTCCTCCTGAACTTTGAAGGTGTCTTGGATTTTATGTTTTGCCTCACTCTTAAGGACTAGTGAAATATAACTTTGACATGATTTCTCTATACTTGAAACAAAAATATATCTTTCTTTGCATTGTTATTCATGATCTTCTATTTGAGGCACTTCTCATGATGCAAAGTGATTACTATGCTTTATTATTAAAGTTTTATTTATCATGCTTGTGTTGAAGTTCTATGATCTCAGCGTACTTATGCTTTTACATTATTGATGATCAAGTTTATGTTGGTAGCATGTCACCTCAGAAATTATTTGTTTTGTCGTTTACCTACTCGAGGACGAGTAGGAACTAAGCCTGGGGATGTTGATACGTCATAAACGTATCCTTAATTTCTGATTTTCCATGTTGTTTTCTTATTGTTTCCCACTTGTTTGCTATACAGTTTATGTCTTTTTTATCGATTTTCCGGACTAACCTATTGACAAGATGCCACAGAGCCAGTTCCCTGTTTTCTACAGTTTTTAGTTTCAGAAAAGTTGTTCTGGAAATATTCTCGGAATTTGAAAATTCGAAGCCCGGAAGTCTTAGAAATCCCGGAGGTTCCACGAAGTCCCAAAGAGACCCGGAGGGGGGGCCACACCATAGGGTGGCGCGCCCCCTGGCCGCGCCAGGGGGTGGTGTGGGGACCCTGAGCCTCCACCGCCTCTGCCCTTTCGCCTATATAATCCCCCTGAGACGTAAACCCTAAAAGGGATCCCACTTTTACCCAAGAAACACCCGAGGCCGCCGTCACCGTTATCCCGAGATCGGGAGAGTTCTGGAGCTCTCCTCGGCACCCTACCGGATGGGTCTACACCACCATGCCCTCCTCTGAAGTGATGCGTGAGTAGTTCATCCCTAGACTACAAGTCCATAGCAGTAGCTAGATGGTTGTTATCTCTAATTTGTACCTCATGTTTAGATCTTGTGAGCTGCCTGTCATGATCAAGATCATCTTTATGTAATGCTACATATTGTGTTTACTGGGATCTAATGAATGTTGAACGCTACGTCTTCTGATTATCAACCTATCATGTTATCTCCATGCATATCTTATTTATGATATTTCATGCTCTCCGTTGTTAGTAGATGAACTGGCCAGGTAGATGCTAGTAACTCCAAGAGGGAGTATGTATGCTCGATAGTGGGTTCATGCCTCATTTTCATCTATGCTCGAGTGACAGAAACGTGACAGATGGATAATGTGCTATTGCCATTAGGGAGAAAACAACAATGCTTTGTCTAAGGATGATGTTATTGTTTACATTACACACTTTGCTTACTGCGATTATCTGTTGCTTGCAACTTAATACACAACATTTTTTCGGATGATATATGGAGGGTGGATTTTTAGTCATAGATGCAGTTGGATAACGGTCTATGTATCTTGTTGTAATGCCCGCATGAATCACATAGTAATCTTTATGTCTTGCATATGCAATATGGTGCAGCCTTAATTTTTGTCAATTGCCCAACTGTAATTTGTTCACCTCACATGTTATTTATCTTTCACGGAGAGACACCACTAGTGAACTGTGGACCCCGGTCCTTTTTCCTCATACTGATAAACACCTACTGCTTTTATACTGCACTCATAATGTTCCCACTACCAAATTCCGCGCGGTCTGGGACGTTTCAATACCATTGCGGATGGGCTCCAAATCGTCGCTTAGGGCCATCCGCGACGGTTTACGCGACGGAGTGAGAACGTCCCTGATTGACTGTCACGGATGATTCTGCGACAATTAAATGAACACTAAATTGTCGCAAGCTACTGGCCGGCCCAGCACAAGGCCCAACAAGGAGCGACGTTTTTTTCGTCGCGGTGTCGGTACATATGGCATTGTTTTTTCCGTTACCCGTTACGGGCGTCGCTGACGTCACCTCTATTGTTCCCGACGTCATCATCGTCTTGACATTTTCAAAATGTCGCGATTGGAACTACCGTTACGTCCGTTAATGACATCATAACATGTGCGACGTTTATTTTCTCGTCGCGGGTTCAAGCAGTATAAGGTGCCACGTGTCGCTCTCATAATGTTCCACGCATTCGCTTATTCTAGACGAATTTATAACGTTGTCCGACGGTGTGACGTTTTAGTTCGTCGTAAGACATCGCGGATCATGAGCCAGAACATGTACCAACACGACATGTCCACGTCGAAACGTTTCCGTGACGTGTTTTTTTCGTCACGATTTCCATCCAATAAGGTGCCGCCTCATGGACCTACCATATAGTACCACGTGTCCTCGTATTCATAAGCATGGAAAATACTATACTAGTTTTCACAGCAAAGCAAACACAACAAATACATAAATTCCGAATAAGGTAACAACATAGCTCGCCATCAAAGGCAGTCTAATACAGTTCAACAGACAACAAGCGGTTTCACAAAGGGCTACTCAGTTCCATATCTCAGATGAACTTGAGCCAACATGCCCCAATAAGGGTTTTGAATATTTCTTGACTCTTCTTCATACCTTTGTGTTCCTCCGTCATACCCAGCAATTCTTGTCGATGCTTCATCCTATCTGCATCAGCTTGTTCCTTGGCCTGCTTCAACTCATCAACTATAGACTGCGGGTCCTGCCTCTGTTTTCTCTCATAATCAAGTTGAAGGTGAAGCTGACACTTTTTTTCTCTTGCACTGGTTGTGACCCCACCTATGGTATTCAGTAACGAAGACTTTAGACGGTTCTTGGTCAGCACGGCAGCGATGGATTCGATGGCAGAAAGAGGTTCCTTGACAGCGCCATCTACTGAAGTAGGTTCTAGCATATGATATTGCATTTCTTCCTATAAAGCATGTAAAAGCTTTAGATGAAATAGAAGCTGAACTAGCTTGTAAGGAACATTGATATCATGACAAGCATGTAAGTAACATGTATGAAAAATAGCATGCAACAAGCTTGTACATAACAAAGATGCAAATAGCAGATGACAAGAAATTAAGCACGCATGATAAGCTTGCAAGGAACATAAATGAAAAACATCACATGACAGGCATGTAAGTAAACATGGCTGAAAAAAGCAGACGACAAGCATGTACTGGACATAGATGAAAATAGCAGCTCACAAGGATAGATGAACTAGCAGATGACAAGCAAGCAGCATGCATGTGCATGAACTATGAGATGACAAGCATAGGTAAAATAACTGACTATAGGAGTTTCCATCAGAATTCACAAAGGGAAGCATCAGTACGTATCTAGAAGAATCTATTGAGGTAATTGTTGATCCCAGAGATAAACAGAATTCTGAGGGGCTTACAATTTCTCTTTTCACGGGCGAAGAGAATACACGTGTCTTGTTGTTGTGCGTAGCTTTGAAAAATTCAAAGGAATCTTCCCCCATGTCGCATCAAACCTTGTAGCTACGAGAACCTATGGCACTATGGAACTATACGGCCTGTCTGCTTTGCCTGGCTTTCATACAAGCCATCTACATAAACGGAGTATGAACTGATTAGACACAGTACAGGTTATGGAATAGAAACAGTGGAAAGGTAGAGTGAACAAAGACAGTACATGTTTCCTGACTGAGTAGTAGTTATCGACTAGCCTGCACCATTCTGCTTCTGTCGTGGTGGTGTCACGGCAGATGCCATAGGATGGCTAAAGTTGTGGGGACGAAGGACGCTGGAGGCGCTCGGGGAGGGATCACGCGACGAGTAGCCGCGTGAAGTATGAAACAAGCACTGCAAACAACAAGATCTACCCAGGTTCAGGGCCCTCGTGTGGAGGTAAAACCCCTACTCCTGCCTTTCTCTCTTTATATTCGAGTCTCTCCGAGTAGCAACAGTACAAATGTTCTTGCTACCGAGTAGCCACTCTTCTCTCTACGTGATGAACTAGGTCAAGAATCTGAACCAAGTCTCGGATCCCTCGCGCAGGAGGGGGCAGGGCACCTTATATACTCGGTGCCCAGCCGGATACAGCCAAATACAAACAGATGTCGACATAGTGTGCACACCGTCCTTCTTCCGAGCTCCCGCTGACAGCTTTGGCTTCTAAGTTTGTCCGGTGCGGAAAGTCGTTGGGCAAAACCAAGTAACCGATCTGTTATCACTGCTGCGAACACAAAGTAGGTCCCCCCTATCCTGCGACACCATGCTGACACACTGTCGCTGTCAGGCACGCCGTCCTCAGATGAACAGTGCCAAAGTACGGACCCGGGATACGCGGGATCCTGTGTCAGAACGGCTCCTTTGACTTCTGGCCCGAGTAGGATCCCGCCATTTCTACTCGGGCCAACTCTTCTACTCGGAGGGACATAACTTTCTTGATTCGTCCTTCTGGCCATCTATATGTAGGACCAAGTAGCAGTCGACCGGGTAGCAAGTACCGGGTAGCCGGCTACTCGGCCAAACATCCTCTTCTGATCTTGTCCTTGGCACTTGCCTTTACCCTACTCGGGCGTAACCCCCCGACAGCAGTCCCCGAAGCTGGTAGAGTCCTGCGAACTTGTTCACTGGGCCCTGCCAGCTTAAAAACCAATCTTGACAATTTTGCCCTTGAAGCTTGGGATGCCGAGTGAAACCTCCGAGTAGCCCTTGATATTATCTTGAGTTTTTTCTCTTCCGAATAGAACAACTTCTCTTCTCTGTAGCCGAGTAGGATGACTTGGTGAAACTTCCAATTAGAGTATCTGTGTGGCAGAGCACAATCCGGCTTTCCGCACTGCAACTGGGCACGTGTCACACAGCCACGACTCCGACGCCTCGGTTCCCGGGGTCTGACAGGCCACGCGCCCAGTTTTTACGGCCTGGGCCCACTAGCCCGTTATGTCTCATCAAGCGCAGTAATTGCCCACGATCGCGTCGTGGGATCAAATGCGGCCGTTATGCGCGCGTTCCGCGCTGTGTGCGTTTCTAACTGGCCCACACTCCCCACGCCGCACGATCTTGGCCACGATCGATCCCACTACCTCAACTCGTAACGGCAACCCGAGGGGCGGTATAAATACCCCCGCGGTAACTCCTTCTTCCTCTTCTGCTCTCACTTTCCCCTCGCCTCCTCGTTTCTCCGCCGCTGCAGAGCACCTCGCCGCCGCGCATCTCATCGCGCCGCCGCGAGTTTCTCCACCCAATTCCTTCGATTCCTCACCAAATCTTCTCTCCAAGTCGATGGCTCGCGATGACGATGCCCGCGCCGGCTGGGCCGGATCTGAGGTTACTGCGGAGGAATGCCAATGGCTGGTGAACACCCGCGCGAGTTCCTCCCGGTGTTCGCTGCCGACATCCTGGCAGCGAGCTCGTCCCTACTCCGCAGGAGGGCGAGCATGTCGTCTTCCTCGTGCACTTCGCGCGAGGATTCGGGCTCCCAGTTTCTGATTTCTTCCGATCTTTTCTCAACCACTACGGCCTTCAGCCGCACTACCTCCCGCCAAACGCCATCGTCATGCTCTCATACCACGCCGTGGTATGCGAGGCATTCTTGGGCGTACGGCCCACTTCGACGACATGGTCCCGATACTTCTTCTTTAGGAAGCAAAGCAAGGCCAGGAAAGATGGCGCGGAGAGCAGCCGCGGGATGACGGAGACCGGTAGCGCCATGATGGTGCAGCGCGGCGGGACTAACCACCCGCGGATCAAAGGTTTGGACTCTGTCCGCAAGTGGCAGAGGACCTTCCTTTACGTGAAGAACATCCCTGTCGAGAAGGGAGCTGCCATGGTGGATCAGATCAATCTGCCCCGGTGGACCAACACTGCTCCCACCGGGCAGAACTGGAGGACCAAGCCGCCACTGGATACCGACCTCAAGCAGATGGATGAGCGCCTTGCCGAGCTGATCGAGGAGGGGCTCAAGAGTGACGACCCCATCGCCTGCTGGATCTCCACGCGGGTACTCCCGCTGCAGCGCCGCGCACATCTCATGTGCTACATGGCCGGCCACCGAGATTGCACTCGGACGACCACGTTCGAGCTTAGCAACGCGGACGTGGCCGTCTGGGCGCGCTCCATCATGAGCACCGGCCTCCACGACCACTGGCAGTACGGCTTCGTGCCGTTCAGCCGCACGAAACCAATCAAGCGGGTTAGTACTCCTTACCCTGTTTCCTGTATACAAATTCCGAGTAGATAGCCTTCTTAGCTTGCTTTGTGTTTGCACGCCCCTGCCGAGTAGCACACTTAGCAGTTTTGCCTAGGCTTCATGTGCTTTGTGTTTGCACGCCCTGCCGAGTAGCACACTTAGCAGTTCTGCTGAGGCTTCATGTGCTTTGTGTTTGCACGCCGTGCCGAGTAGCACACTTAGCATTTTTGTTTAGGCTTTGTGTGCTTTATGTCTGCACGCCCTGCTGCGTATGATGCCGTTATGCTACTCGACTGATTTGTGGTGCTTGCCTATTTTCCAGGTCCTTGCTCGCCAGATCGCTGAAAGCCAGGAGCTCTTCGAGGCTAACTCGGAAGAGGACCGAAAGGAGGACGACGAGGTCTCCTTCGACACCGCTGATAGCCTCTGCATCCCTCATGCCGTCCAGCCGGGTAAGCACCACGTCGACACGTCCATTCGGGACTGGTCCGAAGACGACGACGAAGGTGATTAAGTTCACCTCTTTTGGTCGCGAGTAGCGCAACCCCGTTTCTTTCTGTTCCTCAATTGTTTTCTTTTCCTCAATTCTACAGAAGACGCCGATGCTGACGCTGGTGCTGAAGAGGAGGGCGAGGACGAGGAAGAGGAGGCCCTTGACGCCGATCCGCTTGCGGTTGCTGCTCCCACCACTCGCAAGAGGGCAGGTAGCGGTGCTCAGGAGCCCCCCAGCAAGAAACCCAAGCAGGCCGTGAAGAAGGTTAGACAGGGGAGACGGCTGCCGCCTTCCCGTGCAGGGTAAGTAACTTTCTCCCGAGTTGCGCATCGCTGTTGCTGCTTTTTGGTTCCTTCTGCCTTTCTTCCTTTTCTGTTTTTTCTCTTCTCTTCAGCACCCCCTTGGATGCTAATGCCGCTGCCGCACCCATCAAGTCCAAGTCCAAGAAGAGATCCGACATCGATGTAGATGCGCTCATTGAGCTTTCTGACGAGGATGAGATCGCGGCGCGGGACAGGGCGCGTGCGCCCTCTCCTGTGAAAGGGGAAGACGAGGGCGACGTCCAGCACATGGATACTGATGCCCACGACGCCGAGCAGGAGCAGCAGGCCCGCGCAGAACGAGAAGCACATGACGCTGCTTACGACGAGAGACCACCTTCTCCCCCAGCTGCCACAGCCGGGGAGAACTCAGAACAAGACCTCGAGCAACACGACCAGGCCGCTCTTGAGCGGCAGGAGGAGAACCAAGAGCAGCCAGCGACAGGGGCTGCTGACAGCACTGACCCCACGGCCCCGCCGCGGGTAGAGAGACAAGAAGAATCATAGCAAGGTCCCGCTGCCGAGCAGCGGGTTGAGATAGTTAACGAGATGGAGCAGGACCTGCAGAGCCACGCGCAGCCGGATGCTGCGCCGGGTAGCGAGCCCTTGGTGCCACCTACCCAGCAGGGCACTTCCTCCACCACACCGAGCTCCCCGCCGGTGAAGAAGACCAAGATTACAGCGAGCCCTCCAGTCAAGAAGGAGGCTGCCGAGAAGAAGGCCCCCGAGAAGAAAGACACCGAGAAGAAGACCGTCGAGAAGAAGGCCGTCGAGAAGAAGGCCTCTGAGAAGCAGTCTGCCCAGCTTGACGCCAACGTCCGCAAGAATCCTCCTCGTGGTGCTGCGCAGGGCTCTGCCGCGATGCCGCCGCCCCAACCAATTGCAAGAACTGTCGCCAAGGCTGGGCAGCTCACCATTGGCGATTCCGGCGCAGCCGTTGACGCAGCCGCAGGACCAAGTTTGCCAGATCCGCCTACCTACCCGCCTTACTTGGTGAAAATGAGCAAACATCACAGCATCCCACTAACTGCGGCCGAGAAGAAACTTGCTATCAGGAAAGGCAAGCAGGCCACGGCTGTGGACTCCAAGCCGCCAGCCAGGAACAAGGACAAATCCCTCTCAATCTTCTCGCGCGAGGTCCAGGAGGCCGAGGTGACGTCCAGGTTGCTTGAGGAGATGATTGACCGGGTAGGCTTCATCGACGCCGAATGGAACAGCGACATCCTTGGCAACAAAACCTGGCACGGCTTGGCTTTGGGCGATCTGGATCATATGCGCATCGACTGGAACAAGGCGGACATGGGCTACAATCCCATGACCATCTCGTCCAAGACCAGCACGCTTGCCGCCAAGCTGTTCGTCCACCGCAAGGCCGTAGAGGATATCGAACAAGCTTATGCAGTAAGTTTCGCTCACCCAATTCGAGTTGCATTTTTCTTCTCTTCTACTCTTCTCCTTCTTCTTATCCATCACCCAGTCCCCGAGATTCTGGCCGAGTAGACGGATACTCAACCGAGTTGCCGTCTTCTCGGGTTGAATCTTCACGATTTGTGTCTGATTCGTTTTCTTTCTGCTTCTCAGAATAGCCTCTTGAAGAGAACAAACTTGTTCCGGCGATTGCTCTGGAACCACAGCATCGCTAGAAGGCGCCTTGAGGCCCTAGAAATGGAGCGCAAGACTGATGAAGCGACGGAAAAGGAGGTCATGGATCGCACCCTCCAGATTTCCGAGATCGAAAGTAAGCTTTTAGCTACGCGGTTCCTGCGTTTTGTGTTTACGCCCGCTTTTGCTTTCTGCTCTAATCGATTCCTTCCTGCAGGCAAGTTTAAGACCTTGGCAGAGGAGCATGCGAACTGCCGCGCTTTTATTGAGAGCGGTCAAACTACGATTAAAAGGCTGGAAGGTGAGTTGGTGTTTTTCTCGGCTTGTTTTCCTTCCTCCCATCTTTGCTACTCTGCTGACCGTGTTTTGCTCTTCACAGAAGACCATAAGAAGTTTGTCGAGGAGCATCTCGACTGCCTCAAACCCGCCGAGGTGCAGCAGCAATTGGCGAGTCAGGCTGTAGAGTTGAAGAAAGAGCACACCACCGAGATGGAACCTCTCCAACTCCAGCTGCAAACCGCTCTTGAAAATGCCCTCGATATAACTACCGAGAAGAACAAGTTAGCAGCCGAGAAGAAGAAGATTGAAGCAGCTGCCAAGGCCGAGAAAAGGGCTCTCGAGCTGGAGTGCGATACGCTAAGGAAGAGCAACTCGGATCTCATGCTTCAGCTGGCCCAGTTCCGGAGGGTGGAAGAGAGGCACATTGCTGACGAGGAGTCATGGGAGAAGACGTTGCAGTCGCTACTTTGCGAGCTGAACAGTGAGTACCCGCTTCCCTGCGCTTCGCTGTTCCTTTTGCTTCTCTGCTGCCTGATTCGCTTCTCTTCTCTGTCTCCGTTTCTAATCTCTTTGATAGCTTTTTCAGAAATCTTCCCTGACATTTGCTCGGCCTGCAAGCCTGCTCTTTCAAAGGCCCAAGCAGCTCGCACCGAGAAGGGCCAGCCCATGGATACTAAATCTTCGATTGAAGACTGCTTCACAAACATGCAGGGGCAGCTCCAGCGCCTAAGGGGCGTGGGCACCGATCTGGTGCGCACTGCCTTCAAACTCCATGACCTGTTCTGGCCTCGAGACTCTGCGCCAGCAACCATCCGTGGCCTTGTCGAGAAGCTGAATGGCGTTAAGGCCGAGCTGAAGAAATGGCGAGCATCCGGAGCTCGGGCAGGCGCGGGTATGCTTCTTCTCTTCGTCTGCAGCTGGTATGATAATCTTGATCTCAACCTTATCCTCGAGATGCGCCAGGATTCGAGGTGGGAGAAGGATACCGACTGCGTGGCTCGCCGCCAGTTGGTTGCGTACGAGATCGCATCCTACGCGGATACCGCGGGCTACATCGAAGGCGTCACCGAGCCCGACACGGATGTGGAGGGCGAGGGTGACGACGAGGATGAGGATGACGACGAGGAAGCCACTGAGTCCGAAGGCCTGAGCTGCTTCAACAGTGCTAGCGAGAAGACCGGGAAGGGGAAGGCCGCGGTCGTCGCGGATAGCGAAGATGAGGCCGAGAGCGAAAAGATGACTATCGACACCGCGGCGCTCGAATTCGGCACTTCATCAGGTGCTGCCCTCGACGACACGGCGCTACTCCGCACCCAAACTGCCGCCTCCACCTCGGCAACGGACCCCATCTCGGTGGCCACGGCCACCTCTGATCAGGCTGCCACCAACCCAGAAGCTGATGCGGTGAAGACTGACGCCACCAACTCGGAAGCTGACACTGCCAAGGCCAACATCGAGGATGCTGCTACTTCCACCTGATCACCTCCTGCAACTTTGTCCTTAAAACTTTTATCAGATCCCCGGGATGCCGGGTGCAGATGTATCGAAACAATTATGTTTGTCGTTTGCTACTCAGTTTTATTCACGTTCGATATTTTTAACTTAGTCAATTTGAGTAGCCTTGGCTCGATGCCGGGTTGCGTTATCATGCAAGTCCCCGAGTTGCATTTCTTATTCGCTCTTCCTTTTTATCTCAGCTCTTACCCGCAACTTGTTGCTTTTTTGGTATTCGAGTCACAAGAATTCAAAGTTGGAGTTGCAAATACTTAGCCACTTAGAAACACTCATAGTAACGCAGCCCACCACTTAGCCGAAACGGAGTTAACAAAAAAAATAGTAAAAGACTCCCTACTCGGTTCCTGCACTTTTTCTTTCCTTAGTAATTTTTCTTGTGCTCATTGACCTTTTGCTTGTTCTCTTGCTTGCCATGAAGCCGGGTTTCGGACAGCAGCAGAGTCGAAGAGTTGGCATGTAGGTTTAAACACAATACTAAATGTACTCGTGAAATTTTAAGCAGAGCAACCGAGTGGACAAAAGTGAAGCCGGGTAGAAACACACAGAGTAATTTTGGACGAGGGCAGTCCCCGAGCTCAATTTCAGATTGCAGAGTAGAATTTTAACTCGGATAAAAGAGTACATACACATCTTTGCTCACGAATGAAAGCGACGAAGTAGGGCTACATTCCAGGGGCGCTTAGATTCATCTCCAGCTTTATCTGCCCTGTTCTCCTGTGATGGACGCACGTCCACGAGATAATAGGCATCATTGTGCAGCGCTTTGCTCACAATGAAAGGCCCTTCCCATGGAGGAGACAACTTGTGTATCCCGTCTGTGCGTTGCACAAGCCTAAGGACCATGTCTCCTTCTCGGAAAACCCTTGGGTTCACCTTTGGGCTATGATAACGCCGCAGGTTTTGCTGGTAGATAGCTAAACGTGACAGAGTAAGCTCTCTTGCTTCTTCGAGCAGGTCAACGTCATCTTCTCGAGCTTCTCCCGCCTCCACCTCAGTGTAGAGGGTTACTCGGGGGGAGTCATGTGCTAGGTCTATTGGCAACACGGCCTCAACCCCGTATACCAAGAAGAATGGCGTGTAGCCGGTTGACCGGTTAGGGGTAGTCCTTAGACTCCACAACACCGCTGGCAACTCGTCTAACCAACACCCAGGTGTTTTCAGCAGTGGCTCAATCAGCCTTGGCTTTATGCCTGCTAGCACCATGCCGTTTGCTCTTTCAACTTGCCCATTGGAGGCAGGATGCGCAACAGATGCAACATCTAGTCGGATATGCTTATCTCTGCAGAACCGCACCATTGCTCCTTCAGCAAAATTTGTTCAGTTATCCGTGATGATGCTGTGCGGATAGCCGTATCTCAGGATCACATCCTTTAAGAATTTCACGGCCGTAGCTCCATCGCACTTCCGAATAGGCTTCACTTCAATCCACTTGGTGAATTTATCCACCATGACTAAGATGTGAGTCATGTTGCCTCTAGCCGGCTTGAAGGGGCCGACCATATCCAAGCACCAAACAGCAAATGGCCAAGTAATGGGAATGGTTTTCAACTCGGAAGCAGGCATGTGGATCTTACTCGCGAACATCTGGCAGCCGTTGCACTTCCTCACGATGTCTTCAGCTTGCTGCAGAGCTGTGAGCCAGTAGAAGCCATGCCGAAAAGCCTTCTTGACCAATGCCCGAGAAGAGGCGTGGTGCCCGCATTCTCCCTGGTGTATCTCCAACAGAATTTCTCCTCCTTCTTCTGGGTCCACACAGCGTTGCAGCACGCCGGTGGCACTTCTCTTGTGCAGCACATCTCTGAATATGGTGTAGCCCTTGGATCTTCTCTGAATCTGCCTTGCGATCACCTCATCTTCTGGCAGAGTGTCGTCCTTTAGAAAGGATAATATGGGCATGGCCCAACCCGGTGTCTCTCGTGTAGAAAACACTGGTTCGTCCACTTCCATCGGGATAGGCACCTCTGGCTGCTCTTTAGGGTTGGGAGCACTTCTCTGAAGCCCTGAACGATTGGCAAGAACCTCCTCAATGAATGCGACAGTCCCCGGGTTGAGGACAGCAGTCCCCGAGTATGGAGTGGCAGTCCCCGAGTAGGGAGTGGCAGTCCCCGAGTAAGGAGTGGCAGTCCCCGAGTAGGGAGTGGCAGTCCCCGGGTTCTCTGTTGCATTCTCCCAGTCAATCTCCATGGGAACGGATTCTTCACTTGGCAGAGAAGGAACAAATATGGATTCCGAGTTGGGAGACGGCTTGATGGACGGCTTCCTCAAATGCTCGAAGGCAATTCCCGCCGGGATAGATTGCCGAGAAGACCCCAACTTGGACAGCTCGTCCGCCGCTTCATTCTCTGCTCGGTGAATATGCTGGAACTCGCAACCTTCGAAGAATCCAGTCATAGACTGTACCAGGAAGCGGTATGATGCCATGTTGGCATCCAGAGCATCCCAAGTGCCAGAGACTTGCTGTACCACCAGATCTGAATCGCCATAGCATATAATGCGCTGCACGCCAACCTCCTTGGCTACTCTCAAGCCGTGCACCACGGCCTCGTACTCTGCAACGTTGTTGGACGCCTTGAAATGAATCTGCAGCACGTACTTGAGTTGATCTCGTTTGGGTGACGTAAGCACTACGCCAGCACCAAGGCCTTCCTTCACCTTCGATCCATCAAAGTGCATCTTCCAGTAATTGGAAACTGGAGCAGGAGGTTCGTATTGCACCTCAGCCCAGTCCACCAGAAATTCTGCCAGGATTTGAGACTTGATGGCTTCTCTTCTCGCATATGCAAGAGCGTACACGGCCAGCTCGATCGCCCACTTGGCTACTCTGCCACTCGCCTCCTTATTGCCCATGATATCCGAGATGGGAGCAGAGCTCACAACAGTAATAGGATGCTCTTGGAAATAATGCTTCAGCTTCTTGGCGCCCAGGTACACGCCGTAGGTCATCTTCTGGTAATGCGGGTAGTTCTGCTTGGAGCTGGACAGCACTTCACTGAGGTAGTATACTGGGTGCTGCACACTTTTGCCTTCCTCTTCTCGTTCCACTACAATCACCACACTGACCACTCGGTTGGTAGCAGCAATGTACAACAGCATTGGCTCCTTGGGTAGCGGACTAGCCAAGATGGGAGCGCTACCCAGCATTGCCTTCAGCTCGTTGAATGCCACATCCGCTTGCGGAGTCCAGACGAACTTGTCACTTTTCTTCATCAGCTGGTACAGAGGCAGGGCCTTCTCGCCCATTCGGCCCAGGAAACGACTCATAGATGCCAAGCAACCAGTAAATTTTTGCACATCCTTCAGGGATCTCGGCAAAGACATGTTCTCAATAGCTTTTATCTTTGAGGGATTAGCTTCGATGCCCCGACTAGACACCAAGAAGCCGAGTAGCTTGCCAGCCGGAACGCCAAAGGTGCATTTACTCGGGTTCAGCTTCATTTTATACTTGCGCAAGTTAGCGAAGGTTTCCTCAAGATCGGCAAGCAGAGTTTGTGTTTTATTCGTTTTGATGACAATGTCATCTACGTACACCTGCACATTCTTGCCGAGCTGGTTGTGCAAGCATTTTTGCATGCACCGCTGATAAGTGGCACCCGCATTCCGCAACCCGAAACACATGACACGATAGCAATAAGCCCCGTACGGGGTAATGAAGGCAGTCTTTACTTGATCAGCAGGATTGAGAGCTATCTGGTGGAAACCAGAGTAGGCATCTATGAAAGACAGCAGTTCACAACCAGCAGTGGAATCGATCACCTGATCGATGCGAGGTAGCGGAAAAGGATCCTTGGGGCATGCTTTGTTCAAATCGGTGTAGTCGACACACATGCGCCATGCAGTAGCAGCCTTGGGGTCCTCCTTCTTCTTCTCGACCATGACCGGGTTGGCTAGCCAATCCGGATGCAGCACCTCCATGATGAAATTGCTTATCAGCAGCTTGGTGATCTGGTCACCAATGGCCTTCCTTCTCTCATCTCCGAAACGGCGCATAGCCTGCTTCACTGGTTTGGCGTCAGGACGCACATGTAACGAGTGCTCAACCAACTCCCTCGGGACTCCTGGTAAATCTTCATTGGACCAGGCGAACACGTCCCGATTCTCACGGAGGAAGTGGATGAGCTCGCTTTCCTATTTCTCCGCCAACCCGGAGCCAATGATGGCTACGCGGTCGGGGAACTCAGGGTCGACCTGGACCTTCTTTGTCTCTTGAGATGCCTGGAACGCGGTCCCGCACTGGGTACTCGGCACGCCTTGCGCACCAGCTTGCGCGGATTGCGCCATAGCCACCACCTCGTACATCTTTTTCTTCTCGGCAGCAATCACCATGGACTCCGCCAACTGAGAACCAGCAGAGGCACATTATATGGACTTCTTGTAATCACCAGAGATGGTAATCACGCAATTGGGACAAGGGATCTTCATCTTCAGATATGCCGTGTGGGTGGAAGCCATGAACTTGCTCAGAGCAGGCCTGCCGAGTAGGGCATGATAGGGGCTCTGGTGATCAACTACCTCAAACTGCAGGCTCTCTGTACGGCAGTTTTCCCTGGTGCCGAATAGCACATCTATCCATACTCGGCCAATCGGGTTGCACGAGACTCCCGGCACGATGCCATGGAAAGTGGTTTTGCTGGGTAGCAGCATGTTCTCGACCAGCCCAAGCTTCTCGAGTGTGTCTCTGTACACAATGTTGATGCTGCTGCCGTTGTCGATCAACACCTTGCTGAACCTCACATTCTTCTCGGGGCCCAAGAAAGTAGGATCCAGCACTAAAGCGTAGCTACCCGGGTTGGGCATCACCTTGGGATGATCTACTCGGGACCACGTGATCTCTTGGTTGCACCAATGCATATAGTGAGGAACATCAGGGATCACAGCATTGACCTCCATGGCACGCCTGTGCTGGGATTGCTTGTCGACAGGCTCAGAAGTGAAGATCATGTAGCTCTCGTGGTGTTCTTGGTACTGGTTGCGGCCTCCGCCCTCATTGTTGCCGTTGTTGTTGCCCTGGTAGTTGTTGTTGCCTCTGTTGTTGTTGCGGTTGTGGTTGTTGTTGTTGTTGCGGTAGCCCTCATTGTTGAAGTGGCGATTGGCTCCTAAAGCCACTTGGTTCTCGTTTTCTCTTCTCGGAAATACTGGAGGCCGAGCTGCGGGTGAGCGAGCAGGCTGCACATTGGCGTTCGCGGCTGGCAGAGGAGGAGGAGGAGGCAAGCCTTCATTCCTGATCAGATCCCACCACTCGCATTGCCGGGTAGTGTGGTTAGCAGGCCTCGAGTGGTGCTGAGTATGGAAACTGCATGGGCCATCCCTCATGTCGTCGAAGACGAACTTCCTTGTCGGTTCCGAGTTGCCGCTACCCGACTGAGGAGCGCGGTATGGTTTCTTGTTGCCTTGGCCCTGGTTCTGGTTCTGCCCGTAGGCTCCAGCAGGTTTTTGCCTTTGGCTGCCCCCAGCTCCAACAGCCACTGCATTCACTTCCTCAGGGTCGTACCGAGTATCTATTCGGTCACCCCTGCGCTTATTGCGGAACTCGTTGCACTTGTTGCTGTTGAAGTTTCTTCTCGGCTCGGAGGAATCCATCAGGGGCTGAGTAGGGTCACCGAGTGCGTACTGATCCGCAATCTTGATGGTCTCCGCCAGAGTGTTTGGCATCTCCCTCTGCAACCTTTGCCATAGCATACTGCCATGTCTGCAACCCTGCGCAAACCAAGTGATTGTCTGGGCTTCATTCACACCTTCACAGGTGTTCCGCAATGTGCTCCACCGAGTAAGGTACTCGCGGTCCGTCTCGTCTTCCCGCTGCCTGCAAGCTGACAGCTGCTGTGGCCTATTCGGCCTCTTGTAAGTGCTGGTGAAATTGCTGATGAAGGCCTCCGAGAAGTCCAGCCAGCAATTGATGCTGTTCTTGGGCAAGTTGTTGAGCCAAGTGCGAGCTGGACCCTCTAGCATCTGCGGAACGTACCGCACTGCCCATCTCCGGTTGCCGTTCGCGATATGAACCGCGGTGACATAGTCATTGAGCCAATCCTCCGGCTTGGTGCTACCATTGTAGCTCTTGGTGCCCCTTGCGAGCTGGAAGTTCTTCACGGAAGGCTCGTTCATGATGCGCGGGCCAAAGCACTCAGGGCCAGGAGGCCCCGTGTTCTCGAGCCGTGCAGATAGACTGATCCGGTCCAACTGATGCCTTGCATCTCCAGGCGCCAGCACGCGCTCGCCCACACGATCCAGGATGTCATAGCCAGCCAATCCCATGGCCGAATAGCCATCATCCTATCTGTCCACCTGCACAGCTGCAGGCTGCTCCACCGGGTTGGCGGCTGGAGCCCACCGCACGCGGTTGCTGCCTCTGCCGAGTAGGCTGAGCAACTGGATGCTGAGAAGGGCCTGGGCGCTCTCCATCTCGGGCCTGGCTTTGAGCTTTATGGGCTTGAAAGCCTGCTCCTGCAGTGTTGTGTTTCTGACCGGACTGTCGCGGCACAGCGAGCTGTTTCGCGGCGACAGCCGGGTCGTACACCTGCATCTGCCTATCCTTGCCGGAATGCCCACTCCGGCTTCTCTCACGGCTAGGATGCGGTGATGAAGCCTGATCGTTAGATCTAGCCACGTGCGAGTGCACCACCTGAGAAGCTCCAGCACCCGGGTTGGCTTTCCGGAACTCCTCATTTTGCCTAGCAGCCTCTAGCACCAGCTCGCTTAGCCTCTCCTGCTGCCTAACGCGCGCGTCGCCAGCTAGATGCGGCAACTCGGCAGCTACGGCCTCAGCAGCTCTAAGTGTTTTGGCGGGTGTGCTGTATCTTGGTCTAGTGGAGGTGTTTGTGGTGGCGGACTGACTGGGAGCCTCTACAACCGTTGCCATCTCGGCGCCTAGGTTGCGACGCGTAGCACCTACTTTGCTAGCTCTCCTAACAACCGGTGTAAAACCGTGAGCCTTGTTGTACTCAATCTGATCTAGGCTAAGTTCTAGCCTAATCTTCTCCAACTCCGCCTGCTCAGCGAGCAGCTCCTGGCGCTGCCGGTCGAGCTGCGCCTTCATGGTCAGGAGCCCGAGATCAGTGGGAGGCGGCATACCCGTCCGCGTAGCAGACGCAGGGATTGTCGGAGTAGTGGAAAGGGGAAGGTTGCACTCCTTCTCGTAGGGCTTGTGCGTCTTCCCGCCAGCACTCGGGCCAGCGAGATCCTTGATGACGCCCGCAGCGGTAGCAGCCGTGCCCTTCCCGGCGTCAGCAGCAGGGCCGGTCATCATCACCTCCGCGACGTCCGCAGAGCGGCCCAACGGCCTCCCGCGTGCAGCGATGACGGCAGGTGGATCTTCCGCGACATGCACCAGCTCGGGGTACTCGCAGTAGATGATGGTGGCGACGTAGACGAGGTGCGCGCCGAAATAAAGCACCGAGCCGCCCTCCGGCATGGCCCTGCCGCCAAAATCGCCGGCGTTGTCGGTGACGAAGTCGAAGGAGCCGAATCTGTGGACGAGGCCACAGACCACGCGCTCTCCGGTAGCCGAAATTGATCCCGTCCGAACGGAAACTCCAGCCAGCGCCGCTGGTTGCCCCACGGTGGGTGCCAACTGTCGTGGTGGTGTCACGGCAGATGCCATAGGATGGATAAAGTTGTGGGGACGAAGGACGCTGGAGGCGCTCTGGGAGGGATCACGCGACGAGTAGCCGCGTGAAGTATGAAACAAGCACTGCAAACAACAAGATCTACCCAGGTTCAGGGCCCTCGTGTGGAGGTAAAACCCCTACTCCTGCCTTTCTCTCTTTATATTCGAGTCTCTCCGAGTAGCCACAGTACAAATGTTCTTGCTACCGAGTAGCCACTCTTCTCTCTACGTGATGAACTAGGTCAAGAATCTGAACCAAGTCTCGGATCCCTCGCGCAGGAGGGGGCAGGGCACCTTATATACTCGGTGCCTAGCCGGATACAGCCAGATACAAACAGATGTCGACATAGTGTGCACACCGTCCTTCTTCCGAGCTCCCGCTGACAGCTTTGGCTTCTAAGTTTGTCCGGTGCGGAAAGTCGTTGGGCAAAACCAAGTAACCGATCTGTTATCACTGCTGCGAAGACAGAGTAGTTCCCCCCTATCCTGCGACGCCTTGCTGACACACTGTCGCTGTCAGGCACGCCGTCCTCAGATGAACAGTGCCGTGAACAGTGCCAAAGTACGAACCCGGGATACGCGGGATCCTGTGTCAGAACGGCTCCTTTGACTTCTGGCCCGAGTAGGATCCCGCCATTTCTACTCGGGCCAACTCTTCTACTCGGAGGGACATAACTTTCTTGATTCGTCCTTCTGGCCATCTATATGTAGGACCGAGTAGCAGTCGACCGGGTAGCAAGTATCGGGTAGCCGGCTACTCGGCCAAACATCCTCTTCTGATCTTGTCCTTGGCACTTGCCTTTACCCTACTCGGGGGTAACCCCCCGACAGCTTCGCTCATGTGTCCAACTGCATCAGGAGGCGTTCTTACAACTCTACTCTTGTCTCTAACGCTGTGAAAAATTCTTGCTTCAGAATATGGCGTCTTTGTCTTGTACAATTCTTGAGATGCATCAGAAGAGATTGACGAATAACAAGGTCTCTACGGTTCATATGAAACTTTGACTGAAACAAAAGAAAGAGCACTTTTCAGTTATATGAACAACAATAGAATGAACTGGAAGGTTGGGTTATAAAATTTACAGACACATGGCCGTGGTAGGACGAAAATATATCTTCCCTTACCTTGTACTCTTTCCAATGGGGGGAAGATAGGGACAGTGTGCTTCACAGCTAATGAACACGCAGTAGCATACATGGCAGCAACCTTTGGGTCCACTAGCCTTGTCTTTCCCAGAGGAATAACAATTATGATCCTATTTCCTTTGGACATGTTTCTTCTCCTCCCAGCCGCACCGCTCGAAACAATGTCTTCACATGGGTAATCTACAGAAATTGTGGCATTGCTAGAGTTGGTATTCTGCATTTTGGATTTCCCTCCGCACATGGCCCCTCGTGGAGCATGCAATCTCTGTGATATGTCATGTTGCTCTTCGTTGCAGGCACCTTGCTCCTCGACTTGGGAACCTTGCCCCTCTCCTAGGAATGGTGGCATCTCGCCTTGCACACCTGGCAACTCACCGTAGGGAGGTACCTGCTCGCATTGGGCGGCTACCTCCTCACGGTGGTCAGCCTCCTCCTTCTATTGGGCAGCTTCCAGCTGGCCATGGGAAAGTGCCTGCTCGCCTTGGGAAGCTTACTGCTGGCCTTGGGGAGCTGCCTCCTCGTCTTGGACCACTGGTCGCTTGAGTTCGTCATCTGCATACGGATGGACATGGGCAACTGCATGCTCGCGATGGGCCTTGACGCGCTTGCGTTTACAACCATGTCCACCAGGAGGCATCTTTGTCCTACCAAATGTACTCTTGACTTTAATGTTCCTAAGCTGCACTATTCATATGTACCAAATCAACTAGGACAGTAGCACAAAATACATGGGAGAACAGTAATTAAGCCAGCAGTTCCACACAACATAAGTACCTTTATTGTTGAGCTATCACGTAAGGCATGCCTTATCTAGATGGTGGACATGGTATAAATGGAAATAAATATATTACACTATAAGTCTAGAATTGATGATTTATGCGAATAAATAGCACATACATGTTCTTTACAAATAGCATTATCTTTCATTGGGATGTGACAACATAGAGTTAGAAAATCTTAGTGATGTAATTCGTTATTTGACCATATCATATCAGTAATCTAATTTGTGGACCTAAGTATGATAGGATTGCATGAGAAGTGATCTTAAGCTTTATACAAGCTCGAAAATAAGCAAACTCTGATCAAAGGAACTTGACGGCTACCAGGCAGGCGAGGTGGCAGATCTTGACGACGACCTGGACGGCGAGGTGGCAGATCTTGACGGCGACCTGGACGGCGAGGTATCAAATCTGGATGGTGTCCTGGACAGCGAGGTGGAAGCCCGGGAAGGCGAGATGAGCGGCGGGGTGGACGACCGTGGACGGCAAGATGGAAGCCCGGGAAGGCAAGCTGCACGGCGAGGTGGAAGACCGGGGATAGCCAGGTGGAAGCCCGGGAAGGCGAGCTACACGGCGAGGTGGAAGGCCGGGGCGGAGTAGATGGGGTTTAGGAGGAAAGGGGGATTTCGGACAAGAAGAGGAGGGGAAATTTCGGCGAGGGGGCAGATAAGAGGGAGAGGTTCGAAATTTAGGGCGGCATAGGCGGCAAAGTTGTTGGTCGATACTTTGGGTGGGCGGCGCGAAATTTTCTACGCCCGCCAGATTTTGGTACATTGGCTGGAGAACATTGTTGGCCGTTAGATAGATGATGGATTGCCTAAAAAGATAACCACTATTGAAATATGTTATTTAAGGATAATGGGAAGACATCTATAAATTACTGACATAAACTATTACTAATAAATAAATTACCCTACCATTGTCTTGGGTGTTCCTTGAGCCTAACCTAACACAACCAAACAATTGGTTCCACTTTGCTACCCCTTTTCCGGCTCACGTAGAGGGGCCAAAACGCTAGTTTCGTCTTTTTCCCCAGCGGGGCTATGGTTTCTCTGGAGAGGGGGCTCTGGAACATCTGAATGCCACCACAACACATGGTATGCCATACCATGTGTGTTAGAGTGTGGCATGGGCCTTGGATGCCCAAGATTCCCTCCCTCTTTGTGCTAGGTTTTCACCGGCGTCGGATTCTCTCTCGCGGATTCCAGGACAGCTTAATGAGAGCCCGAAACTCCCGGATCTAACGGAACTAGGGGAATATTTAAAAGAGGTGGGCCCTACCATTTGTCTTGGGTATTCCTCGATCCTAACATAACACGACCAAGCAATTGGTTACACTTTGGTACCCCCTTTCGGCTCACGTAGAGGGGCCAGAACGACAGTTTCGTCTTTTTCCCCAGCGGGGCTATGGTTTCGCTGGAGTGGGGGGCTCCGGATCGTCTGAATTCCACCAAATGCCATGGTATGCCATACCATATGTGTTAGATTTTGGAATGGTTCTTGGATGCCCAAGATTCCCTCGCTCTCTGTGTTAGGGCTTCACCGGCGTCGGATTCTCTCTAGCGGGTTCCAAGACTACTTATAGCCCGAAACTCCCGGATTTGACGGAACTAGGGGAATCTTGTAAAGAGGTGGACCCTAAAATTTTCTTTGGTGTTCCTTGGTACTAACCTAACACAACCAAACAATTGGTTCCACTTTTCTACCCCCTTCCGGCTCACGTAGAGGGGCCAGAACGGTTGTTCCGCCTTTTTCCCCAGCGCGGCTATGGTTTCTCCGGAGGGGGGCTCCGGATCGTATGAATGCCACCAAATCCGATCGTATGACACACCATGTGTGTTAGAGTGTTTCATGGTCTTGGATACCCGAGATTACCTCGCTCTCTTTGTTATGGCTTCACCAGCGTCGGATTCTCTCTGGCGTGTTCCATGGCTACTTAGAGCCCGACACTCCCGGATCTGACGAAACTGGGGGAATCTTGCCAAGAGGTGGGCCCTTCCATTTTCTTGGGTGTTCCTTGGGCCTAACCTAACACACCCAAGAAGTTAGTTCAATTTTCCTACCCCCTTCCGGCTCACGTAGATGGGGCAGAACGACAGTTCCGTCTTTTTCCCCAGCGGGGCTATGGTTTATCCGGAGAGGGGGTCCAGATCGTCTGAATGCCACCAAATCCCATTGCACGCCATACCATGTGTGCTAGAGTGTAGAAGGGGTCTAGGATTCCCAGGATTCCCTCGCTCTCTGTGTTAGGATTTCAGTGGTGTCGGATTCTCTCTCGCGGGTTCCAGGACTAATTAATGAGAGCCCGAAACTCCCGGGTGTGACAGAACAAGGGGAATCTTTCCAAGAGGTGGGACCCACCATTCTCTTGGGTGTTCCTTGGGCCTAACCTAACACACATTTAGTTCCACTTTGCTACCCCCTTCCGGCTCACGTAGATGGGGCAGAACGACAGTTCCGTCTTTTTCCCCAGCGGGGCTATGGTTTCTCCGGAGAGGTGGCTCCAGATCGTCTGAATTCCACCAAATACCAATTCACTCCATACCATGTGTGATAGAGTGTGGCATGTGTCTTTTATGCCCAATATTCCCTCGCTCTCTGTGCAAGGGTTTCACCGGCGTCGGATTCTCTCTCGCGGGTTCCACGACTAATTAATGAGAGCCCGAAACTCCCGGGTGTGACTTAACTGGGGGAAATCTTGCGAAGAGGTGGGCCCTACCATTCTCTTGGGTGTTCCTTAGGCCTAACTTAACACAGAAAAGCAGTTATTTCCACTTTGCTACCCCCTTCCAGCTCACGTAGATGGGGCAGAACGACAGTTCCGTCTTTTTCCCCGGCGGGGCTATGGTTTTTCCGGAGAGGCGGCTCCAGATCATTTGAATGCCACCAAATCCCATTTTCACGCCATACCATGTGTTATAGAGTGTGGCATGGGTCTTGGATGCCTAATATTCCCTCGCTCTCTGTGTTAGGGTTTCACCGGTGTCGTATTCTCTCTCGCAGATTCCAGGACTAATTAATGAGAGCCCGAAACTCCCGGGTGTGACGGAACTGTGGGAATATTGCCAAGAGGTGGGCCCTAAAATTCTATTGGGTGTTCCTTGGGCCTAACCTAACACAACCAAGCAGTTAGTTCCACTTTTCTACCCCCTTCCGACTCTCATAGATAGGTTAGAACGACAGTTCCGTCTTTTTCCCTAGCGGGGCTATGGTTTCTCCGGAGGGGGCTCCAGATCGTCTGAATGCCACCAAATCCCATGGTATACCATACCATGTGTGATAAAGTGTTTCATGGGTCTTTGATGCCCAAGAGTCCCTCGCTCTCTGTGTTAGGGCTTCACTGGCGTCAGATTCTTTCTAGCGGGTCCCAGGACTACTTAGAGCCCGAAACTCCCGGATTTGATAGAGCTAGGGGAATCTTGCCAAGAGGTGGACCCTAAAATTATATTTGGTGTTCCTTGGGCCTAACCTAACACAACCAAACAGTTGGTTCCACTTTTCTACCCCCTTTCGGCTCACGTAGAGGGGCCAAAACGACAGTTCCGCCTTTTTCCCCAACGGGGCTATTATTTCTCCGGAGGGGGGCTCCGGATCGTATAAATGCTACCAAATACCATGATATGACATACCATGTGTGTTATAGTGTGTCATGGTCTTGGATACCCGAGATTACCTCGCTCTCTATGTTAGGATTTCACCGGTGTCGTATTCTGTCTCGTGGGTTCCAGGACAAATTAATAAGAGCCCGAAACTCCCGAGTGTGACGGAACTGGGGGAATCTTGCAAAGAGGTGTGCCCTACCATTATGTTGGGTGTTCTTTGGGCCTAACCTAACACAACCAAACAGTTAGTTCCACTTTTCTACCCCCTTCCGGCTCACGTAGATGGGGCAGAATATCAGTTTCGTCTTTTCCCCAACGGGGCTATGGTTTCTCTGGAGAGGTGGTTCGATATCATCTGAGTCCCAAAAAATCCCATTGCATGCCATAAAATGTGTGCTAGAGTGTGGCATGGGTCTTGGATTCCCAATATTCCCTCGCTCTCTATGTTAGAGTTTCACCGGTGTCGTATTCTCTCTCACGGATTCCAGGACTAATTATTGAGAGCCCGAAACTCCCGGATGTGACGGAACTGGGGGAATCTTTCCAAGAGGTGTGCCCTACCATTATATTGTGTGTTCCTTGGGCCTAACCCAACACAACCAAATAGTTAGTTCGACTTTTCTACCCCTTCCGGCTCACGTAGATGGGGCAGAACGACAGTTCCGTCTTTTTCCTTGGCGGGGCTATGGTTTCTCCGTAGAGGTGGCTCCAGATCGTTTGAATGCCACCAAATCCTATTTTAACGCCATACCATGTGTGCTAGAGTGTGGCATGGGTCTTGGATTCCCAATATTCCCTCGCTCTCTGTGTTAGGGTTTCACCAGTATCATATTCTCTCTCGCGGGTTCCAGGACTAATTAATGAGAGCCCGAAACTCTCGGGTGTAACGAAACTGGGAGAATATTGCCAAGAGGTGGGCCCTACAGTTATCTTGGGTGTTCCTTGGGCCTAATATAACACCAAACAAGCAGTTAGTTCCACTTAGCTACCCCCTTCCGACACTCGTAGATGGGACAGAACGATAGTTCCGTCATTTTCCCCATCGGGGCTATGGTTTCGCCGGAGGGGGCTCCGGATCTTATGAATGCCACCAAATCCATGGTATACCATACCATGTGTGTTAGAGTGTGTCATGGGTCTGGGATGCCCAAGAGTCGTTTGCTCTCTGTGTTAGGGCTTCACCGGCGTCAGATTCTCTCTAGCGGGTTCCAGGACTACTTAGAGCCCGAAACTCCCGGATTTGACGGAACTAGGGGAATCTTGCCAAGAGGTGGACCCTAAAATTTTCTTTGGTGTTCTTTGTGCCTAAACTAACATAACCAAACAGTTGGTTCCACTTTGTTACCCCCTTCCGGCTCACGTAGAGGGTCCAGAACGGCAGTTCTGCCTTTTTCCCTAGCGGGGCTATGGTTTCTCCGGAGGGGTGCTCCGGATCGTATGAATGCCACCAAATCCCATGGTATGACATACCATGTGTGTGACAGTGTGTCATGGTCTTGTATACCCGAGATTACCTTGGTCTCTGTGTTAGGGCTTCACCGGCGTCGGATTCTCTCTGGCGTGTTCCATGACTACTTAGAGCCCGAAACTCCCGGATCTGACGGAGCTGGGATAATCTTTCCAAGTGGTGGCCCTACCATTGTATTGGGTGTTCCTTCGGCCTAACCTAACACAACCAAGAAATTGGTTCCACTTTGCTACCCCCTTCCGGCTCATGTAGATGGGGCAAAACGACAATTCCGTCTTTTTCCCAGGGGGGCTATGGTTTATCCGGAGAGGGGGATCCGGATCGTCTGAATGCCACCAAATCCCATTACACGCCACATCACGTGTGATAGAGTGTGTAATGGGTCTTGGATGCCCAAGATTCACTCGCTCTCCATGTTAGGGTTTCACCGGTGTCGGATTCTCTCTCGCGGGTTCCAGGACTAATTAATGAGAGCCTGAAACTCCTGGGTGTGACGGAACTAGGGGAATATTGCCAAGAGGTGTGCCCTACCATTATATTGGGTGTTCCTTTGGATTAACCTAACACAACCAAACAGTTAGTTCCACTTTTCTACCCCCTTCCGGCTCACGTAGATGGGGCAGAATGTCACTTTCGTCTTTTTCCCCGGCGGGGCTATGGTTTCTCTGGAGAGGTGGCTCGAGATCGTCTGAGTGCCACCAAATAACATTGCACGCTATACCATGTGTGCTAGAGTGTGGCATGGGTCTTGGATGCACAATATTCCCTCGCTCTCTATGTTAGAGTTTCACCGGTGTTGTATTCTCTCTCGCGGATTCCAGGACTAATTAATGAGAGCCCGAAACTCCCGGGTGTGACGGAAATGGGGGAATCTTGCCAAGAGGTGGTCCCTAAAATTCTCTTGGGTTTTACTTGGGCCTAACCTAACACAACCAAGCATTTAGTTCCACTTTGCTACCCCCTTCCGACTCTCGTAGATGGGGCAGAACGACAGTTCCGTCTCTTTCCCCAACGGGGCTATGGTTTCTCCAGAGGGGGCTCCGGATCGTCTGAATGCCACAAAATCCCATGGTATACCATACCATGTGTGTTATAGTGTTTCATGGGTCTTGGATGCCCAAAAGTCCCTCGCTCTCTGTGTTAGGGCTTCACCGGCGTCGGATTCTTTCTAGCGGGTTCCAGGATTACTTAGAGCCTAAAACTCCCGGATTTGACAGAAGTAGGGAAATCTTGCCAAGAGGTGGACCCTAATATTTTATTTGATGTTCCTTGGGATTAACATAACACAACCAAACAGTTGGTTCCACTTTTCTACCCCCTTTCGGCTCACGTAGGGGGGCCAAAATGGCAGTTCCGCCTTTTTCCCCAACGGGGCTATGGTTTCTCCGGAGAGGGGCTCCGGATCGTATGAATGCCACCAAATCACATGGTATGACATACCATCTGTGTTAGAGTGTCATGCTCTTGGATACCCGATATTACCTCGCTCTCTGTGTTAGGGTTTCACCGGTGTCGTATTCTTTCTCGTGGGTTCCAGGACTAATTAATGAGAGCCCGAAACTCCCGGGTGTGTCGGAACTGGGGGAATCTTGCCAAGAGGTGTGCCCTACCATTATCTTGGGTGTTCCTTGGGCCTAACCTCACACAACCAAACAGTTAGTTCCACTTTTCTACCCCTTCCGGCTCACGTACATGGGGCAAAACGATAGTTCCATCTTTTCCCCTAGCGGGGCTATGGATTCTCCAGAGAGGTGGCTCCAGATCGTTTGAATGCCACCAAATCCCATTGCACGCCATACCATGTGTTATAGAGTGTTGCATGGGTCTTGGATGCCCAAGATTCCCTCGCTCTCTATGTTAGAGTTTCACCGGTGTCGTATTATCTCTCGCGGATTCCAGGACTAATTAATGAAAGACCGAAACTCCCGGGTGTGACGGAACTGGGGGAATCTTGCCAAGAGGTGGTCCCTGAAATTCTCTTGGGTGTTCCTTGGGCCTAACCTAACACAACCAAGCAGTTAGGTCCACTTTGCTACCCCTTCCGACTCACGTAGATGGGGCAGAACGACAATTCCGTCTTTTTCCCCAGCGGGGCTATGGTTTCTCTGGAGGGGGCTCCAGATCATCTGAATGCCACCAAATCCCATGGTATGCCATACCATGTGTGTTAGAGTTTTTCATGGGTCTTGGATGCCCAAGAGTCCCTCGCTCTCTGTGTTAGGGCTTCACCGGCGTCGGATTCTTTCTAGCGGGTTCCAGGATTACTTAGAGCCCGAAACTCCCGGATTTGACGGAACTAGGGAAATCTTGCCAAGAGTTGGACCCTAACATTTTCTTTGGTGTTACTTGGGCCTAACCTAACACAACCAAACAGTTGGTTCCACTTTTCTACCCCCTTTCGGCTCACGTACAGGGCCCAGAACGGCAGTTCCGCCTTTTTCCCCAGCGGGCTCTGCATGGTTTCTCCGGAGGGGGCTATGGATTGTATGAATGCCCCCAAATCACATGGTATGGCATACCATCTTTGTTAGAGTGTCATGGTCTTGGATACTAGAGATTACCTTGCTCTCTGTGTTAGGGTTTCACCGGTGTCGGATTCTCTCTCGTGGGTTCCTGGACTAATTAATGAGAGCCCGAAACTCTCGGGTGTGACAGAACTGGGGGAATCTTGCCAAGAGGTCTGCCCTACCATTATATTGGGTGTTCCTTGGGCTGAACCTAACACAACCAAATAGTTAGTTCCACTTTTCTACCCCTTCCGGCTCATGTAGATGGGGCAAAATGACAGTTCCGTCTTTTTCCCAGTGGGGCTATGGTTTTTCCGTAGAGGTGGCTCCAGATTGTTTGAATGCCACCAAATCCCATTTGCACTCTATACCATTTGTGCTAGAGTGTTGCATGGGTCTTGGATGCCCAATATTCCCTCTCTCTCTGTGTTAGGGTTTCACCGGTGTCATATTCTCTCTCGCGGGTTCCAGGACTAATTAATGAGATCCCGAAACTCCCGGGTGTGATGGAACTGGGGGAATCTTGCCAAGAGGTGGGCCCTACAATGCTCTTGGGTGTTCCTTGGGCCTAACCTAACTCAACCAAGAAGTTAGTTCCACTTTGCTACCCCCTTCCGACTCTCGTAGATGGGACAGAACGATAGTTCCGTCATTTTTCCCATCGAGGCTATGGTTTCTCCGGAGGGGGCTCCGGATCGTCTGAATGCCACACAATCCCATGGTATACCATAAGTTGTGTGTTAGAGTGTGTAATGGGTCTGGGATGCCCAAGAGTCCCTCGCTCTCTGTGTTAGGGCTTCACCGACGTTAGATTCTCTCTAGCGGGTTCCAGGACTACTTAGAGCCCGAAACTCCCGGATTTGACGGAACTAGGGGAATCTTGGAAAGAGGTGGACCCTAACATTTTATTTGGTGTTCCTTGTGCCTAACCTAACACAACCAAACAGTTTTTTGAACTTTTGTACCCCCTTTCGGTTCACGTAGAGGGGCTAGAACGAGAGTTCCGCCTTTTTCCTCAGCGGGGCTATGGTTTCTCCGGAGGGGGGCTACGGATCGTATGAATGCCACAAAATCCCATGGTATGACATAACATGTGTGTTAGAGTGTGTCATGGTCTTGTATACCCGATATTACCTCTCTCTCTATGTTAGGGCTTCACCGGCGTCGGATTCTCTCTGGCGTGTTCCAGGACTACCTAGAGCCCGAAACTCGCGGGTGTGACGGAACTGGGGGAATCTTGCCAAGAGGTGGGCCCTACAGTTCTCTTGGGTGTTCCTTGGGCCTAAACTAACACAACCAAGCAGTTAGTTCCACTTTGCTACCCCCTTCCGGCTCATGTAGATGGGACGGAACGACAATTCCGTCTTTTTCCCAACGGGGCTATGGTTTATCCGGAGAAGGGGCTCCGGATCGTATGAATGCCACCAAATCCAATTACACGCCACACCACGTGTGATAGAGTGTGGCATGGGTCTTGGATTCCCAAGATTCACTCGCTCTCTGTGTTAGGGTTTCACCGGTGTCGGATTCTCTCTCGCGGGTTCCAGGACTAATTAATGAGAGCCCGAAACTGCTGGGTGTGACGGAACTGGGGGAATCTTGCCAAGAGGTGTGCCTTACCATTCTCTTGGGTGTTCCTTGGGCCTAACCTGACACAACCAAACAGTTAGTTCCACTTTTCTACCCCTTCCGGCTCACGTAGATGGGCAGAATGTCAGTTCCGTATTTTTCCCCAGCGGGGCTATGGTTTCTCTGGAGAGGTGGCTCCAGATCGTCTGAATGCCACCAAATCCCATTGAACGCCATACCATGTGTGCTAGAGTGTGGTATGGGTCTGGGATGCCCAAGATTCCCTCGCTCTCTAAGGGCTTCACCGGCGTCGAATTCTCTCTAGCGGGTTCCATGACTACTTAGAGCCCGAAACTCCCGGATTTGACGGAACTAGGGGAATCTTGCCAAGAGGTGGACCCTAAAATTCTCTTGGGTTTTATTTGGGCCTAACATAACACAACCAAGCAGCTGGTTCCATTTTGCTTCCCCCTTTCGGCTCACGTAGAGGGGCCAGAACGGCAGTTCCGTCTTTTTCCCCAGCGGGGCTAGCTATGCACGGTTTTTCCGGGGGGGTTCCGAATCGTATGAACGCCTCCAAATCCCATGGTATGACATACCACGTGTGTTAGAGTGGGTCATGTGTGTTAGGGATCCACCGGCGTCAGATTCTCTTTGGCGGGTTCCAGGACTACTTAGAGCCCGACTTCTTTCTCTCTGTGTTTCTCTCTCGAATTTACATGCCCTATTGGCCCAAAACTCCCGGAAGGGAGAACCAAGAGGGAATCTTGTGAAGAGTTGGATCATACCGTTGTCTTGGGACTTTCTAGTGTCCACCCTAACACATCCAAGCAAGTAGATAATCATTTATAAAAAAGGCACGATATCACTAAATAATCAACACAATTCAGACATGCTTGGTTTTCAAAAAATTGAATCTGCATTTTGTCTTTCAAAAAAATCGGGGAAATTATTTTTATCTTTTCAGATCAAACGGATGGAGTATTTTGTGGTTAAGTTATTATTATTATGTATTAATTGTTTTTCTTTCCATTTCAAATTATTTTCCTTCTCTTTTGTGAAATGTTTTCGGCAACAATGGAAATGCACAAAAAATGTTTTAAGGCATATATCATTGCCATGCAAACCAAGGCCAAGCGAGTGTCTATAATTTCACAAAAGCGAGTGTCTATCATTGTGGTAAAGGAAAAGAGAGTGTCTAAAATACCTTGTAGTGTATACAATTTGAGTATTTGTGTTAGTATATGCTATTTTAGGCACTCTCTTGGCCTTGGTTTGTATGGCAATGATATATGAGGCTCGTATTACATTTGTTTCTATTTTCCACTTTTCTTTGCCTTGAATGTCCTCCTAGTTATATGCCGATGATTAAACTAGGCCATGGTAAAGGCAAAGAGAGTGTCTATAATACCTTGTAGTGTATACAATCTGAGTATTTGTTTTCGTATATGCTATTGTACGCACTCGCTTGGCCTTGGTTTGCATGGCAATGATATATGAGGCTCGTATTACATTTGTTTCTATTGTTCCACTTTTCTTTGACATGAATGTCCTCCTTGTTATATGACGATGCTTTAAACTAGGCCATGGTAAAGGCAAGCAGAGGGCTACAATACCTTGTAGTGTATACAATTTGAGTATTTGTATTCCTACATGCGATTGAAGTTCTCTTGTTGCCTTTGTTTGCATGGCAATGATATATGAGGCTCGTATTACATTTGTTTCTATTGTTCCACTTTTCTTTGCCTTGAATGTCCTCCTTGTTATATGCCGATGATTTAAACTAGGCCATGGTAAAGGCAAAGAGAGTGTCTACAATACCTTTTAGCGTATACAATTTGAGTATTTGTATTCGTACATGCTATTGTAGTTACTTCTTTTTGCCTTGGTTTGCATGGCAATGATATATGAGGCTCGTTTTACATTAGTTTCCATTGTTCCACTTTTCTTTGCCTTGAATTTCCTCCTTGTTATATGCCGATGATTAAACTAGGCCATGGTAAAGGCAAAGAGAGTGTCTACAATACCTTGTGGTTTATACAATTTGAGTATTTGTATTCGTACATGCTATTGTAGTTACTTCCTTTTGCCTTGGTTTGCATGGCAATGAAATATGAGGCTCCTTTTACATTAGTTTCTGTTGTTCCACTTTTCTTTGCCTTGAATGTGCTCCTTGTTATATGCTGATGATTAAACTAGGCCATGGTAAAGGGAAAGAGAGTGTCCATAATACCTTGTAGTGTATACAGTTTGAGTATTTGTATTCATACATGCTATTATAGGCACTTTTTCCCCCTCGGTTTGCATGGCAATGATATATGAGGCTCGTATTACATTTGTTTCCATTGTTCCACTTTTCTTTGCCTTGAATGTCCTCATTGTTATATGCAGATGATTTAAACTAGGCCATGGTAAAGGCAAACAGAGGGCTACAATACCTTGTAGTGTATACAATTTGAGTATTTGTATTCGTACATGCTATTGATGCTCTCTTGTTTCCTTTGCTTGCATGGTAATGATATATGAGGCTCGTATTACATTTGTTTCCATTGTTCCACTTTTGTTTGCCTTGAATGTCCTCCTTGTTATATGCCGATGATTTAAACTAGGCCATGGTAAAGGGAAAGAGAGTGTCTATAATACCTTGTAATGTATACAATTTGAGTATGTGTATTCGTACATGCTATTATAAGCACTCCTTTTGCCCTTGGTTTGCATGGCAATGATATATGAGGCTCGTATTACATTTTTTTCCATTGTTCCACTTTTCTTGCCTTGAATTTTGTAACATCCCAAGTATGAAAAACCATCCCTAGAATGTTTGTTTCCTGTTTTATTTAAGTTTTGCATCATGCCATCATACCCATTGAATTGTTTGCATTTGTTTTGCATCTGTTTTCCTTTTGGTTTGCATCTGTTTTTATTTGTTTTCACAATTCAAATTTAAACAATATTTCAAAAGCTTGTTCATACTTGTTATGTTACAACTTTACAAATAAAAGGTTCAAATTAAACTTCCAATTGTTTCCATGAAAAATAAAAAGCCCAATTATTTATTTGTTCTTTAATAATCCACTTAATCCAATTGGTTATTCAAATTCAAATCACATTCACAAACAGCACCCAAATTTGAAATTATGAAAATTACAACACAATTATAATCATTTGCTTCCAATTAAAATTATATGATCACCCTATTTAAAATCTTGTTTTCAATAATCAATTACTCACAAAATTCATTCAAATTCACTCCAAGTTCAAACAACAACATAATTCAATTATTTTTGGAATTCAAAACTTGCAATTTGTTATTATTACATTAAGGAGTTGTCACAAATTTTTCCCTAATTTTTCCTAACTCAAAAATCCTTCTTTTTCTTCCTATTTCATTTCTGCAAAAAAAAAACAGAAGAAAAAAAAATTAAAAAGGAAAAACGCCAGCGAGGAGGGGAGCAGCACGCACGGCCCAGCCCATTTCCTTCCCCACACGGCCCGGTACCGTTTCGCTCGCTCCCCTCTCCTTCTTCCCCGCGTACGGCCGAGCATCGAGCGGCGCCACGTCGACGCCGTCGCGCGCCAACGGCCACTGTGCGTCCCTAGCGCCTATAAAACCCATGCCCTAGGCCCCAAGCTAGCCCTAGCCTACCTACCACCTTCTTCCCTCGTGCCGCCGCCGTTTTCCTCTCTCTCACCGGCGATTTCCCCTCTCTGCAACCACCCGAGCCACCCACCTCTGAACCGGAGATGATCGCCGGCAAGGAAGTGCGTCTCCAGCTAGGGTAAGCACGGGGATCGGATCCCCGTACTTCCCTCGACGTCCTCGACACCCTGGCAGCCCCGAGGAAGCCCTGCTTCCACGCCGCCGTCCGTGCCATCACCGTCGAGCTCCCTGCCCCGAGCCTCTGCTGCACCTGCGACGGAGGTGAACGCCACCGTGCCCTCCACCTCCTCTCTCTCTGCAGTTTCGCAAGAACGAGCACGCACACCACCCACTCGAGCACGCACACGGCAGCACACGGCAGCACCGCGAGCAGCTCGCCGCCGGCCAGCCCGTCGAGCTCTGACGAAAGTTCAGTTAACACCTGCACAGAAAGAAGTTCAGTTAGCGAATCTGAAGCATACCTTACCTGCGTACCCCTTACTGACAAGATCGAATCGCCACCGTAGTGGTAGCAGCACTTGCGCGCGCGCAGCAGGGCGCAGGATCGAGTCATGCCCCGCGCGATTAAAACCAATCTTTTGCGCTGGGCACTGACAGGCGTGGCCCACCTGTAAGTGGCAGTGCTGCCACGCGTGCATCCACGCTGGCCCAGGGGCCCTCTGTCAGTGGCAGTGGCTAGCCACTGCAGAGTAACAAACGTTTTTCAACCTTTTATTTTTCAATTTAAATCCTTTTTCCTTACAGATTAGTCCCTGTAAATAAAATGCTAATAACTTTCATTTCCAAACTCCAAATAATATGAATAAAATATGTTTGTTGAACAAAATTTAATTATCTATCTATCTAAAGCAATTGTATTCTGTTTTGAATAATTCAAATGCGCTCAAATTGCAAATTCAAACAAATCATCTTAAATTTGGTTAATCCCATAAATAATTCATACTTAATCCAAATAACATAAATAAAATATGTTTTCCATGCTATTTTGAACCATCTTTTCAAATATAAATTTTGTTTCATGTTTTGAATAATTAAAATTGCTTAAATAATTTAAACCTTGTTTAAATCATTTAAATTTGCTAAATTCATAACTTGCTCAAATTAAATTATTTTTGAACATGGAAAATATGTTTTCAAATCAGAAAAACATAACCTTTTCAACTATGAATTGTAAGTTACGTTTTGAACAAATAAAATTCAAATAATATTCATACTTGAATTAAATTCAATTAAATCTTGTTTAACTTGTTTAATTCATAATTAATTCATCTTAATTCCTTTTTCAATAATTGAAACATGTATTCCACCTAAAATTTTGTGCCCTTTCCAAATATGAATTTTTTTATTTGTTTTGAATAATTAAAATTGGTGAAAACAACAAATGCTTGTGTAACACCTTTAAGGAACCAAAATTCCTTAACTTAATAACTAAAAATTCCAAACTTGGTAAACCTTATTTCCAATTGATTCTATTGTTGTTATTTTTCTGTTTTTCCCCATCCATGCATCATACTAATCCACTTTCACCTGTTGGTTAGTTGGAAAACAATTGTTTCAACCATAATTCATGGGCTTTTCATATGCAACTCAAATTGCATATGGGTCCATTTAATCATGTGGTTACCATATCAATTAGTTTATTTTGGTGCATCAATTAAATGGTCATGCATCATCCCATGATTGTGCACTATGCTATGTTATTGATTGTTTATCTCTCTGCGTTTTTTGTTTGCTTCTTCTCGGATAGACGATGACGTTGAGACAGACGATACTTACGACACCCCTTCTGAGGATCTAGCTCAGTACCAGGCTGCTGAGTTTGCAGGCAAGTATTCACTCACATGAACCATTGTGTTCCTTTCAACATTGGATACCGATACTTTCCGTTGTCTATCCTGCTAGCCCTATGAATAGTTGTTTCTGTTACGAACCTATCACATGTTATCCTTTAACCCTGATATAGCCTCACCTCCACACCTATAACCCCATTGCTTGTTGCCCGTGTCTTACTAGCATGCTTAGGGTTGTTTCTGCTCGAGTCTGTTACCCGTTACTTTCTGTTACTATATTTCTATTATGTTCTGGGGCTCGATGTTAAACAACAACCTGTTAATTTTGAGGTAATAATAATTTGATGTTAAGGCACCGGCAGGAGGCCCGGCGTGGTTTTGAGGCCTGCTAGTGTCGACCCTAATTAGGAAAAGGGTCTTGTCTACTGATCCATGATGAGCGCACTATCCGCATGTGGGAAGCGTGTATGGGCGCCCCCCTCAATTTGATTCGATTCGCATCTCGTCCAAATCGCCACACTTAGTTCGGGCTTTCCCTTTGATGCACGCATATGCAGGTACGAACCCGAGGCCAGGGTGGAACTTTTGTAGTCGGTATTTAGGGCGGCGTGGTCTTCTAGTGCTATGAGGGTCCCCTTTTCTTCGTGGGGCTCGATTAGCCGCGCACGCACTGCACGTGGTGCTTTGGGCTTGATGCGAAGAAGAGTTGAGTTGTGTAGAGTGCCTCGCTTGGTGGGTTTGATTCCCGTCTGGCGGGATATTCTTACGTGTACGGCCAAATTGGTGCACCCCTGCAGGGATAAATCTTCTCGAGAAGCCGTGTTTTCCGCGGTTATGGTTAACTTGGTGAAAGTACTGGCTAACAAGTACTCAGAACAACTTACACCTAACTAATGATAACTTGACTAGTAATAGTCTTATTGACACAATAACTTGAACCATCATTAATCCAACCGTGTGAGTTATCCTCGGATTGCTTCTTTGGATAAGGGGCGAGATCCAGGAGGGGTTTGTTTTGGTGGTTAGTTATAGTTGGTTAAGATACGCTATCTTATCCCCTTTCTGTTAGCCAGAAGTTGTATCATGTTTCTGTAGTTGGTTAGTGCAGCCAGCTGCCGCATCTTTTATATCCCCTTTCTTCCGTTGAACCCAAGGCATCTGTGCTTGGTGTTGACGGGCTACATTTTGGTGAACTGTGAGTCTTGCTTGCCAGTACGTTTATGTACTGACCCCTTTGGGGCTGTGGTTTCCGCAGACTACGCTTACGAGGATCCCCGTGACGGCTACTACGTGGAGTTTGACGAGGCTGCTGACGAGTAGATAGCGGACCCGGGCAGGATCCGAGACATCGTGGATGGGCTCCGTCTTTTCGTTCCCGGCTTCTTAAGCCTATTTGGATTTTGTCTGTACTCAGACCCTTTGAATGCTTCCGCTGAGATGTAATGATGTTATGTTGGGACATGTGTCCTCTGGATGATTGTATTTGCTATCTCTGCTCTAGTGAGAGCTATTTGCAACTTATTTCTATTTATTTGTGTCTTAGAGATATGTTGTGCTATCATTCTGTTAAACGCCGTTGACGTACCATGTGTGTATGGTATGAAGTACGTCAAGGGTAGTATCCTGATTTCTATGGGATTGTTTACGTAGACGATGAACAGTTGGGGTTGGTTGTCACACATACGTGTGTTGGCCTACTCGTAAGAGATGCGGGTGCCGGTAAGCCCCGTAATCCAATCAACTACTGTTCAACGGAACTGCGAGTATCCTCTAGAAGTCCGGGTGCGACAAATGGTATCAGAGCCAGTCTGCCTGTAGGATACCTTTTACTGGTCGCAGTTGAGTCTAGAAACTATTTTTGTAGCTATATAGGAAAAAATGAAACGTGAGAGTAGGAATTCTGTTCTTTTTCTTCTTTCCCCACCCACCCTCCCTTTTCTGGTAAGGAAGTGCAACGTTGTTTTTCCCTTCTCATCTAAACTTTCAAGTTAGGGTTTCACGAATCCTGGTTTCTCTAGGATAGTTATATCTACTAGACCATAGGAATGGAGGTGGTTGTGACATGATTTATCATGTTGCCTACTCACGATTGAGAACGGAGGCGTGTAAGCCCCGGAAGCAGATCCTCTATTCCTTAAGCAGTAGATATTGATCCTTTAGAAGCCCGGATGGGTTTTCCGTAGTACCTCAGGAGTTTTTGGTCTCGTGTTTCCCGTTGTTGCTTCGATATCCTGTTCTTCTCAACATCCTTTTCGTCCGTTGAAACCTTGTTGTTGCTTTCCACTTCAGTTCTCTACCGGCGTCTAATCAAAACTTCCCCGATCATCTGCAGATGGATCTCAGATTCTACCCGCAGGTGGTCCGTATGACTCGTTGCGAGAGCACTGCCGGTTATCCGGAGATGCTGAGAGACATGGTCACTTATCTGGGGTTCCGTTGGGCACCAGAGTACCAGGTCTAGCAGCAGCGAGAGTTTGACCAGACCTACTACCAGGCTATCGTCTACATTCTGTCAGATGATGGCATGAGCGTTGTCCACCGCTACGAGGCAGTAGGTTCCACAGTGGATATGGCTGTGCAGCAGGCAGCTTATGTGAGTCTCACCGTCCTTCGTGCTGACTACTGGGGATTTGACGATTCTATCTATCGCCACATCCCACGTAGTTACATCACCTCGGAGGGAGCTCACTTCACTCTCTACGACAACCTGGATGTCTACGAGCATGATAACTCCAGGCTGCACACCACCTCTCAGTTTGTGAGGCACAGTGACGCAGTTGCCAGCACACTATCTCAGGAGTTGGCTTCAGTCAGAGAGCAGCTCTACCTTGCTTTGACTCGTCTGGCGACGTACACCACAGACTTTGTTGGAGATGAGCGCTTTGCACGTTTCGATCAGCCAGTTGGTCGTCGTCTGCCAGATGCTAGAGGTTACGAGCCGATAAGAGGTCCACTCCTTAACCTCGGTGCTGGTTACACTGGGATTCCACGCTTTGGAGCACAGGGAGTCGACGCTATGTACTTCACCACACCTAGAGTCGCTCTCAGACCACGTCAGATCTATGTGGATCGTCGTTCTACCTACTTTCATGGACGTGCTCCTCACCGTACCTCTCGCCGTACTCCTAGTCGCCGTCCTGCGTGATGAGCATGGGAGTACTGATGTATCCATTCTTAGCTATGTTTAGTTATCCTTTGGCTTTCGAACCATTTGTGGTGTGTTGGATATTCTGATGTATTTGAACATGTGATGATGTACCTGTTGGTTATCTATTCATGCGTCGGAATAATCTCGCTTTCGGTTTCCAAGTCTATCCTTTTCTATTGTTGTGCTAAAATGCATGTCTATTCAGGATGCCGCCAACAAGGAACAACCCGCCTGAGCCACCGCCAATCACGGAGCTGTTGACTCAGATGACTCAGGTCGTGACGCAGATGGCCCAGTTCCAGGCTAATCAGCACAACAACCAGAACGCTCCACGAGTCAGTATCAAGGAGTTTCTGAGTCTAGGGCCGAGAGCTTTCATGGCAACACGCGAGCCTCTGGATGCTGATGACTGGATACGTGAGATGGCCAAGGCTCTGGACATTGCTCACGTTGCTGAGGAAGACAAGGTCAAGTATGCCTCCTACCTACTGAAGGGTCAGGCAGCTACTTGGTGGGAGAACTACCAGACCATGAGAGCTGGCTACCCAATCACCTGGGGTTGTTTCAAGGAAGCTTTCCTGAAGCACCACATCCCAGATGGTCTCATGGAAAGGATGCGTGAAGAGTTTTGCTCACTCAAGCAGGGCAAGCTGGACGTCATTGGCTATCAGAGTGAGTTCAATCGCCTCGCTCGTTACGCTGGTGATGAGGTGTCCACTGAGGCTAAGAAGATGGCAAGGTTCCGTAGAGGTTTTAACCCGGAACTCAAGTACGCCCTCACCAACATCAAGGCCAAAGACTTTGAGGAGCTCGTTAACACCGCGCTCAATGAAGAAAATGGGCGCAAGGCGTTCGAGGAGTCTCGAAAGCACTCGCGTGAGGGTGGTTCCTCCTCCAACATGACCACCCCTCCGCAGAAGTGCCGCATCTGGGTGCCAAATGGTGCTGTCACTAGGGCTCCATATGCCCAAGCTTCTCCAGGCTTCGCTCCTCGCCCACCCAACCCAGCTCAGATGCATGCTCAGAGGTTTTCAATGGGGCAGCCAAGGCCAGATCCTCCTCGTGTCGTCACTTGCTACAAGTGCAAGCAGACGGGGCACTACGCTGACAAGTGCACTCAGAGGCAGCTACCTCCACCACCACCTCGTCCCAACACAAACCAGGCAATGGTGCGTGCTCCCCCGGCTAAAGCCTTCAACTCCAACAACAGGCCTGTCGGGAGGACCGCAAGGGTAAATCATGTCAAGATCGACAAAGCTGAGGAAGCTCCTGACGTCGTTCTCGGTACATTCCCCATAAACTCTTTTCCAGCTAAAGTGTTGTTTGATACCGGAGCATCGCATTCTTTCGTGTCAAAGATCTTTGCGACAGCAATTAAGCTCCCTTTTGTTGGTTTGGGTTCCCCGCTAGTAGTAAACTCCCCTGGAGCAACTATGCAAACTTCCAAGATCAGTCATGAAAATCAGATCCTAATTGGAGGTCACATATTCCTTGCTTCTCTCATTCTGCTTGGCAATTCTGACATTGATGTCATTCTTGGCATGGATTGGTTGAAGGCCAATAAAGCTACGATTGATTGTGCTCAGAAGTCAATAACTCTGTTCCACCCTTCTGGCCAGATAGTCTATTCTCCAAATGAATCAAGTTCTGTTCAGCTTTACACCCTCGATGCTAAACCTCTACCTCTACTTGAAAATGTTCCGGTGGTTTCTGAATTCCCTGACGTCTTTCCAGAAGAGTTGCCAGGGATGCCTCCAGACAGAGCAGTTGAGTTCGTGATCGAGCTTGAACCAGGTACTGCTCCAATCTCTAAGCATCCATACAAGATAGCTCCTCCTGAACTGAAATTGTTGAAGGAGCAAATCGATATGTACATGGAAAAAGGTTACATTCAACCTAGTTCCTCCGCTTGGGGTTGCCCAACTCTGTTCGTTGCCAAGAAGGATCAAACAAAGAGACTCGTTGTTGACTATCGTCCTCTTAACGAGAAAACCATCAAAAACAAGTATCCAGTTCCTCGTATCGATGATCTTTTTGATCAACTTGCTGGAGCCTCAATATTCTCCAAGTTGGACTTGAGAATGGGTTACCATCAAATAAAGATCAGAAAGGAAGATATTCCAAAAACAGCTTTCACCACTCGCTACGGTCTATATGAATACACCGTCATGTCCTTTGGTCTCACCAATGCACCGGCGACGTTCTCTAGACTCATGAATTCTGTCTTCCATGAATACCTCGAGAAGTTCGTTGTGGTATATCTTGATGACATTCTGGTCTACTCAAAATCTGAGGAAGAGCATGGAGAACATCTTCGTCTCACTCTCATGAAACTTCGCGGGCATCGTCTGTATGCCAAATTCTCCAAATGTGAGTTCTGGATTCCAGAAGTTGCTTACCTTGTTCATATCATCTCTGCCAAGGGCATAGCCATTGATCCAGAAAAGGTTGAAGCAATTGTTGATTGGAAACCTCCTAAGACGGTCAAGCAAGTTAGAAGTTTTCTTGGCTTGGCTAGCTATTGCCGTCCTTTCGTCCAAAACTTTTCCAAGATTGCCAAACCTCTCACTGATCTCACAAAGAAGGACAAGAAGTTCGTTTGGTCTCCACAATGTGATGAGAGTTTCAATCTCCTGAAGACTAAACTCACTTCTACACCAGTTCTGGTTGGCCCAGATACTACCAAACCTTTCCAGATATTCTGCGATGCATCTCTCCAAGGTCTAGGTGCAATTCTTATGCAAGAACGTCAAGTTGTGGCTTATGCTTCATGTCAGTTGAATGCACATGAGAAAAACTATCCCACACATGATCTTGAACTTGCAGCAGTTGTGTTTGCCCTCAAGAAATGGAGGCAATACTTGTTGGGCAATCGCACTGAAATCTTCTCCGATCATAAGAGTCTGAAATACATCTTCACTCAACCAGACCTAAACCTCAGGCAAAGGAGATGGATTGAGAAGATTAAATACTTTGATCTCACCATTTCTTACACTCCAGGCAAGGCTAATGTTATGGCTGATGCTCTCAGTCGCAAGTCGTATTGCAATAATCTCATGATCATGGAAAGCCAACCTCCTCTTCATGAAGAATTCCAGAAGCTTAACCTTGGTCTTGTTCCTCAAGGCTATCTTGCAACCTTGACAGCCAGTCCAACTCTCGAGGACAAGATTCGTTCTAAACAACTTCGTGACGCTGAAATCAAGAAGATGGTAGAACACATCAAAGAAGGCGAGGGGAAATTTGAGTCCTTCTCAATTGATGACAAAGGAACTGTGTTCTTCGAAGGACGCATTGCAGTTCCTCAAGTTCAAAGTCTCAAAGATATCATTCTCAAGGAGGCTCATGAAACTCCTCTTTCCATTCACCCTGGAAGTACAAAGATGTACCAGGATCTTAAGACACTGTATTGGTGGCCTGGCATGAAACGTGAAATTGCTCAATACGTTTCTGAATGCGACGTTTGTCAACGTGTTAAGGCAGTCCATCAGAAAACAGCCGGTCTACTCCAACCTCTGAAAATTCCTGAGTGGAAGTGGGACATGATTGAAATGGACTTCGTCACTGGTTTTCCAAAGTCCAAGAAGGGCAACGATGCAATCTTCGTTGTCATTGATCGTCTCACTAAAGTAGCTCACTTCTTTGCTGTCAAAGAAATAATCTCAGCTAGCCAGTTAGCAGAGCTCTACACAGCAAAGATTGTTCCTCTTCATGGTGTTCCATTGGAAATAAGCTCAGACCGTGGAAGCATATTCACTTCTCATTTCTGGAAAAGCTTTCAAGAAGCATTGGGCACCAAACTTCTGTTCAGCACAGCTTATCACCCTCAGTCTCAGGGGCAAGTCGAAAGAGTCAATCAGATTCTCGAGGATATGCTCAGAGCATGTGGTCTCTCCTTTGGCATGAAATGGGAGGATTGCCTTCCATATGCTGAATTCTCCTACAACAACAGCTTCCAGGCAAGCCTAGGCATGGCACCATTTGAAGCACTCTATGGCCGCAGATGCAGGAGTCCAATCAATTGGTCTGGAGCTGGTGAACGTTCACTCTTAGGCCCTGACATTGTTAAGGAAGCCGAAGAGAAAGTTCGCATCATTCGTGACAATCTCAAGATTGCTCAGTCTCGTCAGAAAAGCTACTATGACAGCAAGCACAGGGATTGATATATGCACCTGGTGACAAGGCATATCTCCGTGTAACTCCCCTCAGAGGCACTCATCGTTTTGGTGTGAAAGGAAAGCTTGCACCAAGATACATTGGTCCTTTCAACATTCTCTCAAGGCGTGCGGAAAATGCCTATCGTCTTGAACTTCCAGAAAAACTATCCAAGGTGCACGATGTGTTTCACGTGTCACAGCTCAAGAGGTGTTTCAAAGATCCAGATCGTGCAGTTGATCATGATTCCATTGAACTGCAAGATGATCTATCTTATGAGGAGCACCCTGTTCGTATTCTCGATGACACCGAGCGTAAGACTCGCAACAAGAGCACCAAGTTCTTGAAAGTGCAGTGGTCTCATCATTCCGATAAAGAGGCAACGTGGGAGACCGAAGAGGATCTTCGCAAGAAGTATCCGGACCTTTTCCTTTCTCAGTAGGAATCTCGGGGCGCGATTCCTTCAAGGGGGGGCGTTTTGTAACATCCCAAGTATGAAAAACCATCCCTAGAATGTTTGTTTCCTGTTTTATTTAAGTTTTGCATCATGTCATCATACCCATTGAATTGTTTGCATTTGTTTTGCATCTGTTTTCCTTTTGGTTTGCATCTGTTTTTATTTGTTTTCACAATTCAAATTCAAACAATATTTCAAAAGCTTGTTCATACTTGTTATGTTACAACTTTCCAAATAAAAGGTTCAAATTAAACTTCCAATTGTTTCCATGAAAAATAAAAAGCTCAATTATTTATTTGTTCTTTTATAATCCACTTAATCCAATTGGTTATTCAAATTCAAATCACATTCACAAACAGCACCCAAATTTGAAATTATGAAAATTACAACACAATTATAATCATTTGCTTCCAATTAAAATTATATGATCACCCTATTTAAAATCTTGTTTTCAATAATCAATTACTCACAAAATTCATTCAAATTCACTCCAAGTTCAAACAGCAACATAATTCAATTATTTTTGGAATTCAAAACTTGCAATTTGTTATTATTACATTAAGGAGTTGTCACAAATTTTTCCCTAATTTTTCCTAACTCAAAAATCCTTCTTTTTCTTCCTATTTCATTTCTGGAAAAAAAAACAGAAGAAAAAAAATTTAAAAAGGAAAAACGCCAGCGAGGAGGGGAGCAGCACGCACGGCCCAGCCCATTTCCTTCCCCGCACGGCCCGGTACCGTTTCGCTCGCTCCCCTCTCCTTCTTCCCCACGTACGGCCGAGCATCGAGCGGCGCCACGTCGACGCCGTCGCGCACCGACGGCCACTGTGCGTCCCTAGCGCCTATAAAACCCATGCCCTAGGCCCCGAGCTAGCCCTAGCCTACCTACCACCTTCTTCCCTCGCGCCGCCGCCGTTTCCCTCTCTCTCACCGGCGATTTCCCCTCTCTGCAACCACCCGAGCCACCTACCTCTGAACCGGAGATGATCGCCGGTGAGGCAGTGCGTCTCCAGCTAGGGTAAGCACGGGGATCGGACCCCCGTACTTCCCTCGACGTCCTCGACACCCCGGCAGCCCCGAGGAAGCCCTGCTTCCACGCCGCCGTCCGTGCCATCGTCGTCGAGCTCCCTGCCCCGAGCCTCTGCTACACCTGCGACGGAGGTGAGCGCCACCGTGCCCTCCACCTCCTCTCTCTCTGCAGTTGCGCAAGAACGAGCACGCACACCACCCACTCGAGCACGCACACGGCAGCACACGGAAGCACCGCGAGCAGCTCGCCGCCGGCCAGCCTGTCGAGCTCTGACGAAAGTTCAGTTAACACCTGCACAGAAAGAAGTTCAGTTAGTGAATCTGAAGCATACCTTACCTGCGTACCCCTTACTGACAAGATCGAATCGCCACCGTAGTGGTAGCAGCACTTGTGCGCGCGCAGCAGGGCGCAGGATCGAGTCCTGCCCCGCGCGATTAAAACCAATCTTTTGCGCTGGGCACTGACAGGCGTGGCCCACCTGTAAGTGGCAGTGCTGCCACGCGTGCATCCACGCTGGCCCAGGGGCCCTCTGTCAGTGGCAGTGGCTAGCCACTGTAGAGTAACAAACGTTTTTCAACCTTTTCTTTTTCAATTTAAATCCTTTTTCCTTACAGATTAGTCCCTGTAAATAAAATGCTAATAACTTTCATTTCCAAACTCAAAATAATATGAATAAAATATGTTTGTTGAACAAAATTTAATTATCTATCTATCTAAAGCAATTGTATTCTGTTTTGAATAATTCAAATGCATTCAAATTGCAAATTCAAACAAATCATCTTAAATTTGGTTCATTCCATAAATAATTCATACTTAATCCAAATAACATAAATAAAATATGTTTTCCATGATATTTTGAACCATCTTTTCAAATATAAATTTTGTTTCATGTTTTGAATAATTAAAATTGCTTAAATAATTTAAACCTTGTTTAAATCATTTAAATTTGCTAAATTCATAACTTGCTCAAATTAAATTATTTTTGAACATGGAAAATATGTTTTCAAATCAGAAAAACATAACCTTTTCAACTATGAATTGTAAGTTATGTTTTGAACAAATAAAATTCAAATAATATTCATACTTGAATTAAATTCGATTAAATCTTGTTTAACTTGTTTAATTCATAATTAATTCATCTTAATTCCTTTTTCAATAATTGAAACATGTATTCCACCTAAAATTTTGTGCTCTTTCCAAATATGAATTTTGTTATTTGTTTTGAACAATTAAAATTGGTGAAAACAAAAAATGCTTGTGTAACACCTTTAAGGAACCAAAATTCCTTAACTTAATAACTAAAAATTCCAAACTTGGTAAACCTTATTTCCAATTGATTCTATTGTTGTTATTTTTCTGTTTTTCCCCATCCATGCATCATACTAATCCACTTTCACCTGTTGGTTAGTTGGAAAACAATTGTTTCAACCATAATTCATGGGCTTTTCATATGCAACTCAAATTGCATATGGGTCCACTTAATCATGTTGTTACCATATCAATTAGTTTATTTTGGTGCATCAATTAAATGGTCATGCACCATCCCATGATTGTGCACTATGCCATGTTATTGATTGTTTATCTCTCTGCGTTGTTTGTTTGCTTCTTCTCGGATAGACGACGACGTTGAGACAGACGATACTTACAACACCCCTTCTGAGGATCTAGCTCAGTACCAGGCTGCTGAGTTTGCAGGCAAGTATTCACTCACATGAACCATTGTGTTCCTTTCAACATTGGATACCGATACTTTCCGTTGTCTATTCTGCTAGCCCTATGAATAGTTGTTTCTGTTACGAACCTATCACATGTTATCCTTTAACCCTGATATAACCTCACCTCCACACCTATAACCCCATTGCTTGTTGCCCGTGTCTTACTAGCATGCTTAGGGTTGTTTCTGCTCAAGTCTGTTACCCGTTACTTTCTGTTACTATATTTCTATTATGTTCTGGGGCTCTATGTTAAACAACAACATGTTAATTTTGAGGTAATAATAATTTGATGTTAAGGCACCGGCAGGAGGCCCGGCGTGGTTTTGAGGCCTGCTAGTGTCGACCCTAATTAGGAAAAGGGTCTTGTCTACTGATCCATGATGAGCGCACTATCCGCATGTGGGAAGCGTGTATGGGCGCCCCCCTCAATTTGATTCGATTCGCATCTCGTCCAAATCGCCACACTTAGTTCGGGCTTTCCATTTGATGCACGCATATGCAGGTACGAACCCGAGGCCAGGGTGGAACTTTTGTAGTCGGCATTTAGGGCGGCGTGGTCTTCCAGTGCTATGAGGGTCCCCTTTTCTTCGTGGGGCTCGATTAGCCGCGCACGCACTGCACGTGGTGCTTTGGGCTTGATGCGAAGAAGAGTTGAGTTGTGTAGAGTGCCTCACTTGGTGGGTTTGATTCCCGTCTGGCGGGATATTCTTACGTGTACGGCCAAATTGGTGCACCCCTGCAGGGATAAATCTTCTCGAGAAGCCGTGTTTTCCGCGGTTATGGTTAACTTGGTGAAAGTACTGGCTAACAAGTACTCAGAACAACTTACACCTAACTAATGATAACTTCACTAGTAATAGTCTTATTGACACAATAACTTGAACCATCATTAATCCAACCGTGTGAGTTATCCTCGGATTGCTTCTTTGGATAAGGGGCGAGATCCAGGAGGGGTTTGTTTTGGTGGTTAGTTATAGTTGGTTAAGATACGCTATCTTATCCCCTTTCTGTTAGCCGGAAGTTGTATCATGTTTCTGTAGTTGGTTAGTGCAGCCAGCTGCCGCATCTTTTATATCCCCTTTCTTCCGTTGAACCCAAGGCATCTGTGCTTGGTGTTGACGGGCTACATTTTGGTGAACTGTGAGTCTTGCTTGCCAGTACGTTTATGTACTGACCCCTTTGGGGCTGTGGTTTCCGCAGACTACGCTTACGAGGATCCCCGTGACGGCTACTACGTGGAGTTTGACGAGGCTGCTGACGAGTAGATAGCGGACCCGGGCAGGATCCGAGACATCGTGGATGGGCTCCGTCTTTTCGTTCTCGGCTTCTTAAGCCTATTTGGATTTTGTCTGTACTCAGACCCTTTGAATGCTTCCGCTGAGATGTAATGATGTTATGTTGGGACATGTGTCCTCTGGATGATTGTATTTGCTATCTCTGCTCTAGTGAGAGCTATTTGCAACTTATTTCTATTTATTTGTGTCTTAGAGATATGTTGTGCTATCATTCTGTTAAACGCCGTTGACGTACCATGTGTGTATGGTATGAAGTACGTCAAGGGTAGTATCCTGATTTCTATGGGATGGTTTACGTAGACGATGAACAGTAGGGGTTGGTTGTCACACATACGTGTGTTGGCCTACTCGTAAGAGATGCGGGTGCCGGTAAGCCCCGTAATCCAATCAACTAATGTTCAACGGAACTGCGAGTATCCTCTAGAAGTCCGGGTGCGACAAATGTCCTCGTTATATGACGATGATTTAAACTAGGCCATGGTAAAGGCAAAGAGAGTGTCTATAGTACCTTGTAGTGTATACAATTTGAGTATTTATATTCGTACATGCTATTATAAGCACTCTTTTTCCCTTGGTTTGCATGCCATGATAAATGCTAGGAGATCAGATACAATACGTGGCAGTGATACAAGGCCACGTCTTGTATTACTTCCTTGTATTGGGTTCGTTCTTCTACCAAGTGTTGGCAATGTGTTTATGAGGCTTGTTTTACATTTTTTTTGCATTGTTCCATATGTGTTTATTCTGACTGCATGTTACAATGAATTCTAGGGATGCAATTTAGTGCATGATCACCTATGTGTTTATGAGGCTTGTTATCACTATGCACAATTTATGAGCTGATTTGGTAAATGATGATGACTTTGACACATGTATATTTGGTTGATGCCTCACTGTCTCCACCACATGGCCAGCAAAAGTAAGAACCAGATACAAATAGATGTGCCATGTCTTTGCTTTTGCTGGCCCACCTGATTGTAACATCCCAAGTATGAAAACTACCCCCTAGAATGTTTTGTTTCTTGTTTAATTCAAGTATTGCATCATGTCATCATTTTACTCCCTTGTTTGCATTTGTTTATTGTTTGTTTTGCATCTGTTTTACTCTGTTTTCATAATAGAAATCCAAACAAAATTCAACTTTGTTTTCATACTTGCTCTGTTACAACCTTTTAAATAAAATTCTCAAATAAAAACAACCAATTTGCTTTCCACATTGATCAACTAATAAAATGGTGTTTTTATTTCAATTAATTAATTCCAATGTGGTTTCAAATTCAAAGCAAATCATCAACAGCACCTAATGTGAACATTCTGAAATTACCAAACAAATCAACCATTTGTTCTATTTTAAATCAATAGGGTTCACCCTATTAAAATCCTTGTTTTCAATATTAATCAATTAATTCCCAAATTGTTTTCAAATCCAAACCAAATCACTAAACAGCACCTGTTTTGAAATTATAAAAATAACCAAAACATTGTTGTGCTCTTTGTTTCCAATTAAACTCATTGGTTTTCCATAACTACAATTCTTGTTTTAAATAACCAATTATTAACCAAAATTTCATCCAAATGCAAACCATTACAAAAACAGCAAATAAATTTAAATTCTCAAAACCTAAGTGGCCAAGTGGTGGTTGTTGAGCCAGTAAACTCACAGGAATTTTTCTCAAAATTGTTGCAACTCAAAACCCTACCAAATGCTTCCATTTCCTTTTGCTACAAAAAAAACAGAGACGCGAAAAAAAAGAGAAAAAGGAAAACAACTGCGCGCGCAGCACCTATCTAACCGGCCCAGCCCACTCCCTTCCCTTCCCTCGCGCGCAGCCCAACACGCCGGCCCTTTTCTCTTCCTTTCAGCCCGGTACCTGTTCGCCCACCTAATTTCCCCTTCTCTCTCGTATACGGCAACTATCCTACCGGAGCCACGTCGACGACCACCGCAGAGCGACGGTCGATGCGCCTCCTAGCCCCCTATAAGACCCCCCTCGAACACCGCGCGGCTAGCCCTAACCCTAGGCCCTAGCTACCCTCTCCCGCCGCCGATTTTCTTTCCCTCTCTCTGCCACGGCCACCCCCCTCTGTATCTCACCGAGCCACTCTCTGAACCCCGTCGAGCACCGCCGTATTCGTCCACCGCCACACCCACCTAAGCCCGGGGATCGAACCGCCCCCACTTCCTCTCTCGTTTGCACACCCGCACGAGCCCGGAGGCGCACGGAGCACGCGCCGCCGTCCACGAACCTGCCGCGGCGATCACCTCCACGACGACCACCGCTACACCGCGCCTCTGCCCCGTCTTCAAACGCCGGTGAGCAGCAGCTGAGCCCCACCGTGCCTCCTCTCTATCTTGCTCACGAGCACTCAGCACCTGCACCCGCACGCACGCGAGCCAGCATACAGCAGGGCTGCGTGATCCCCGCCGGCGACGATCTCTGACAGGGATTTAGTCGAGCGCGCGTTTAATTTCAGTTAACACTCGTGTTGAAGGATAACCTCACTGCCTAACTGAACCTGTCAAACGAAGTCGAGTACCGCAGTGGTATACAGTGCAGCGCGCTCACCCACCGATCGTGTGTTCGATCCCTGGTTCTCCCTGGGAGAAATCCCACCTTTTTTCGGCCGAGTGCTGACAGGGAGGGCCCCCTGTCAGCCACTCCCGTGCCACGCAGGCACGCGCAGGCCCAGGGCCCACCTGGCAGCGCCCTGGGTACGTTTCTGTGCGTAGAAAACGTTTTTCCAAAGTTCTGTTTTAAACCTAGGTCCAATAAAATTGCAGATTGGTCCCTGGACATAAAATGCCAATAACTTTAGTTTTATAATTCCAAATTACAAAAATCAAATATGTGCACTGGTCTAAATTCAATTCTCTATCTTTTGGTATCATTTGTTTTCTGTTTTGAATTTTCAAAATGCAATTTAAATTTGAATTCAAATAATTCAATTGCAATTTGCTAAAATCCATAACTAATTCATTATTAATCCAATAAATGCAAATAAAATATGTTTTCCATGCTATTTCAAATAATCTTTTCAAATATAAATTTTGTTTCATGGTTTGAATAATTTAAATTGCCTAAATAATTTAAACCTTGTTTAATTCATTTAAATTTGATAAAATCATATCTTGCTCAAAATAAATTATTTTTGAACATGCAAAATATGTTTTCAAACTAGAAAAGTATAAACTTTTCAAATATGAATTTGAATCTATGTTTTGAACAAATAAAATTCAAATAAAATTCACACTTGTTTTAAATTCATTTAAAACTTGTTTAATATTGTTTAAGTCATAATAAATTCATCCTAACTCCTATTTCAATATTTGAAACATGTAATCCAACTAAAATTTTGTGTTCTTTTCAAATATAAATTTTGTTAATTGTTTTGAACACCTTAACTTGATGAAAACAACAATTGTTTGTGTGACATCTTTAAGTAACCCAAATTTTCCACACTTAATAAACCATCTCCAAAACTTGTTAAATTCCTTTTCCACTTGCATCTATTACTGTTATTTTGTTGTTATCATCATGCATGCATCATGGTAATCAACTTTCACATGGTAATTAAATTGTAGATCATTTGTTTCCACTTAATTCATGGACTCTTGCCATATGAAATCCAATTGCATATGGGTCCATTTAAATTGTGTTATCATGTTAGCTAGTTTATTTTGATGCAACCATTAACTTGACATGCATCATCCCATGATTGTGCACTATGCCATGATATTGATTGTCTATCTCTCTGCCTTATTTGTTTGCTTCTTCCCGGATAAACGACGACGTTGAGACCGACGATACTTACGACACCCCTTCTAAGGATTTAGCTCAGTACCAGGCTACTGGGTTTGCAGGCAAGTTATCACTCACATGAACCATCGTGTCCCTTTCAACATTGGTTACCGATACTTTCCGTTGTCTATTCTGCTAGCCCTATGATTAGTTGCTTCTGTTACGAACCTATCACATGTATCCTTTAACCCTGATATTGCCTCACCTCCATACCTATAACCTTTTGTTTGAGCCTGTGTCTTACTAGAATGCTTAGGTTGTTTTGCTCGAGTCTGTTACCCGTTATTTTCTGTTACTATATTCCATTATGTTCTGGGGGCTCGATGTTTAATCAATCAATCATACTAATGTTATTATCAATAATAAATTTGATGATAAGGCACCGGCAGGAGGCCCTGTGTGGTTTTGAGGCCTGCTAGTGTCGACCCTAATAGGAAAAGGGTCTTGTCTACTGATCCATGATGAGCGCACTAACCGCGTGTGGGAAGCGAGTATGGGCGCCCCCCTCAATTTGATTCGATTCGCATCTCGTCCAAATCGCCTCATTTAGTTCGTGTTTTCCATTTGCCGCATGCATGTTTTTGCGAGCCCAGGCCAGGGTGGAACTTTTGTAGTCGGCATATAGGGGGACACGTTCTTAGAGTGCTATGAGGGTCCATTTTCTTCTGGGCTCGATTAGCCGTGCGCCCAAGGTGCTTTGGGCTTGATGCGGAGAAGAGTTGAGTTGTGTTGAGTGCCCCGCTTGGTGGAAGGGCCTTTCCATCTGGCGGGTTATTCATGCGTGTACGGCCAAATTGGTGCAACCCTGCAGGGATAAATCTTCTCGAGAAGCCGTGTTTTCCGCGGTTATGGCTAACTTGGTGAAAGTACTGGCTAACAAGTACTCAGGACAACTTAAACCTAAGGATTAACAATCTTACACCCAATGATTAACAACTTGACTAGTGATAGGCTTATTGACACAATAATCTGAATCATCTTTAATCCAACTGTGTGAGTTATCCTCGGATTGCTTCTTTGGATAAGGGGCGAGATCCAGGATGGGTTTGTTTGAAGTTATCTTTCAGTTGGTTACAAAACTCGATCTTATCCCCTTTCCGTTAGCTGGAAGTGCTAGAATCTCTGTAGTTGGTTAGCGCAGCCAGTTGCAGCATCTTTTATATCCCCTTCCTTCCGTTGAACCCAAGGCATCTGTACTTGGTGTTGACGGGTTACACTTTGGTGAACCGTGAGTCTTGCTTGCCAGTACGTCTATGTACTGACCCCTTTGGGGTTGTGGTTTCCGCAGGCTACGTTTTCGAGGATCGACATGGTGGCTACTACGTGGAGTATGACGAGACTGCTGACGAGTAGATAGCGGACCCGGGCAGGATCCGAGACTTTGTGGATGGGCTCCGTCTGTTCGTTTCCGGCCTCTTAGGCCTATTTGGTTCTTGTCTGTACTCAGACATTTTGGATGCTTCCGCTGTGATGTAATGATGAATTGTTGGGACATGTGTCCTCTAGATGATTGTATTTGCTATCTCTGCTCTAGTGAGAGCTATTTGCAACTTATTTCCATCTTTTGTGTCGTAGAGATCTGTTGTGATATCACTTGTTCAAATGCCGTTGACGTACCCTGTGTGTATGTTTTGAAGTACGTCAACGGAAGTATCTGGATTTCTACGGGATGGTTTGCGCAGACGATGAATAGTGAGAGAATGGTTGTCACACGTTTACGTGTTGGCCTGCTCATATTGAGATGCGGGTGCCGGTATGCCCCGTAAGCCATTTATCTACTGTTTAACGGACTGTGAGTATCCCCTAGAAGTACGGGTGCGACAAATGGTATCAGAGCCTGTCTGCCTGTAGGATCCCTTTTTACTGGTCGCAGTTGAGTCTAGAAACTATTTTGTAGCTATATAGGAAAAATGAAACGTGAGAGTAGGAATTCTGTTCTTTTTCTTCTTTCCCCACCCACCCTCCCTTTTCTGGTAAGGAAGTGTAACGTTGTTTTCCCTTCTCATCTAAACTTTCAAGTTAGGATTTCGCGAATTCTGGTTTCTCTAGGATGGTTAGATCTAGTAGACCATAGGAATGGAGGTGGTTGTGACATGATTTATCGTGTTGCCTACTCATGATTGAGAACGGAGGCGTGTAAGCCCCGGAAGCAAATCCTCTATTCTTTAAGCAGTAGATACTGATCCTTTAGAAGCCCGGATGGGTTTTCCGTAGTACCTCAGGAGTGTTTTGTTCTCGTTTTCCCGATGTTGCTTCAATATCCTGTTCTTCTCAACATCCTTTTCGTCCGTTGAAATCTTGTTGTTGTTTTCCATTTCAGTTCTTCTACCGACATCTAATCAAAACTTCCCAAATATCAAGACTATCTGGCCAGAAAGGTTGTTGTTGTTGTTGTTGATTCCAGGCTATGAGAGCTGGCATTCCTATCACCTGGGGTTGTTTCGAGGAAGCATTCCTGAATCAACATATTCCAGATAGTCTATTCTACAAATGAATCAAGTTCCATCCAGCTATACACTCTCGATACAAAACCTCTCCCTTTACTTGAAAATGTTCTGGTGGTTTCCAAATTCCCTGACATCTTTCCAGAAGAGTTGCCAGGATTACCTATCGTTTTGAACTTCCAGAAAAACTATCCAATGTGCACGATGTGTTTCACGTGTCACAGTTCAAGAGGATCTTCCCAAGAAGTATCCGGACCTTTTCTTTTCTCAGTAGGAATCTCGGGGCGCGATTCCTTCAAGGGGAGGCGTTTTGTAACATCCCAAGTATGAAAACTACCCCCTAGAATGTTTTGTTTCTTGTTTAATTCAAGTATTGCATCATGTCATCATTTTACTCCCTTGTTTGCATTTGTTTACTGTTTGTTTTGCATCTGTTTTACTCTGTTTTCATAATAGAAATCCAAACAAAATTCAACTTTGTTTTCATACTTGCTCTGTTACAACCTTTTAAATAAAATTCTCAAATAAAAACAACCAATTTGCTTTCCACAATGATCAACTAATAAAATGGTGTTTTTATTTCAATTAATTAATTCCAATGTGGTTTCAAATTCAAAGCAAATCATCAACAGCACCTAATGTGAACATTCTGAAATTACCAAACAAATCAACCATTTGTTCTATTTTAAATCAATAGGGTTCACCCTATTAAAATCCTTGTTTTCAATATTAATCAATTAATTCCCAAATTGCTTTCAAATCCAAACCAAATCACTAAACAGCACCTCTTTTGAAATTATAAAATAACCAAAACATTGTTGTGCTCTTTGTTTCCAATTAAACTCATTGGTTTTCCATAACTACAATTCTTGTTTTAAATAACCAATTATTAACCAAAATTTCATCCAAATGCAAACCATTACAAAAACAGCAAATAAATTTAAATTCTCAAAACCTAAGTGGCCAAGTGGTGGTTGTTGAGCCAGTAAACTCACAGGAATTTTTCTCAAAATTGTTGCAACTCAAAACCCTACCAAATGCTTCCATTTACTTTTGCTACAAAAAAAAACAGAGACGCGAAAAAAAAGAGAAAAAGGAAAACAACTGCGCGCGCAGCACCTATCTAACCGGCCCAGCCCACTCCCTTCCCTTCCCTCGCGCGCAGCCCAACACGCCGGCCCTTTTCTCTTCCTTTCAGCCCGGTACCTGTTCGCCCACCTAATTTCCCCTTCTCTCTCGTGTACGGCAACTATCCTACCGGAGCCACGTCGACGACCACCGCAGAGCGACGGTCGATGCACCCCCTAGCCCCCTATAAGACCCCCCTCGAACACCGCGCGGCTAGCCCTAACCCTAGGCCCTAGCTACCCTCTCCCGCCGCCGATTTTCTTTCCCTCTCTCTGCCACGGCCACCCCCCTCTGTATCTCACCGAGCCACTCTCTGAACCCCGTCGAGCACCGCCGTATTCGTCCACCGCCACACCCACCTAAGCCCGGGGATCGAACCGCCCCCACTTCCTCTCTCGTTTGCACACCCGCACGAGCCCGGAGGCGCACGGAGCACGCGCCGCCGTCCACGAACCTGCCGCGGCGATCACCTCCACGACGACCACCGCTACACCGCGCCTCTGCCCCGTCTTCAAACGCCGGTGAGCAGCAGCTGAGCCCCACCGTGCCTCCTCTCTGTCTTGCTCACGAGCACTCAGCACCTGCACCCGCACGCACGCGAGCCAGCATACAGCAGGGCTGCGTGATCCCCGCCGGCGACGATCTCTGACAGGGATTTAGTCGAGCGCGCGTTTAATTTCAGTTAACACTCGTGTTGAAGGATAACCTCACTGCCTAACTGAACCTGTCAAACGAAGTCGAGTACCGCAGTGGTATACAGTGCAGCGCGCTCACCCACCGATCGTGTGTTCGATCCCTGGTTCTCCCTGGGAGAAATCCCACCTTTTTTCGGCCGAGTGCTGACAGGGAGGGCCCCCTGTCAGCCACTCCCGTGCCACGCAGGCACGCGCAGGCCCAGGGCCCACCTGGCAGCGCCCTGGGTACGTTTCTGTGCGTAGAAAACGTTTTTCCAAAGTTCTGTTTTAAACCTAGGTCCAATAAAATTGCAGATTGGTCCCTGGACATAAAATGCCAATAACTTTAGTTTTATAATTCCAAATTACAAAAATCAAATATGTGCACTGGTCTAAATTCAATTCTCTATCTTTTGGTATCATTTGTTTTCTGTTTTGAATTTTCAAAATGCAATTTAAATTTGAATTCAAATAATTCAATTGCAATTTGCTAAAATCCATAACTAATTCATTATTAATCCAATAAATGCAAATAAAATATGTTTTCCATGCTATTTCAAATAATCTTTTCAAATATAAATTTTGTTTCATGGTTTGAATAATTTAAATTGCCTAAATAATTTAAACCTTGTTTAATTCATTTAAATTTGATAAAATCATATCTTGCTCAAAATAAATTATTTTTGAACATGCAAAATATGTTTTCAAACTAGAAAAGTATAAACTTTTCAAATATGAATTTGAATCTATGTTTTGAACAAATAAAATTCAAATAAAATTCACACTTGTTTTAAATTCATTTAAAACTTGTTTAATATTGTTTAAGTCATAATAAATTCATCCTAACTCCTATTTCAATATTTGAAACATGTAATCCAACTAAAATTTTGTGTTCTTTTCAAATATAAATTTTGTTAATTGTTTTGAACACCTTAACTTGATGAAAACAACAATTGTTTGTGTGACATCTTTAAGTAACCCAAATTTTCCACACTTAATAAACCATCTCCAAAACTTGTTAAATTCATTTTCCACTTGCATCTATTACTGTTATTTTGTTGTTATCATCATGCATGCATCATGGTAATCAACTTTCACATGGTAATTAAATTGTAGATCATTTGTTTCCACTTAATTCATGGACTCTTGCCATATGAAATCCAATTGCATATGGGTCCATTTAAATTGTGTTATCATGTTAGCTAGTTTATTTTGATGCAACCATTAACTTGACATGCATCATCCCATGATTGTGCACTATGCCATGATATTGATTGTCTATCTCTCTGCCTTATTTGTTTGCTTCTTACCGGATAAACGACGACGTTGAGACCGACGATACTTACGACACCCCTTCTAAGGATTTAGCTCAGTACCAGGCTACTGGGTTTGCAGGCAAGTTATCACTCACATGAACCATCGTGTCCCTTTCAACATTGGTTACCGATACTTTCCGTTGTCTATTCTGCTAGCCCTATGATTAGTTGCTTCTGTTACGAACCTATCACATGTATCCTTTAACCCTGATATTGCCTCACCTCCATACCTATAACCTTTTGTTTGAGCCCGTGTCTTACTAGCATGCTTAGGTTGTTTTCTCGAGTCTGTTACCCGTTATTTTCTGTTACTATATTCCATTATGTTCTGGGGGCTCGATGTTTAATCAATCAATCATGCTAATGTTATTATCAATAATAAATTTGATGATAAGGCACCGGCAGGAGGCCCTGTGTGGTTTTGAGGCCTGCTAGTGTCGACCCTAATAGGAAAAGGGTCTTGTCTACTGATCCATGATGAGCGCACTAACCGCGTGTGGGAAGCGAGTATGGGCGCCCCCCTCAATTTGATTCGATTCGCATCTCGTCCAAATCGCCTCATTTAGTTCGTGTTTTCCATTTGCCGCATGCATGTTTTTGCGAGCCCAGGCCAGGGTGGAACTTTCGTAGTCGGCATATAGGGGGACACGTTCTTAGAGTGCTATGAGGGTCCATTTTCTTCTGGGCTCGATTAGCCGTGCGCCCAAGGTTCTTTGGGCTTGATGCGGAGAAGAGTTGAGTTGTGTTGAGTGCCCCGCTTGGTGGAAGGGCCTTTCCATCTGGCGGGTTATTCATGCGTGTACGGCCAAATTGGTGCAACCCTGCAGGGATAAATCTTCTCGAGAAGCCGTGTTTTCCGCGGTTATGGTTAACTTGGTGAAAGTACTGGCTAACAAGTACTCAGGACAACTTAAACCTAAGGATTAACAATCTTACACCCAATGATTAACAACTTGACTAGTAATAGGCTTATTGACACAATAATCTGAATCATCTTTAATCCAACTGTGTGAGTTATCCTCGGATTGCTTCTTTGGATAAGGGGCGAGATCCAGGATGGGTTTGTTTGAAGTTATCTTTCAGTTGGTTACAAAACTCGATCTTATCCCCTTTCCGTTAGCTGGAAGTGCTAGAATCTCTGTAGTTGGTTAGCGCAGCCAGTTGCAGCATCTTTTATATCCCCTTCCTTCCGTTGAACCCAAGGCATCTGTACTTGGTGTTGACGGGTTACACTTTGGTGAACCGTGAGTCTTGCTTGCCAGTACGTCTATGTACTGACCCCTTTGGGGCTGTGGTTTCCGTAGGCTACGTTTCCGAGGATCGACATGGTGGCTACTACGTGGAGTATGACGAGACTGCTGACGAGTAGATAGCGGACCCGGGCAGGATCCGAGACTTCGTGGATGGGCTCCGTCTGTTCGTTTCCGGCCTCTTAGGCCTATTTGGTTCTTGTCTGTACTCAGACATTTTGGATGCTTCCGCTGTGATGTAATGATGAATTGTTGGGACATGTGTCCTCTGGATGATTGTATTTGCTATCTCTTCTCTAGTGAGAGCTATTTGCAACTTATTTCCATCTTTTATGTCGTAGAGATCTGTTGTGATATCACTTGTTCAAATGCCGTTGACGTACCCTGTGTGTATGTTTTGAAGTAAGTCAACGGAAGTATCTGGATTTCTACGGGATGGTTTGCGCAGACGATGAATAGTGAGAGAATGGTTGTCACACGTTTACATGTTGGCCTACTCATATTGAGATGCGGGTGCCGGTATGCCCCGTAAGCCATTTATCTACTGTTTAACGGACTGTGAGTATCCCCTAGAAGTCCGGGTGCGACACTGGTGTAGCAAAGTTGTGTATGCTTGTTGTGTCTCTATGTTCCCTGAGGCCAATGAATAAAGAGCTGTGGCTATAGATGTTGTTTTGAATGTGCATGATCCCTTTAAATCGACGATTAAAATGTGTCACCATATCATTGCAATGAGGGTTCCATACTATCTTGTGCAATGTACAAGCACATTCATTGTGCATTGCTCTTGGTACTGTAGAATTACTTCTTGGATAAACATGGTTGTGCTTTTATTATGAGGCATTACCAGTTGTTCGTAGTTCGGCCCCAGTTTTACATAAATGTCTTCATTAATGAATTGTTCCTTTTTAGAACCAATCTGCTTATATGCACATTTTATAATTTCTGCTTCTTTTTTGCTTGATTAACAGGGTATTCCATGTCCTGTATGCAAGAATAATTGCCCAAATGTTGATCCTTCTGCATCAAAGTTCAGTGTTGCTGTACAAGAGTGTTACCTCAAGTCAGTGGTAAGAAAACAATTCTTCTTCATACACTTGTATTATGTTTTGTGTTTTTATTACAATATCTAATTTCCACGTTTGTTTTTATTTCTGATGCACAGGTTGTACCGTGCACTGCTCGGATAGCATTCAACAAGTTAGTAGGCGAGCGTGTGTTGTTTAGTTCCCATGGCAGGAAGTACACCTTTCATGTGTCAAAAGAACAGAGCAAGACCCGTTTGCATGGGACACAATGGTATCGGTTCATCGAGGAAAAGAACATGTCCGTGGGAGACATACTAGTGTTTTCCATGATACCAAGGCCCACTATCTATGTTGTTGTTATTGGCGACTCCCAAGATAACTCACTTTGCATTTCAAGCGAAGATGACTTAATTTGCAGTGTAGATGGCGTTCTGATGATGAGATGCATGATGAGGATTGTAGCAATTCTGATGATGAAGTCCATGATGAGGATTCTAACAATTCTGCTGATGAGAGGCATGATGATGCCAACATCGTATATGCCCAAAGAGCCAATCTCGACAATCACGAGAAGAACCGCCTGGCCCGACTTCTATCCCTTGGACCCTATGTTGGGCTTCCTTTTGTGACTCGTTTCACGGTCACAAACTTGCAGCACTATATTATGGTATGTATCTATACGACGCCCTCCTCTTTTGCAAGTAAATTTTCGAGAACCACGAGAAGGTTTTCTAATATGGTATGTTACCTTTCATGCTTAGAAACTACCGAAGTTGATAGAGGAACACGCTGGCCTGGGGAATCATGGCAGGGTTGGCCTACGACTTAGAGCAGAAGAGCATGTCACCACCGTTACTTACAACAAGAAAACCGACGACCGCATTATCCTCGACAAGCTGGTGTGGATGGTTTTCGTCCAAGGCAATAATTTTCATAATCGGCAACCATTTTTTATCATTGTGAGGGAGACCGATGACCTCAGGTTGGAGGCGGTCATTGAGATGGTGGTGATATAGAACCAGAGCAAATGATAGGCCTTGGGGGTGAAGAGACTAGGCTGCTGCTGAGCTTGGCCTATGAACTTCTTATTTTGTCTAGTTGGATTGTAATTTTGTTTGTTTCTTGGACTTGTTAAGGTTTAGTTTGTTTCGTGATCTTATAAGGTATATTATCGCTGGTAGATCCCTTGTGCTAAAACCCGAGTAAAGATTAAATCGCTAATAGCTGCTAAAACCTCGAGTTTAGATCAAATCCCTCGTGCTGGTAGATCGTGCAACTCATCATTGCAGAACTCAACAAAAGCCTGGCAACGGTCACTGAACTTCTCGACCTCGTCGCTATCGCATAAATACGACCGAGCACGGACCACGCAACCTACCTTCTACGCCGCCACCACAGCCCCCCGACCTCCCCCCCCCTCACTCTCGTCGCTGATCCACCCGATGGCGCCGCGCGTGAGAAGCAGCACTGGCTTCTGAGGTGTGCAGCTGCGGCCGTCCGGGCGCTGGTCCGCGGAGATCACACATAACGGCGTGCGGTGGTGGATGGGCACCTTCGACACGCCCGAGCTCGCCGCCCGTGTGTTCTACGTGGCGGTGTGGCGGTTCGGCCGCCCGCGCGCTGAGCTCAACTTCCGGGACGTCGAGAGCAGGGAACTTGCCGAGTTCCTCGCCCCGGATCTGAGGATTGTGGCCCGCAAGGAGGAGCAGGAGAACTGTCGCGCATTCGTGCAGCTGCGCATCCGCCGGGACGACGAGGACACGATGGAGAGGTTCCGCCGTGATCACCTAGATCTGGTAGAGGGGCAGTTGCGGCTCGATGCTCTCAGGGACGCGAAGATGCGAGCTCATACATCCCGGGGGGATGCTAGCCCCTCCACCATCGTCCTCTCATCGTCGGATGAGGAGATGGACTAAGCATTCTGGGAGAGCCTTATGCAGGACTCCAATGACGACGAACTTGACGACACATTCTGGGATGACGTGCAGTGTTTTAGAGTGTGGAAGATGTTGAAACGTGTCAAAATAATCAAAATTTCGACGTTTTATGTATTCGTTGAAGTTTCAACATTTCTTCCTTCTTATTTTGGGCTGCAACTGTAGTAGGATAATTATGGGCTACGGAGTGCTATAAGGCCCAATAAAAAGGGTCTGACAGGAGTGGGCCCAAGAAAGTGCCATCATGGCCCAAGTCTAGAAACAACCGCTCTTCCACTCACCGCAGTAACCCTGGCATGCAGCACGCCACGCATTCGTCACGATATTGTGAACGTAAAACATGTCGCTTTAGTTCCGGCAGCCAGTTATTGCTCCGTCGTGCATGCGAATTTTCCGTTCCACTCCCCCTCCAGGTGTATAAATAGATGCACTCTTCAGTTCATCCTCTATCTGCCTCACCGCCTCCCCTCAAGCGAAAACCCTTTGACGTAGTAGCTGCTCGAGCGTTCCTCCAGGCGGCCATGGCTCCACCGGCGAAGCGGTCTGCTGCTCTCATGTAGGTTCCATTTCCGTTCACGTACTTCTGATCCGTTTCTGGATTCCTCGTGATTTCGTCTTTCTTAGGATCTTTTTAGAATTCCTCGTGCTTTCATCTTTCTTAGATCCGTTTCTGAATTCCTCGTGATTTCAAATTTCTTATATCCATTTTACTTTTAGATTAACATCAACTTCTATCATGCAACTATCTAAAGGCCACATGAAGCCGAGCAGAGGGTCATCTTTGCCGATCTAGCGGAGAGGATAACCATCATAGAAGCTGAGCTTGAGAAGACCTTGAAGCTCTCCTACGACAATCTCAAGAAGGCACGCGATGCCAGGTTGGAGCAGGGCGAAACTTCCCTCGCAGCGTATCGGAAGTTGATGGATGATATGTCCAAGATGATGGCCAGCAACCTCGAACTGACCTCGTGGGTTGGGGAACTGAAGATTGGTTTAGCCCTGGCAGAGCAGAAAACTCTGATCGCTCTCCTCGCAGTTGTGAGGCCCCAGGCAAGGGAGGATCCAGTGCCATCTGAGGATCCAGTGCCGTCGGAGGATCCAGTCCCATCGGAGGATCCAGTGCCATCGGAGGAGCTGTCGCCCCCCTACTGATGCTCTTTTAGCCCCCTACTGCTGCCCCCGTGCTTCCGATGTCCTGTTTAGATCGACAATCTCGTTGGTTGTATTGGGTGGTTTCTATTAATATGTAGTATATGTTTATTTTCTTAAGATAGATATAATTCGAGTTCACAATATGGAGAAATAGATGACAGAAGTTTCGATGGATCTAAGTGACAGAAGTTAAAAGGGTTACATTAGACTAATGCCGATGCAAAAACATATACCAAACAGACAATTCGATTTCACAATATGGACAAATAAATGACAGAAATGAAAAGGGATATATTCGACTAATCTGCGACGTTCTCGTGGAACGAAACTCGCCTCCAACTGGGCCTATTGGGCCGGGACCAAAAATCCGCGACGGAAAATATAAGAAACGTCGAGATGGACCGCAGAGTCGAGAGCAAATTCCACTTTTCAGCCATCCGCGATGGAAACCACACGACGTTATCAAAATGTTCCGCTCAAAACGTTCCTGATCACGCGGGATTTGGTAGTGTCCTACTGTTTTCCAGACCATACGTTTAACCTCTTTGTGTTCAGCAAAACCGGTGAGATTGACAACCTCGCTGCTTCGTTGGGGGGAAAGTGATGTGATTGTGTTGTGCAGGTTCGACGTTGCTTCTGAACCGGTAGTGCGCCCTGCCATCTCAGCTGCTTCACCTTCTGAAGTTACTCCTTCCTCCTACTGGTCGATTCAACCTTGATTTCTTTTTGAGGGGAACTTGCTACTGTGCTCTTCGTACCTTCCTCTTGGGGTCTCCCAACGAACGTATGTCTACACTCCATCAGATGACACCATCTTGTTCCATGAGAATGATCTAGTGAAAGCCGTAAATATGAAGCTCATTCTTGCGATGTTTGAGCAGCTTTCGGGTTTAAAAATAAACTTTCATAAGAGAGAAATATTATGCTTTGGAAAGGCAAAGGAAAACTAGGATGAGTACCGTAACATATTTGGTTGCGATGTTAAAACTTTTCCCTTCAAGTACCTAGGGATACCCACTCACTATAGGACATTGAGTAATACACAATGGAAACTCGTGGAAGATCGTTTCGAGGGTAAACTTGGATCATGGGCGGGCAAGGTGCTATCATATGGTTATCGTCTTGTCTTGATTAATTCTGTGCTCACTAGTTTTTCTATGTTCCTTTTATCGTTCTTTGTGATCCCTAAGGGGGTGAAGAGAAGACTTGATTTTTATCGCTCTAGATTCTTTTGGCAAAGTGACAGCACAAATAAAAAATACCGTCTGACCAAATGGAATATTGTGTGCTGCCCTAAGGGGGGCTCGACATTGAGGTGCTAGACACTAAGAACAGTTTTCTATTAAGTAAATGGTTGTATAAGATGTTAAATGAGGAGGGAGTTTGGAAGGAGTTGTTGATAAACAAATACTTTGGTGACAAAACATTGTCACAAGTCCAATTAAGACCCTTAGATTTGTTGAAGGTATGCCCTAGAGACGATAATATTTAGTTATTATTCTATCTCCAAGTTCAGAATTAAGTTTATGTCATCATGCTACAAGCGCTATAACACTTGAAAGGTGAGTTTTCAAAGGAAAATCTTTGTGTGGGTGTGAAGACATAAACAAACAAGAATTCCTAATCTTGTCTCTAAGATTAGCTTGTATTTTGTGAGATGATCATATTTTCCTAATCATGGACTTAGAAGAAATTCTAGAAAAACATAAGAGTTTATTATTAGGGTAACAATAGTACTGAACCGACCCAAGAGTATGTTGTTGCTAAAAGAGACTAAATAATCACGATGTATTTTAGCAAATGCATATGAAGTTAACATTGGATTTAGTTGTCTATAGTTCCTATACTATAAGAATATCTAGTGACCGCATTTTTGAATTTTATACTTCTGATATCATCAACCGTCTTGCCATAACTGGGGACTATAACGGTAATGTGTGAGTTTGACCTAGAAAGTGTAATGGAACTGAGATCGTTCAAGACTAGTACTTAAATCCTGTAGACGATAGGGAGATAAATTCTTTGGGCCCTCTAGTATCACCGAAGACATATCGTCTGGCCAGACATAGTGTGATCTTATCACAGGTTCATCATGGATATGGATGAGAAAAGAGAACGATATCGGTAAACGAGTTATATGTGTTCTGATCAAAGAGTTTCATCAGACTAGATCACATAATCTCACCTCGTGATAGCGTTGATATCGTGAAGTTAAGCGAATAAGTGCAAGTAGTAACTTATAATGTCCCCTCATACATCTGGAACACACATGATCCATCATGGATGTCCCCAATCCCGCTGTTGGTTATTGTCTCGTAAGTTCCCAAACATGTCTGTGTGTTATCGAGTCTTTACGAGTCACACGATTAAGCCATGCCAACCTTTTATTGAGAGAAATAAGTGCCCGAACATGTCTGTGTGTTATCGAGCCTTTACGAGTCACACGATTAAGCCGTGCCAACCTTTTATCGAGAGAAATAATATGTTATTATTGGTTTTACGAATGTTTCATGTTATTACGATATCACAGAAACAAGTCCGGTGTCGATCATAGTGGTTTCAGAGAAGTTGTTATAAGAGGAAAATTATGTTGGTGTTTGGTATAATTTATATGAGAAGCTACATAGGACATGAGATGTCCCGGGGTGTTAGAAATTTGTTTCTAACATCACTAGATAATATCGATTATTTTATCTATAGGTTAACGGGGTTACCGAAAATTTCTGGGGGACTTCAAAAAAAATAGGTGAGGCTCCTCTTACGAGGATGATGATGACCCACAAGTATAGGCGATCACAACATTCTTCGAGGGAAGTAAAACCCAAATTTATTGATTCGACACAAGGGGAGTCAAAGAATATTTATAAGCCTTAACAGATGAGTTGTCAGTTCAGTTGCACCTGAAAATAGACTTGCTCGCAACAATTTATCAGTGGTAACAGTTTTATAGAAGTAGCAGTAGTAAAATAACAGCGGGAGTAAAATAGTAGCAACGGTAGCAATTTGGAAAATAGTAGGATTAAAGTACTGCAGGCATAGGGATGTATGAATGGGCGTTGCATGGATAAGATAGTTCATAATAATCAAAACATGGGCAATTGCACATAGATAATAATAAACTATCCAAGTACAAGGCAAACCATAGGCATGTGTTCTATTTTAGTCGTACGTGCTCGCAATGAGAAACTTGCACAACATCTTTTGTCCTACCAGCTCGTTCCAGCGGGGCCTCAAGGGAAACTACTGGTAATTAAGGTGCTCCTTTTAATAAAGCAATCGAGGAAAGCATTAACACTCCATGAACACATGTGATCCTCACATCACAGCCATCCCCTCCGGTTATCCCAATTATTTTCACTTTGGGGCCTCGGGTTCCGGACAATGACATGTGTAAACAACTTCCAGGTATGATCAAGAAACAAAATTATACTCATGAAATAATAACATGTTCAGATCTAAGATCATGACACTCGGGCCCTAGTGACAAGAATTAAGCATAACAAGTTGCAAGAACGATATATAGCACTAACAACGGATACTAGGCACCATGCCCTAACAATCTGGCATTATTACATGAACGATCTCATCCAATCCCTACCATCCCTCTCAGGCTACATCGGGGATTACTCACACATGGATGGGGGAATCATGGATGGTTGACGGAGAAGTGGTAGTGATGACGATGGCGATGATCTCCTCCGAGTCCCCATCCCGGCAGGGTGCCAGAACAGGAACTTATGATCCCCGAATTAGGTTTCAATAAGGTGGTGGCGCTCTTGTGTTTTTCTCTGGAATATGACAAACCCCCCTCGGTTTCTAGGTCACGGGGCTTATGTAGTCAAAAGGGGAGGACGATGGGATGCCCGAGGCAGCCACACCATGTGGTGGAGCGGCCTAGGGGGGCGCCACCAGGTGGTTTGGGCCCTTCCTTGCCCCCCTCCGGCTCATCTTGTGGCTCTGGGGTTCTTCGTGTAAAAATAAGGACTTCGGGATCTTTTCCGAGCATTTTTCTGAAAGTTGATTTTCTGTACAAAAACGAGACACCAAGGTAATTCCGCCAAAAACAACGTTAGTCCGTGTTAGTTTCATTCAAAACTCACAAGTTTAGAGGAAAACAGCAACAAAAAATGTTCGGAAAAGTAGATACATTTTGGACGTATCAGGTGGTGCGGCCAAGAAAAGGAGGGGAAAACCAACCACCCTCCTTTGGCAGATTCCCTCCTAGCTCCACATAGAAAATCCCCAACCCCTCCTCTTTGGATAACATATCAATTGAGCCTTTTGGCCTTCTCTCTCTCTCTCTCATAGAATTAGAGATCTAATTAGAGGGCCTCTGGAATTAGAGATCTGATTAGAGGTCTAACTAAAGAATATCTAATTGAATTAGAGCCTCTAGTTAGAAACATCTCTAATTGGATTAGAGCCTCTTCTAATCGGGTTTTGAGTTATACTCTCCCGATTAGACCTAACTCTAATTGTTTTCTCTCTCATGTGTTGAGAACTTCCATTTTCACAATATCTCTAATCACAGTAGATTAGAGCTACCAAATAGCAACGCCAGAAGGCTGTCTCTCTTTGTCGGTGTCGAGTTCTGGACGGCAGAGTGCTGATGGGTTGACACGAGCGTACATGTGCACAACATAAGAGGGATTACACGCGTGATCCTAAGGAGGGAAGACTTAGCGACATCCTTGCAAGTAGGCCTAATTGTGAGGATATATTATTGTTCAGAACTCTTCTACGACTACATTGATTCTGCTACCCGGTGAATCGTTTTCTAGATCCTTGCATGTATGGGCATGCTTCATTATCTGCATCGTGATCTTGGAGGACTACATAGGGAATTTTTTAAAATTCTGCAGCGTAGCCCAGCAGTGGTATCATAGCGTACTATGCGTAGATACGATTAGATCTAGAGAACAATTTTGTGCGGGTGTTGCATAGCCTTGTGCAAGTATATTAGAACGCTCTTTAATATTCAGTTTCTTTTCGTTGATTCCTAATAATCCATGTTTGTTTTATTTCCGACGGCATGGTATGATTTTTTTTCAAACTTCCGACAATCCTAGGATGATCGAGTTTCCCCTGGAATATCTTGCTTGATTCAAAGAAGTGTTTCAGTAGCTTTGGGTCAAACCATAGTTGGTATAATATAACGACATGGTGGAAGGGGAATGTGGATTGAATCAACATGGGGTTCATAGTTATGAATAAGTTTAGATTGAGGCTCTAGACATTTTCGTAATGTATGTGTTTCAATCATCCCGCAAAATTAATCTAGCAATGAGAATTAACATACCTCGAATTGCGTAGGTAATGACAATAGTGATCGTAGAACCTACAGCCACACTAAAACTTGCAAACAAAATGTTAGAGGCGTCTAACTCAATTTTGCAGAGTTTGTGAGTGGTTTGGTATAGCCATTATGTTACTGTGCTTTGACATGATGGCCAATGCCAAAGGATTGTCAATTGTTTGACACCGGCAATGAGGCATTCATCATGAAGCTCAGAGGAAGTACATGATTGGAGAAAATGGTCATTTCTCCATCATGGAAAAACTTGAAGCAATTTTCACCGCAGCGAAATATCCTCGGATTTTCCACTATGGCAAAAATATCGGAGATGGAGGATCCCCGTTGAAGATGAGTCAAGAAATGCCCGAAGAACAAAGGCTATACCAAATCACACGAATTTATAAATTGCCTGTGATGTTTATCTTTTGTGTATTGTACCTTGATTATGTAGTAGTCGTTTATTAGGGCGATTCCTCTCTTAAAATATCAAGGTAGTTCGTGTTCTCCTAATTATAGCACCGTCAAACCGGCATGGGTACACGTTCATCACTTGGATATGAGGCTCGACGTGCCTATTCTTGCCGGGAGTCGGGTTATAGTTTGCTCACTTGGATACAAGGTGCATTCTATATGGCGGAGTCAGTTGGTTGTGTTGTCGTTCAGACATGAAATTCATGAGCTCGGAACACACACATCGAAAAATGAGCGAGAATCACATGTGTGATTGGCATGGTGGCCTTCTCTCTAGGTTTATGGTTGGTTGAGATGGATACATCCTTCTAATCATAATATATTGGGATCTTGTTTCACTGAAAGTTGATCGTGAGGAATATCAGTTTCAGTGGGAGCATATCTTAATATCAATTTTAATTGAATTAAGTAGTGCAAATTCATTTTGAACTATAGTGTCTAAATATACTTGTTTTATTGTAGAGATGGATCCCCTTGATAACATAAGTCTGAGTGAGTTGTTGGGGTTACACAATTTAAATAGGTAAAGCGTGAACTTCTATGATTGGGTTCATAATCTGAGATCTACTCTCAAAGGTATTGGGGTTGAGCATGTGCTGGACACTGAAGATCCGACACCTGATGGAGAGTATTGTCCATTAGGATATGAGGAGTTTTAAGTTTATATGATCATGATGGAAAGGCTAAGTTTTGACTTGAGTGATAGTTATCCACACTATCGTCTCTTCCATCTCATGGATGCTTTGCATGCTCGGTTTCTGTGCAACTCTGTCAAGGTCATCTCAAACTTTATGCTGAATTGTTAAGGTGCAAACTCAAATGCCTTGGGCCATTGAGGGAGCACAAGAACAACTTCACAAAGATACCGCAGAAGCTTAAGTACATTGGTTACCCAATTCCATAAAGGCTAGCAGTTGATACACTCCTCATGTCACTTCCATCACATTACTTCGGACTTGTGGCTTGCTACAATCTGATGTAAGTGGAGAAGACGGTTGAAGAATTCTTCTAGATGATCATTTTAGCTGAGATGGATGTTTTCATTAACGTCATGATGAATGCACCAGAAAGCAAAGACAAGTGGCAAGTCCACACAAGGTATAAGAGTTATACAAGTTGTTGCCATTTTTCTTGTCTCATAGATATTTTGGTATTGGATACTAAAATTTCACAACTTGCAATTTATTGCAGAGTGAGAAGGAAGAGAGGCAAGAGAGGTGGGAAGCGTTGATGGCGCAATGGAAGACTCATTAATGGCGCCACACCAGCTGCATCATCTGCGGAGCACTAAGTCAATGAAGAGGATCAACACTAGGACTTTGAAATAATCGTTATTTTGAGTTTGATCATTATGTAATGAATATTTTATGTTTGTGAACCCTGTTGGGTTCAGTAGGAGGCTTTCCTACTGTCATAAAAGTTCAAAAAAATACCTATTGGGTTCGAATTATAAAATATGTGTGGGAATTCCAAACTTGGGAATTCAAAGTTTATGATCTTCTTTATTGTGTTATGTCAATTAGTTTTATTATTAAGTCTTGAATATTTTGATTCAAATTATTGTTCAAGTTTGAGTAATAGTTTTATGGCTTGTTAAATAAATTGGAGATAAGTCTTTTATTTGATTTATCAAGGTTGAAAGACTGCCTCCAAAATATTTAATATGGCCAAAATCCATTAATTGCTAGGAACTTGAGAATTTCCAAATTCACATAAGTTTGGGATGTTTCTCAATTGACTTAAATCCATTGAAGATTCAATACGATAATTTAACCATGTTGACGAAGTAGAATAGATGAAATAATTGAAATTTCAATATTTCATAAAAGTCGGCTGGAGGAAGTTTTGAATAAAAAACTAAGATCAAAGAAAGATTGACGTATAAAAAAGGACTTAATATAAATTGTACCATGGATTAGCAAAGAATATTTTATTAGTAAATAATTACTCATGATGTATTTTGAGAGATTCAAAATTATGGTGATAATAAAATCTTTGTGAGAGAAGGATTTAATCAATGTTATAATGCTCAAATGTCTTTGTGTGTTAAATTGATAGCGTGAAAAGAAAAATAATTATCAGACCCACTAACGAAATATATTTTGTTCGTTTGTTTAAGTTGGGACTATGTCATTAATTAACTTGGAGTTATTTTTAACTATAAGTTCCTAGTAATCAATATTGCTCAAGCATGAAGCATAATTGATTAAAAGGTTTTTCATAAAACTAATAAGTTTGTTGGTAATAAGTTTCCACCTTCTACTCCATGTTTTTTTAACACACTGGATTAAGGAGAAACATGACTTCTCATGAAAGAGATGTGGAAATTATATTAAGTTGAGATTGCGAATCTTTGGAGAAGGAGTGAATGAAAGGGACAATATGCAAATGTCTCCAACTCATTACCTTGTCCGGGAATTTATGTATGAGAATACATAAGTTTCAAACTTAATATTTGAATAAAGGTCATATAAGGAATTTGATGTAATATTCACTTTGTGAAATATTCATCGAAAAATTCCAAGATAATGACCACAATGTGCAAAACAAAACAAACAAGATAATAATACTCATAAATATATGATATTGGATTATCATATAGATCCATGTTAGAAGAAGATATTCATTTTGACCCTAAGATTTTATCTTCAGAGTAAGTCGAAGTAATTTTATAAATCACAAGGAAAATGAATGTTTTCACAGGAAAACATAAATGAATGTTTTATATTCATAAAGCTAGTATTGATAAAATTGTTTTATCAATTATGAATAAATGATAATGATGAAGATTAAAAAATTATCATATGAATTGCTTGGTGTTGTTATTGGATCAACTAACAAAATTATTTTGCTAAATGTAATTAATTTTGATTACTGGAGTAATCAAAAAATATTACAAGTATGAGTATTAAGTCAGTCGTGTTAATAAAACAAGAAGTAGTTTCTTTTTCATTATGTAAAGTGAAGGAACTTAAAAGTAAGTGGGAGCTGATTATGATCTTTTCATTTGGCTAGGCTAATTAAAAGAAAGATGCCTCATACAAAATATTTAAAAATATTTTAAATGCAATATCAAAAAGTGTCTTATTAAAGTCAGAGCCTATGAGATAGATTGAGAAATTTAATAAACATGAATATGATGGATGTGTGATACGTCATAAACGTATCCTTAATTTCTGATGTTCCATGTTGTTTTCATGTTGTTTCCCACATGTTTTCCTTACACTTTATGTCATTTTTATCGATTTCCCGGGACTAACCTATTGACAAGATGCCATAGAGCCAGTTCCTGTTTTCTGCTGTTTTTAGTTTCAGAAAAGTTGTTCTGGAAATATTCTCGGAATTGGACGATTCAAAAGGCAGAATTCTTAGAAGTCCCGGAGGGTCCAGGAAGTCCCGAAGAGACCCGGAGGGCGGCCACAGGGTGGCCACACCATGGGGTGGCGCGGGTCCCCACACTACCAAATTCCGCGCGATCCGGAACGTTTTGAGCGGCACGTTTTGATAATGTCGTGTTGTTTCCGTCGCGGGTGGCTGAAAAGTGAAATTTGCTCTCGAAGGACGCGGTCCATCTCGACGTTTCTTATATGTTCCATCGCGGATTTTTGTTCCTGGCCCAATAGGCCCAGTTGGAGGCGAGTTTCGTTCCACGAGAACGTCGCAGATTATTCGAATATATCCCTTTTCATTTCTATCATTTATTTGTCCATATCGTGAAATCGAATTATATGTTTTTGCATCGGAGTTAGTCGAATGTAACCCTTTTAACTTATGTCACTTAGATCCATCGAAACTTCTGTCATCTATTTCTCCATATTGTGAACTCGAATTATATCTATCTTAAGAAAATAAACATAGTAGTTGAACATAAACATAGACTACGTACATATTAATAGAAACCACACGATACAAACGAGATTGTCGATCTAAACAGGAGATCAGAAGCACGGGGGCAGCAGTAGGGGGCTAAATAAAGAGCATCAGTAGGGTGCCGACAGCTCCTCCGATGGCATTGGATCCTCCGTCGGGACTGGATCCTCCGATGGCACTGGATCCTCCCTTGCCTGGGGAGTCACAGCTGCGAGGAGAGTGATCAGGGTTTTCTGCTCTGCCAGGGCTAAACCGATCTTCAGTTCCCCAACCTGCTTGGTCAGTTCGAGGTTGCTGGCCCTCAACTTAGACGTATCATCCGTCAACTTCCGAAAAGCTATGAGGGAAGCTTCGCCCTGAGCCACCTGCTCAGACCTGGCATCGCGAGCCTTGTTTATATTGTCGTAGGCGAGCTTCAAGGCCTTCTCAAGCTCAGCTTCTAGGATGTCAACCCTCTTTGCCAGAGCGCTGAAGATGACCGTCTGCTCGGCTTAATGTGCCGTGTAGATAGTTGCATGATAGGAAGTTGATGTTAATCTAAAAGGCAAAATGGATCTAAGAAAGATGAAATCACGAGGAAATCATAAACAGATCTAAGAAAGATGAAAGCACCAGGAATTCTGAAAAGGATCTAAGAAAGACGAAATCACGAGGAATCCAGAAATGGATCAGCGGTACGTGAACGGAAATGGAACCTACAAGAGGGCAGCATACCTCTTCGCCGGTGGAGCCATGGCCGCCTGGAGGAACGATCGCCGGTGGAACCTACTACATCAAAGGGTTTTCGCTTGAGGGGAGGCGGTGAGGCAGATAGAGGATGAACTGAAGAGTGCGTCTATTTATACACCGGGAGGGTGAGTGGAATGGAGGAGCCGTATGCACGACAGAGCAATAACTGGCCGCCAGAACTAAAGCGACACGTTTCACGTTCACAATATCGTGACGAACGCGTGGCGTGCTGCATGCCAGGGTTACTGCGGTGAGTGGGGGAGCGGTTGTTTCCATACTTGGGCCATGATGGCACTTTATTGGGCCCTCTCCTGTCAGGCCCTTTTTATTGGGCCTTATAGCACTCCGTAGCCCATAATTATCCTACTACAGTTGCAGCCCAAAATAAGAAGGAAGAAATGTTGAAACTTCAACGAACACATAAAACGTCGAATTTTTCATCAGTTTGACACGTTTCAACATCTTCCACACAGTAAAACACTACACATCATCCCAGAATGCGTCGTCAAGTTCGTCGTCATCGGAGTCCTGCATAAGGCTCTCCCAGAATGCGTCGTCCATATCCTCATCCGATGATGTGACGACGATGGTGGAGGGGCCAGCATCCCCCCGGGATGTACGAGCTCGCATCTTCGCGTCCCTCTGAGCGTCGAGCCGCAACTGCGCCTGTACCAGATCTGGGTGATCACAGCGGAACCTCTCCATCGTGGCCTCGTCATCCCAGTGGATGCGCAGTTGCACGAACGCGCGGAGGTTCTCCTACTCCTCCTTGCGGGTCACAATCCTCAGATCCGGGGCGAGGAACTCGGTAACTTCCCTGCTCTCGACGTCCCGGAAGTTGAGCTCGGCGCGTGGGCGACCGAACCGCCACGTTGAACGCGCGCGCGGCGAGCTCGGGCGTGTCGAAGGTGCCCAACCACCACCGCACGCTGTTGTGTGTGATCTCTGCGGACAAGCGCCCGGACGGCCGCAGCTGCACACCTCGGAAGCCGGTGCTGCTTCTCACGCGCGGCGCCATCGGGTGGATCAGCGACGAGAGTGAGGGGAGGTCGGGGGGCTGTGGCGGCGTGCAGTAATCAGCGCCGAGAGGTCAGGGGGGAGGTCGGGGGGCTGTGGCGGCGGCGTAGAAGGTAGGTTGCGTGGTCCGTGCTTGGTCGTATTTATGCGATAGCGACGATGTCGAGAAGTTCAGTGACCGTTGGCTTGCCAGGCTTTTGTTGAGTTCTGAAGTAATGAGTTGCACGATCTACCAGCACGAGGGATTTGATCTAAACTCGAGGTTTTAGAAGCTATTAGCGATTTGATCTTTACTCGGTTTTTAGCACGAGGGATCTACCAGCGATAATATGCCTTAGAAGTTTACGAAACAAACTAAACCTTAACAAGTCCAGGAAACAAACGAAATTACAATCCAGCCAGACAAAATAAGAAGTTCATAGGCCTAGCTCAGCAGCAGCCTTTTCCCTTCACCAACAATGCATATCCTTTGCTCCGGTTCTATATCACCCCCATCTCAATGACCGCCTCCAACCCAGGGCTATCGTCTCCCTCACGATGATCAAAACAGGTTGCTGATTATGAAAATTATTGCCTTGGACGAAAACCATCCACACCAGCTTGTCGAGGATAATGCGGCCGTCGGTTTTCTTGTTGTAAGAAATGGTGGTGACATCCTCTTCTGCTCTAAGTCGTAGGCCAACCCTGCCATGATTCCTCAGGCCAGCGTGTTCCCCTATCAACTTCGGTAGTTTCTAAGCATGAAAGATAACATACCATGTTAGCAGACCTTCTCATGGTTCTTGGAAATTTACTTGCAAAAATAGGAGGGTGTATTATAGATACATACCATAGTATAGTGCTGCAAGTTTGTGACGGTGAAACGAGTCACAAAAGGAAGCCCAACATAGGGCCAAGGGGTAGAAGCTGGGCCAGGCGGTTCTTCTCGCGATTGTCGAGATTGGCTCTTTGGGCATATACGATGTTGGCATCATCATGCCTCTCATCAGCAGAATTGTCAGAATCCTCAGCATGGACCTCATCATCAGAATTTCTAGAATCCTCATCATGCATCTCATCATCAGAATTGCTAGAATCCTCATCATGCATCTCATCATCAGAACTGCCACATACGCTGCAAACTGAGTCATCTTCGCTTGAAACTGAGTCATCTTCGCTTGAAACTGAGTCATCTTCGATTGAAATGCAAAGTGAGTCATCTTGGGCGTCACCAATATTAGCAACGTAGATAGTGGGCCTTGGTATCATGGAAAACACTAGTATGTCTCCCACGGAGATGTTCTTTTCCTCGATGAACCAGTCCCATTGTATCCCGTGCAAACGGGTCTTGATCTGTTCTTTTGACACATGAAATGTGTACTTCCTTTCATGGGAACTAAACAGCACACACTCGCCTACTAACTTGTTGAATGCTATCCGAGCAGTGCACGGTACAATCTGTGCGTCAGAAATAAAAAGAAACATGGAAATTAGATATTGTAATAAAAACACAATACATAATACAAGTGTAAGAAGAAGAATTGTTTTCTTACCACTGACTTTAGGTGACACTCTTGTACAGCAACACCGAACTTGGATGCAGAAGGATCAACATTTGGGCAATTATTCTTGCATACAAGGCATGGAATACGCTGTTAATCAAGCAAAAAAGAAGCAGAAGTTACAAAGAGCAACCATGTTTATCCAAGAAGTAATTCTACACTACCAAGAGCAATGCACAATGAATGTGCTTGTACATTCCACAAGATAGTATGGAACCCTCATTGCAATGATATGGTGACACATTTTAATCATCGACTTAAAGGGATCATGCACATTCAAAACTACATCTATAGTCACAGCTCTGTACTCATTGGCCTCAGGGAACATAGAGACAAAGCAAGCATACACAACTTTGCTACGCCAAGTGGGCCAGCAAAAGCAAAGACATGGCACATCTATTTGTGTCTGCCTCTTACTTTTGCTGGCCATCTGGTGGAGACTGTCAGACATCATCCAAATATACATGTGTCAAAGTCATCATCATTGACCAAATCAGCTATTAAATTGTGCATAGTGATAACAAGCCTCATAAACACATAGGTGATCATGAACTAAAGGGCATCCCTAGAATTCATTGTAACATGCAGTCAGAATAAACACATATGGAACAATGCAAAAAAAAATTTAAACAAGCCTCATAAACACACTGCCAACACTTGCTAGAAGAACGAGCCCAATACCAGGAAGTAATACAAGACGTGGCCTTGTATCACTGCCATATATTGGATCTGATCTCCTAGCATTTATCATGGCATGCAAACCAATGGAAAAAAGAGTACTATAGACACTCTTTTTGCCTTTACCATGGCCTAGTTTAAATCATCGGCATATAACAAGGACATTCAAGGCAAAGAAAAGTGGAACAATGGAAACAAATGTAATACGAGCCTCATATATCATTTCCAAGCAAACCAAGGGAAAAATAAGTGCGTATAATAGCATGTACGAATACAGATACTCAAATTGTATACACTACAAGGTATTATAGACACTCCCTTTGACTTTATCATTGCCTAGTTTAAATCATCGGCATATAACAAGGAGGACATTCAAGGCAAAGAAAAGTGGAACAATGGAAACAAATGTAATACGAGCCTCATATATCATTGCCATGCAAACCAAGGGCAAAAGAAGTGCTTATAATAGCATGTACGAATACAAATACTCAAATTGTATACACTACAAGGTATTATAGACACTCCCTTTCCCTTTACCATAGCCTAGTTTAAATCATCGGCATATAACAAGGAGGACATTTAAGGCAAAGAAAACTGGAACAATGGAAAAAAATGTAATACGAGCCTCATATATCATTGCCATCCAAACCAAGGGATAAAAGAGTGCGTACAATAGCATGTACGAATACAAATACTCAAATTGTATACACTACAAGGTATTATAGACACTCTCTTTCCCTTTACCATGTCCTAGTTTAAATCATCGGCATATAACAAGGAGGACATTCAAGGCAAAGAAAAGTGGAACAATGGAAACTAATGTAAAACGAGCCTCATATATCATTGCCATGCAAACCAAGCCAAAAAGAAGTAATTACAATGGCATGTATGAATACAAATACTCAAATTGTATACACTACAAGGTATTGTAAACACTCTCTTTGCCTTTACCATGGCCTAGGTTAAATCATCGTCATATAACAAGGAGGACATTCAAGGAAAAGAAATGTGGAACAATAGAAACAAATGTAATACGAGCCTCAGATATCATTGCCATGCAAACAAAGGGAAAAAGAAGTGGCTATAATAGCATGTACGAATACAGATACTCAAAGTGTATACACTACAAGGTATTATAGACAATCTCTGTCCCTTTACCATGGCCAAGTTTAATCATCGGCATATAACAAGGAGGACATTCAAGGCAAAGTAAAGTGGAACAATGGAAACAAATGTAATACGAGCCTCTTATATCATTGCCATGCAAACCAAAGGCCAGGCGAGTGCCTATAATAGCATATACGAATACAAATACTCAAATTGTATACACTACAAGGTATTATAGACACTCTCTTTACCTTTACCATGGCCTAGTTTAAATCATCGGCATATAATGAGGAGATTCAAGGCAAAGAAAGGTGGAACTGTGGAAACAAATGTAATACGAGCCTCATATATCATTGCCATGCAAACCAAAGGACAAGAAAGTGCCTAAAATAGCATATACGAATACAAATACTCAAATTTTATACACTACAAGGTATTTTAGACACTCTCTCGGCCTTTACCATGGCCTAGTTTAATCATCGACATATAACAAGGAGGACATTCAAGGCAAAGAAAAGTGGAACAATGGAAACAAGTGTAATACGAGCCTCATATATCATTGTCATGCAAACCAAGGGAAAAAGGAGTGGTTATAATAGCATGTGCGAATACAGATACTCAAATTGTATACACTACAAGGTATTGTAGACACTCTCTTTCCCTTTACCATGGCTTAGTTTAAATCATCGGCATATAACAAGGAGGGCATTCAAGGCAAAGAAATGTGGAACAATATAAACAAATGTAATACGAGCCTCAGATAACATTGGCATGCAAACCAAGGCCAAGCGGGAGCCTATAATAGCATATACGAATACAGATACTCAAATTGTATACACAACAAGGTATTATAGACACTCTCTCGGCCTTTACCATGGCCTAGTTTAATCATCGGTATATAACTAGGAGGACATTCATCATGTTTATAAATTAGGATACACAAAAGAAAAACAGGTGGAACAATGGAAAATGCACAGAAAAAATGAATCCGACCTCAGAATTTCTAAGTACCACAAGTATAGTCACTACTAGCACCTGGCCTCGGTAAATCATTAGCCAAAGTGTTAATACTTTTGTCAAAATTGAAATAACCTTGCAAAAATACCAAATCTAAGCCGTGAACCGAAAAAGGCCAAATCTAAGCCTAATCTAACTGAAGCACCCAAATCGGGTACGGAATTTAACCATAATATATCAAAATCATGGTGGAAATAGATGAACTAAGCGTGCCAGATATCCCAAACTTAAGCCATAGAACAAAACCACGTCTACGGGAGAAAATACGAAGCAGAGACGTAGAATGAACGGTAAAAACATGTAGATCTACCGTGCATGTCGTGCTACACAGAAAAATCGAGCTCAATCTACAGATCTACGATACATACAAGGGATAAGAGGGTTAGATATCATCTTACCGCCATTTCCAAAGCCCTCGAAGAGGACGGGACGGCACACGCGGTGATCTGAAAATAAGCCGATGAAGATCCTGCCTGCCAAGGGAGGAAGAGGAGGCGTGGCCTTCGTTTCCCACCGAGGATGGTCACCGCGGTGCTGTCGATGTCCCGGCAGAAGAAAACCAGCCGACTGAGAGAGGGAAAGCTCAGGAAGACGGTGAGAGAGATAGAGCAAGTGATATGACTAGAAGAGAGAGAGGGGGAGGTGAGCGCAATTAAAGGGCGCGCCTTCCCGAAGGGGTTGACGGCTTGACGTTGCGTCTCCCGCGCAATAAAGTGCCTGCCTGGCGCCAGTTGCCGAAAACATTTCACAAAAGAGAAGAAAAATAATTTGAAATGGAAAGAAAAACAATTAATACAGAATAATAATAACTTAACCACAAGATAATCCATCCGTTTGATCTGAAATAATAAAAACAATTTCCCCGATTTTTTTGAAAGACAAAATGCAGATTCGATAGCTAGCCCCGCTGGGGAAAAAGGCGGAACTGCCGTTATGGCCCTCTACGTGAGCCAAAAGGGGGTAGCAAAGTGGAACCAATTGTTTGGTTGTGTTAGGTTAGGCCGAAGGAACATCCAATACAATGGTAGGGCCCACCTCTTGGAAATATTCCCCCAGCTCCATCAGATCCGGGAGTTTCGTGCTCTAGGTAGTCCTGGAACACGTCAGAGAGAATCCGACATTGGTGAAACCCTAACACCGAGAGCGAGTGAATCTTGGGCATCCAAGAACCATGCCACACTCTATCACACGTGGTGTGGCGTGTAATAGGATTTGGTGGCATTCAGACGATCCGGTGCCCCCTCTCCGGATAAACCATATAGCCCCGCTGGGAAAAGGACGAAATTAATTGTCGTTCTGCCCCATCTACATGATCCGAAAGGGGGTAACAAAGTGGAACCAATTTCTTGGTTGTGTTAAGTTAGGATGAAGGAACACCCAATACAATGGTAGGGCCCATATCTTGGAGATATTCCCCCAGTTCCGTCAGATTCGGGAGTTTCGGGCTCTAAGTAGTCATGGAACATGCCAGAGAGAATCCGACGCCACTGAAGCCCTAACACAGAGAGAGAGAGAGGTAGTCTCGAGTATAAAAGACCATGCCACACTCTAACACACATGGTATGTCATACCATAGGATTTAGTGGCATTCATACGATCCGGAGAAACCATAGCCCTGCTGGGGAAAAAGGCGGAACTGCCGTTCTGGCCCCTCTACATGAGTCGGAAGGGGGTAGCAAAGTGGAACCAATTGTTTGGTTGTGTTAGTCTAGGCACAAGGAACACCAAATAAAATGTTAGGGTCCACCTCTTGGCAAGATTCCCCTAGTTTCGTCAAATCCGGGAGTTTCGGGCTCTAAGTAGTCCTGGAACCTGCTAGAGAGAATCTGACGCCGGTGAAACCCTAACACAGAGAGCGAGGGACTCTTCGGAATCCCAGACCCATGACACACTCTAAGACACATGGTATGGTATGGTATACGTACCATGGGATTTGGTGGCATTCAGACGATCCGGAGCCCCCTCAGGAGAAACCATAGACCCGCTGGGGAAAATGACTGAACTGTCATTCTGCCCCATGTACGAGAGTCAGAAGGGGGTAGAAAAGTGGAACTAACTGCTTGGTTGTGTTAGGTTAGGCCCAAGGAACACCCAAGAGAACTGCAGGGCCCACCTCTTGGCAAGATTACCCCGGTTCCGTCAAATCCGGGAGTTTCGGGCTCTCATTAATTAGTCCTGGAACCCCAGAGAGAATCCGACACCGGTGAAACCCTAACACAGAGATCGAGGTAATCTCGGGTATCCAAGACCATGACACTCTAACACACATGGTATGTCATGCCATGGGATTTGGTGGCATTCATACGATCCGTAGCCCCCTGCGGAGAAACCATAGCCCCCTGCTGGGAAAAAAGGCTGAACTGCCGTTCTGGCCCATCTACGTGAGTCGGAAGGGGGTAGCAAAGTGGAAATAACTGCTTGGTTGTGTTAGGTTAGGCCCAAGTAAAACCCAAGAGAACTGTAGGGTCCACCTCTTGGCAAGATTCCCCCAGTTCCATCACACCCGGGAGTTTCGGGCTCTCATTAATTAGTCCTGGAACCCGCGAGAGAGAATCTGACACCGGTGATGCCCTAACACAGAGAATGAGGTAATATCGTCTATCCAAGACCATCACACTCTAACACACATGGTATTTCATACCATGGGATTTGGTGGCATTCATACGATCAACCATAGCCCGGCCCCCGCTGGGGAAAAAGGCAGAACTGCCGTTCTGGCCCCTCCACGTGAGCCGGAAGGGGGAAGCAAAGTGGAACCAACTGTTTGGCTGTGTTAGGTTAGGCACAAGGAACACCAAATAAAATGTTACGGTCCACCTCTTGGCAAGATTCCCCTAGTTTCGTCCTATCCGGGAGTTTTGGGCTCTAAGTTGTCCTGGAACCCGCTAGAGAGAATCCGACGCCGGTGAAGCCCTTACACAGAGAGCGAGTGAATCTTGGGCATCCACCCATGCCACACTCTATCACACGTGGTGTGGCGCGTAATGGGATTTGGTGGCATCCAGACGATCCGGAGCCCCCTCTCCAGATAAACCATAGCCCCGCTGGGAAAAAGACGGAATTGTCGTTCTGCCCCATCTACATGAGCCGAAAGGGGGTAGAAAAGTGGAACCAATTCCTTGGTTGTGTTAGGTTAGGCCGAAGGAACACCCAATACAATGGTAGGGCCCACCTCTTGGAAATATTCCCCTAGCTCCGGCAGATCCGGGAGTTTCGTGCTCGAGGTAGTCCTAGAACATGCCAGAGAGAATCCGACGCCGGTGAAGCCCTTACACAGAGAGTGAGGGACTCTTGGGAATCCAAGACCATGACACTATAACACACATGGTATATCATACCACGGGATTTGGTGGCATTCATACGATCCTGAGCCCCCTCTGGAGAAACCATAGCCTCCCGCTGGGGAAAAAGGCGGAACTGCCGTTCTGGCCCCTCCACGTGAGTCGGAAGGGGGTAGCAAAGTGGAACCAACTGTTTGGTTGTGTTAGGTTAGGAACAAGGAACACCAAAGGAAATGTTAGGGTCCACCTCTTGGGAAAATTCCCCCTAGTTCCGTCAAATCCGGGAGTTTCGGGCTCTAAGTAGTCCTGGAACCTGCTAGAGAGAATCTGACACCGGTGAAGCCCTAACACAGAGAGCGAGGGACTCTTAGGAATCCCATACCCATGACACACTCTAACACACATGGTATGGTATACGTACCATGGGATTTGGTGGCATTCAGACGATCCGGAGCCCCCAACGGAGAAACCATAGCCCCGCTGGGGAAAAAGACGGAACTGTCATTTTGGCCCCTCTACGTGAGCCAAAAGGGGGTACCAAAGTGTAACCAATTGCTTGGTCGTGTTATGTTAGGACCAAGGAATACCCAAGAAAAATGGTAGGGCCCACCTCTTGTCAAGATTTCCACAGTTCCGTTAGATTCGGGAGTTTCGGGCTCTCATTAAGCAGTCCTGGAACCCGCGAGAGAGAATTCGACACCGGTGAAACCCTAGCACAAAGAGCGAGGGAATCTTGGGCATCCAAGACCCATGCCACACTCTAACACACATGTTATGGCATACCATGTGTTGTGGTGGCATTCAGACGTTCCAGGCTCCCTCTCCGGAGAAACCATAGTCCCGTTGGGAAAAAAGATGAAACCGGCGTTTTGGCCCCTCTACGTGAGCCGGAAAAGGGGTAGCAAAGCGGAGCCAATTGTTTGGTTGTGTTATGTTAGGCTCAAGGAACACCCTAGACAATGGTAGGGTAATATATTTATTATTAGTAATAGTTTATGTCAGTAATTTATAGATGTCTTCCCATTATCCTTAAATAACATATTTCAATAATGGTTATCTTTTTAGGCCATCCATCATGTATCCAACGGCCAGCAATGTTCTCTAGCCAATGTACCAAAATCTGCCGGGCGTAGAAAATTTCGCGCCGCCCACCCAAATTATCGACCAAAAACTTTGCCGCCTATGCCGCCCTAAATTTCGAACCTCTCCCTCTTATCTGCCCCCTCGCCGAAATTCCCCCTCCTCTTCTTGTCCGAAATCCCCCTTTCCTCCTAAACCCCATCTACTCCGCCCCGGCCTTCCACCTCGCCATGTAGCTCGCCTTCCCGGGCATCCACCTGGTTGTCCCCGGTCTTCCACCTCTCCGTGCAACTTGCCTTCCCGGGCTTCCACCTTGCCATCCCCAGTCGTCCATCCCGCCGCTCAGCTCGCCTTCCCGGGTTTCCACCTCGCCGTCCAGGACGCCATCCAGATCTGCCACCTCGCCGTCCAGATTTGATACCTCGCCGCCCAGGTCGCCGTCAAGATCTGCCACCTCACCGTCCATGTCGTCCTCAAGATCTGCCACCTCGCCTGTCTGGTAGTCGTCAAGTTCCTTTGGTCAGAGTTTGCTTATTTTCGAGCTTGTATAAAGCTTAAGATCACTTCTCCTGCGATCCTATCATACTTAGGTCCACAAATTAGATTACTGATATGATATGGTCAAACATCGAATTGCATCACTAAGATTTTCTAACTCTATGTTGTCACATCCCAATGAAAGATAAGGCTATTTGTAAAGAACATGTATGCGCTATTTATTTTCATTTATTCGCATAAATCATTAATTCTAGACTTATATTGTAAGCTATTTATTTCCATTTATACAATGTCCACCATCTAGATAAGGCATGCCTTGCATGATAGATCAACAATAAAGGTACTTATGTTGTGTGGAACTGCTGGCTTAATTACGGTTCTGCCATGTATTTTGTGCTACTATCCTAGTTGATTTGGTACATATGAACCGTGCAGCTTAGGAACATTAAAGTCAATAGTACATCTGGTAGGACAAAGATGCCTTCTGGTGGACATGGTTGTAAACGCAAGCGCGTCAAGGCCCATCGCGAGCATGCAGTTGCCCATGTCCATCTGTATGCAGATGACGAACTCAAGCGACCAGTGGTCCAAGACGAGGAGGCAGGTCCCCAAGGCCAGCAGGAAGCTGCCCAAGGCGAGCAGGCACTTGCCCATGGCCAGCTGGAAGCTGCCCAATAGAAGGAGGAGGCTGACGAGGTAGCCGCCCAATGCGAGCAGGTACCTCCCTACGGTGAGCTGCCAGGTGTGCAACGCGAGCTGCCACCATTCCTAGGCGAGGGGCAAGGTTCCCAAGTCGAGGAGCAAGGTGCCTGCAATGAAGAGCAAGATGACATATCACACAGATTGCATGCGCTACGAGGGGCCATGTGTGGAGGGAAAATCCAAAATGTAGAATATTAACTCTAGCAATGCCACAATTTCTGTAGATTACCCATGTGAAGACATTGTTTCGAGTGGTGCGGCTGGGAGGAGAAGAAACATGTCCAAAGGAAACAGGATCGGAATTGTTATTCCTCTGGGAAAGACAAGGCCAGTGGACCCAAAGATTGCTGCCATGTATGCTATTGTGTGTTCATTAGCTGTGAAGCACACTGTCCCTATCTTCCCCCATTGGAAAGAGTACAAGGGAAGGGAACATATATTTTCCTCCTACCACGGCCATGTGTCTGTAAGTTCTGTAACCCAACCTTCCAGTTCATTCCATTGTTGTTCATATAACTGAAAAGTGCTCTTTCTTTTGTTTCAGTCAAAGTTTCATATGAACCCCAGAGACCCTGTTATTCGCCAATCTCTTCTGATGCATCTCAAGAACTGTACAAGACAAAGACGCCATATTCTGAAGCAAGAATTTTTTGACAGCGTTAGAGACAAGAGTAGAGTTGTACGAACGCCTCCTCATGTAGTTGGGCATATGAGCGAAGCAGAATGGTGCAGGCTAGTCGATAACTGGTCCTCAGTCATGAAACAGGTACTGTCTTTGTTCACTCTACCTTGCCACTGTTTCTATTCCATGCCCTGGACTGTGTTCTAATCAGTTCATACTTCGTTTATGTAGATGGCTTGTATGAAAGCCAGGCAAAGCAGACAGGCCGTCCAGTTCCATCGCGCCACAGGTTCTCGTAGCTACGAAGTTTGCTGCGTCATGGGGGACGATGCCTTTGAATTGTTCAAAGCTACGCACAACAACAAGACACGTGGAATCTCTTCGCCCGTGAAAAGAGCAATTGTAAGTCCCTCAGAATACTGTTTATCTCTGGGATCAACAATTACCTCAATAGATTCTTCTAGATACGTACTGATGCTTCCCTTTGTGAATTCTGATGCAAACTCCTGCTATTTTACCTATGCTTGTCATCTCATAGTTCATGCACATGTGTGCTGCTTGCTTTTCATCTACTAGTTCATCTATCCTTGTGAGCTGTTATTTTCATCTATGTTTTGTACATGCTTGTCGTCTGATATTTTCAGCCATGTTTACTTACATGCATGTCATGTGATGTTTTTCATTTATGTTCCTTACAAGCTTGTCATGCGTGCTTAATTGCTTGTCATCTGCTATTTGCATCTTTGTTATGTACAAGCTTGTCATGATATCAATGTTCCTTACAAGCTAGTTCAACTTCTATTTCATCTAAAGCTTTTACATGCTTTATAGGAAGAAATGCAATATCATATGCTAGAACCTACTTTGGTAGATGGCGCTGTCAAGGAACCTCTTTCTGCCACCGAAGCTATCGCTGCCGTGCTGACAAGGTGAAGGGGTCGATGCATAGAAAACAAAAAATTTCCTACGCGAGAGACACCCGAAAGGCCAAGATCTAATCTAGGAGACGAAGTGCAACGGGCAACGAGAGGGTTAAGGAGAACACATACCCTCGAAGACACAAAAAGTTACGAGATCAAATCTTGTTGTTGGCGTAGTCGTACTCACACCGATCCCGATAGCGAGAAGATGTGCACCGCATCCGGCGGTGCCTCCGTGATCGGTCACACGTACGGTTGATGACGACCTCCGTTCCCTCATTCCAGCGGGGCGCGGAAGTAGAGGATCCCTCGGAACTCCAGTAGCACGATGGCGTGGTGGTCGTGAAGAATCCCACGGTCAGGGCTTCGCTAAGCCGGAGACCATGGAATGGAGCAGCGGGTGGAGGGAAAAGCTAGTGGTCAAGTGTGTGGAGGAGGGAGAGCTCTCACCCTCCTTTTATAGGAGAGGGGGAGGCAGCCCAAGGGGGGTGCGGCCAGCCCCATGGTGTGCCCCCACCTCTTCCATCATGATGTGAGTGGACACTCCACTCACACCCACTCATTTTCCCTTAAAACTCCACTTAGAAAATCCAAAGGTTTTTCTTTAATAAATAAATAAAATATTTTTATTTCTTTATTTATATTTGTTAATTCCCTTAACAAACATTTGCATGCAGCACCTCGAATCATTTGTTAATTCTATTAACAACCATTCGATGAAAAACCCCTTGAACTATTTCAATTTTCCCCGAAACAATTTTTCGGAGCTGCCCAAAATATTCTTCGGTATTCCGTATCCTCTCTAACGCTTCATCGAACCTTAAGTGTGTCACCTTACGGTTCGTGAATAATATAGACATGATCGAGACTCCTCTCCGATCAATAATCAACATCGGGATCTGGAAATCCGTGATGACTCCTATATATTCAACGATGACTCTCGTGATCGTGTGAACCATCAACGTCGTGAACTATTCCCTTTGTCTCGCGATATTTTACTTGCCTGAGATCCGATCATCGGTATCCACCATACCTTGTTTGATCTCATTACCCGACAAGTACTCTTTTCTCGTTCCCATGATATAACATCCTTGTGATCATATCACGTGCTTGCAAGCAGTTTTGATGTGATATCACCGAGAGGGCCCAGAGTATATCTCTCCGTCATTTTGGATGGACAAATCCCACTCTTGATCCATGAGCCTCAACTAATACTTTCTGAATACCTAACGGCACCTTTATAGTCACCCTGTTATGGTGTGATGTCTGATGACATCAAAGCACCCTTCAGGTATCAGTGATTGACATGATCTCATGGTCTAAGGAATAAGTTACTTCGTATGCAAGATATAACAATATAAACTAAATGACTTGATCGTATTGTTATCTTGATATTGGGTCTATGTTCATCACATCATTCTTCTAATGATATGACCTTGTTATTAACAACATGCAATGTTCACGATTAGGAAACCTTGATCATCTATTAATCAACGAGCTAGTTAAAAGAGAGGCTTCACTAGGAACGTTGGTTTGTTTATTAATCACACATGTATCAACGTTTCCGGTTAATACAATTCTAGCATGAGAAATAAACATCTATCATAAACAAGGAATAGCATAATAAACACTTTATTATTGCCTCTCGGGCATAATCCCTTCATTCTCCCACTTGCACTAGAGTCAATAATCTAGTCTGTAAGCACTTAACACATATGGTATTCTAGTGTTATTACCATGATTTGCATGTGGTAAACATCATCAAAAAGATCTGAACTATTCAGGTTCTATTGTATTTGCATGTTCTTTGCGTCTACACGCATCACTCATTCTCTAATGAGATGGCTTTGTATATATATGGTCAATCGGTGAAACCTTGATTCCTCAGCTTAAACTAATGTCACTAACATTGTGAAAATGTAGCTTCATAGTGTTAGCATTCTTGGAAATTCACCATGTTCCGGTGATACCTTAATTCCTCAGCTTAAACTAATGTTACTAACATTGTGAAAATGTAGCTTCATAGTGTCAGCATTCTTGGAATTTCACCAAGTTCAATAAAGAGCTCCTTGACACAAAATACGCTTATTATCAGTTGTCAACACAACGATATACTTTGTTGTAGTATCTGTCACAATATTTTTTTATTTTATTTTGAAACTCTTTCAAATCCAGCATGGAACTTTCTTCCATCCTATTGTGCTACCCTTCATCACATATTTTAATTGAGATAAAATTATTTGAATAGATGACAAGACTATTAGTGTAACATATTACAACTAATATTTTGTCATTACTTCATAGGAAAACATATCCTTAGCATTTCTAAAATGACACAAGGATCTCTCCCACTGTTGTCTAATCATCATATGGATTATCTTGCTATAACATTTTATAGCATAGGACTCATATGGTTGTGTACATAGCATGGAAACATGACTTAGAAATCTCAATTTCAATGATGCTCATCATGTGTCAGAACACTTGAATCTTGCTCAATTATTTTCCATGTGACAAGAACTCCTTCTTGTCATTTCGATACTGACTTACTTTAATATTTCATCTATGTAATTTGGCTTCAATCATATCAGGCGCTTTAATCCATCTATTATAGACATCGATGCCCAATATCTTGTCAGTCTTTCATCAATATGAATTTCTTAACCGTGTTAATTCAAAATTACATATTTTCCAATCAACCATATGTCAGCTACATAAAGTATTGGAAATATGTCATAGCGCTCCCACTTAATTTCTTGTAACTCTACAAGCATCCTTATCGTTCATGATGGAATCAAACTCTTTTGATAACTTCATTAAGTTAAAGATTTCAACTTCGTTATGGTCACTTCAACCATTGAAGTGTGCATACCTTTCTAGCAACCTTTTGAATTTTACAAAACTCTCAGACTGTGTCAAGTACACGTCTTTGATAAAACTTCCCCGAGAGAAGAGTTGGTTTTTTTATTCAACCGCCATATCATAATATGTAACTTTTGCTAGAACTATCCGCAAAGACTAAAGCATCACTACGGAAGATCAAAATCTTGTAGTAGTCAACTCTTTAAACTTCGTCGAAAACAACTTTTCGATTAGTACAACTTTCAAAGGATGTAAAAATTCATGTATCTGTCGCTATATAGACCCTTTTGCTATCGTTAGGCATCAAGCCTATCGAAAAGACTACCAAGTCACATACTTGATATTCATACAAGGATACTATGGTGGATATAATGACTCATAGTCAATTTTACGAAGCCAGGGCCCATCATTTGCTTCCTTTATAAGGTCCAAGTCCTTTTCTTGTCAAAACAACACTTTACTCTTAAACCACAAGTTGGTCTAAGTACAAAGTTTTAGGACTTTTGTGGTTCAGTTCGCAAACTCATTCGAAGTATCAACAATCACATGTAGTGTCTTCTACTTAGTCAAAATAGGAAACCCTGGAACAACTTCCAGTGTTGCGCTACTCTTGACATGGTAACGAAGATTCTCTAATCTTGTTGAGTTTGTACTTTCCTCCCACTCACTTATTTTGCAAGAACTACTTTCTCGAGAAATCAACCCTTTCTGACAAACAACATTTGTCTTTGGTCGGTGATAGGAGAAATACCCAATAGTTTTGTTGGGATAACCTTATAAACATATATATATATATATCCCATTTTGGTTGTAAACATTTTACACATGCTATGCATACCAAAACTTAAGAAAATGACAATTCGGGTCACTACCCAAACCATATCTTATATGTTGTCAATTTCAACGGATCATGATGGTGCTCTTTTCAGTGGAAAAACGGTTGTCACTAATGTATAAACTACAAAATTATAATGGCATTTTTATTAATCTTACCATGTCAAACAAGGTTTGATTTTGTTTCTTGAATACTCCAAAATAATGTGGGGTAATTCGAGTAATATAAGTTATAGAACAATTCTGCAACTTCTCAGATGTTTTGCTAAACTTGTAACTCAAACTTTATCCTTTATGATCCAATCATAAATACTTGATTATCTTGTTACAATGATTTTTACTTCATATTAACAACTATTTGAACCAATTCAAAAGTCAAACTCTGTTCTCTTTAAACAGATATACTCACATATCTACTCAAATCATCTACAGAATTTTATGAAGGAAAAGTTAATCCACCATACATGACTACACATAATGGACTATATACATCAATATGTATAATCTCCACTAAATTAGTCGTCCATTCTACTTTGGCCTAAGAACGGAATTCTAGTCATCTTTTGGAAGAGGTCTCACAAGCGTCAATTTATTCAAAACAAAATGACTCTGAAGTCCATCAATATGGAGTTCCTTCATGTTTTCCTTTCCGATATGAACTAAAATGGTGATGTCACAATTTAAGTGAAACTCTTTTACGTCTTGCAACATTTAGCATTCAGTCTTATAGATGTTTACTTTACCAACATGTTTTATATTAACATATCCATCAAATATGGAATATGGTCATAGTTTAAACAATCTCATTTGTTCTCACAAAAGACGAGAACAAAATAACAACTTATTTAATTCTTAAAATAAATCTTGAATGTTTGGTTCGATACGACAATGAACACAATAACACTTTATTTCTGTTCTTTTTATAATCGATTTCACATCTATTACTAGTTTCTTTTAGGCCCTTGTATTTCTTGCATTGCGTTGCTTTAAATGACAACTCATACCAACCAATGTGGTATCAAAATACCCAAAAAATAATTTGTTAACTAGTAATACATCTATAACTTGTATATCAAACATATACTCATGAGCTGGAATTTTCCAGTTATCTTGTTTTTCTGCCATATATCCTTTTGTAATTCTATTTTCAATATTCCCTTTCCTTTATAGAAGAATCATTCAACATCAAACAATGCTAGTCGTACTAGCTCATTTTCTTTCGCGTGTTAGTCATATACTATCACCCATTGAGTCATACTTTGAGTTTGATTGTTCTACTAATGTTACCTTATTAATAGTATTCTTCTAGATTCCACTCTTAGCAATCTCCAAGTAAGGTAAACGACTTTACCCGTACTTTTAATCCATCCCATCATAGCAATTTTATGATTAAGCTACTATAGCTCGAAGGAAGGAATTGAGAGGATAATGTTTTAGCGCCCAACTTCTTGAAATATTCAAACGCCTAGCGTCTTCAATCATTGCATATATTCAGATAATATAAGCAAACATTGTCACGCTAAATTATACTCAGTCATGTTGCCACAAATAAGTTTCTAGATATCAATATATTTTTCACTTGATTGTTTGTGAAAATAACTCTTTTCAGTTCCAAAATCACCTTGATCAACAAAACATTCTTTTGAAGATAAAGTAATATGGAAGCAACCATGAATCTGGATTCTAAGTAGGAATTGGTTGCTCTTTAGATCAATCATTAACCATATGGAGCTAGGTAGGAAATACCAAAAATCTACAATAGGACTCAATTTTAAATTTCACCAATCTTAAATGATTTTACCAGATCATAACAGTTATATCTCAATCAACAATCTAAGTGTAAGGTAGTTTTGTGGATGCCAATGAATACTACAATTTGTGCAAATTCACTTTGATTGGTTGTTCATGATAAATAAGTTCAAGTTAATTCAAAATTAAACCATGAACTCCCACTCAAAAACAACATCCCTCGTAGTCGTCTTTAGTGATTACACGAACCAAATTCACTACACCAAAACCGATCATCACGTGAGATGATGTAGCTTCAAAGGCGAACATCGACATGTTCATCATATCATCCATATGACTCATGCTTTACCTTTCGGTTACATGTTCCGAGGCCATGTCTGTACATGCTAGGCTTGCCAAGTAGAACCGTAGTATTGCGTGTGTTTCAAGGCCATGTTTGTACATGCTAGGCCTGAAAACACCCGTTGTATGCGAACGTTGAGTCTGTCACACCCGATTATCACGTGGTGTCTCGAAACGACGAACTTTCTTAACGGTGCATACTTAAGGAAGAACACATTATTATCTTGATATTAAGTGAGAGGGATCATCTTATAATGCTACCGTCGCTATCTAAGCAAAACAAGATGCATAAAAGGATTAACATCACAGTCATCACATGTAAGGATAACGTGATATGATATGGTCTTCCTTGCACTTGATCTCCATCATGTGCATCATGGTATGATCTCCATCATTCCACCGGCGTGGTACCAAGTACCATGGCACCCCAATCTTGATTGTCCATCAATAATAAGATAACCATATGGATACCTTCTGGTATATCAATAATTTACAACAGAGATAATCTCATAATCAAATTTGTAACATTGACCATATCACATCACAAGCCCAGCAAAAACTAGTTAGACGCTTCTAATTTATTTTTGCATATTTTACGTGGCTTAGGGCTTTCGAGGATAAAACCGTTCATACCTAAGAACATCAACCACATCGTTGATAAACACATTTTTAACAACCCTTCGTAGATTAGATCTTAACTATAGTAGGAGAAACAGACACCCGCAAGCCACTTATGCAATACAAGTTGCATGTCAGTTCTGGAACAAGTCTCATGTACGTGGACATGTAAGGTTAGTCCGGGCCGCTTCATCCCACTATGCCACTAAGATCATAAAATAATCAAGGAGGTAATAACATGATAATCAACGCCCACATACACCTATGTGTTCTACCCGTACAAAACATCTACGCATAGATCCGGCTCTGATACCACTGAAGGGGTCGATGCATAGAAAACAAAAAATTTCATACGCGAGAGACACCCGAAAGGCCAAGATCTAATCTAGGAGACAAAGTGCAACGGGCAACGAGAGGGTTAAGGAGAACACGTACCCTCGAAGACACAAAGCGTTACGAGATCAAATCTCGTTGTTGGCGTAGTCGTACTCACACCGATTCCGATAGCGAGAAGATGTGCACCACATCCGGCGGTGCCTCCGTGATCGGTCACACGTACGGTTGATGACGACCTCCGTTCCCTTGTTCCAGCGGGGCGCGGAAGTAGAGGATTCCTCGGAACTCCAGCAGCACGACGGCGTGGTGGTGGTGAAGAATCCCACGGTCAGGGCTTCGCTAAGCCGGAGACCATGGAATGGAGCAGTGGGTGGAGGGAAAATCTAGTGGGCAAGTGTGTGGAGGAGGGAGAGCTCTCACCCTCCTTTTATAGGAGAGGGCGGAGGCAGCCCAAGGGGGGTGCGCCCAGCCCCATGGTGTGCCACCACCTCTTCCCTCATGATGTGAGTGGACACTCCACTCACACCCACTCATTTTCCCTTAAAACTCCACTTAGAAAATCCAAAGGTTTTTATTTAATAAATAAATAAAACATTTTTATTTCTTTATTTATATTTGTTAATTCCATTAACAAACATTTGCATGCAGCACCTCGAATCATTTGTTAATTCTATTAACAACCATTCGATGAAAAACCCCTTGAACTATTTCAATTTTCCACGAAACAATTTTTCGGAGCTGCCCAAAATATTCTTCGGTATTCCGTATCCTCTCTAACGCTTCATCGAACCTTAAGTGTGTCACCCTACGGTTCGTGAATAATATAGACATGATCGAGACTCCTCTCCGATCAATAATCAACAGCGGGATCTGGAAATCCATGATGACTCCTATATATTCAACGATGACTCTCGTGATCGTGTGAACCATCAACGTCGTGAACTATTCCCTTTGTCTCGCGATATTTTACTCCCGAGATCCGATCATCGGTATCCACCATACCTTGTTTGATCTCGTTACCCGACAAGTACTCTTTTCTCATTCCCATGATATAACATCCTTGTGATCATATCACGTGCTTGCAAGCGGTTTCGATGTGATATCACCGATAGGGCCCAGAGTATATCTCTCCGTCAGTTTGGATGGACAAATCCCACTCTTGATCCATGAGCCTCAACTAATACTTTCCGAATACCTAACGGCACCTTTATAGTCACCCTGTTACAGTGTGACGTTTGATGACATCAAAGCACCCTTCCGGTATCAGTGATTGACATGATCTCATGGTCTAAGGAATAAGTTACTTCGTATGCAAGATATAACAATATAAACTAAATGACTTGATCGTATTGTTATCTTGATATTGGGTCTATGTTCATCACATCATTCTTCTAATGATATGACCTCGTTATTAATAACATCCAATGTTCATGATCAGGAAACCTTGATCATCTATTAATCAACGAGCTAGTTAAAAGAGAGGCTTCACTAGGAACGTTGGTTTGTTTATTAATCACACATGTATCAACGTTTCCGGTTAATACAATTCTAGCATGAGAAATAAATATCTATCATAAACAAGGAATAGCATAATAAACACTTTATTATTGCCTCTCGTGCATATTCCCTTCACCAAGAACCGTCTAAAGTCTTCGTTCGTGAATACCATAGGTGGGGTCACAACCAGTGCAAGAGCAACAAATTCTCAGCTTCACCTTCAACTTGATTCTGAGAGAAAACAGAGGCGGGACCTGCAGTCTGTAGTTGATGAGTTGAAGCAGGCCAAGGAACAAGCTGATGCAGATAGGATGAAGCATCGACAAGAATTGCTGCGTATGACGGAGGAACACAAAGGTATGCAGAAGAGTCAATAAATGTACAAAACCCTTATTGGTGGCATATTGGCTCAAGTTCATCCGAGATATGGAACTGAGTAGCCCTTTGTGAAACCGCTTGTTGTCTGTTGAACTGTATTAGACTGCCTTTGTTGGCGAGCTATGTTGTGACCTTATTCGGAATTTATGTATTTGTTGTGTTTGCTTTGCTGTGAAAACTAGTATAGTATTTTCCATGCTTATGAATACGAGGACACGTGGTACTATATGGTAGTTCCATGAGGCGGCACCTTATTGGATGGAAATCGCGACAAAATAAACACGTCACGGAAACGTTTCGACGTGGACATGCAGTGTTGGTACATGTGTTGGCTCATGATTCGCGACGTCTTACGACGAACTAAAACGTCACACCGTCGGTCAACGTTATAAATTCGTAGGGAATAAGCTTATACGTGGAACATTATGAGAGCGACACATGGCACCTTATAGTGCTTGTACCCGCGAAGAGAAAATAAACGTCGCATATATTATGACGTCACTAACGGAGGTAACGGTAGTTCCAATCGCGATATTTTTAAAATGTCAAGACGATGATGATGCCAGAAACGGTGGAAGTGACGTCAGTAACGGGTAACGGGAAAACGATGCCACGTGTACACACATTGCGACGAAAAAAAACGTCGCTCCTTGTTGGCCCTTGTACTGGGCCGGCCAGTAGCTCGCGACGGATTAGTGTTCATTTAATCGTCGCAGAATCATCCGTGACAGTCGATCAGGAACGTTCTCACTCCGTCGCGTAAACCGTAGCGGATTGCCTTTAGCGACGGTTTGGAGCCCATCCGCAGCGGTATTGAAACGTCACAGACCGCACGAAATTTGCTAGTGCCACTGCTGGCGCCACCTGGTGGTGTGGGCCCCCTGGCCACCCCCCGGCATCGCCCTTTCGCCCATATATACTCCCCGATGCATAAACCCTAGGAGAATCGACCTTTTCGACAAAATACATCCGTAGCTCCGCCGCCGCCGTCAACAAGTTTCAGGGGACATATCTCTGTTCTGGCACCCTGCCGGGACGGGGAAGTGCCCCCGGAAGCCATCTCCATCGACTCCACCGCCATCTCCATCACTGTTGCTGTCTCCTATGATGAGGAGGGAGTATTTCTCCCCCGGGGCCGAGGGCTCTACGGTAGCTATGTGGTTCATCTCTCTCTCCCATAGTGTGATCTATATGTGATCGTGAGCTTTGTAATCTAGTTGAATAAGTAGATGTTACTCTTCATCTTGTGCTACTCAAGTGTTTTATTAATATGAACTTTGGAGTCACCTTGTCCCGCAGTGTGAAGGTGACAGTGTGCACATCGTGTGTGCCTCCTCTATTAATCGTGGTGTTTGTCTAGTACCTTCTAGGTTGCTCATAGTGACAACGTGTGGTTAACTAGACATGGGAATGCTTACTTTAAGGAATGCTTTTTGCAACCCTATGCAATGATTAGTGTTCGTTATCCTACCGGACAGGGTTAAGAGTCAAATCATACTGATTTGTAACCCTACGCTAGTGAAAGTAGGATCCCTAGGCCTTGTTTCCAAGCATTGAAACACCGTTTTCCAGCTGTTCTGCTACATGTTTGCTTGCTGCCGTATTTATTTCAGATTGCTATTATTACTTATGACCATCCATATTACTCGCATTTCACTATCTCTTCGCCGAACTAGTGCACCTATATACCTGACAAGTATATTGGGTGTGTTGGGGACACAAGCGACTTCTTGTATGTTAATGGCAGGGTTGCTTGAGAGGGATATCTTTGACCTCTACCTCCCTGAGTTCGATAAACCTTGGGTGATCCACTTAAGGGAAACTTGCTGATGTTCTACAGACCTCTGCACTTGGAGGCCCAACACTGTCTACAAGAATAGAAGCGTGCGTAGACATCAAGCTCTTTTCTGGCGCCGTTGCCGGGGAGGTAAGGTAAAAGGTTCTCACATCGTCGGGTGTGAGTGCTCTAAGTTATTTCCTTTAGATTCTGCAATTATATCTCTTTGGTTGCTTGTTTTCACTAGTTATGCTTATTTTTACTTATTCCTTGTTTTTATATTTACTAGTTAGACTTAATGGAAAACAAAAAAAATATGATAGAACTTTATAATATTTATCTTGAATTTGGACATGATGCTTTTGAAGAGAAAATTAAAAATCCTATGGAAGTTTGTTTGCATAATAGTGATAGCAATGTTATTATAATTCTTTGCACCCCATCATTCCTAATGCTAGGGAAAAGTCTGAGCTTGGGGAAGCTAGTTTTTATGATCTTTTTAGTTTTCCAGCTTTAGAGGAGAAAATTTGCTCTGATGATACTTTATCCCCCATATGTGATAAACCTAATGATCCTTGTGATATCTTAAATCCTCATACTGAAAGCATTCCTTTTAAAATACCCAAGAAAATTGTTGAACTTGTCATGGATAACCGTTATTTTGGAGATGGAATTGTCCATCATAGTGAGCATTTACACTTTATGCATGAATTATGCGAGTTATTCAAGTGTGCAGGTATCTCAACGGACCAAGTTAAGAGGAGGCTATTCCCTTTGTCACTTAAGGACAAAGCAAGGGAGTGGTATGAACTACTAGATGATCCTCATCATTTGGAGTGGAAGGAACTTGAATCTCCCTTTTACTCTAAATTTTACACTTCTCATGAACTATATTTAGATAGGAATTACATTTATTATTTTTTGCCTCATGATGAATAAAGCATTGCCCAAGATTGGGGAAGACTGAAAACATTAATACTCAAATGTCCTAACCATGAGCTTCCTGAAGAAATAATTGTTACTAATTTTTATGCAAGGCTTTCAGGACATTGGAAGGATTATCTAGATGCCTGTTCAGAGGGTTCTTTTTGTAGTAAGAAGGTTGAAGTTAAGTGGGATCTTCTTGATAGAATTCAAATCAATAGTGAAGATTGGAATAACAACAAAGGTAAATAATCAGGTATAAACTATGAGTATGATTGCATTAAGACTTTTGCTGAAACTGTTGATTTTCATGAGCTTAATGCTAAATATGGTCTTGATCCTCAAATAGCTGTCGGTTGGTATAGATCCTTTGCTTCTTATGTTAATATTACTAAAAATGGGGACATGTATCATGAACCTTTTAAAGACACTTGCATGAAAAATGAAATTGTTATTGATGATTGCAATAAACATGCTCAAACTTCTGAAAGTACTATTTCTTATAAGCATGTTAATTTCTGTGGAGCACTTAGACCTTGTGAAAAGAATTAAATCGAAGAATAATATTGTATCCATCATAGGAATGAAAAAACTAGAATGTGGGATAGGTCTCTAAATGATCTTGGTGAAAAAGTTTGTGCCCTCTATCCTTTTATGTGTGAACTTTGTTGTAAAGTGGGTCATTTTAATTTTCAGTACTCAAGCCATGATAGTAGCCTTTCGAATCCTATGAGTACTACAAGTTTTTATTGTGATGACATGATCACCCCTAATGAGCATGATGAACTTACATTATTTTTGGGGTGTGAAGAGTTATTAAGAAAAACTTCTTTGATTGATATGAGTGCTTTTGATATGAATAGTGTCTTGCATGAATGCCATCTTTATTGTGTTAAAAATTGCCATGAAAATACTTACATACAAAATATTCTAAAAGAGGACACTTTACCAAAATATGACAGGACTAATATGAGTTTTTTTCTTATTAATGAGGAGGAGGAATCCTCCAAAGTTCTTTCTATTGTTTCTGACAGTAAACCAGGGTATGTGGAGAAGCTTCCTTTTAAGCCTCTCCCTCCTAAAGAGGGGAAGAAGAAGAATAAAAACAGGAGTAAAAGGAGAGAGGTAACGGTATCTCTCCCTAAGCATGTTGCTCATATTACAGCTTTTGTTGATGAGTCTGAACTCGATGATTTTCCTATGCCTGTTATTCATGAAAGTGATCATGATTGGGAGAAACACACTACTTTTGATATTGAAAATCTGTTTGGTACCAATTCTGAAAACGATGATATTAATAATTGTTGTACTATTAGTACTATCCATGCTCCTTCCAATGATAATATAGAAAGCTCTAAACTTGTGGATGATGTGTTTGAAAATCCCTTTTCTATTAATGATTATATGCTCGATACATATCCTCCTAGTAAAAATGATGATATGTTTACAAATGAACGCCTTTTGGAAGAAAACTATTTTATTGCTTGTGATGATACTATGACTCCAATATATGATGATTGCAATGATGAATATGACATTTTTAGTCCACCTACTATTGAGGAGAAAATTAATTATGATTTCAATATGCCTCCGGTGTTTGATAATCATTATAAAGAAAGTTATAACATAGGCCATAATTACAATCATACTCTTGAAACTTGCCATAATTATGGTGGGATTAACCAAAACCATCTCTTTAATATGCAACTTTTCTATCATGTTCGATTTCTTTATGATAATCCTACTCCCGTTGTTACTAATAAGAATGACTATGCTTATGTGGAGAGTATTAATTCTTTTATGCATGTGGCTCATGATAAGAATGTTTTAAGTGATAGCTATAATGTTAATTTTATTCATGATTCTACTGAAGGTTATTATGAGAGAGGGAAACATGGTTTTACGCATCTCAACAATATTAAGTTTCCCCTCTTTATGTTGAAATTTTTGAAGTTGCACTTATTTTGTGTTCCTATGCTAGTCACTTTGTGCTTCGTTGACTTGTTTTTCTACGAGATTCTTTTTCATAGGAAGTGGTTTAGACTTAAATGTGTTTTATATTTACTTCTTGATGCTCCCTTATTGTGCTTCAACTCTTATTCTTATGTGAGCATTTTTTTTAAATCATTGTGCCTAGCTGAAAGGCATTAAAGGAAAAGCGCTTCCGGGAGAAAAATCGTTTTATTTCTCCGTTTTCAACCCGTTTTCCATCGTTTATTTTTGTTTTATTTGCACCTGGGTGTTGTCTATTTCCTTAGTAACCCCTCTGTATCTTTTCTTTTGTGTCTTTGTTGAGCCAAGTAAAGACTCTACTGGAAAGTTGAAACTATATTTCGGATTTCTGTGCAGGAAACAGATTTCTGCTGTCCACTGTTAAAATCGTATAAAATCACAGAAAATTCAAAATGACCTGAGCTTTTTTGTGCGTAATACTGGGCTATATACGCAACATTTCTTAGTTTAACACTTTTTGATTTGAGCAACAGAAGATTTTAGAAAAAAATCATCTTTACATGCTGTCCCGTTTTGACAGATTTCTGCCAATAATTGCATTTGCATCTTAATCTCTTTCTTTTGGTGTTATTTTGAGAAAAATAGTTTTAAAAGAAGTTTTGAAAGTAGCTAATGTGTTTATGAGTGTTAGTCTTGTGTTGAAACTGAAACATGTGAATTTATTATTTCGATTGCACTAACGTTGCTAATAAAGATTGTGAGAAGTTTGGCGTGAAGGATGTTTTCAAGGGTCAAGAGAAGAGGATGATATGACATGATCAAAAAGAGTGAAGAGCCTAAGCTTGGGGATGCCCCGGAGGTACATCCTAGAAAATTTCAAGAAGACTCAAGCGTCTAAGCTTGGGGATGCCCAAGGCATCCCCTTCTTCATCGACAAATTATCAGGTCACTTCTAGTGAAACTATATTTTTATTCGGTCGCATCTTATGTGCTTTACTTGGAGCATCTTTTATTTTTGCTTTCAGTTTATTTAGTTTTATTTTCTGTAGTTTATGGTGGGATCTTATCATACTTGTATGGGAGAGAGACACGCTCCGTTTTCATTGCTTAGAACACTCTAGTTTTCATTCTTATTGTTCTGTGAGTGTTCACTTTTTGCTAGTACTGCGTTTAGCCTTTGTTTTCATGCATCTCTTATTCAGAGTTGTTAGTTTTAGTAGTGTTATGTGAGTACTCTCATGTTTGATTTCTGTATCATGTAGAGTATTTTTGTTAAAACATATCTTGTATGGTGATTGTTGGGAAAAGAAACTACTACTTGAAGTAGAATTTTTAATGGTGCAAGTAGAAGCTTGTATAGACCGTGGCTAGAACTTTTTATTGAGTATAATTATTAACCTTAAATAGGTGAGAGTGTTTAATGTGCCATTGAAAGAATCATGAATTGTTCTTGTCATATTGAAGCATAAATTTGCGGTATTCTCCTTGGAATGTTTTATTAGGTTGACTTGGTGCATGCTCACGACATGTTTATGACTATGAACCAGTCACTAATAGCCTCTATGATCATTTAGTTTTTGAACTTTTGGTACCAATTATGCTTTGATTAATGATGTTTATGTCGCTATGCATGATTATGGCTCTTATGCTCTCTTGATTTGTCGCTCCCAGTCTTTTGCTAGCCTCCACCTGTACTGAGTATGAAATTCTACTCGTGCATCCAACTCAATAAAACCAAGTTTTCCCATTGTGTACACCATACCTACCTACATGTGGTATTTAACTACCACTCTAAGTAAATTGCTCATGTGTTACCTTTAAAACCTTCAAAATTACTCATGCTTTGTGTTCCTATTTTTGCTCATGAGGACGTAAATAGAGAATCTTTATCTCGCATGTTGATTGGATTTCACACCCTGGACTAGTGGCTTCATTTGCTTATCCAATTTATAGAAGAGCTGGCAGCGGGGTTCCCATCCCCAAATTAATACACACAAAATCTCTTCACTATTTTTGCCCCTGATTTATCAGTCAAAACATAATTGTGTAAACAAAAGAGAAAGAGGTATGAACTTCTACACCAGTTGCGTCCTTCATATGGGAGCCACTCTTGTGAAGTCTAGTTGGCTTGTGACGTACTGTATTTTCTGTTTACCATTCGTTGACACTAGCATACATCTCCAAAAATATAGACACTCCTCCATAGTATGTGATTGTTGGCAGGCACCCGAGGATTCGGTTAGCCATGGTTTGTGTAAGATGGATGGGAGGAGTGTCAAGCTTTTTAATACCTCTATTTAGTAAAATAAAAGCTCTAGCACATGAGTGATCCATGCTTCCCTCTGCGAACGGTCTTTCTTTTACTTTTATGTTGAGTCTCCATCTTCTAACTTTATGTACAGCTGAGAGAGCCTTTTTGCCATTCTGAGTTTTATGTGCATTTGTCCCAGAAACATTATTAATTGATTCATGATGTGTTATTGCTTGTTCTCAAATTATTTGTTCTAGTCTTCCTCATGAACTTTGAAGGTGTCCTGACATTTATGTTTTTCCCCACTCTTAAGGACTAGCAAAATACCACTTTGCCATGCTTTATCTATACTTGAAACAAACGTATATATTTCTTTGCATTTTTATTCATGATCTTTTATTTGTGTTCTTCTCATGATGCAAGGTGATTGCTATGATTTATTATTAAAGTTCTATTTATCATGCTTGTGTTTAAGTTCTATGATCTCAGCTTACATGCTCTGCTTTACATATTATGATCAAGATTGTGTGGTAGCATGTCACCTCAGAAATTATTTTGTTTTATCGTTTACCTACTCGAGGACGAGTAGGAACTAAGCTTGGGGATGCTTGATACGTTATAAACGTATCCTTAATTTCTGATGTTCCATGTTGTTTTCATGTTGTTCCCCACATGTTTTCCTTACACTTTATGTCATTTTTATCGATTTCCCGAGACTAACCTATTGACAAGATGCCACAGAGCCATTTCCTGTTTTCTGTTGTTTTAGTTTCAGAAAAGTTGTGCTGGAAATATTCTCGGAATTGGACGATTCAAAAGCCAGAAGTCTTAGAATTCCCGGAGGGCCCAGGAAGTCCCGAAGAGCCCCGGAGGGGGGACAGAGGGTGGCCACACCATGGGGTGGCGCGGGTCCACCTGGTGCTGTGGCCCCCTGTCCACCCCCCAGCATTGCCCTTTCGCCCATATATACTCCCCGATGCATAAACCCTAGGAGAATCGACCTTTTCCACAAAATACATCCGTAGCTCCGCCGCCGGCGATGACAAGTTTCGGGGGGACAGATCTCTGTTCTGGTACCCTGCCGGGACGGGGAAGTGCCCCTGGAAGCCATCTCCATCGACTCCACCGCCATCTCCATCGCCGTTGCTGTCTCCTATGATCAGGAGGGAGTAGTTCTCCCCCGAGGCTGAGGGCTCTACGGTAGCTATGTGGTTCATCTCTCTCTCCCATGGTGTGATCTATATGTGATCGTGAGCTTTGTAATCTAGTTGAATAAGTAGATGTTATTCTTCATCTTGTGCTACTCAAGTGTTTTATTAATATGAACTTTGGAGTCACCTTGTCCCGCGGTGTGAAGGTGACAGTGTGCACATCGTGTGTGTCTCCTCTATGAATTGTGGTGTTTGTCTAGTACCTTCTAGGGCGCTCATAGTGACAGCGTGGGGTTAACTAGACATGGGAATACTTACTTTAAGGGATGCTTTTTGCAGCCCTACGCAATGATTAGTGTTCGTTATCCAACCGGAAAGGGTTAAGAGTAGCATAGTGAAGAGAAGATATTTAGTTATTCAATTATGTGATCATTGTTGAGAGTGTCCGCTAGTGGAAGTAGGATCCCTAGGCCTTGTTTCCAAGCATTGAAACACCGTTTTCCACCTGTTCTGCTACATGTTTGCTTGCTGCCATATTTATTTCAGATTGCTATTATTACTTATGACCATCCATATTACTCGCATTTCACTATCTCTTCGCCGAACTAGTGCACCTATATATCTGACAAGTATATTGGGTGTGTTGGGGACACAAGAGACTTCTTGTATCTTAATTGCAGGGTCGCTTGAGAGGGATTTCTTTGACCTCTACCTCTCTGAGTTCAATAAACCTTGGGTGATCCACTTAAGGGAAACTTGCTTCTGTTTTAAAAACGTCTACACTTGGAGGCCCAACATTGTCTACAATAATAGAAGCGTGCGTAGACATCACAGGTCTAATTCTGAAATGAATTTCGAATTACATTGAGATAAAGTCATTTTGTCTCAAATGAAAGATGACATGATATTTTGCAATAGACATGACATTCATAGTCACTTGCGAGCAAAATATAAAGGGTTGATATCAAATCATAATATTTTGTGATTTGACCAATCTCTTAGTCATTAAAAGGTTTAGCACACAAGAACCGGTGGATTTCTGCTAACAAAAATTGTTTTAGTAAATCCAATATAAATGAGAAAAAATTAAAGAAATTTTTTCCTTATGCATTTAATTGTCTATAATAAAGTCAAGGAATATTGTGGTGAGAAGTTTCTCGCAGAAATATTCAACGATAATATTAAAAAGTGAAAAACAACTCAGTAGAGTTTTGTATAGCTAAAAATAATATTGTGAGTATTCATATATGTATTTATGGTGGAATTAAAAAATTAAATATTTATTGATTTTAACTCATATTATGATTCTTCAATTGATAATACCGTATGTTTTATAATTATCAACATTAGAGTATTATGAGTGGACTCTACAATATTTTTGTGGATAGTTGCAACACAATGTTAGACATTATTGGTTACAAGTTATTGGATAAAAGTCATTTGACTTAGTGAGGTTTCAAACGATAATATGATAATTCATTCGGAGACGCTTGAATTGTTAATATTGTCATGGAACCAGGTTCACATAAAACCTATGAAAATGTTCAGACAATTTTTTTTTGAAAAAAGATCTCTTTTTCAGAAAAAATAAGTTTGTTGTAAAAACTTACTTATCCGCTAAAGTTTCCTTTTTAGAAAGCTAGGCCAATTTTAAAAACCAATTTTGTAATATAAAGTTGCTCTTCTATCACAATATCAAGCTTGTGATATAAACTGACACAAAAAGCAACTTTGTAATATAACTTGCTTTCCTATCACAAATATGAAAAAATTATGATGAATACGCAGCCTTATTCTTAAACCAAGCAATGGCCAACTTTGTCGATTTTTGTGAGATAAAATAAAGCTTGTTTTTTAAATATAATCTATCGACATGGATAGTGTTATTTTAAAAAAAATACAACATTGGATTGAAATATCTGTATTTTAAAATATCCAGAATAGGTTTTCATACCTCCGCATAGATCATGTAGACCAGGTGTGTGCGCCAGCACGAGCAAAAAGTGCATGTGCGTGTTTTTTCATGTGAATAAAAACAAGGCCCCACTATGCTCATATTTTCTGTGATACAAAAGCAAGTTTATAGCGCAACTATTTTTTCGTTCCAGGTTATATTAAAATGTTGTTGTTATGATATAAAACTAAGTTTATAGTGTGAAGTTCTTATTTATACCAAAGCAAGTTTATAATACAAAGTTGTTTTTAGAAAAATATTTTGGACAACAAAATTTTATCATGCAACACCAATTCGTGGCTAACAATTGCTTTTGTAGAATTGATCAACGAATTAAACAAAAATATCACGAAAAAAAGCAATTTGTATGAGAAAATTTGCTTTTTGAAAATATTAGACGAAACATGTGTAGATGAGAGCTAGTTTCGAGATATTGGCATTAGAAAGACAGGTCATTTATCGAATTGCCCACAGCGGACCACTTCTACTCAGTTTTACCCCTAGCGCCGAATGGTGCTCAGTTTTGCCCCTAGTCCGTGCGCAACTACTATGGAGAGGCCGGAACGGTAAGTTTGGAGTCGAATCCGTTCCGCGAAGTGGGTCCGAGGAGTCAGACTCCGTTTCGCGAAGTGGGTCCGGGTGGGACTGCCAAGTTCGTTGAAACCGTCCGGAGCTTACAGGTGGGACCACGCAGTTTGAATAGTCCACACCCAAACTTCCCGCTGGGTTCAGCGACGCGTGGGAAAACCGCGGGCCCCGTGTCGGTCAAAGACTGCCGGAGTAACGTCACGCGCTACAAAAGGCCCCTCGGCGCTCGCCGCTCTCCCCATTCTAGCCGTTAATCTCGCCCTCACCGCACTCGCTCTCATCGCTGCATTTCCACCTAGACACCCCGAGACGATGCCTCGCCGGCTCCATGCAAACCGCAACTCGCCGTTGTACTGCCGCCCCGCGGCCGTGATGCGGGGCCACAGTCACGCCGATAGCGACAACGAGTTCTTCTACGAGGAGAACGAGCAGCAGCCGCAGGAGGAGGCGGCGCCCGAGCAGGAGCCGCCGCAGGAGGAGGCTGCGCCCGAGCAGGAGCCGCCGCAGGAGGCGCAGCGCTGGAGGAGGCTCAGGAGGAGGCAGCCTATCTGGCCCGAGCAGCACGCCGCCGTCTACTCGTTCGAAACATGGCGGAACGAGGAGGCGTTCCACACGGTCCGCTCCTGGCTCAAGGAGGCGGCGGCAGCGGCCGAGGCTGCCGCTGTTCGTGCATCCCTGGAGACCCACCAGAGGGAGCAGGCGGAGCGCCAAGTCTACCGGCAGCTCGCCGCAACCGCGGCGTCGGATGAGCAGCAGGCGGTCGTCGCGCTGTACGAGAGCGACCGGCGCAAGGCTGCCCTGCAGAGCGAGAGACGGGACCGCCGCCATCCCTCCGAGCAGGCGCAGCTGCACCGGCTGCGGATCCGAGGCAGAGCGGAGCGGCATGCGATCGCTACGCTGGCGAACCCATCGCCCTTAGCCAAGAACGACCACGAGGCGGGGCCCTCCAACATGCTGGCCTACGACGACAACGATGAGGACGACGAGGAAGAGGAGTAGAGGACGACGTCTAGGAGGAGGGCGACGACCAGGCCGGGTGATCGCGGCGAGCCTCGGCCAACCATAGTTTTTTTTAAAGTTTTTTCAATGTTTTTAGTTAAATTATGCCGTCTAGCTTTCTGTAAAACTATCGTCGAATCTATGAATTTGAGCCTATTTCAACGAGTTCGCGTTTTTTAATTAATTTTGAGTATTTCTGAACAAAATCACGGGCCAGAATGTAGATTAAAAGCGAAAAGAATGTTTGAATAATGTTGTATGATGTTGAACTAAGTCATTCCAAAATTTTGGGCAAATGTGCTTCAAATGAGGTCTGAAGCTAGAGTACACACCCCCGTTTCAAATTTCATGAAAGATTCGACCTTGCCAAAATTATCCAAATAAATTTGAGGAGCAACTATATCACATATAACAACATTGTGTGTTGGATTCATGTCATTTTGATTTTTTTTAATAATTTATGCTCATTTGAAACCATCGCTCTATTCTCATGAGAAATGTGCTTCAAATGAGGTCTGAAGCTAGGGTAAATACCCCCGTTTGGAATTTCATGAAAAAATCGACCTTGTAAAAATTATCCGATCCAAATCAATTTGAGGAGCAACTATATCACATATAACAGCATTGTGCGTTGGATTCATGTCATTTTGATATTTTTTGAATTATTTATGCTCATTTGAAACCATCGCTCTATTCTCGTGAGAAATGTGCTCCAAATGAGGTCTGAAGCTAGGGTAGACACCCCCGTTTGAAATTTCATGAAAAAATCAACCTTGCCAAAATTAACCAAATAAATTTGAGGAGCAACTATATCACATATAACAACGCTGTGCGTTGGATTCATGTCAGTTTTATTTTTTTATGAATTATTTATGCTCATTTGCAACCATCGCTCAATTCTCGTGAGAAATGTGCTTCAAATGAGGTCCGAAGCTAGGGTAGATACCCCCGTTTATAATTTCATGAAAAATTCGACCTTGCCAAAATTAACCAAACAAATTTGAGGAGCAACTATATCACATATAACAACATTGTGCGTTGGATTCATGTCATTTTGAATTTTTTTTGAATTATTTATGCTCATTTGCAACCATCGCTCAATTCTCGTGAGAAATGTGCTTCAAATGAGGTCTGAAGCGGGTAAACACCCCCGTTTATAATTTCATGAAAAAATCGACCTTGCCAAAATTATCCATAGAAATTTGAGGAGCAACTATATCACATATCACAACGTTGTGCGTTGGATTCATGTCATTTTGATTTGTTTTGAATTATTTATGCTCATTTGTAACCATCGCTCAATTCTCGTGAGAAATGTGCTTCAAATGAGGTCCGAAGCTAGGGTAAACACCCCCGTTTATAATTTCATGAAAAATTCGACCTTGCCAAAATTATCCATAGAAATTTGAGGAGCAACTATATCACATATAACAACGTTGTGCGTTGGACTCATGTCATTTTGATTTGTTTTGAATTATTTATGCTCATTCGCAACCATCGCTCAATTCTCGTGAGAAATGTGCTTCAAATGAGGTCCAAAGCTAGGGTAAATACCCCCATTTGTGCTTCAACATTTTTTGGCATATTTTCTAAATCAACCAAATGAATTTCCTAGACATCTATTCTACATGTATAGTGTAAATATGAAGTTTCATTATGTTTTGAATAATTCTTCTATTTTTTTATTTTTTATTTAAATAACATGGTTTAATAGAAAAATCATATGTAAAACTGATAAAAATCATCGTTGTAGTAAATCTGAAGTTTCATTATATTTTTTTTATTTGAATAACATGGTTTAATACTTAACAGCAAAGAAATCATATGTAGAACCATCGATCCCTGTGGCCAACGTACCAACCAATCAGAGCGCAGAACGAGCGTCTCGCGGATCGATGTGGCTGCGAGCGCATCCGTCCAATGCACGATTCCTTCTAGAAGGCGTCGATCCAACAGCCCAGGTCGAATCTCTGTGTTTCCTTCTAGAAGCTTTTCGGGTGGTCAAACAGAGGGTTGACCAAGCTTGAAATGAGCATACATAATTCAAAAAAAAATCGAAAAATATATTGCCGACACACATAGTAGTGTTATGTCATATAGTAACGAGAAAAAAATATAAACCTGTCTTATAAAGAATGGAACGAAAAAGCCTTGTGTAACATGTGATATCTTGAACAGTCTAGTAGAGAGTTCAAGATAATGAGATGAGTTTCAAACCTTTGGAACTCAAATAAGGTCAAAATCTCACCAAAGCTTCATTTTGGTGTGACTAAGAAAGATCCAAAGTTATTTTTTCATTTTGATGTTTTAAACTTGTTTTATTTACGATTTACGATTAAAACCATTATTATTCAAAAGAAAATAAATAATAGGAATATTCATCCAATAAATTTTCAGGCTTCGGAATTGCATTATATAGGTCTAATACAAGTCTAGGAAAAATATAAATAGGATTTATAAACATTAGAACGAAAGCCATCACTAAAATGAGATTCCTCGAATACAGGAGTAGAGATTTCAAAGACTATGAGGTGGAAACATCCTGAATCTTCCGAAGAGGTGCATTCTACCTTTTTGTTTTGTGTTCCTATGGGCTATCCTAGCACAAGCAACCAAATAGTTCCACATTGCTACCCCCTTTCGACGCAGTTACCGCGTGTTTCCGTATAAGTCCGGTATTTCTCCAGCAGGGCTAGGGTTTCACCGGGAGGGGGCTACGGAGCGTCTGGATCCCAACACAAGCTAGGGGGTTCCATACCATGATAGTATAGGTGTGTTGTGTGCTTTGGATGTCAAAGATTGCTCTCCGGGGTGTGACCCGCTTCACCGGCATCAATTTCTCTCTCGTGAGAGCTTACATGGTGAAACTCCTGTATCGGACCAAACATCCTGAATCTTCCGAAGAGGTGGGTTCTACCTTTTTGTTTTGTGTTCCTATGGGTTATCCTAGCACAAGCAACCAAATAGTTCCACATTGTTACCCCCTTTCGACGCAGTTACCGCGTGTTTCCGTATAAGTCCGGTATTTCTCCAGCGGGGCTAGGGTTTCACCGGGAGGGGGGCTACGGAGCGTCTGGATCCCAACACAAGCTAGGGGGTTCCATACCATGATAGTATAGGTGTGTTGTGTGCTTTGGATGTCAAAGATTGCTCTCCGGGGTGTGACCCGCTTCACCGGCATCCATTTCTCTCTCGTGAGAGCTTACATGGTGAAACTCCTGTATCGGACCAAACATCCTGAATCTTCCGAAGAGGTGGGTTCTACCTTTTTTTTTGTGTTCCTATGGGCTATCCTAGCACAAGAAACCAAATAGTTCCACATTGCTACCCCCTTTCGACGCAGTTACCGCGTGTTTCCGTATAAGTCCGGTATTTCTCCAGCGGTGCTAGGGTTTCACCGGGAGGGGGGCTACGGAGCGTCTGGATCCCAACACAAGCTAGGGGGTTCCATACCATGATAGTACAGGCGTGTTGTGTGCTTTGGATGTCAAAGATTGCTCTCCGGGGTGTGACCCGCTTCACCGGCATCCATTTCTCTCTCGTGAGAGCTTACAGGGTGAAACTCCTGTATCGGACCAAACATCCTGAATCTTCCGAAGAGGTGGGTTCTACCTTTTTGTTTTGTGTTCCTATGGGCTATCCTAGCACAAGCAACCAAATAGTTCCACATTGCTACCCCCTTTCGACACAGTTACCGCGTGTTTCCGTATAAGTCCGGTATTTCTCCAGCGGGGCTAGGGTTTCACCGGGAGGGGGGCTACGGAGCGTCTGGATCCCAACACAAGCTAGGGGGTTCCATACCATGATAGTATAGGTGTGTTGTGTGCTTTGGATGTCAAAGATTGCTCTCCGGGGTGTGACCCGCTTCACCGGCATCCATTTCTCTCTCGTGAGCGCTTACAGGGTGAAACTCCTGTATCGGACCAAACATCCTGAATCTTCCGAAGAGGTGGGTTCTACCTTTTTGTTTTGTGTTCCTATGGGCTATCCTAGCACAAGCAACCAAATAGTTCCACATTTCTACCCCCTTTCGACGCAGTTACCGCGTGTTTCCGTATAAGTCCGGTATTTCTCCAGCGGGGCTAGGGTTTCACCGGGAGGGGGGCTACGGAGCGTCTGGATCCCAACACAAGCTAGGGGGTTCCATACCATGATAGTATATGTGTGTTGTGTGCTTTGGATGTCAAAGATTGCTCTCCGGGGTGTGACCCGCTTCACCGGCATCCATTTCTCTCTCGTGAGCGCTTACAGGGTGAAACTCCTGTATCGGACCAAACAACCTGAATCTTCCGAAGAGGTGGGTTCTACCTTTTTGTTTTGTGTTCCTATGGGCTATCCTAGCACAAGCAACCAAATATCTCTAAAAATGTCTAGAAATGACATGGCCGAGTAGTGCAGATGGTGAAAAGCGATCCTCTTACTTTGCCCACCTTATGTTCTCTGACTTTCTCCCATGACACGTTGGTCCGGTGTGTGATGGGATCCATTTGTCAGTGACCTAAAGTCAGAGTATCGTGTTCCCGCACAGAGAAGCGCTCGTCTCAGCGTCTGCAGGCCGTTGCCGCCGTAGTTTGCATGCATGGACTCGATCTGCACCGTTCCTTACGATCAAACGATCGAAAATGAAACGGTGCATGGATAGGGTGTTTTGTCTCAATGTAACTGCATGCAACAACGGACACTGTCTAGTGGGGCCCCGTTCACCAGCCCGGTGCATGCACACCTCGTTTTTTCAGAGTAAACTACGTGGCAGAAGAAGAAAATAGTTAACGTCGCGTCGCATTTGCAGCAGCCCTACACGCCTCGTTTCAGAAACACAAGCCGCGTCGCATTTGCACCACCCCTGCACGCCTTGTTTCAGAAACACGAGTCGCGTCGCATTTGCAGCGACGCAGCCATCCACGCCTCGTTTTCAGAAGATACGCATCAATGCATATGCAGCGAGGCAGGATTTGGCGTGAGACTTTGGACTTTCTTCTCTTCACCTCTTTAATACACGCATGCAACGTCGAATCACTTCGACTGACGAATGCACACGCGCTCGTACTCCGTATCACTAGGTGTCCTACGCCTACGCCTATGCCTGTTCTACACCGCTTTGACCATGCATCGGCTCTTCTACACTTCATCCAATGTTTTCACACAGTTTGCTTCATCTACCCAAATAAATTCACGTCTAATTGTGTCTTTAAATAGTCCTTTTCACTCGTCCCCCATATTCTCATCCCTCTCCAGCCCTTTGCCCTTCTCTCCCTTCAAGCCCTAACAATGTCTTCCTACTCACTCCCTTCAAGCCCGGAGTCGGTCTCCGACGAGGACAACCGCCCCAAGGCTCGGCCTTGGTACGAGGCCGAGTGGCCCGAGGCGGAGTCGGACGTCTCTCCCAAACGGGAGCGATCGCCGACGCCTCCCTTCGTCCACCGCCCCGTCCCTTCCACCACCACCAAGACGTCGGACATCTCCCCCAAGACGGACCGCCGCCTCAAGAGACTGGAGCGGCTGGAGGCGAAGGAGTTGAAGGCGCAGGAGAAGAAGGAGGCGAAGCCTTTCCGGGCCAGCATCAAGCGGTCCATTGAGGCGCAGGAGGAGAGGATGCGGGCGGAGAACAACCGCGCCCGCATCAAGCAGGAGATGGAGATCCGGGCGGCGGAGTGGCCACGGAAGTAGGGCGGCGCCGGAGGGCGGGAAGGGCTCCCGCATGCAGAGCGGGAGCGGTTAGGGCTAGCATTTTTTTTTAGTTAAATGTAATGTTTCTCGGGCCCCACTGAATATATGTAAAGTGGGGCCAGTTATCCTCTCTTAAGTATGTTTAATTATATATAAGCCCTATATATAAAGTTATGTTCTTATATTTGTCCAAATGTACCCACTGTTTAGAAGTTTTTTCCTTTCTAATTAATCATCGCTTTAAAATCTGCACATTGTAAACAAAATTTATATATAAGAGATGTGCTGCATTATGTTTTCTAAGATAACATACAAATTTGAGTTGATCACAATATATATTTTATATTATTAATACGAATAATTTGATGGTTTAATAAATGGATAATGCGTAGTCTGCATGTAGTGATTAATAAATATAAATGGATAATGGGTAGTCTGCATGTTGATATTGGGCCTCATGTGACATTGGGCCGCAAGCAAAGGTCAACAGGTGGGGCCCACATGCAGCGCCAACCGTCAACAGCTGGGGCACACAAACCGCGCCAACGCTCAACAGCTGGGGCCCACAGGCCGCGGCAACGGTTCTATGATGGGTCCCACAGGTCAGGATCCTAACGGGGGCAGAAAGTAACGGTGGGAGCAGCGAAAGGAATCCTTGCGCACTGACTAGGGGCAAAACTGAGGTCGATTCGGCGCTAGGGGTAAAACTGAGGTCGTGGTGCCAACTGAGGGCACCTTGTTAAATATCCCTAGAAAGACAATGGTGAAAGTGGATTCTTATTAGAAGGCTCAGTTTGAAAGTAAATGATATTTAAATTTCGGAATAGTATCGCATGGCGATGACACTCCTAATTATCCTCCATCCATGCGTCGTCCCGTGACTGTTTTGTCTTTATCCGTATATGTAGTACGGAGTATAATGTACTAATTATGCACGCCCGCGTTCTGCTATTTGGGTTTAAAAAATAGCAAGTTTTTCAGTTTAATTTAAGCTACCAAAACATTTTAAATTCAGGAACGGATGGAGTACTACGGCTGGGCCATATCAGCCCGAGAATGATCTGACCAGCTCACCATTCACCTAGAAGTTCTGTAGATCTTTAAATAGATTAGGCTGCATTACAGGTCATAACTGGTTGAAAATAATGCATAACCGGCAGGAAAGCTACGTTGCGATTTTATGGAATGCCCATTCCGTTGCTATTGTCGCAAAAGAAAAAAGAAAATGTTGGCGTACAGAGTGCGCTTATTGAACTGATAGTACATCAGAATCGGCATGGAAGTCTAGCAGTACACATGATCGATGGACAGACTGTGATAGACTGATAGCGTACAGACTAGATTGGTTTTGATTGTCCTTTTCTTCTTCTATCTAAAATTGTCTTTTTCTTTGTTCGAAACGGTGACGACAACCGCCCAGTTCTTACTAATTAAGAGCATCTATACCGGCACAATTTAATTTATGCCGTATCCTCTTTGAGAACGTCTGTCTTGTGTCCTCTAATTTGCTAAGTGTACTACACATCAGCAATCCCCAAATGACGATCCCAAATGACAGGCCGATCAACTTTAGAAATCGTTACCCAAAAAAGTCAGCAGCCTACATATCCGGTAACCAAACATGGTGATCAAATGAAAATCTTGACCAAATCATATCCGGCCACGTCTACAAATAATCGCATCGGTCAACACAAGTCCCGCCATCAAAAGTGCTCTCAGCATCACCATCGGTGCATGCGAATTCATCGGTTGGTCAACTCTTGGGCCACCTCTTCGTCTTCTTCTTCCTCTTCCTCTGCTTGAGACGCCGCCTAGGCCACTGCCTCCCTCGCCGTCCTTGCCGCTGTGATGCGTCTTCTTTCGGTCAGGAATTAGGCTTTTTTATCAGGGATCATCCCGGCCGTGTTGGATGGCATGATCGAGCCATCTTTTGCCTTCTCTGTGGCCTTGGTTTTTTCATTCGCCAGAGTGATAAAGGTGGCCCACCTTTATTAAATATCGGCATGCATCTTCAGTTTGTTCATCGCCGATGCTACCACCTTATTCACGTGCACGACCATCGCTTTTTAGCTGACACATGTCGATGCTGTCTTCTTTGCCTTTTTGTTCTCAATAGGATGTTCGGCGCTCCTCACCGACATTTTGGTTTCATCCACCTTGGCCCCCTCCTCCCCCCTTGCCGTTCGAAGTGAGCCGCCAACTCTTCTACTTTGTGTATACTTGAATCTTGTTCCAAACATGCATGAACTTAGGTGACGTCAAATAAGCAATGTAAGTACAGAAAATGGCATGGCAAGAACGTAAAAGGCTTCTTACTTCATTTCATCATTCTTGCCACTCTCGTCCCTTATGTAGACTTACTCATGGCACGCACGAAACTTGTTGCAAAACTCTTGAAGAATAGCCCACTGGTTCTTATATCCTTTGGCATTGCGATCGAGGAGGTAGTCGTGTTCTTGGTATGCCTTTCTTTTATTGAAGTCTTTCAAAATGTGTTCCTAATAGAATTCAAGCTTTTGTTGTGCGCCTTTGTCGGTGTCTAGGGACACAAACATCCATAATTCGGATAAAAATTTATCCCCCAAGATGGACCATGTCCTACCCTCAGCTACCCGGTTCCAGACCATGAATTTCAAACCATGACAGCACGGTCGATCGCGATTGGCCTGCCTCGCTCGGTCGTCGATGTGGCCCGGCGAATGGAAGGCCACCACGTGGCTGCGTGGGCCTAGTCGTGGTAGGCCACAATGATTAGCTCCTGTCATGGTTGCCCAACACGAGTATGTATTATTTCTGCAAAATTTTAAGATCGTGTATTATTTCTCAAATTAAGTAAAAATTGTATTATTTTTAAAATAGCTACTTTATACTACCTTCGTTCCAAATAGTGAAGCATATAAATTGTTTAAAAGTCAAATATTAACCAAATATTTAGAAGAAAATATCAACGCTTACAATACTGAAATTATATACCAGGAAATATATTTCATGGTGGATTTACCAATACTAGCAAACTACCCGTGCGTTGCAACGGAAGAAGAATAAACTTTTGCTTGAAATATCTGCGAGACCCAAATACTGGCATGAAATCGATCGACATCATAACCCCTAGTCGACGATGGTCCAGCGTAAGTGCAAAATTTGACTCTCTATATGTCACCTTGGAGAGCTCTCTCCAATTCCCATTTTTTAATTTCCATGAATTTCTTGTAACTATGAAATGATACAATGGGTGTTTATTTTGTCGAAAACATCCCCTAATCGACGATGGTCCAGCGTAAGTGCAAAATTTGACTCTCTATAAGTCACCTTGGAGAGCTCTCCAATTCCCATTCTTTAAATTCCATGAATTTGTATTTATTGATTTCTTGTAACTATGAAATGATACAATGGGTGTTTATTTTGTCGAAAACATGCCACTTATGTGATTTCTTGTCGCGCAACCCTTTATATTTTACAAGATGTACCTTATATTTCTTCCACGTGCCAATTTCACCACATTTTCTTATAAACTATGTAAGATAATAAGATGTGCTATATAATTATGGTTCTATTTTCTGAGATTCAGTTAACAAAGCATCCATGCTGAATAGTCATGCGCTGCACCTCCACATCTAACTCGTCACGCTCCTCCTCGATTTCGGCGGGCTGCTCGGCAACTACTGCAAGCACAACCATGGAGGGCCTTTTCTAGTGTTATAGAGTAAACCTACGAAATATTGGTAGCATATACCAAACTACCCGTAATGAAATGAGTAAGAAATACAGGGAAAGTCTCACGTGTTACAATAGTGTAGACCAAACTTTTCACTATCATCAATTTACACTTAATACACGTTTGCAGAATCAGAAAAATATATACAATCAGATTATTGTGATATATATTAATTTCCGCATTCAGAAAATATCAACGCTTACAATACTGAAATTATATACCAGGAAATATATTTCATGGTGGATTTACCAATATTGATTTGGCATCGTAGATGAACATATTTTTGTCAATAAAATTGGTCAAACTAGGACGATGCTGACTTTTTGACTTGTGTTACTAATTAAAATAATAAAAACGTTTTGGTAAGAGAAATTAACTTGCCAATTAGGAACGGAGGCAGTAATAAACACATAGTGGTTCGTACATGCTGTAATGTTAGGTGACGATGAGGATGGTTGAATATCGACCACTAGTTCCGAATGGCCGGGTTGGTATTCTCTCTGGGAAGCTTTCAGATCTCGTGATCTCACATTTCTCGTTGCGCCGTCCACCATTGTTTACCACCGTCCCCAACCCTGACCAAATCCCGCGACCCGTCGATTCACACTAGCAGCCCCAGCCCCGAATTGAAATCGCACACGTCGTGTCACAGCGATGCCGGCATCCACCCGGTCAGTCTACACGAAACAGCCTCCCCGGCCCGTCGTCCATCTGTATAAATCTAGAAAGCCAACCACAAATTTGACCCTTCAATGGCGATGGCGTGCTCCACGAAATCCCTCTTCATCGGAAGCGCGTGATCCAACGCACGACACCGTTGCCTCCTCTCTCTCCCTGCTCCTGTCCCGTGTTTATTGTTGCGCCTCCGAGAGGGTTGGAGCAGTAGGAGGAGAGAAGTCCAGACTCCAACTCTCCTCCACATTTCGCCTCTCCTCCTAACGCCAGCGCCCAGCAGTTCTTGCCTGCCGCCGCAGGCTCGGCTTCGTGGTCTTGGTACGTCTTCTCTCGTGGTATGGAGGATTTCATTTCACCTTTCTCGATTCCTTTATCGTTGCTTGTTCTTGTTGTATCTGGGTGGATTAGTAGCTGCTTCGGGAGATTTTGACTAGTTGTGTTAGTATATTCGCTGGCCACTGGGTAAATCTTGGTCTTCCTGTGTCTGAAACCATCCACCTAAAAATCCATCATGTTCTGTTCATGTCGAAATCCTGCTCATTTCTTTTTCTGCACTGTAACTCTGCAAGTATGAACCGTAGAGATTCCCCTGTATGGCGGTGATTCTCTAGCATGCCCTCAAATGCTGTTGTAGTAGTAGTAGAATACACTTACCTCCAAGTTTATTTTCCCTGTTTCTGCTAGCCAGTCGAGCTTCTTCTTCAGCTTCTTCTTCCATAGACGTACCAAAAATGAACTGTAGACTTCCAGAGGTTCTGAGATCATGCCGCGACACGATTTCTGCCAAATATGAGCCATCTAGAAGATGAGAAAAGTATTGACATGTCGAAGCCTTCATCTTCCACAACCTTCTCCCTCAAAGTCAAAGTTGGAGTATTTTTCAAAAAATAAAACATGGAGTAACAGTTAACGAGTCCAAGTTGAGCAGTAAGGCTACTGTTAATGGCAGCTACAATAATTAATTAGTAATCAAGGCCGCCCCTCTCCCTGCTCCAGCCAGCTATCAATACAAAACGTACAACAAATCGTGGCCCGATCCACTTATGGTGGCAGCATGTGAAGCCTTGCGCACAAGAACAGCAGGTTTACTTGTCCCTTGCGTAGCGTGGCTCCACAGAAGATTGCGATCATGTGTACAGAAGATGACAGATCCAAGTAGAGGGTCCGTGCTCCTTCGTGTAATGGATCACGTGTGGTTGCGTTTCCTGGTCTGGTTGAACAGTTGATGATTAATCAGGACGTTACAAATACAGTCGTAGGGTTTGGCCTGCTGAATTAATACATGATACTGGCAAACATGGGGAAGGGGTACCCGTCGTTTTCGCCGACGGAGACAACTGAAAAGGCTGAAAAATTCGTTGCTCTTATTTGTGTACTTGTGGTCCACACTTTTTCAGACTATAGTAGGTGCCTTTGTCTGAAACCCGATTCAAAAATTCATGTAGATACTACCGAATAACACCTGTCAGGTCCTACTTGAAATTATAGATGTACTATTACGGAGTATTTGCAAAGATTTCCATGTTATGAAGCCTTATCGTCATCTTTGATCTGTTAAAGGGGTGAGCGTCGGTGACTTGAAGGAATCATGTTTTGGAGAAAGCACGCTCCTCTTTTCGATGCCAATGATGCTGAGCAGCGACAAGCAAAGGTATTTTTGAAAATTTGTCAAGTTTTGACTAACTTGTGGAATTACTACCATGAAAAATAGTTAGTGCAATATTGCTACCCCAAAAAAGAAGAGAAATTCTAATTTTTTGGGTGAGATAGCTTTCACTTTTTACAGGTTTCCATCTTATATCCATTTCTAAACAGTTCAAATGGGAAAAAAAATAAACCTGAACATAGCAAAGTAATAGCCCCGAAGATTGTGGCCTAGTAACTGAAGAACAACCGGAAATACATGTCAGTTTATCGCTTACATATCAATCCCTACTTATTGTGCGAATAACAGTTTCACATGCTCCCTCGTCTTATTCAAAAAAAAACTCCCTCGCAAGGTCATATCTTACATTCTGATGAGAATGATCCTATAGCAATCATCTCTTTTTTGCATAGTCTACTAATTGAAAATGTGTTTTGCACAGAAACCCATAATGTAAGATTTTAGTAGTGTGAAATTTCTGACTACACAAGCTTTCTACCTTTGATTTGATACACCTCTATGTTGTGACTGAAACTCCATAAGCAGTGTGCCTGCAGGAGCTCTCTTATGAATACTAGTTCTAATCCAAGAGAAAACTACCCCTTGTCCTTTATATCTGTATAAAGTGTACATGGCTGATAGACATCTATTTTTTTCTAGTTTCGTTATTTGAACATGTCTACTGCTTTCTGATGTAACAATCTCCTGTGAGCAGATCAACGAACTGAGAGACGCACTTGGCCATATGTCTGCCCGTGGGGAGAAGTACTGCACTGAAGCATGCTTGATAAGATATCTAGAAGCCCGCAACTGGGATGTTGGCAAGTCTAGAAAGATGTTGGAAGAAAGTCTCAAGTGGAGGGCAGCTAGCAGGCCTGAGGATATTCGCTGGGTAATAAGCTCTTTCCTTACCTGCATATCTTAACTGTGTGTGGCGCCGCTGGGTAATTCTGTCCTAATTTCTTTCCTATCTATTTCAGTCTGATGTTTCTGTAGAAGCGGAAACAGGTAAAATGTACAGGGCAAGTTTCACCGACAGAGAAGGAAGAAATGTCGTTGTCATGAGACCTGCGAAGCAGGTAAGAACTCAACATTTTTGGGGCCCCTGTAGCTTCCTTACCCTTGAATTCACCTGTATAATACATCAAAACAATTTCAGAATACATCATCTCATGAAGGGCAGTTGCGGTATCTTGTATATACCTTGGAGAATGCAATCTTCAGCCTACCTGAAGGTCTAGACAAAATGGTGTGGTTGATAGACTTCACTGGATGGACAATGGCCAACGCAACCCCCATAAAGACTGCCAGAGACAGCGCGAATATCCTGCAAAATCATTACCCTGAGAGGCTTTCGGTCGCATTCTTGTTCAATCCACCTAAAGTATTCGAGGCCTTTTTTAGGGTGAACATCGTCCCTTCATAACTCTGATTCCAGCAAGAAAGATTTTTGAAAAGAGATGTAGTGTCAGTACGAGAAAAGTTCCATATTATTCAGTATACAACTGAAATGCTTTCAAATGGTTTCAGGTTATCAAAGTATTCCTTGACCCGAAATCGATCCAGAAAATCAACTTTGTGTACAAGGAGGACGAAGAGAGCATGAAGACATTGTACATGCACATTGATCCAGATGTCCTTCCGGTAGATTTTGGAGGGAAGAACAATGTGGTGTACAATCATGAGGATTACTCTAAGTTGGTGACGAAAGATGATATTCAAACAGCAAGATTCTGGGCAGAAGATGGTAACCATGTCATGAACGGGCACTCGGTTCCTGAGGTTACACCCCAATCGTCACTAATTGCTGCTAAAGCAAGTTGAGGAGCACCGCAGCGGCCGGCCATGTCACCGGTGGTTGGTGAAGCAAGTTGAGGAGCATCACCCTGCATTATGGAATGACCGCTTTCACTAAAATAAGTGGGCCATAACAATCCCATGTCCGAGAATTCCACATACGTAACAGTATCCCATGGTACTTGTTATCGTTCTTCCATCAGAATGAATTTTACACGCTTAAGTAGCTAATTTTTACACGTTGTATTCAGAAATATTAATTTAATTTACTTCAATTGGGGTGAGAATAGATTCGTTTAACTATTGACGGGACGTCGCTTCCCACTGAAAGAATATTCCGATTTTATGCGAGACACAAGTGTCAAACCTGAGATTTCACTATGTTGGGTTGGGGTATAACCACCCTCCTAACCATCCAACCATAGGTTGGTTCACACTGGACGGGTCTTTTTGGTGGATCATGTAGCAAAAGTGGCGAGTCTAAGGAAGGAGATGCCATGCAGAATGCTTAGGGGTAGGAGGGTTAGAGTCGTGTTCGCTAGGACGATACAAGCGGTGGACAGCGAGGAGGAGCTATTGTCAACTTGCCTTGTTCATTGGCCTCTTTGACATAGTGTATTTAATTCTTCCACATCTCATACATATATGTGTCATTTTCAACATGGTGTGGATACTGCATTTCGCTTCAGGCCTCTCGATTCCTTTTCGGTGATACAGGTGGGTATCTTGTATTTCAAACTTGACTCATAAAATTTATTGCATTAAAGGATATATTCCAACATGGACTTCCATATGGAGTAATGATGTATGTATTGGATCATGTGAAGAGGTGGCTTCTAAGACAAGATCCTCTCTCCTTGCTGAATATAATATGTGCCATGTCAAAAAAAACCCTAATATAGAATGCTCAAAGACGATGCAGATCATTGAGAGAGGCCTCGGAGTCAGCCCAAAGTTTTAGGGCATATCTGTCGGGCGTGTATTGTAAAACATAGGGAGCGCAACATTAATAAAATCATACCATGTATCACTAAAAACAAAACATGTTACATAGCACCCCACAATGACCTCAAGATATATACCTAGTCTCTTAGCTGACCTTCATCCATGTCGGGGCATGAAAAATTCTTATCAATCACTTATGAGCATCAACCACATGCAACCATCCCTAATGCACCATCAACGACCTTGGCCGATCAGTCGTGATCAAAGTGAGCATTCTCTCATGAAGATGAGGCCATATCCGACCTTTCCTCGGCGACTTATTTACCGACACATGTGACTTCCTATACCATGTAACAATGATGAAAATTTGTCTCTAGACGTGGTGGATCAGGTAATTGTGGCATATTCTTTCTTTTTCCCAAAATGGGGAGTAAAAATCTCAGCCTCTTTGGAACAGATAAGTTCGGTACGGATAACAAAGAATAGAAATTGGAGAGCAGGTGCCCTTCCCTAGTTGTTGCCCTCCCAGACCCAAAGGGAAAGCCCTGATCATTTGCAAAAGATATGCATAAATCACGCATCCTAATTGGTGAGCTTATGCTCGCCCTAATTCCTTCCCCGCTCTTAGTTTGCTTTACATGATTTTCACAAGGCAAAATGATGCAGACGATCATTTTATTGCATTGTTTTTGAAAATATCCGGTTCAAAGTTTACACCTCATGGAAAAGCAAGGGTGCTAGAAAACACAAGCCAACGAAAAAAATACAACGAGTGCCACACTTAAGCACCATTTAATCTATTAGGCAATTGTCAGCCAATTAGGTTGTAGAACGCCCGAGCGACCGTCTCGAGATGTGTGCACTCAGAAGCCATATCTTCATGTTGCTCCAAAGGGAGGAGGAGGGACCAGTCTCGTATGCGGGAAGCAGCCTTGCAAACAACTGCAAATAATTCACATTTTTTTCTTGTCAAACATCAAATCATTCATGCACGTCCACATGGACCATAATATAGCACATACACCAATGCGAACACGTGCTTTAGCAACTTTGAGTATCCCTCTCAGCCATTTCCCAAACAAATTGGTGATATTGGTTGGTGGTGGTAAGTTAAAAGTGAATCCAATTATTCTCCAAATAAACCGTGCAAAGGGGCAAGCTAGGAAAAGATAATGTATGGATTCCTCCAAATCACAAAACTTACATTTCTTAAATCCATTCCAATTTCTTTTGGACAGATTATCTTTAGTGAGAAAAACTCTTTGATACAAGAACCACATAAATATCTTAATCTTCAGTGGTACTTTGAGCTTCTATAAGTATTTCTGCATGAACACCGTCTGAGAATTCATTAGGTCAATATATCAATAGTTAAGCAAGAAAATACCAGAGGGTAATGTATGGATTCCTCCAAATCACAAAACTTACATTTCTTAAATCCATTCCAATTTCTTTTGGACAGATTATCTTTAGTGAGAAAAACTCTTTGATACAAGAACCACATAAATATCTTAATCTTCAGTGGTACTTTGAGCTTCTATAAGTATTTCTGCATGAACACCGTATGAGAATTCATTAGGTCAATATATCAATAGTTAAGCAAGAAAATACCAGAGGGTGTTAGGTTCCAAACAAAAGAATCCAGTTCATCAGTTAGTTTCCCATGCATCAAGCTCTGAACGAGATGAATCCATAGTTTCAACTTATTCCCAATGAGGTTTCATCGGAACTCAATATTTAGAGGATGTTTTGACAAAACCGCCACAACCAGAATGTTTATATGTCGCACAATATTATATAGAGAAGAATATTTTTTAGCTAAAGACATCTTCCCTAACAAAACATCTTCCCAAAAGCGAGTATCCATTCCATTACCAACAACGAATGTCTTCTCGAGAAGAAGATATGTTTAACCCCCAAGAGCCCCTTCCAGAACGAGGAATCAGTTGGTTTTGTTGTCACATGTGACAGTGTTTTATGCGCAAGATATTTATTATGTAACAAATATTGCCACATTTCTTATTCATTCAAAGGTTTATAAAGCCATTTGCTTAGTAAACAGTTGTCTTTAATGTCTAGAACCTCCACATCCAAACCCCCTTGTCTTTTTGCCGACAGATGATGCTCCATGTAGTTAATCTATATTTATTTTGGGTTTGATCACTCTGTCAGAAAAAGCACGGCCTGTAGAAATCCAATATTTTTCTTACCCTTTAGGTACTTGGAAAAATGACAACATAAACATCAGTAGGCTAAGTAAAACCAAATTAATCAAGACAAGCATATCTCCATATGAGAGTAGCTTCCCTTGTCTCCATTCACTATTGAGTAACCTCCTATGATGAATAGGGATCCCCAAATATTTAAAAGGCAACGAACTACATTTGCACCCAAAAATATCTCTATAAAGATGCATATTCTCTTGAGCCTTCCCAAAACAATATAACTTGATCTTATGGAAGGTGATCTTAAGCCCGAACAACTTTTTAAAAATTTGTAAGCTAATTTCATATTCACGGATTTTTGTAAGTCATGCTCTAAGAAAAGAATTGTATCATCCGCATAATGCAAAATCGAGAACCCCCTTCAACTAGATGAGGGACTAACCCACCAACTTGATCATCTCCTTGGCCTTATTAATATTAGTAGCAATCATGTCTGCTACTATATTAGAAAAAAATAGGAGAAAGGGGTCCCCTTGAAGGAGCCTTGATACGTGTGAAACGTATCTATAATTTTTTATTGTTTCATGCTTGTTTTATAGTATTGCTACATGTTTTTACCACACTTTATTATTTTAGGACATTTTTCTAGACTAACCTATTAACAAGATTCCGAAAGTCACTTATGTTTTTATTTGTTTTGAAATTTCAAATTCGCTAGAAAATGTAGCGTTCCCACATTTAAATAATGCAAGAACTCCTGTGTTATTATGCTAGTCCCTGGATCAATTGCTAGCATCACAGTACAAAATGAAATATCACCCGAATGCGTAAAATTCTATTACATCGCATGATCCAGTCTTTACAAAGTAATAGTACAACTTGCATAGTCTTAAAAGACTAGCCGAATACAAAGTATTACAACGGAAAACATAGTACAACATTGAGCCCAACTTATTCATGTGCCGCAGGCAAAACATGTTGGCGGTAGACTCGAGATCCTAAACGAAATCCTCACTCGTCTTCAGATTCATCTACCGGATGGAATATGCAGCCTCAAAGGAGTCAATACAATTTAATGTATTGGCAAGTAACACTATGGTGGATATAAATGGCAAGAATAATACTACATTCTTATTTGACTGGGTGGAGTTTTGGCTAAGTTTGCATAGAAACCAGTGAACCAGAACTAAATTAAGGAGTACCACTGATAGAAATCAGGGAAAACTCCTACCCATGTTCACCCATCAAAATTTTGTTATGAAGTTTGCATGATGAGATTCTTCCGTCTCCTTGTCCATCTGCTCAAATTTTCCATAACCGGGGACAAGGCTAAGATCTTATTTTGTTGACTCTGCAGAGTTTTGTGCACTTTCACCTTCAGACTCAAATCAGCCCAAACATCCTATGCACCATGAGTGCATTAAGGAAAGGAGAAGATTGAGACGAGATCTTTCAGAAGAAATTCCACCACTGTCCGGCTTAACCCATTCCAACCTACACCCCCTGGTGATTTCATTCAACTTAGTTGATCAAGACATAACTCATATCACTAAAGACTACACTGGAAGCATCAAAACTTAGAAGGATAGTAATCTCTTTGTTCCTGGGTGTCCATCCACAAGTGTACTCCTTCGGTAAAAAACACCATAGAAATGGCCCTAGGGAGCCACTCAACATAAATCATTCACATCCAAATTCCACCCAGGTGTTTCATTAAACTTAGTAGTTTTATCCTTAACATCTAAATAAAACATTTGAAGAGCATAACAATTCTACTAATTTCAATGTCTTCTATACTAGCAGGATATAAAAGGATGGGTACACACTACTTGGGATATTAGCATAGCATAATACTTTCATAAATTTCCTACCATGCATACTACTCAAAACTCTAGTAATGCATAGTAAAAATAATAGGTAGTTGATGGTGTGTTACTTGCCTTGTTGAAGTTGGTGAAGAAATCACACTCTCTTCACAAAAGATCGTTGCTCTCTGTACAATCTAAACAAATCAAACAAATAACAATAAACAAGCAACTTACAAACAAAAGAACAAAGTATAACAATCAACAAACTTAACACAACAAATTATTTTACCAAATGAATTATTGTGTTTGGTTTTAGTGTATATCAAATGGCTAAAGATTGGTCAAGGATTGTGTTTTGAAGAGTTCAAACTTATTGGTCAAAACTTTCACTAAGAATAATCGCATTTACTCTAATATGAAAAAGGAAAACTTGTGATTTCAATACACAAAGAGAAACTAAGTAGTTTTAGTTAGTGTTTGCCATTTGTTACTAAGGGTTGGTCTTTGATCAAAAGATCACACAAAGGTCTTGGTCTAACCTATTTCTGTCTTGGTTTCTTCAAGTCTTCTTTGCTTCCTTGAGTTGCTTTTGATGGCTAAGTCTTGTATGCATCTCCTTCAATGGCCTTGCTTGTACTCCTCCTTATTGAGTCTAGGATTTTAGGACTTAGTCATATAAAAATAGAAATAGATGGGATTTGCTAGAGTTCCCTAAAAGGACTTGTAAATTCTTCCTCTTCTTATTCTTCTTCTGGGAGAATGTTGAGTTGTCTTATTGTTGAAGTTGTTCTTCTTGTTTAAGTCTTGGTCAAAATCTCTTGTCTCACTTGGGAAAACAAATTCTAAACTCAAGTCTTCACATTGGTTGGTTTTCTTAAGAATCATCTTCAAGATCCTTTGTAGCTCCCTCCTTGGTGGTGACTTCATTGTTTACATCATTTTATGGTTTTTATACAAACTAAGGGCTGGTCTTATCTAACTTAGCCATAGCACAAGGTCTAAGGGAACAAAAAAGGAAGGGGAGAAAAACTTAGAGAAAAGGGGGGTTGGTTTTCTCGAAATTCCTCCTGATTTCTTCTAGTACTTCCACTTCCTTGAGTATCTTCTGATTGTGTTTAAGTCTATGTTCTTCTCTAAGTGCTTCAATATATTCCATGGGGTGCTCCGTGTTGAGTTGAAGAATTTCATCTCAAGTGCCCTCTAGTACTTTAGGGACTTAGTCTTCTATAGAAGATAAGAAATTTTGAGAGATAGATAGAAGACAGGAGTACTAAGGTTCATGGGTCACTAGAGTTCTTATAGGTGTTTGACATATACGAGGGACTTGGTCATGGATTCCAAAAATGTCCACAATAACAATAGTAAAAAGGATAAAACAAAATCTAGGGCATGGTCGAATGGGTGTATCACTATGATGTTTTTTTTAGCTAAAGTACATGGATATGGTTCAAGAGTGTCCAAATGGTTTAAGTTATGATGTCTCTGGTCCAATGTTATTATTTGGAGCAATTTTGCAAAAGGAAACATATTCTAATTATTTATAGGATTAAATCTATGTCAAAAAATACTCAATTAGATAACTTAATTCTAAAATCAAATTTAATTTGTTCAAAAATTATTTTGTGACAGAGGATATGAAATTACACATCTTAAGGTTTCCAAGTATATTTTATTTGTAATTTTTGGATTTGTAGAATTTGAACTATGCCAAAATTCATTAAACAAGCATATTTAAATTTGAACCAATTTAAATTTGGACAGTGCTAAAAGATTGTACAGATCCATAGGATTTTAAAAAGTCCAAGTATGTTCAATTTAGAGTCGTGGTTCAAAATATATGAGGTTTCTAAGTTTCAGAGTTCTTTCTGCAAAACTGACAATTAATATCTAGTCGGAAACAAACAGATAAATAGCCGGCACACGTGGCGGTCTCTTATTGGTTAGACAGGCTGACTAGGCACTGACAGTGCGCTGACTGTGCATGATGATAGAATTAAGTGATTTAAATCTGGATCCTTGGATCGAGATCCAACGATAGGGTACCTCTTCGATACGTGATCTAATCCTCTACGTTCAATTAGATCGGACGGCTACAGAGCTAGGGTTTGTACCTTGCCGGCGTGGGCCACATGAAATGGAGGTGGCAGCGGCGCGGTGGCTCGGCAAATCGACGTCGAGCGAGTTCAAGGGATCTCCAGACTCGGGGAAGGCGGCTACGGGCGCTCCGGCTCTCGCAGAAGACGATGGCGATATCAGTGCTGGTATTCGCTTCGAGGAGTGACAGGAGGAGGTGAACGGAGCGGCTCGGCTCTGGCGGAGCTCCGGTGTGCATGGCGCGGGTCCTGGCTGCAAAAATATCCGGGAAAAATCCTCAGGGGGTGCACACGGGTGAGGGGAGCAACATGGAACCAATGGGAACGGAGGTTATGTGCTACCTCACTGGAATCGGCCAAAACGGCCATCGGGCAGTGGAGATCTCCGACGAGGAATTGTGACGAAGTGGCGGCATAATTCTTCGGGTAACCAAAGGGGAAACGAGGGGTAGGGGAGGGCTTTAAGGGGAGCCGGGGAGGGCCGAGGTTAAGGGTGTTAATAGCCGGAATTACGCGATGAATTCATTCGGCCGAAACTGCTATTTTCTTCCGTTTCTGAGTTTGAAGATGGATGACATGAGCGATGACATCAGCGTGGGTCCCCCGTGGAAGAGAGAGGGGGAGATGAGCGGGCTGGGCCGCTGGGGTTTTTCTACTGCGCTCGGCCGCTGATGTTTCTGTGTGCGAGAGAAAAGGAGGGGTGAGGGAATGGGCCTTGCTCGGCGCTGAGCTTCTGGACCTGCGGCGGGCCACTGGCAGAGGGAGGTTGGGCTGCTGTGTTCTTCCCCCCCCTTTTTTGTTTTGTTTCTTTTCCTTTTTTTCTGTTTAATACTTTACATCATAACTTTTGATTTAATGAATCAATTATCATCAAACAAAATTCTATTATTTTGTAAAATAATTCTTATTGAGATGGAAACATTTATGTTCTGTTTGAAACACAATTGAAATCTTATATTTTCAAAATATGAACAATTGACAAATAGTTACTTAATGTTATTTTCCTTTTATAAATTTATCAAATGGTATTATTGTCAAATAAAAATTTAGAGGCAAGCACTTTTGAAAATAGTGTTTCTCATAGTCATTTAACTCAGTTTTATAATTAAGATATTTCAAGAAAATACTTTATTGTTGGAAGTTGTTATAGTAGTTGAAGAATGATTATAGTTAAGTTTGTCTTTGATAATATTTTTTTGTTAATCAAATAATTGAAAGATGAATTATTATTGATGTATAGAAGTTGAAAAAAACATTCGGGAAAAGATATTGTTTAGGAAAACATTTTATGGATAGGTGTATAAAAAGGGATATGAATAATTTGCATAGATATTTATTTTGATAAAGATTTAGAGTTTAGTAAAACGAGGCATTTTTGGATTATCGTTTCCAAAAAATTAGAAAACAATATTATTTCTTTTGTGTTTTTATCTTAGTTGTTTTTGGTTGCTTGCTTTAACAAGATAAACAAAAGTTTTAATTTTTTAGTGATTTTTGAACTTTCCAAAAATCTGGGATATTACAGACTGCCACCCTTAAAAGAAATCTCGTCCCGAGACTTGGGAAGGTTAGAAAGAAAGATAGGTTTGGGTTACTAGGGTTTCAAAGCAACTAGGTGGGCTACCATCCTTAAAAAAAACTTTTGTGGGTAGTCTAATTCCATTTGCTTGGATTGTAGCTTGTCTCCAGATGGCTTGAGTATAACTTTCCCTTGCAGTAGAGTTGGAGACCAACATAGCTCTGTTGAACTACCTTTGACACAAAGGGGTCACTCTTTGGGTCAATAAAAGGTCCTTGGGTCACTTTCAACTTGGTCTTTGATGTCTTTGGCAATCTTATATGTTGTTGTTGTCTTCCTTGAATGCAAATACCATGCTATTTCTAAAAAAACTCCCATGGTAGGAAAAATCCTTCATTCGTGTGGTAACTCCAAGGTTGGTTTGATCCTCACCGAAAATAGTACGTTTCAGCAACACCAACATAGGGTCATCATTGTATTCTACCATTCTATGGTGTAGGTTTAACATCGTCATCTCTCTAATAGGTATGTCACTGAGATTTACCATTCCACATAGCAAGAGTGAACAATGTGAGTAGTCACCATGAGGGCCAATCCATGTTGCACTCAATCATTACCTTATACTTAAATTGGTGAATCTTGTTTAATAACACTAAGTCACCTCACTTGTCTAACAGAAAGTTTCCAATCTATAAGACAAACCTGAGCTAAACTATAATTTCTGCAACTGGTGGGTTGCTGATACATCCATTTTGCATCACTATTTTATATTGTTATTTTTTGTTATTCATCGATATATTTCATATTATGATGCATTAGTTATGTTATTTTATCTTATTTTTCATGTTTAATAATTATTGGAGAATAAACACCGGGACCAGAGATCTGATTGAAAAAGCACCGTCAGGATACCCTATTTCCGAAGTTCAGAAGAAGAAGGGGGGCATCGGAGGAGTCTTAGAAGTTCAGAGGAGGAAGGCATCCGCAAGCGGAGCCATAGGGAGGCCACCAGGGGCCCACACCATAGGGTGGCACGACCTCCCCCTTGGCCGCGTTGGCCCACCTCTGGTCGCCTCCTTTCGCGTACTTGACTCCAGAGAACCCTAAGCCCCAGAACATCATCGAGTAAATATTCCTCCGCCTCCTCGGAGCGGAAAACAACAGAGAGAGAAAAGCTCTCCGACAGGAAGAAATCTGTCGGGGAAATCATCGCCATCGTCACCATCATCGCTCCGGGCATTATCGATATCATCATCATCATCATCCTTACCACCAGCACCATCACCCTCACCGCCTACCTTCATCCCTATGTAACAATTAGGGTTCTTTATCGTTGTTTTCCACTAGATCTCTCTCCCGGTGTGGATTAAATGTTAGTAGTTGATGCCTACGAGATTTATCGGTGTTTGCACTTTATGACCAGATTGTTATTCATCATTATATCACCTCTGATTATGATACATATGATGTCTTGTGAGTAGTTCGTTTAGTTCTTGAGGAAATGGGAGAAGTCAAGATGTTAGTAGTGGAGTTATGTTGAAGTAATATCTATATGGTTTGATATTTAAGTTGTGGTGTTATTCTTCTAGTGATGTCATGTGAACATCGACTACATGACACTTCACCTATATGGGCCTAGGAGGATGCATTGTGTATTTGGATACTAATTGTGGGGTTGCCGGAGTGACTGAAACCTAAACCCCCGTTAGGGAGTGTAAGATCCTAGAGTTTAAGGCTCTGCTTAGATTTATCTTAATTACTTCTTGTATTTGCGGATGCTTATAAGGGGTATAATCACAACTATGTATTAGTCCTAGTTAGACGGTGCATTAGCATAGGTTCACCCACACACGACCTATCAAAACAATAAATATTAATCAACTGTATGAAACGAAAGCGCTTGACGAACTTCCCATGTGTCCTCGAGAACATTTGGTAGTCATAAGTAAATCAACCGGCTTGTCTTTTGCTCTCAAAAGGATTGGGACACTCGCTGCAATTATATTTAATTTCTTTTATTTACTCGCACTTTATTTATCTACTATATAAAAAACCACCAAAAACATGTTTGCTAGTGTTTACAGTGAATCTTCTATCCAACCTGCTTTTCAACATCTTATGCTCCTCGTTGGGTTCGACACTCTTATTTATCAAAAGTACTACGATACACCCCCATACTTGTGGGTCATCAAGAATACTTTTGGCACCGTTGCCGGGGAGTGAAGCGCTATTGGTAAGTGGAATTGGTGAGAGAAACTTTTACCGTGAGTGATTTTTTATTTCTGTCTGCTGCTTTATTTCATTATGGATAGTCTATATGGTTCTCTGTTTAAGGGCACTGCTATTACTGCTAGGGTAGTAGATGACATGTTATCTGCTGAAATGGATCCTTTTAAATACCGATGAAAATTGATGGACGTGTTATGGATAACTACTATTTTGGAGATGGAACTGTCCATCCCGGTGATCATTTGCTCTTTATACATGAATTACGCGAGTTATTCAGGTGTGTAGGTATTACAATGGATCAAGTTAAAATGAAACATTTCTCTTCATCACTAAAGGGCAAAGCTGCGGAATGGTTCAAAATGCTGAAGAATGGTCAATCTATTGGATGGGAGGAAATTGTACCTCTCTTTTATTCTAAATTTTATCCTCCCATTGAGATTCATAAAGATAGGAATTAAATATATAATTTCTGGCCTCATGATGGAGAGAGTATTGCCCAAGCTTGGGGGAGAATGAAGTTATTAATGCTTAAATGTCCCGTTCATGAGCTCCCGAGTAATATTGTTATCAATAATTTTTATGCAAGGCTTTCTCTTCATGATAATGATTTATTGGATGCTTCTTGTTCTGGATCATTCACATGTATTCAAGAAAATACTGAAGGATGGGAGAATGACAAAGGTAGAAAGTCAGGTATAAATTATGATTATGAATGCATTAAAGCTTTTATGTGAACCAATGATTTCTATAATTTTAGTGTTGTTTGTGGTCTTGATTCTTAAATTTTTGCAAACTCTCTTAAAGCCTTTGCTTCCTATCTTGATATTCCTAAAAAGGAGTTGAACAAGTATCATGCACCTTATAAAGATATTGTTAATTGTGTTCCTGTTAGAAACATAGAAGTTCATGTTGTTAATCCTGCTGTGCCTGAACCTTATATTGAGAAAATACCTTTCCCTGCTAAGGTAAAGGAACATTATATTGTAGCTAGTATGGCTAACAAGAGTATAAAGAAACCTATTGAACCTAATGAACAAATAAATATAGAACCTATAGTAGCTATGGTCAAAGATCTTGTTTCTGTAAATGTAGAAGATGGGCACATTGTTTTCTGTGAGGATGCTTCTAATATTGTGTCACATCCCAATAGACCAAATAAAACTAGCATTCATGTTCTTTCTGTTAGGATTGGTGATCATTGCTTTTATGGTTTATGTGATTTTGGTGCAAAATCTACTGCTATTCCTTACGAGCTTTATAAAGAAATCATGCATTAAATTGGTTCTTGTGAACTTGAAGATATTGATGTGGCTACTCAGCTTGCTAATAGAGAAACTCTCTTTTCGATTGGTATTGTTAGAGAAGTGGAAGTTTTATGTGGTAAAACTAAATATCCTACTGATCTTCTAGTACTTGGTAAAGCTGCTAGTAAAACTTGTCCTATTATTTTTGGTAAACCTTTCTTGATCACTTGTGGATCCATTATAGATTGTAAGAAGGAGAAAATATTAACTAAATTGGATGGAAAATCTTATGAGTTTAATTTCTCCAAATTTGCTAGAGCTTGTTATGAAACTGAATTGCCTAATGAAAATTTTAGAGTTGAACAACTTACTTCTATTGCTCTTGCTCCTAACAATACTTTGCAACAATACATGGAGGACTATGAAAGTGAGGTCTTTATGGAAGAAAGAATTGAGATTGACGATATTTTTATTCGTCAACCAGTGATGCTGAGACATAATTTACCCATGGAAGATTTGGGTACCACATTACCACCCAAGAAGGATCCTGTTTTCGATTAAAAACCTTTACCTAATGATCTTAAATATGCTTATATTTATGAGAAGAAAATATATTCTGTTATTATTAGTTCTAAACTTTCAGGTGAAGAAGCAGAAAAATTATTAGGAATATTGAAGAAACATCGTGGAGATATTGGATATACTCTTGATGATTTGAAAGGGATTTCTCCCACTATATGTTAGCATGTTATTAATATTGAACCAGATGCAAAGCCAGTAGTTGAACATCAACGTCGTTTAATTCCTAAGATGAAGGAAGTGGTAAGAAATGAGGTATTAAAACTCCTTGATGCTGGTATTATTTATCTAATTGTTGATAGTAGATGGGTAAGCCCTATTCATTGTGTCCCTAAGAAAGGTGGAATGACTATTGTGCCTAATGAAAATAATGAGGCTATTCCTCAAAGAGTAGTAGTTGGTTATAGAATGTGCATTGATTTTAGAAAACTTAATAAATTTACTAAGAAGGATCATTATCCTTTACCTTTTATTGATCAAATTCTAGAAAGGTTGTCTAAGAAAACTCATTTTTTGCTTTGTTAATGGTTATTCTAGTTTTCCCAAATTGCTGTTAGGGAAAAAGATCAAGATAAAACAACATTTACTTGTCCTTATGAAACTTATGCTTATAGATATATGCCTTTTGGTTTGTGTAATGCTCCTGCTACGTTTCAAAGATGCATGTCTGCTATTTTTCATGGATTTTGTGAAGAAATGTGGAAGTATTCATGGAAGATTTCTCCGTCTATGGAACTTCTTTTGATAACTGGTTTCACAATCTTGATAAAATTTTGCAGAGATGTGAGGAAACTAATTTTGTTCTTACTTGGGAGAAATGCCACTTTATGGTTAATGAAGGAATTGTTCTTTGACATAAATTTCTGAAAAAGTTATTGAAGTTGACACAGCTAAAGTGGAAGCAATATTGAAAATGCCATGTCCCAGGGATGTTCAAGGTATTCGTAGTGTTCTTGGTCATGCTGGTTTTTATGGGAGGTTTATTAAATATTTCTCTAAAATATAAATGCCGGATCTTTTTTTTTTGATGATGATTGCAAGGAAGCTTTTGAAACTTTAAAGAAGGCTTTAACTACTGCTCCTATTGTTCAACCACCTGATTGGAATTTGCCTTTTGAAATTATGTGTGATGTTAGTGATTTTCCTGTAGGTGCTGTTATTGGACAGCGAGTAGATAAGAAATCGAATGTTATTCGTTATGCTAAAGACTCTTGATGCTGCTCAAAAGAATTATGTCACCACTGAAAAAGAGTTTTTAGCTATAGTTTTTGCTTGTGACAAATATAGACCTTATATTGTTGATTCAAAAGTCACTATTCATATTGATCATGCTGTTATTAGATACCTTATGGAAAAGAAAGATGCTAAGTCTAGGATTATTAGATGGGGGCTGCTTTTACAAGAGTTTGATTTGCATATTATGGATAGAAAGGGTGCTGAAAATCATGTTGCTGATAATTTTCTAGATTGGAAAACATTGCTTATGGCCCTATTCTGTTAATGATAGTTTTCGAAATGAACAGCTGGCTGCAATACGATTCGTCGAGGTATTATGGTGAAACCTCGACTTCGGGATCTACCGATACACAACAAGCAGAAAGAGCAAATAAATAAAACGAATACACAAGTGCAATGCATACTCATGACGACATGACAAGTTAATGCAACTAAATATTTATTCACAAGAGCCACAATTTAAATAGGGCTCCGCAATTATTTAGGAAACAGTTGGAGAAACACCCATCTTTATCTTAGTGAACTATTGTGGGGTTTTCTTAGGGACCAGTACTGGAATATGGTGAAAACACATGCAAATGATGATTTTCTTGCTAAGCATTTTGATATATTGTTTGTATTTTTTGGAGCAAGTGAGAATATTTGGTGATTAATTCACAATGTCATTTAAATCTGCCCATTTAGGAAAAAGCAAGAACCATGTTATCTTAAAATTTTATTTATGGTATATCAAGTGCCAAAATAGATAGCAACTGTTACTCTGAACATTTTGTGGTATAAAACATAATTTTCCCATAATTATTTTTGAAGTTATGATTTATTCAAATTGGGTTTTAATTCTGCCATTTTCGTATTTTATTTAAACAGAGAAGAAAATTATTTCAAACATGTCCAAATAAAATACGGATGCGTAGAGTTTGTTAAAAAAAATTAGAGACCAAGTTTGCTCAATTTGAATTAACAGAGTAAAAGTTATTAACTTTCAAAGTTTCAAATTTTAATAGTCATTTCTATAATTAAATAATAAGTGCAAAATTAATTATTCAAATTTCTGTAAACATCATTCCAATAGATATATATTTTCAATATGAGTTCATAGAAATTTGAATGTACTCATTTGGATCATTTTTTGAATTTTGATGGATTTTACAAGTTAAGATTCAAATCTGTTTTTCTGGATTTCGAAAACAAAAGAAAACGACCGAATCGTTTTCTACGTGTGGTGGCCCTAGCCACAGAGGCTGACGGGTGGCCCCCGTGTCCATGTAGCGTCCACGCATGCACGCAGGTTGCCTAGCGCCCAGTTTGACCGCGGTCAAGCGCGCGTGCGCGTCAGCGTGACGCCAGCGTTGCGTCTCGCCGACGGTGACGTGTCTCAGGCGTCGACGGCGCGGCCGTTTTACGGATCGCCGGAGTGCGCGGAGGGGGGCGTTCGACTCGCCTCGACGCTTTCTACCTTGTGGTGGTGGCGCATGGTCGCCCGGTTTGACCGCTGTCAAGCGTGCGCGTAAGCGTGACGCCAGCACTGCGTCACGCCAGCGGTGACATGTCTCAGGCGTCGATGGCGCGGCCTTTTTTAACGGCTTGCCAGAGTGCACGTAGGGGGGCGTTCGACTCGCCTCGACGTGTTCTACCTTGTGGTGGTGGCGCACGGTCCCCACGGTCACCAGAGCGACGACGCCGTGCACGACGGCGGCAGGGGGCTCGGTCATCGTCGCGTTCGTTGCACCAGTGAGCTAAGGAGGGGGGAAAGGGATGGGGAGGACCGCAGCCTCACCCTTGGAGCGTGGAAGCGACCGGCGGTGAAAAAGGTGGACGGAGGCGGCGGCGATACCTCGTCGGAGCTGCATCGGGCCCGTGGAAGAATATGGATGGCAACGGCGTTTCCGTCGGTTCCTGCCTGATTCCTTGTGCGGGAAGGGAGAAGGGGGCACATCGGTGCTTTTGCCCCACTCGGCGGAGCTCAGCGGCGGCTGTATCGCCGGCGATGCATGGTCTACGGAGACCTAGGGTTCGGTCGCAGAGGAGAAAGAGAGAGAGGAAGCACGCGAGCGCGAGGGGGGAGAGGGAGGGAGGAGAGCAACATGCGGGGGGGGGGGGCTCCTCTTCTTCTACGCGCGGCCGAGGAGCGCAGACAGTGGCGCGGCGGCGCCACTGTCACCTTCTCCTGTTCGGAACAGGAGAAGAAGGCGGTTTTGCAAAAAAAAAACCTCGCCCTTTTCTTTTCTTTTTGAAAACAACATTTCTGCCTCTGTAATTTCATTAAATTAGGCCCTTAAACACTTTCAAAAATTCTGCAAAAATTACCAAAAAAATCTTATTTGCAACAAGAAAGGTGAGGTAAAATTTCTAGGTCATTTGGTGAAACTTTCCAGAACAAACTTGTTTTAATTTGGCCTAAGGCATTTTTAATAATTCCATTAATAATTTTATTTGGTGAGTCAAATGATTTTGCAATTTTTATTTTTGGAACCAACATCAATTTCTTAACACAATGGTAAGCTCAAAATAATTTTTGGTTCACAAAATTATTCAAAACTTTATTGTTTGAGATATAGTCAAATTTGGGCTTTTTCCATTTCAAAAAATTTGGCATTTGTTTTCTCCTATTTTTCTTTTTCCAATTATGGATGCAAGTAAGGTTCAAATATCTTCAGTTCCTCATACTACAAAAGTGGGGTTGTTACAACATCACTAAGAAAAGAAGATTTAACTTTAAAATCTAGCTGATTGATAAGTTTACAAAGCCTATCCCTTTATTTTTTGTACTCGCCACTTTTATTCGTAGCCCATCCCCGTAGGAACCGCCTAAGATGCCTTATTCTATTTTTCTAAACCTCAATTGGAGAATCCCTAGTCTTAACGGAGTTCGACTCATTCTTTCTCATTTCATAAAATTCATCTTGACACAACCAAGATAATTCAAATTAAAATTTATTAGTATTTCCTAAGTAAGATTGATTCCCATAGTAAATATACAAAGGTGCATGGTTTGATCCCACTCATGTCATAGTGCAAACTGACACCAAGGAAAACTTTTGCTCCCACTCCACACTAGTTATAACTCCATCTAGCTTCTCATAAGTAGGAGTCGCGCGACAACTAGCCCAAGTGAACTACATGAACTACCTGTCTGAAGAGGATAATTTCTCTAAGGTCAAGACTTTCAATAATTGCATTAAACATGAACGGCCAGCATGCAAGAAACCTATCATTGCATTTCTCCTCAGATATATGTATACTGTTAAAATCTCCACCTACCAAAATAGGAAAAGGTTCAACTTTGCACATAAGTACCAATTCCGCCAAAAACTCTGTTTTTAGTGAGTCTTGTGCCACACCATATACAGCCACGGAGACCCATTCAAACCCATAAAATTTAGACCTAAGATAAAATTTAGCCACAAAATTTTCTGTATCAACTTTTCTCACAGCAAGAGATGTGTAGTTAACCCCAACTTAAATTCCTCCGAATCTCCCGCTAGGTGATAGACAAAACCACGTACACTGCAATCCACCAGCAAACTTTGCAGAAAAGAAACTGAAAATTGCTTCTCCTTGTTCCAAAAGCGCCACAACATCTAGCTTACTCTCTTTAATCATTTCCTGAACAAACCCTATTTTTCCAGGGTCCCCGAGGCCCCTCTCTATTCCAAATCAACATCGTCATTTGAAGACACGTTTTTTAATTTTAAATCTAGCACTCCGGCGCACCTTAGTTAAATCAAATTCTTTTACTTTTCAAATACGTGCAACTTTTTCACATGGAGTATGGTGATCCGTATGATCATCCAATCACATAGTATCCGTCTCTATTAATTCCTCTCATAAACCCGACGCTTTCGACACGAACAATCCATGTGGATATTTTTTCTCAGCGCTTACGTTTTTATTTAACACAACTAGAGACCTTTGTTTCACTACATTTCGTAATTTTTTAACAGAATATGACACTTAATTACAAGATTGCCCTAACGAAACCCCAAGCTCACTAGCATTATTAACCACCCCAACATCTGAAAAATTAAGCATAGAAAAATTGGGTTTGGTATTTTTACTTGAGCTATATGGAGGATCTCGATTGCCGGGCGATCATTTTGACCATATCCATAATTTGTGCATCAGCATTAGGGTGAGCTCGAATGCGATCACTTACATGCGAGTTTTATAACATGGTGAAGTGTACACTTACATATGCTCAATTCCTGGATGAAGCACCGATGCTTCGTACCCGCACATATGCACCTTCATTGACAAAATGTGGGTTGGTTCATGTGGTTCATGAGATATATGATTACTAGTACTCCCTCTGTATCAAAATATAAGATGTTTTAGCATTTTCTAAGTAAGATGTTGTCTAGGAAACGGGAAAACATCTACGTATTGATATGGAAGGAGTAGTAGTTTTATTTGAGTGATCTCAACTCTACATTTGCGTGTGCAGGGGTGGATGCATGAATAAAAAATTCATCTCGAGGGCCGATCAAAGAGAACGCCATAAAAATATCTTTTGAATCTGAAATTTACAAAGGAATACAGATTATTAGGGGGAGCGCACCTGCTGGTCCCCTACCTCCGCCCATGTGCATGTGTATAATGCGGTTGGGTTGTATGGGTGCATATGAGACGTGGCAGGGGCACACCGTGCACCATGAGTGGCAACCCACGGGTTGTATGTCGAACCGAGACAACGAGGTCGTTCGAGACAGTGATAGGGTAGGACAAGCATGTGTTGTGATACGTCATACGTGGTGTGCAAGTGCAACGGTTGCATGAAATAAAAATTTCTTATCGTGCATCATTATGATCTATGCTTAGAGATTAGGTTTTGGTTTTACCACTAGATTTTCCATGCGAAATGTGATTTAGGCCTTGTTTAGTTCTAGCGTATTATAGGGGACATAGGGGATTTTATTGAATCCCGAAAAAGCTCCACTATTCCGTTTACTACTTTGGTTTTAGAGGGGATAATCCTCACAAATACCCCCACCAACCACCTCACTTTTTGCTAGATTGAAAACTCTATCCTCTGCTAGTGTATTCTGGAGGAAGAATATTTGAGGGGATTTGGTGATCACCAAATCCCCTCCCAATCCCAAACTTCCCAACCTAGCAAATAAAATAGAGGTAAAAAAGACCTTAACATGATGGGAGAGTTGATTCAAAATCATCTGATCCCTGGAACAACATTCAAATCCCCCGAACTCTTCGTTGAACCGTGCAACACCTTTACGACATCCACACGTACAAAAAGTGCAAAGTTAGACGACGGATTGCTAAATCAGTCCGCACGGCTAAAGACTCGGTGGTGGCTAGGATTACCAGTAATTGAAATAATCTAGCAAAACCTTTTGGTCACACTACCGCAAAACGTCTCTATGGACACGGGTCAAATTCCTCATCGAAAACGGAAAAGTGGTATGTGTCCACGACTCAGTCACTCACTGATGTGAAGGCCCTGACCGGACCCATACAGTAGCAACGGAGGTAATATATAACGGTTGCTGATATGGTACATAATTTAGATACAGAGTTAAGTTACATAACCGCGTTTGGTATGAAAGGTAGAGAAAAAAAACAAGGTGAGGCTGAGTGCACCGTCGACGGAGCCCCAGGATCCTGCAACTAGACAACCACCGGTTCTTCACCGTCTTCCTCTACGCCAGCTTTAGTGGATGGTCGTCATCTTCTACCTATTAATAGTGCTTTAAAAAAGTCTCGATCCTGGAGACTCCGGCTTCAGTGGACCGTGGACGGAGCCCCGCTTCTACGCCTTTACGTCCGCCACATAGTCTCCAAGCTTACTTCCGCCCTATAGGATATGATCAGAAATACAACTTCATAAGTATCTAGACCAAGCTTAGAAAAATATAGTAATATTTATGGTCTAAAACAACCGGAAATATAACTTCAGAAGTGACTACACTAAGCTTAGCTAAATAAAGCAATAGTTATGGTCTAAAACGAGCATAAATAGAGCTTCATGAGTAACTACACTAGAGTAAGCTTAGCAAAACAAAGCATAAATTATGTTCTAAAACAGCAAAAGTATAACTTCGTAAGTGCTACGCTATGCTAAATTATAACCTAATCTATGCTAATATCTATTACTTATGAATTACTATAAATATCTAAAAAAAGCGTACAAGTAACAACACTAAGCTTAGCAAAACAGAGCATAATTTATGTTTTAAAACGAGCAAAAATATAACTTAAGAAGTGTGACGCTATGCTACATTACAACCTAATTTATGATGATATCTATCACTAATAAGTTACAGTAAATATCTAAACTTAGCATAAATAGCGCTTCATAAGTAACTACGCTAAGCTTAGCAAAAAAGAGCAATAATTATGTACTAAACCGAGCAAAAATAAAACTTCATAAGTGCTAAGCTATGCTAAATCACAACCTAATCTATACTAATATCTATAAATTAGATCCAAACATAACATACAAGTAATTGAGCTTAGGTCTACAAGTAACTGATCTTAGGTCTAAAATCTAAACAGAGCAAAAGTACTGCAAATATGAAAACGGAGCATCTAGGGTTTGGGGTCTTATGTTAGGCGAGGCAGACTCTCTTAGCGTCATAGGTGACGAAGCTAGTACCGGCCTCTTCGGGCCCCTAGCCCTTGCTGGGGACCAAAGAGAAGGCTACGTCGGCCCGGAGGTCGGACTGGAACACCATCTCATCGGTGCGTTTGATCTGGTGTTAGGCGCTGGAGGAGGAGGGCTGCTTCAAGATCAGTCTCGCCATGACGACGTCGGGCTTCATCGCACTTGAACTCAGCGTGGGAGAGTTGCCGGCCGACCTCGATACCAAGATCCTCATGCTCCTCGTCGAATGGCAAGGACAAGGAAGAAGAATAGGGCAAGGACGCGGAGGGCGATGACACATTCACAAAGCAAGGACGACGGCCCATGTACCCTATGGTGCGGCCTATGGTGTGGCTGCGGCCAGGGGACACGGCATGCCGTCCTTCTCGATGCGCTCGTCCCTTAACATCATATGACGTTAGCGCTCAATAAAGCTCCGGGAGGTCATGCGCTGACCATCGTCGCGGCCGCGATCACGAGTAGCGGACCTCGATGCACTGGTAGGGGAAGCCATCAGAGAGATTGAAGAGAGTGTGCGAAGGATTGGGTTCGTTGGGAGAGTGAGAGTGAATGGGTCGGGGGAGTTCTTTATAGGCCACTTAATGGGTTGCTCCTGATGGGCAGACATTCTAAAATGTCTTTGTGCGATGAGCTAGTAACGGCAACATAGTTTTTTGTATGAACCGTTTACCAACGTGGCTCGCCCATTTAACCATTGTCATTTTAGTTGGCTCATGAAGGGCCCATGCACGAACCCTCCAACAGTAACGCGCGCGATTGGTTTCTACCATCGTCTAACTAGCGCCTTTTCCATGGAGGGGTGTCCATAGCGTCCTTTTGTAGTAGTTTCATGCCACCTCCACCTTATATGTAGGCATCCTTCTTGGCATAAAACACCTGTGACCCCACCGAACCTAATCCTAGTACTACACAAATACAATTTACGTATTATTCTTTGTGCCAAACTCCTAGTGTCATTCGCGTCCAACCTAATTGGTCGGTTATAGTCGGGTCACATCCAACTATTATGTCCCCATAAATGTGTGATCCTATAGGTTCATCTTGGTCGACTTAAAATCTAAATTTGTAAATACCTAGTCACTGAGTAGAATTTGACAGACGCTAAGTTGATACACAACTTGGGTCATGCGAGTACTTTAGGTATAAGGGCATGGCATATATATTGTAATTGCGACTAACAAATGACAAACTCCTTGCATCTCAAAGTGAGCTGGTCAGACTAGGTAGACCTACTTTAACGAAGTCAATAATATCGAATTGATATCACCACCCATGACTTGTGAAATATAGTTGCCATTCAAGTAGTATACTAGCCAAGTATATGTGGATCATTAGAACAAGCATCATACAATATATAGTTTCACAACCCAATCACGTATTTGATGATACATATCATTGTTGATATTCAAGGACAGTAAAATAACTCAAAACACATTGAGAAGTACCATCGTCACATGATTGCATGTAGGGCATATTTGCAGGTGGGCGGTTTTCACTATGGTCATGTGGGGCATTTTTCCCCAAGGGGCTATGGGATCCCCACCACCTGTTATATAATCTCGAAAGCACCCTAGCTTGGCCATGTTCCTTCAAAGATACATGTGAAAGCGCATAGGGGTCCTATGGGAAAAGAATTACATAAAAGAACATCAGGATGCGACATCAAAACGAAGGGGTGGTTAACAAAACATAACCCAACCAAGCCCTTTGGCAGCCACAATCTAGAGGGAGATACATCCAACAACATGACGAGGTGTTACAACATGGGTCATTCCAGTTCACGGATGCATTTTGAGAGTTTGGTGTTTTTAACGTCATAGTATGTCTTTTTTTTTTGAAACGGGAACCCTGCCCCAGCCTCTGCATCAAATTGATGCACACAACCGGTTTTTCATTAATATAAGAGTCGAAGAAGTACAAAGTAAACAAACCCGAGGACGTATGCCTCGCAACAGCACCTCCACCAGACTACCTCCCAACTAATGGCAAAAGATAAAACCAAAGATACATACACAACTTCTAGACGAAGCCTTCAAGAAGGAAAAGCCACACGTGCGCCGATGATGACGAGTCCGATCAAAGACCGAGCTCGGGATTTTCATCCCCAAAGTCAAGCTTCGAACCATCACCTTCAGCAAGGTAACGACGCAAGCGCGTGTCAACTTCGCCCGAGATGTTTCCACCGAAGTGTGTATACTCGACACCAAATCTTCTACCATCACCACCTCTCCGGCCAACGAATAGCCAGATAAACTGGAGGAGAAACTGGAGGACGATGACGTCCCATACCGTCCCGCCTCTAGCCGATGTCACACCACCTTCTACCGAACAACAGCAGGCATGACTTGACACCGCGGAGAAACGTCGTGCGTAGCACCTGCCAGGATCAGGCATATCGCCACCGCCGGCCAGGCATGACTTGACAGCTCCTCTGAAGTCTTCATGCGTAGCACCTGCTGCATCGAATAGAACCCTGTCTTGAAATGTAGGGGGCGTCCCATACCGCCGCCAGCCTCGGAACTCTGCAACCACAGAAGAGAACGTCCCATACCGCCATCGACTGTGACTTACGAAGCCAGAGGCCATCACCATCTCGAAGATCACCCATCACATCATCCACATGACCACGAAGACCACCACCGTCGAAGAAGCCGGGCCGCCGCCCCATCTCCAAACTCCCGCAGTGTCGACGACACAACAGCGAGCAAATTGCGGCCAGCGCGCCGCCGCTAGACCAGCTGCAAGCAACCACGCTGCCACGCAGCATCAACTGCCGACAGCGACCTCCTCCCAGCCGCAAGCCGTTGCAGATTCTGATCCATAGGTCCGATGACCTGGAAAGTCGAGGCTGCCACGACCTCGGCCTCGCCGCCGCTGGTCCCTCCATCCGATGAAGACTCCAAAGTGATGCCCGCAAGAGGGAATACGACGCCGGGACGCCGCCATCGCTCGATCCCGATGGGATCTGAGGTTTCCCCCGGAGATGCAACCGGAGGTCCGCCGAACGCAAACCATCTCCGAGGAAGAAGACGACCGCCGTCAACTTCTGCCAACCGCCGGCACCACCATGGTGCCCAGCTCGGGCTCCCTTCCCGGGTGCCCTCCGCGCCATCCTGCTGCCGTGGAGGAAGAAGAACCCGCCCGAGCCCATCTAGGCCCGAGCTGGCCGCTGCTCATCACCCCGGGGGACACGATGGTCGCGACGGCTACCTCCGGCGACCTTGGTCGCGCCTCCAACAGCTCCCCGTGACACCACGCCGCCGTCGCCGTGGATCGTTGACCAAAACACCAGTGGAACCGCCCCGGCCGCCGCTCGATTGGATTCCCCGCCGCCGCTCGATCGGAATTCCCCGCCGCCGCCATCACGGGCATCACGCAGCCTTTGGTGGCGCACCTCAGGCAGCGACGGAGGGGGGAGGGGACGGGGGAAGGAGGCGAGAGGTGGCGGCGGCGATCTCCCCCGGGCCGCCTAGGTTAGACGACGCGGGGTCATTGCAGTTCACAGAGGCAAGCGGGGTCCCCCCCACACACACACAGACAACTGCTTATAGTTCATTTTGAGAGTTCTAGTTCCAAATTTTTGTCTCAAATATCTAATTAGAACTCTTTTTTTTTCTCGAGAGTACGGCAGAACGTACTTGAATTAGGCTGGTCACAATGGGGAGTAACTAAGAGTGGTAACATCATGATGTTACTAGTCTAAGTTACTACCTCCACAGTGGGTAGTAACATATTTGTGGTGTCATGCATGACTTCATTTATTAGGGATATAGACACATTTTTCCTTGGTATGTGTGATGTTACTAGTAACATAGGCCGTCCGTAACGCTCCAGCGTGTGCCGTTTCTTAATTGTCCACGTCGGATGGTTGATTACGTGGAAGAGCATTAAATGGAGAGAGAGGGAAGAGCCGGTTCCTATTTTAGCTACGGCTCCTGCCACAGAATCCTAGACAAGCGAGTAATTATCTACCCAAATCACGGTAATCAAGATGGTTTGGCCAATTGTTGCCATGGGTTGTCGATGGGATGTGTCAGGAGAAATAAATGCGCACATGCAGAGAAGAAACGACAGACAATACGTTGATGTTGCTTAAATACGGCATGCTGACGTGGAACTAGCTAAGATACGACTTTGCCGTCTCACATTACGGAAGGCCATAGCTAGTTACCACAAACACTTATCTCTTCATTAAATATGTGCCACATAAGCAAAATTGCATTGAAATGTGTGATGTTACTACATTAGTTACTCCCATTGTGGCAAGACTTAGAACTTCCAAAATAAACTAGAAGCGAAATCGATTTGGCGGATCAGGCATTCAGGCTTACAGCTTACTTGTGATTAAGAATGAACAAAGTCCACCACCTGTTTCACGCACTTGGCATAAGTCAGCGATGCCAGCATTGGCCACTCTGCTAAGCGCCTCACAAATAAATTAATAAGCCAACCACACAAATTGACCCTCCAGGCTCCAATGGCGTGCACCTCAAATTCCCTTCCCCGCGCCAGTGCGTGATTCCATTCCACTGCGTCTCTCTCCCCAGATTGCGGAAGCAGAGAAAGTCCAGTCCAACTCTGAACATCGATCTCTCTTCCTAACACCAGGCAGCGCTCGGCCAGTTCTTTGATCTCTTGCCGGTCTGGTGCTTCGTCTTCCCCGGGGCTTCTCGGGTATACTGGTATTGGTATGCAGATTTTGTTTTGCTTTCTGGATCGATTGGTAGCTGCTGTGAAACCACAAATTCTTGCTTATTCATGTTTTGGCAATACTCTCTGAAACCCTGCATCCACCTAAAATTCATCATAGGTTCATGTCGGTCAAACTCTGTAACTGTAAGTATATTTCTGCAACGAAAAAAAACTAAGTATGAAAATGTTCAACTGAAGAGCTGTTTCCGAAATATTTGTACGGAGTAGCTATTTGATTGTGAATTAATTTTCTTGCTGATTCATGCTGCGTTTGGATTTCTGCCCATATGAGTTAGCGAGATGATACAGTCAGCATGCTGAAACCTTCAGCTTCCACAGCCTTTCCCATGAAAAGTCAAAGCTGGAGTAAGAATTGAACCTTACGCACATCTGCCTGCAATGTGATTTTACAAAAGGGATCTGACGATCCTATTTGGTGCCGATGTAGAAGTATCGTAGGTTCACTTAGCCTTCGTGTAGCTCTGTTCCACAGATATCACAATTATTTCTAGAGGAGATAGCACATCCATGTAGGTGATGTACTTGACTCAATCCCTTGTGTGTTTGCGTGTTTTTGTTTGTTGCGGTGATTAGGACGTCACTTTCAGGCCCATACGTACTGGATCGGTACATGATAACAACGATGTGGAAGAAGCACTCATCGTTTGGTGTTGAGAGAGACAATAGAAGGCTTTTGAGTAACTGTTTCAGTTTTTTATATCCACCTATACTAGTTATAGGTTTTTTTACTGTCCTAACTTCCTAGCGCACTAGATTAGTTGGTTGGACAAAACTCTCGAAATAGTCTTTCGCCCCGCTTTATAAATAAAGCAACCGCCACAACAGTCATACAGAGTGCCAGGTAGAACACCAAACAAGTAGTAAATGCTGGGGCAACAGCACAACAAAGCCCAGAAAGGAAGAAAGTAAGAACGTGGCGGAAGGGGGGGGGGGTGTGGGTAGACTGGAAGTAGAGCCGCCAGGTAGGGGAGGGTGAAGCCTCAGGGTGGCACCGAAGAGGTGATGCGGCACACACATCTGCCCATTTGACCATGTGGTATTTCTGTTTCCCTTTAGCATCTTGCCAGAAAAACCGCAATAATTCCTTGTCGAAAGCTACGTGGACCCCCTCGGGTAGAGAATAAATCCCCATCAAATAGGAGAGGATACTAGACAGGCATGACCCAATCAGCATGGACTTGCTTCCCTTCGAGGTAACCTTATTTCTAACCCTTCCCACCACGGGCTCAAGGTCCTTGATGAGGATCCTCGAGTCGCTCAGAGGCAGCCCCAAATAGTTAACAGGGAAGGTGGCTAACATGCAATTAAGGTTGTCCGCTATCCGTTGTTTTTCCTCTGGGGTAAACCCGAGGACCACCACCTCGCTCTTATCAAGTTAATCTTGAGTCCCGACATGGCCTCAAAACACAACAACAAGAACTTAAGATTGATAATATCCAATCCCGAGCCCTCAACCATAATCATAGTGGCGTCTGCATACTGTAGGTGGGCGATGCCTCCCCCTGGAATGAGATGTCCAACCACACCAGACATGTGGCCAGCTATCCTGGCTTTATCGAAGATGGCCGCTAGGGCATCCACGGCCAGGACAAAGAGAATGGGGGAGATTGGATCCCCCTGCCTCACCCCACAAGAAGACCTAAAATAGGGACCAATGTCCCCATTTATGTTGATCGCGGTATTGCCACTCATGACGAGTTGCATAATCTACGTGATAAACCTATCATCAAAGCCACGGTGTTGTAACACCTGGCGGAGGAAAGACCCGTCCGGGCGATCGTACGCTTTCTGAAGTTGGACAAAACTAGCTTCTGATATAGACGATATCAACTATTCAAAAATCAATTCCAAAAAGCACGCAGATTGAAATCTGTTTTGAACATTGTCGTTGATCTGACAAGATCTTTAAATTAGATCCATCCGATTTGATTGTTTTGAGGAGTTTTTTCTCTACTACATTTTATACTTGTTTCCACTCTGTTCTTCTATTCTACCTTTTACTGTAGTTTCCACTACATTTTTCTACTCTGCTTTTACACTAGTCTGAACATCTAAAGTTGGTTTGTACAAGGGTTTGCCATGGTTACCTAATTTTAATCAATTTTTTAATCTATTTAAGGGCTGATATTCATCGAGATTTGGAGCAATCATGTTTCGGAGAAAGCACACCCCACATTTCGATATGGATGATGCCGAGCAGAGACAAGCAAAGGTATTTTGAAGATTTGTCATGTTCTTGTTACTTCATGGAACTATTAGCATGAAAAATACACGGCCTCTAGTAATAACTAATTACAATGTTGATTTTCCTTCTTAACGAAAATAAAAAAAGAAACTACAAAGGTGTTATACTTATTTTAAGCAGATGAAAAATGGTCCAATTGTAAGCCTGTGTACAGCAAAGTAGTAGCCCGAGCGACTGGGGCATATTAAATCAAGAACAGAGGGAGATATATGTCAGTTTATCTCTTATATATATGCTGAAATATATCCTACTACCTGGTGGAGGATTTATAATAGTATATATTTATTACGAGCCAAACGATTTAGTATGCTGAAATATATCCTACTCCGGTTACAGAATTTCTGTTTAAGCATGATAACAAGTCTGTTTTATGCATAGGAAACTCTGCAGTAACATACTTGTGTGCACTTATTTTAATATAAAAAATGTGCAATTAAGTTACATAATCTACTTCATATACTTACTTGCAATGAATGGTCAGGTATTTACCTTCTGATGATAATGATCATTTGGCAAACACCTCTTACTTTAGCATAAGGAGCCTTCTTATGAGTCCTTTTAGGGGTTGCACTTGACTGGAACCTAGTAAGCAATATACACTTACTGGTGCTTGCCACAGAAAACTGAAGTTCGTCCTTTATCTTTATAATGTATACAAGATTGACATACATCTATTTTTCTAATTTTTATTTAAACATGTAAACTACCTTCTGGTTAATTCTTCCTGTGAGCAGATCAGTGAACTGAGAGCTGCACTTGGCCCTTTGTCTGCCCGTGGAGAGAAGTACTGCAATGAATCATGCCTGATAAGATATCTAGAAGCCCGCAACTGGAATGTTGACAAGTCCAGAAAAATGTTGTTAGAAAGTCTCAAGTGGAGGGCAGGTAGAAGGCCAGAGGATATTCGCTGGGTAATTTTTTTTTCCTGCTTGCATTTCAAAAGTGAAGTTTTTTCTTAACTTGGTCAAGGGACTGATGTTTCATTGATTTTTTTTTCATCTTTATTCCAGCCTGATGTTTCTGTTGAAGCAGAAACAGGTAAAATGTACAGGGCAAGTTTCCCCGACAGAGAGGGTAAAACCGTGGTTGTAATGAGACCTACAAAGCAGGTAAGAACCCTGACATGTTTAAAGCTGGCATTTGCGCCTTCTCTTTGATTTTGTGAACTGTCAGTGTCTAGCTTCCTTAGCCTGATGAAGTCAAATCCACGATATTCTGATGCAATTTCAGAATACAACGTCTCACGAAGGACAGGTGCAGCATCTTGTATATACCTTGGAGAATGCAGTCCTCAGCCTGCCTGAAGGACAAGAAAAAATGGTGTGGCTGATAGACTTCACAGGATGGACACTTGCACATGCAAGCCCCATCAAGACTGCAAGAGAATGTATGAACACCGTGCAAAACCATTACCCAGAAAGGCTTTCAATTGCATTTCTGTTCAATGCACCCAAAATATTTGAGGCTACTTTTAAGGTGTAGGCTTTGAACATCACCCTTTCATTAACGTATTAATTTGTGTCAATACAAAAAAAAGTTCAGTATTACTTGTTTTCCAACTTAAACGTTTCAACTGCTTTCAGGTTCTCAAAGTACTCGTTGACCAAAAAACAATGAAGAAACTCAACTTTGTGTACATGGAGAACGAGGAGAGCATGAAGACAGTGTACAAGCACATTGACCCAGATGTCCTTCCGGTAGATTTTGGAGGGAAGAACAATGTGGTATACAACCATGAGGAGTACTCTAAGTTGATGGCAAAAGATGACATTAAAACAGCAAGCTTCTGGGCAGAAGATGGTGACCATGTCACGAACGAGCAGTGAGGTTTCACCCTGCAGTATGACGGCTCTCGCTAAATAAGTGAGCCATAAAAATCCCATGCCCGAGTATTCCACATACGAAATAATCCCTCATTCTCATATTAATTGTCTGAAAGTTGAACAAAAATGGATGTATCTACTATCTAGATATATTTTTAGTGTTAGATACATCTAATTTTGTCCAACTTTAAGACAATCAAGTACATAAGACGGAGGGAGTTCCCTTTGTATTTGTTAGCCATCTTCTGAATTTTCCACGCTTAAGTTGCCAATTTCTATATGATGTTTTCGGAAATATTATTTTATTAGGATTACTAAATCGCTTCGCTTAGTTTTGCTCCTATTTGTGCCACGATTTTAGTTTTTCTCCATTTTCCCTACTTCGTTGTACCCAGCATCACAAATGTGCCGGAAAAACCTTCTTGTTGGATCAATCTTGTTTGACCGTTACAGGACTTTTTTTAAGAAATGCCTGTTAAGGGCTAAGTTCTGGAAACTAGAACTGGTCTAGGGCTGTGTCGTCCCCGAGCCGAGCTGACCCCCTTCGTCTAGGGAAACACCAGAACTTTTTCCATCGCCGGCGACACTCCGGTCGCCTTTGCCGCCGTCAGGACTGAAATTGGAAGGGGTTTTTGGTTGCCCCTCGGTTCTAGCGGCAATCCGCGGACTTTGGTGCAGAAACCTACAAGTGTTTTTTCTATCCTTACAAAAAAAACCCAAAACATAGCAGAACATAACAAAGGGGGATTAAGAACCCTATTCAAGGCGCGGAATAATTGTATCACCGTCGTCGTCAAGAATGGAGTACAAGAAGAGGAGGCAGAGTGTCGCATCACAAATTTCCGTTTGCTGGCTGTACTCTGTCCACCTTCGCTGTCATCGGGACTAAAATTGGAGGATTATTTCTTGTCCCTGGAAATCCAGCCTTCAATCCATCGACCCCATTCGAAAGGGCAGTACTACCACTGAAAGGTTTCAGCCGCAGTCCAGCTGAATTCTAATTTGAACTATGCGGTTCATGTACAATCATTGTGTTGTCATTATGGTTCTATTTTTTTTTCTAAGAACAAGAAATGACGACGCCTAGAGACCTAAGAACCTTTAGTCAATGAGTTAATGTTTTGGATGAATGTCCTATCTCAATAAAACTACTATTTGTGGTAGAATCAGTCGTCATTCAATGTCTTTTAAAGTCAGCATGACTTCGCGGTTCAATGAGGATGTCCTTATAAGTATTTTCTTGCGAAACGAGTGAATGTCATTCTATGTACATGTTGTTTCATGCAACACTTTATTGATTATTGTGAGACTCGTGTTGCCTTGGTAAGTGTGATGTTATAATGATATATTATAACATATTATGTTACCACAACCTTCTCTTTCTTTATTAATTAAGTGTCACATCATTTATTTTATTTAAATATATGTGATGTTAACACTAATGTTACTTCCACTATGAGTAGCATGAGAACTCACAACTAATTTAGTTGTAACAACTACCAAAGGAAAATTGAAAAAGATCAAAGTTCACTAAGCATAACCTTATGGATTCCTTCACCAAAACACTAGTGACTCTATCAAAAGTCAATACTCTTCGGAGCATGGACTAATTTTGAGGCATAAGACTCGAGATAATCCTGTTGGCGCCAATTCTGCTTGCTCCATCGATGGTTGCAAGACAGCGACCGCCTCAGAGAGCACATCATCCCTCAAGTGCACCGACTTTCCCGACCCAGCAACAACGGAATCGCCCGCCTAATTGCGAATGATGTAACCCAACCTCCAGTGCATAAGGAATGGTCAAAGGCTCTGTCGAAGTGTACCTTCACCTGATTGTCAGGTGGCTTTGCCATTTATGTTAGGGAGGTGGCTTCAGGTGAATGACAGGTGGCTTAAGATTTGTAAAGTCGACCATGTGACTCTCCGCCTGATGACAGACGTCTTGAAAATTAGGCACGGCTTCACCGGAGTTGGCATTGTTCCTACAGGATCCAATGGCATGATTGTCTCCTTCTATAAAGCGAAAGCTATCACATTCATTTTATGAAGCACTAACATGACGTGAAATTGGGTTATCAAGGCTTGCACATATCTAAGATATGTTCACACTCTGATCAAGAGACGGGTGAATTAGAGAGCTTGAAAAATATAAACTACTAAATGTGGGAAAAAATAACACAAACTAAAATACCAGACTGCTGAACCCAACGTTTGATAGCATTGTTTGCGTTAGCCACTTCAACTAAAAACACACACTCATCTTCAGTATATATGAATTTGACAACATCACGTTCTTCGAAATCATAGCACACACACGGTATTGTCCATCATGGTTCACATATATGAGTCCTTATGTTATATCACTTTTCCATATAAAAGTAGTATTTATCTCCATGTACACGCTTAGCAACCATCTAGTTATTACGAGTGCCAGTGCCAAAGACATGTTGTCTAGACCATCTAGTTGTATCATTGCGTTTCGCTCATGACGAGGAAAAGGCGGTCTAGGAGGCGACACATCAGGCCCCAACTACACCGGCCGTCGCCGGTCCTTGCCTCCTCCGTTGTTCACTCCGACGACGCGAGAAGGTGGGGACCATGGCACTTCGGCGTCGGTCTGTAGTTAGGGTTACCCCACTGCTTTCTTGGAGCGTCGTTGGGTGGTGGGGGGGACGCCCGGACAAATAAATCTGCCTCAACTCCACTCCCATACCGGCGGCGACTTTTAGGGAGGCGCCTCAGAGTTGATGGCAAAGTGTGCTGTTTGGTCCTTCAGATCAGTAGTTTGATCTTTTCGTCGTTATTCAGATCTAGCGAGATCAGTTTCTTGGTGTGTCGCTGATTTTCGTGGTTATTCACGACGACGCTGGAGGCTGGGACGAGATGATTCTTCTGGAGCGAGGATGCTGGTCCAGAGGTGGTGGATCTGCCGCTCCTCTCCGACTTCGTCGATGGGAGGCAACATATCTTGGTCAAAGGCAGCACGAGAACGTCCCCCGGTCGACGTGCCACAACGACATATGGCTTGCTGCGTGCAGCGGGTCTGTTCATCGACTCACAAATACTCTTTGGTGATGGTGCTTTCTCGGATCTTGCAATGATGGAGTCTCGGCGTTTCTTTCGGCGTTCGTCTCGATGGCGCTGGAGGAAAACGACGGCCGCTCACTACGGTGGTTGCGGTAAACCCTAGGGGTCGTTTTGTATTTCTCGATCTTTTGGGGTTTTATTTGCAAATTTAGGATAATCATTTTATCCCGATTTGTCTTTTAATTTTCATATGTGTTGCTCATTGTAACTTGATTTTTCTACCCTCTGTTTGGATGCAGGAAAAACTGCCTGGAATTGAATTGGTCCGTGAATTCCAAGTCCTAGATGGAAAGGAATTGAGCTGCAATTTCAATTCTGTTGTTTGGTTGTGCATAGAATTTACTGATGGAATCAAAGGGTGTGACCCAATTCCAATTCATGTTTGGATGTACACATCATGGAATTCGATGTTTTTTTGAGTTTGGACAATATAATCACGTGTGCATGCATGAAAATTTTAGTACTTGTATATTTAAATGTATATATATTAATTTGCACACATAATAATATATAATTTTTTTAATAAAGTCACAACAACAACATAAGTAGGAATAACTATGGAAAACATGTTTGAGAACATAACACAAAATAATTATGTCTCTAAAAATAGCAACAACACAACATGGATAATAATTATGTCTCTAAGGGCATCTCCAGCCGTCCCCCCCAGAGCCCCCCCAGGGGGTTTTTTTCGCGGCGGAAGCGGCGAATAGCGCCGCTTCTTCACCACTCGGCCCCCCCAGAGGCCCAAATAGCGCCGTTTCGGCGCTAAATAGCGCCGCGGCACCCAGGCCAAACCCAGCCCGCTGGGTTCGGCCTGGGGGGCGAAACTGCGCGGCCGCGCGCGTGGGCCAGCTCGGTCAGCGACGCGACGGGAAAGCGCGGGAACAGAAGCCACCGCCCTTGACCTCCTTCTCGGCGCCCGCGCCGTCAACGGCTGCCGGAGTTATGGCGTGGCGGCCGGCCAGTGCATGCACCCCGGTCAAAGGCTGCCGGATTAATGGCGGGGCGGCAGCGGTGACATGCGCGGCGCGGCGACTGGCCCGCCAAGCTATAAAAATGGTGCCCGCCCCCTCCCCGTACGCACATTCTCGCCTCCTCCCTCGCCGTTCTTTCTCCATCTTCTCCGTCCTCACCCTCGCCGCAATGGATCGTCTCTGGGACGCGTGGCCCGACAGCGACTACGACGACGAGCTGCAGCCAGCGGCGCCGGAGCAACTTCAGCCGCAGCAGGTGGCGTCGGAGCCGCTTCAGCCGCAGCAGGTGGCGCGGGAGCCGCAGCAGGACGAGGCACGAGAAGCACGGCGGGCTGCCCGTCAGTGGAGGCGGGAGGTGAGGTGGCAGCCGGTATGGCCCGAGCAGCACGCCGGGCTGCACTCGTTCGAGACGTCGCAGAACGAGGACGCGTACCGCGAGGTTCGCGGCGTCCTCGAGCAGGCGGCGGAGGCGGCCGCCATCCGGGCCTCTCTGGAGTCACACCAGAGGGAGGAGGCGGCGCGAGAGGTGCGACGGCAGATGGCCGCGCGCGCTGCCTCGGCCGAGCAGGCGGGCATCATCGCCCTCTACGAAGCCGACCGGCGGCAGGTGGCGCTGCAGGGCGAGCGCCGCAGCCGCCCGCCCTCCGAGCAGGCGCAGCTGCACCGGCTGCGTCTGCAGGCCCGAGCGGAGCGGGCGGAGCAACGCCGTCTCGCCGCGGCGAGCCAGGGCGAAGCTGGCCCCTCCAACCAGCGTCGCCACGGCGACGCCGCTGATGAAGACGACGATGCGTAGGCGTAGGGGTAGTCGTCGCGTAGTTTACATTTCCGCTGTTTTAGTTTGAATTTCACTCGAAAATGTACGCAATTCGCTTTGATCAATAAAATTTCGTCTCTTTTCAATTTGCGTTTGTTTGGGCCGATTCTTGGGCTCGGGACGCGACTGGGAAACGCGCCCCCCCAGGTTCCAGAATAGCGCCGTTTAGCGCCGCGGCGGCACCAAAACGGCGGCGTTTTGGGCCCTGGGGGGGGGGCGCAACAGCTGGAGATGCCCTAAGAAATAGCGTACGTGGATAATAATTTTTCCTACGTCCAAATATGCGGTTGCTCTAGAAAAATTTTGTATCATTGTTTGTCGCCGGTGACTCTTTTGTTTTTCGTGGAAGTTTAATCGGAAGCATCCCATTAAAAAAGAAAATCCCGAGCTACATCTAAAAAAAAAAAACTCCCGGGCTAAGGTTCGTCTTCTCGTCCCCGTCCGCCGTCGCCTCCCGCCACCCCACGCCGCCAAAAGCCTCCCCGCCGACCTTGGTCCCCTTCCATGGCGGAGGGTTAGCCTGCGGCCAACCCCTAGCTCGTGGGCCCGGATCGAGCTCGAACTCGCCTGCCGGGGCTTGATCTGCTGCGGCCGTCCACCGGTGCTGCCGCCTCCGGCTGTGCCCTCCAGCCCGCCTCTTAAACCTCTCCCCTGCAGTAAACCGCCAGTGGTGAAGGTAGACTCTTCCTCTCTGTTTGTTTTGGACCAAGTTCTCTCAGTTTGATACTCCCTCCGATCCGATTTAATGGTGGGAGTGACATGCAAAATTTTGCCTACACCTTAGGTAAACCTGCGTCCATTAATTCGGATCGGAGGTAGTACATGTTTCGTATCTGTATGTATGTGAAACATGAATTTGCTGTTTTTATATATACACAGCACCTTGCATGTTACAATGATGTTACACATACAATTTATAGATGTATAAAGGCAAATCTGTCAAATCTGGGAGAGCTGTTTTGGATGCCTTTGCATCTGAAGTTTTTCTTGACGTGTTTATTGAGGAGCATTTTGCCAGGAGACGACGCTATTGACTGAACCTAAGTAATCGCGCATAACGGGTTCAACAGTACTCCTTATGTTGCATAAATCGTGAAGTGAAGAGCCTGATTAAAAAATGATTTTAAACATTACCAATGGAACGTGATGGTGTCACGGAAACAACCCGAAATTCCATCTCAATCTGAACCCGAAGGGTTTTTATAGTATTTTTGTGCGATGGTTTGAGTGTTAAGTGAATTCTTATTGGTCCCCTGTAGGAAAATATTACGATAGACTATCAACTCCCGGGAAAGCATAAAGAGGGGTTTGTCAAATTGGTCAAATTTTAAAAGGCCTGTCAACTTTTGGACAAATATACAATTATTCCTATCATTTGACTTGTTGGAGAACATGCTCCTGAATAAGTTCCTATTTTATTTTGAGGATATTAATCATAAAAATAGTAATTCCGTGATGAATCTCCAGGTGAATTTTCTGTCTGTGATTAGCGATAGCTTTAGAAGACAATGCATCTTTGTGGCGTATTCTTTCTCGATGCGTTGGAAGTTTTCTAAATTGAAGTGAGTTATTGGTCTGATGATATGTCACTCAGACTACCACTTCCGCAAGGGCTCTCCTTTTTAAAAAGTGTTGGGTGGTTCGAAGACAGTAAGGCTGATTCAGCTCCGAGGCAGCAGTTGTCTCCGAAATTGAAGCTCCATACAGATAAAGATGTGTACAGACCTGGTGATTCAGTTACTGTGACTATAGAAATCTGTAGTCCCACTAGCTTGAAGGATGATGTGGGAACAGTGTCGAGTGAAGATGTCCTTTCTCTCTTTGTAGATGGACTATCATTCGAACTTAAAGGAATTGAGAAGTTGGATAGCCAATGGTTCTCTGTTCCAAAGCCCTTACCAGGGTCTAAGCAAAGGAGAGGTACACTCTAGCTATCATCTGAATATTTGATCAATGTATCTTTTGTTTTATGTCTGATAGTCCTATTTTTTTGTGATTGATAACATAGGTGAATATCTGATTTTGGATTATTCGGCACCCTCATTAGTCTCTAAAGTAACAATTGCCCCGGGACAAACAAAAACATGTAAGTTATCTCTTGTTTTCGAGGGCTAATGACAGTTAAATATGCACCTAGGTACGCCATGTTACATTTCTAGATTGCTTGAAACATAAAATATTGTGTATATGTGTTATTTCCATCCTTGCCAACTGTTTTACCAGCTCTGCTAATCAACTTTCTCATCTCTCAACTGTGTCTAATATAAATAGTATTTATTTGATCTATCCATGTTTCATTTTTCACATCATCTTGAAGTCAAACTTTGAGCATCTGATTCCACGTCTGAAGTCAAAGTGTCAAACGAGAATATCGTACTGGCCATAGCTCTGTTACAAAGGGTCATGACTCAGGATCTAGGGATATGTGTCATGCATGTTTCTCAAATTCTCTATGAGCGTTGGCTCCTGTTTTGCTTCGGATCTTCAATCTACAATGTTTAATTTTTCTCCCATTAGCCTGCCCGCTTAGCTAAACTCTCTGCATCATGTGAAATATAATTGTCTGCACACTTCAGGAATTGTAACTCAGCTAAAAATATATCTTCTGCAGATGTTGTACGTCTAGAGCTTCCAAAGATTTTACCACCATCATATAGGGGCACCAGTATTCGCTATATTTATTATGTCAGGAGTATATTGTTTGGGCGATCGATTGAATTGGGTAATGGTGATCAAAATAAAAGCCATGTAAATAGTGGGGTTCAACTGGTGAGTTATCTTCTTCCAGTTGACATAAAATTTTACTCCTTAAGTTTGAATGATCTTGGTGAAATATTGGAAGCTTTGATCTGGTAATCATCATACTTCCATTGTTAATTTATACTATTTTAATTTTTTAAATAAAGTGCTCAAGCCTGTGACTTGTGAAGTACTTCTAGTGAAAGCTTAGTAGATGTGCTCACTGGTTCATTTTGGATGTAAGAATATGATTTTAACTATCCTAGATTAAATAAATAAATCATATTTTTTAAATGTTTAGCATAAGATACAAAACCAAGTAAATGCTTTCCGAAATGGGTAGTCATGGCTACACGCCTCAGCCTCACATTCACAACTACAACCTTCTATCCAAGTACAGCAAATAATCAAGTTTACGGAAGTGTTACAAACAATAAACAGTCCTAAATGTTAAAAACATTGGTCGCAATCAAGTGTTGTTCATGGGGATTTAGGGCATGTAGGCCTGATTTGATTTGGGAATTTCTGTCTTAGAAGTGTAGTCCCATAACTCCACAAAAAGACATCGACTGGTATTAGTTCTAGCCCGCGTAGCTTGTGTCTCAATTTATAGTGTGATGGGATGCAGCAACTTCGATCCACCTGTTTCCTCTATTACCCAAGATAAAATAAGGCTAAATTTAATCTTATCTCTTAAAGAGATCTTGATTGTAAATGCATTTTCCCGTGCTTCTTAAGCTAGCCTTGAGGTGACAAGTTACTGTGCAAAATTCTTTTAACCATTGTACTGGAAGCAACTTGATACCATTTTCTTGTTTTTAGCATCATGCTCTACTTCGAACAAATCTTTAATGCAATTATTCAAGTTTCTGGCATGAATCGAAATTAAGTAGCATATCTCAGAATAGTTTTAAGTTGTCTTGGTTTCTGTAGGAAGCTCGAGTTCCTTTGCAGATATGTGTTTCCCAGAAAAGCTGCAACTTACTTCATGAAGAAGGTCAGTGATGTGAATGTAGTAATTTAAGGTTCCTGCACTTCATTTATCCTGTCTGCTAGTGTTACTCCTCTGTTGGATTTCAAAAGTTTGTTTTATAAAACTATATTTCTATTAAGTAGTGTGGCTCGCTTATCGAAGGATGGAGGCTTATTCACCGAAGATGCAGGCTTAATTACTTAATGTAATATCTGGTGCACATTCTTCTCAGAAAATAAGTAGGAGCATTATATTAAATCTCCAAGGATCTTACCTATTTTGGCCAAGGTTGAAAACAATCATTAAATATGATATTGTAACTATCTCCATATGCTCTATGATGCCATTTCTTTTGCATTTGCACTTTCTTTGCTTATGCATTCATTAAACATATAGTCTGTACTGCTATCCCCACTCCTCAGCTCTTGCTGCGATTCTTAGGCGTATTGGTCCTTTAAAAGTTCCAACAACTTAACATCTTTGTGCAGTTCGTACAACCAATTGTACTTCGTGTAAAAAATGATATTGTTGCACCTTACTCTCGCACGAGTGATTTTGTTCAACATGGACATTCTTTGCATCAACTCCAGTTTCACCAGGGTCTCCGGAGGTGATTGAGCTCCAGTGGGTCCTGTTTTATGAAAATACCTGCAGCCTTCTACTTTTCAATGAAAACCTATATGACTTCTCGAATAATCTAGTGGAGAATGACACCACAGAACTCTTTAAACATGGAGATGCATAACAGCAATGGGCTGTGGAGTTGTTAGGAAATGTGCAAACTCTTTAGTATGTTAATCCTCAGCAATACTTACTGTATGTGTATCTCAGGAAGTTTCCCACTCTCAGTTGAGCAGCTGGCTATATTTTGGAGGGAAAAAGATGAAGATTCAGAATGGGTAAGTCCTTATTTAGGTTGTTGCCATCTCCCATCTTTCATAGCACTATAATTTATATCCCTTTTTACACATTATTTTGCATTTGTTTGTTTCGGGGGAATGTCTTATATGAGTTATTAGTAGTCATTCCGACTACTTAAATGAAGGCCATATCAGTACTCTGCAAATTGTAGTTTGTAATTTTTTCAACTGATGAAAATCCTTCTCGAAAAAGAACTGACAAAATCTTAGTAGGCCCTGAACTATTTTCAAACAGATAGTATTTCTCATCTATGTGTGGACGGTAACTATTGCTGAAGTGGTGTTAATCAGTGATACCCATATATTTCCATGATTGTTCTTTGGACCCCAGCAGAGTGCTGACATATAATATTTTTATTGCAGACTAAAGCGAATGATAATACTGATCTAGAAGAAGGATACGATAGTTCAAAAGATGAAGTTTCATCGGTTTCATCATACAACCATTCCAAACCAAATACAGAATTTCCCATGAGGAACTCAACATCTACGCAGTCCTTGTCATCACGTCTCTCCACAAATGAGGCACTATATTCTCAGGGAGAGCGCCCCACTTTCCCATTGTATAGTGCGATTCCTCGATTGTCAGTGTCCGAGATTTCAGATGATCATGGTGGAGGTAAAGAGTGAACCTTATAGTTAGTTTGGGGTTGTGGGAAAGCAGAAATACCCATAAAGAAATACCAATTTCACAATACTGTCATGTTCTGCTCTAGAGGATTCTGTCTGCCTCCCTGGTGATTAATGGGGTCTACATTTTACTTATTCTATTACTCCCTCCGATCCATATTAATAGGTGCTGAAGTGGATGTATTTAGACATGTTTTATTGCTAGATACATCCACTTCAGCACCTATTAATATGGATCGGAGGGAGTATATCTTTTGAATGTTGTAGCTTCCCTGTTTTTTCATGTACAAGGACTTTTCATACTCCCTCCGTCCACTTTTATAAGGCACACTTCTTAACATTTCAATGGTAAGAAGTGTGCCTTATAAAAGTGGACAGAGGGAGTATTAACTTTGTTGAGTTCTTAACTTTTTAGATTGTAACTTATTTGTGGTTATCTTCTTTAAAAAAAATATCTGGCTTATTCCCCTTTCTGTTTCACAATGTTAAGAAGTGTGCCTTATAAAAGTGGACAGAGGGAGTATTAACTTTGTTGAGTTCTTAATTTTTTAGATTGTAACTTATTTGTGGTTATCTTCTTTAAAAAAAAAATCTGGCTTATTCCCCTTTCTGTTTCACAACTTGTAATAACAAGTCTCAAAGAAAGAGTTAGATTTCCATGAGAATGCTACCTGTTTGGCTTTTGTACTTAAGAGTCTTGGTTCTGTATGGACAAAGTTGATGAGCACATACACATGTTTAAGGCTAAATCTATATATTTATACCAGACAGCCTTATTACTTTCACAATGGGTGTTTAATGAAGTAAATGGCACAATAGGAATGGTGTCACCTCTAAGGAATATAGATCATTTCTTTTCAGATCATCATCCATCAAACGGTCGGTTTTCTCTAGATTCTGATCGCCCAAAAGATGATGTTGGACTCCCTCTCACGCCAAAACATGTTGAACCGTCTGGATGTAAGCCATCGTGTCTAAGTTATGCCTTTTTTAGTTCATCATTGCTTCTTTTCTAAATTTACATGTGCTGTGACCACGATTGATTTGCAATGCTTAGTTGCTTTTACAATTTTTTGCAGCAGAAGGCTTTATGAGAGGAAGAACATACAATATACGAATAGATGATCAAGTCTTGCTTCGTTTCTCACCAAAGAATTCTGACTCAACTTATTACTTTGGTGATATGGTATCTATTTAGCCTATTACCCTTGTTACTGTTTACTGCTTTATCATTGTTAGAACTGATTACCATAGTTTACCCACTGCAGATTGGTGGGGCACTCACTTTTTTTCATAGAGCTGGAACTCGGAGATGTCTCGAGGTAAAAGACCGAGTCGATTAAATTATGTAGTCAATTTGTGATTTTAATATATATAAATAAATAGTTATGGTACTTCACAGGTATCTATAACCCTGGAAACATCAGAAACAATTAGTCCTCGTGTAATACATCCTTCAAGAAGGGTCTCACCGACAATAACCAAGGTACCTTTTCTGCGCTAGTGTTGTGAATCATTATGAAATTTATGTCCCAACGCATTGTCAGTGTTACTTATGTAGCATTAGAAATTCTGACGACGCAATACTTTACAAGAACCTTGTAGATACTTCAGCTAATGACTTATGGACTGAAACTTTCCTCTAGTCCAACTGAGTTATACGAGTTGTATTTCTCAAATATGGCACCTGACCTACTCTTTGGTCTGCCTTCACAAGTTCATGCGACTGGTAGAAGCTTATGTTTGATGGTTAGCTACAGGGGCATCCCATTCTCCATGATCAGCTGCCATTTATGTATGGATTTTGATTATGACATTCCACTTGGCCTTGTTTGTTGTGATTACTTTAGATGTAATCCATTCGGAAGTACCCAATTTCGATTTTAGATAAATGCTACAAGGAAGTTCTGCCTTCGATAAATGCCACCAAAGACTTCAACGTATCGCAAAACTGCCACTGCATTTTGTGTTTCACATTTGTTGGATGCAAATGCCCTCGTCTTCTATAGCCACACATGCCACATTCTTCCTAGTAGCTGCAAAGATGAACTGGCCTCTTGGGGTGGGGGGCCTGGTTCATTTTTCGTGGAGTAGGTCTGCTATCATCCACCCTTGTGCAGCATAGGACACAAACTCAATGCTACAGAACCCATGGGTAGGATGGGTGGCTTTATCCACCTTCGTTCCAAAGTTAACACATCATAAATTGCACCATCACTGCAGTGAAGCAGATAAAGTTGGCGCAGCATGAATTGCACCATCACTGCAGTGAAGCAGTCCCCCGCCACCATGTATTAAGTATCCACTAGGCCATCTTTCAGAGTGACATGGCAAGAGGTCTAGGATGCTGGGGAACTTCTGATAGAGGGAATTGGGAAATGAGACAAAATGATGGCTATGATTGCACCGCTGGCTGAGTATGAGGTGCCCAGAGGTAGGCGCGAAAGCCTGGCCTGCCATGGGTGGAAGTGGTAGGAACATGGGATTATCGTCCATTGTTAGTGAAACATGTAGCCCATTGACATCTTCCCTAATTTGTTGAGTTCCACTGTCATTTTTTCATAGTTTTCACTTTGTTGTGGCATATATCTAAATAACTCATTTTTTTCAATATAGAGAAAAGGAAATATGCTGACTCCCTCAAACACTCACATGATAAGTCATGAACTCGTGAATCATTAAGAGATATTGTGATAAGAACTGTTTTCATGTTTATCTTATAATGACAATCTGACAATAATACCAGAAATATCAGATGGTATGCATTTGCACAAGGTTTTTATTCAAATAGCTGGATCTATTTGGATGTCAAACTTCTATCTTCTGTAAAACCTGTGTTGTTTTTGTTATCCAACCTTTTTTGCTTTCTGATCTCTGTGAGCAGGTACACAATGAACATCATGAAGCTGTTGCAGATCTTCATCAGACGAGCTTTCTCTTTTCAATCCCCATTGACGGACCAATGTCATTTGCTACCTCAAAGGTCTCTGTACAGTGGTCTCTTCGATTTGAGTTCTTTACAACTCCTGCAGGAATGGACTCATCTAGGTATGTGCGCGTGATGATTCTGTTGGAGTTATTTTTTGTTCATTATTTCCTCCTGTTGCATGGTTTGCGTTTACCAGAAGTTAGTAAACCATAATATCACTAAGCATGTTAATGTCACTATGACAGCCAGTTCATTGAGATTAATTTTTTGATACTACTTAAGGTGGAGAGTTTCTTCGGTTCAGCAATTTTGCTAGAAGTTTTATCCAGTACTGTTGAAAGTGTGAATATTTCGGAGTATGCTGTTGTTAGCTTTGAGTCAATTATGTTCTCTCTTTAGCAGGTATGAGCATCCCCTTCTTGTTGAGAAAAGAGAGAAGGGCGACTGGGTCCTCCCAATAACAGTTTACGCACCTCCATCGCGTAGACGAGCTACTCATGGAAGAAACGATAGATCTGTGTTAGTTGGAAATATGTTCAACTCTTAAAGGTATGCAGTCTATCGATAACTAAATTTTTAGCTATCTTATTTGCCAAAAGTGTTGCTTGGTGAAGTTGGAAATGAATTTACTGGATATCGAAATATGTCAAGTAGTTCGTCCTGTGAGTTCATTGATTTATAATAGGAACTGAATTTTTTTATCTCACTGTATCGCTGTCTACCTTCTGCTTGGTATATAACTCTAGTTTAGTCAACAATGGTTGTTTATTCCATCTGATTTCTTGCATGTCCATCCAAGTTCTAATGGTTTAATTGTTACATCTGGTTTTATCTCTGTTATCCAGGTCACTGCTTTGAATCAATGTCACAGTTGTATGCAGATGATGTGAATAACTAACCCTATCATATTTTAACTCAGATGCACAAGTTGCTACTGTTCTTAATCGTACCAGGCTTACGTCTGGGAGGGTTCCATGAGTACTAGCATGCACTACTGACCCCAGGTCATACGTGTAAAATACCTAAAAAGCTAGGAGAACACTTTCAGTGATGAGAAACGTGTCACAGAAATAGCCTGCTTCCATCGATGTATAGTTCGACACCAGAGAACAGAAGAGGAGCTGCTGCATTGGCTCTCGATTCACGCATCCAATATATCTCTTCTTACCGATGTACTGAATTCTTCGGGGTGCCTGGTTATGTGTTACACCCTTTCGGTTGGTTACATATGCTTGGGGCGATATCTTCCTTGTAATTCCACTGTTCTGTACTAGAAACCATATTACATTGGTTGTCCGGACTACACATATGCTGTTTCCTGAGGCTGCTGCAGAGTTGCAGCAAACTTCCATTAAGGACTACTATTACCAAATTACATCTACTTTCGTAGGCAGATGCTTTTTTTCTTCTTGAAATCAAAATTCTGTTCTTATACTGGTATGCTGGAGATGCCATGTTCAGCTGTGCCAATCTTTCACTGAACTTGTCTACTGCTTGCCCCCATTTGGACGACAAATAATACTCCCTCTGATCGGAAATGGTTTACACAGATTTGTCTAAATGCGGATGTATCTACACTAAAATATAATCTGTGTCAATTATTTCCCATCGGAGGGAGCAGGTGTTTTCATGACAACGAGTTGTGCTCTCTGTTTTCCTGTTGACTTCTTTTGCTATGAACTCTTTCTCCGCTCTCTGTTGTCCAAGCTGAAATACGTTTTCATTAACATTTACGGCCCTGCAGTCCACTCCAAATCTGCTGATTTCCTGGACGAGATCTCCGGAAAGATTGGTAGATGTCACCTCCATGTGGTTATGGGAGGAGACTTTAACCTTATCCGAAGCAGCCATGGCAAGAACAATGACTATACCAACTGGGCTAGGTGAACCTGTTTAACTCGCATATCGCTAACTGGGTATGCGCAAGATTCGACGGTCTGGAGCATGCTACATTTGGACCAACAAACATATTAATTTGGTCAGGTGTCTTCCGGACCGGGTGTTTATCTCTGTCAGCCTCCATCAGTCGTTTTTGTATTCGAGAAAATTGCAAAAAACCATCACAATTGAGAACACGACTTCAAAAAACCACCGAATTTCACTTTTTTCGTAAAAAACCACCGGTTTTGGGCCTAATAGTTTAAAAAACACAACGTTAGTTCAGTTACGTGCGTTAAACGCGGTTATGACCGGTATGGTCCACATGCAGGGCGTGACGTGGCGCGGGGTGACGCCCGGCCGTTATCTGCTGTTAACGCCTGTCTGAAAATTGCAAAAAACCACCATAATTGAGAACATGACTTTAAAAAACCACTGACTTTCATTTTTTCGCAAATAAACACCGGTCTTGGAACGAACGTGACATATAGCACTGATTCTTCAGATTAGTAATTCAAATGGTCTTTCTGACAAGCATGGCCCACTTGCAGGCGTGATGTAGCACATACTATTTGACTATGTCGTTAAAATAGACATGAGACCCACTAGTGGCCGTGGGACCAACATGTCATACATCTTCATCACACACTGTTTCTCCTAGACATTATATCAAACACCTTCTGTGCATTGACGGTGCACCTGCACATCGACGAAGATGCCGCTAGACGATGGCGGGTGGAGGAACTCGGGCGGAGGTGTGTGGGAGAGGTCCGCGACCAAGCGAGCAGGGCCACAGCGACGACGGAGAAGGCCGACACGCGAGCTTGAGGAGCTCGGGCACGAGGGCAAGGCAGACGCGGGAGAGGAGGAGACCGCTGCTGCAGAGACAAGGCAAACTCAGAAGCTAGGGCAGAGGTCGCTCGGCGCAGGCGGTGGACATGAAGGTGGGGCCGGAAGTGAGTACGGCCAGCGGTGGCGGGGGTGCATGGACGCGCCGGCGATATGGACGGGTGGCTCCGGGGCGCGCGGTGGAGGAGCTCTGGCCAGCGCGGTGGTGAGGTGCTCCATCAGCGGAAACAACGACGTGGTGGGAAATGCCCACAAGCTCTTCAATGTAAATCTCATGGGAGAAAATAGAAGAATGAAAAAAAAAGTTAACTCGCGCCACGTCACGCCTGCAAGTGGGCCATGCTTATCAGAAAGTACATTCGAGTGACCAATCTGAAGAATCGGTGGTATTTGTCACGTTTCGTTCCAAGGTGAACGTGCAACGATATCGCCTAGGGGGGGGGGGTGAATAGGCGATTAAAACTTTTCCGGTTAAGGCTTGCTAAATACGGAAATAAACTAGGTGTTTAAATTAACAAGCACACAACCTAAATATTCTAGGCTCAACTAGGTGCACCAACAACTTATGCTAAGCAAGACAAGTAACAATGTAGTAGCAAGATATATAACTTCAAGCACGAAGGCTATCACAATGTAAATTGCATAAATAAAAAGCTCGGGTATAGAAATAACCGAGGCACACGGAGACAATGATGTATTTCCGAGTTCCTCCCACATGGGGAGTACATCTCGTTGGAGGGGTGTGAGCTCGCCACAAGAGGCCTACTCAACGCCACAAAGTCCTTACCCTATTCTCTGATGAACCTCGCCACAAAGTCGTAGTTCACCTTCCACTATTGGCAACCTTCAATCTCGAGGCACGCATCCACAAATTAATTGGATACTCTCGATGTCACCACAATCTTGGGGCACACATCCACAGCTCAATTGGAGGCTCCCAAGAACACCACAAGTCTTTTAGTGTCCAAGACCCAAGAGTAACAAGCTCACAAACTTTCAACTTCCACGAATCCTCGTGGAGAGAGCAAACCGATGCAACCGATGCAAATGACAAGAGCGCAAGTGCTCAAATCCTTCACTCTCAAATTCCAACAAAACTACAAATACTTATGGGGGAATAAGAGAGGAAGAACAATGGAGGAGAAACACCAAGAAATCCATGATCAAGATCTACCAGGTTTCCCTCACTAAGAAGGAAGATGGATTTGTGGAAATGTAGATCTAGATCTCCTCTAACTTCTCCCTCCAAGATATGCAAGAATCATAGGAGGGATTGGGAGAGGGGCAAGCTTTCCAAGGTCAACAATGGTAGGGAGAGAGGGAAAATAGTGCTTAGGAAGCTTAGGGACCAATGGGGAAGAAGTCCCCCTTAAATAGGTCCCTAAAAAACTAGCCGTTTGAATGCTGAAAATGGGACCGGAATTTCTGGTTCAAACTTGAATCGGATATTCTGGTTGCTTGTTTTTCCTCAGATCTAGATTTCGAATTTGTTGACTTCTACCGGAATATCCGGTTGGAGCGAATAATCCAGTTTGAAATATCCGGCTCACTTCTGCCCCGAACAGTCTTCAGAACCGGATATTCCAGTTGGTATGGAATAATCTGGTTGACTTCTGTGCCGAAAACCTCTAGCCCTTAGCCAAAAAACGAGCTCCTCATCAGAACTGGATATTCCGCATAGGACCAAAATTTCCGGTTGGAAATTTCCGGTCAACTTCTGAATCATTGAGGCTGAACTAGAAACCTCATAACTTTTGCAAACGGACTCCGAATGAGGTAAATCCAATTGCATAGAAAATATTGATACCTCAAAGTATGGAGACGTTACCACACATGGAAGGTGCGGGAACATTCTCAAAGACGAACGGAATATATTCACCACAGAAAACGCAACAAGTTTTTCTTACGAAATCTGTTTTCGAGAAACCAAGCCTTGTCATGAAGATCACGACAAGCACTAAAACCCCAAGGAGACAAACGTCAAATAAGAACCAAGAAAGATGATATGCCAAGTATGCAAAGGTTTGAGCTCTCCATAACGATTCGATCAAGTTACTCACTTGAGAGCCCCTCTTGATAGTACGACTATCTATCCTACAACCCGGTCTCCCAAAGACACGAGATCGGTAAAATAGAAAACCTATCAAGATTATACCTTTTTCTTGAGCATTCCACTTGAGCTAGATGATGACGATCTTGACTCTCTCAAGTTGGATCCTCTTTCTTGATTGTGCTTGCTAGCACAAACTCCGATTGATGAAGACTTGCAAGTTGCTTCCCCCATACACCATTATGGGAGAGACTAGCTCCCACATACACCATTATGGAAGAGACCCTTCTCGGCAAATCTTCACAGGGCCACAATCTCCAAATAGGCGGCAAGCATCAAGTAGGATTTCTCCGAGGTGCTTCACTTGCCGCTTGACGACAACATAGACCATGGGCTATGTGAAATCTTCCTTTTGATGCATTCCCATGGAAAGATACCTAACCACACATAGAGATGCCACACACACATATCATGAGTTAGTTCACAAAGCTATATGATCAAATTCTTCCCATACCACGAGATACACAATCCCACTTGGTACATCTTGTAGCTTTGTGTGTTGATCACTTGCTTGATCAACCTTGTATCTTTTCTTCTCACTTCAAATGATGATGTCTTGAAGATAATCATGAAAGATCACCTAATCCTTTTCTTCAAGACACACTAGCAATATGCACAACTCTATACATGTCCATTCTTCATATAAAGCCTTGAATATAACAATGGCCATCAAGAAAGCTAATAGAGTTGAACACGTGAACTCCAATATTTCCTATGAACAAGATCTATAAGAATATTTCAATCCAAACATTAATCCATAATGATTGTCATTAATTACCAAAACCACAAATGGGGGCACCATGCCATTTCACAAGGTCGGTGGTTATTTGCGAAAAAATGGAAGCCAGTGGTTTTTTGAAGTCATGTTCCCAATTGTGCTGGTTTTTTGCACTTTTCTCCCGTTAAGGGTCGGGCGTCACCCCGCCACGTCACGCCCTGCATGTGGGCCATGCCGGTCAGAATCTCGTTTAGTGCACGCAACTGAACAATCAGTGTTTTTTGAAACTATTAGGCCCAAGAATGGTTGTTATTTGCCAAAAATTTCAAAGTCGGTGGTTTTTTAACTCATGTTCCCAATTGTGGTGTTTTTTTTTTTGCAAATTTCTCTTTGTATTCGCTGGTAGCGGAAACCAACCTTGGCTTAGACCATACACCCCTAATCATGGACTCGGGTGAGGACACCCCTGTCCGTAACAACTATGTCTTCTTTGAAACGGGAAGAAACATGATCGTTTGAGTTACCCCATTTCAGTGACCTTACGTTGGCTTCATGGGAGAAGTTGGGCAAGAAGGTGAGGGGTCGGGACATCATTGATGGTGGAACATCATGAGCGGTGGGAACAACCGTTTCTTCTTTGAAATGGGAAGAAACATGATTGTTGAGTTACCCCATTTCAGTGACCTTCCGCTGGCTTCATGGGAGAAGTTGGGCAAGGAGGTGAGGGGTCGGGATATCACTGATTGGTAGAACTTCATGAGCGGTGGGATCAGACAAGCTCTTAGAGAATGGGGCCGTAACTTCGGTAAATATCTCGCATTAAAAAGGGTAATCTTCTTGGCTTAATCAAGATGTGGACCTAAAAAGATTCCTCGGATTTGGATGATGAGGAATGGGCCTATAGATTCCACCTGAAGACCAACTTCTGCATCTCTACAGATTCGAGGAAGAATATTGGCGCCAGAGAAGGAGAATTAGATGGGCACTCACGCCAACACGGTGTATTTTCACGTTGTCGCCAATGGGAAACTCCGTAAATGCAACATCTCATCGCTCTCTTTCGATGTACTGAGTGATTTGGGGGAAAACTTGCATTTCAAGAGCACATCTATGCCTTTTATAGGGAGCTGTTGGGCACCACGGCTCCTCGGCATTGTGGCCTTGCCACCACCACTTGGGCAGGGGCTCAAATTGTGTCAGAGAGGGATAAAGAGACCCTCTTTTGCATGTTCATAGAGACCGAACTAGAAGATATCGTCATAATCAGATACCGCATCTGGTTCGGATGGGTTCCCGGTTCCGTTCTTTAAGAAGTATTGGAACCACATCCTCGACGATTTTACTCTTAATAGACTAGATATTTATTGGCTCAATTTTGGGTTTTGACACTGATTCTGAAAATTCCTAAGGCCGAAAGAATTTACCAATTTTGTCCCATGGCCCTTATCAACGTAATCTTCAAAATCATCTCAAAGTTGTTTGCTTCGAGGCTGGACCCAGACGCAAATAAGACCATCAGTCTTAACCAAACTGCATTCATAAAGTGCCGGTTCATCCTCGATGGCGTGTTCTCTCTTCATGATATTTCTCATGAGCTAAAAAATCAATAAGCTAGTAGGAATATTGCTAAAGCTGGACTTTGAAAAGGCCTACGATAGGGTGAACTGGTATTTCCTTACTGAGGTGCTTTGCCAAAAGGGTTTGGCAATGGTTACGTTCATAGAATCTCTCAGCTTGTTTCTGGACGGCAGAGTGTCATCTCTATCAACGGGGAAATGGGCCCCCTTTTTTAATAAACATGGAGTGCGTCAAGGGGACCCACTCTCACCACTATTGTTTAACTATGTAGCCGAGGAGCTCTCGGCGATTCTCTGGTGCCAACACCACATGACACATTCACGGAGTTGTCCCTCATCTATTCTGGGTGATATCACTCACCTCCAGTACGCCTACGACACAATCATCCTCATTCAATATGATGAACAAGAGGTGGATAATTTTAAATTTATGTTCATGTGCTTCGAGAACATGCCGGGTTCTGAAAATAAACTACCACAAGAGTGAAGTAATTGTGCTGAAGCAACCGAGTAAGATGCATGATGCGTTGCCAGATAGCTTAACTGCAAAGTTGGAAAACTCCTCATATCTTACCTTGGCCTCCCAACTGCGGACTCGGAACTCACGAAGGAACAATGGGCGTTCCTCGTCCAAAAGTTAGCGGCTAAAGTTGAGCCGTGGATCGGAAAGTTCCTGTCCCCGGGCGGATGCCTTATTATGTCCAACACTTGGCTTGGTAACCTGCCAATGTATGCTATGGGATTATTTCTCCTTCAGGAGGGCATCCACGAAAAATTGATTCCCATCGTGTCAGATTCTTTTGGAGGGATTCGGGCCAAATCGCAAGTACCGTATGGTAAATTGGTCGGCAGTATGGCGACCGAAAGAATGCGGAATACTTGGCTTAGTGAACTCGAGGCGTATGAACGAGGCTTAATTTTATATTGACGTGGATCTGGAAAACTTATCAAATATAGGATGCTATCTGGGTGGTAGTCATCCGGAATAAATATACCCTTAACCGATATATAGTTGCTAGCCTGAACACGCGGAGCTCGTAATTCTAGAAAAAGTCTACATAAAATCAAGCATCTATTCAAGGTTAAGGCCAAACACCTAGTTCATAATGAGCAATGAACATTATTATGGTCGGATTGGTGGCACAGGGAAGGGACCATTTGCCACAAACTCTCACTTCTCTTTAGCATTTGTGACAACCAATCGCTCTCAGTTGTGCAGGCGGGGACTATCCAATGGCAAGAGCTAGATGTCATTATCATTTCCATCTCGTTGATGATCAAGACACGGTTATCTGGGCACTCGAGCTGTTCGGGAAGTTCTCCGTACAATCAATGTATGCCAATTTGGCAGGGTGCGATAGTTGCACACGCCAAATACATTTGCAAAGCTATAATTCCCCTAAAAATTAAAGTGTTCTCTTGGCAACTAATGTTGGATAGGATGACTTCTGGGTTGCACCTCGTCGCTAGATCTGGTCAGTCAGATGGTTTTTGTGCTCTCTGTGGAGACGAGGAGAACAGAGACGACGTCTTCTTCTCCTCATCCCTTTCACTGTTCTCTTGGAGTGTATTGTGACAGGCCTTAGGGAGGCCTTGGTGTCCCGCTAACTTTGCGCAATTACACTCAATCATTTAGAACCTTTCGGGTCAATCGCGTAGATTAATGTGGGTGTTGTTCTTGGCACAATCTTAGGATCTTTAGAATATTAAAAATAAGCATGCTACCGAAGGAAAGATTTTTAGCGATCCCGCTGATATAATTTTCAAAATCATACTTTTCTTGCAGCTTTGGAGGCCCACACTGAATCTTAAGGACTAGGACGACGCTAGGTGGATCACCGGCGAACTCAAGAAACTTCATCTATCCTGCCTACATAGCAGAACCCGAGGCTTTCATAGGATGTTACCTCGCTATACCTAGTTTTGCTAAGTTGTATGCCACATCCTTTTTATGTTTTCTCAATTTTATTGGCTAAGTTGTATGCCACAACGTTTGTAATACTCTTTGCGTGACCCTGTGGGGGATTTGTTAATTCAAAATCGGGCAATAAAATGCATTTGATCTTAAAAAACTCCAAAGCATGAAGGCGGAGGCAAAAAAACTGTAACACCTTCTACCAGAGCCATCATCCAAAACTGACTCTGTGGATTATATTTTGTACTCTAGCTTGGATTAGATTTTGTACTCTAGCTTGGTGTATTCTATAAGTCATATTATTCCTCACATAATTGAGAAGTAAATATTTGTGAGTCAAGGTTAAGAACCAGGTAATCTCCCTGCAAAAACAAAAAGAAACATCTAATCAAAATATCGATATTTGTTAAGTACAAAGAGAAATGAAAAGTCAATTTGGCCCCGAGGATCTAGTCGTTCTTTATTTAGAAAAAAATTAAAGTTTAAAAAAAGTCTTAATTTTTCCTTGGTGTAGTTAATGATGCAACGTACTACCATGCAAAATCATAATGTGCAATTCTTTGTATTATGAGCTATACAAAAATAACTTTTTTTTATATATTTTTGGAGATTTGAAAATGTGTATACTCAGATCCACATATTTGTCATTTTTGTCAAGCTCTGATTATGAAGTAATTAAAATTGACATTTTACATGTTTATGGGATACATCATTAACAATATGCAGGATTTTTCTAGATTTTTTAAAACTTGTAAATATGATTTTTTGGATTTTTTTAATAAAGAGATCACTTGATCTCAGAAATCTCAAATATTGTCATCTATCGGCTATGGATATATACTAAAATACAACTATTCCTAAATTGATTTGCACTCTCTCTATAAAATAGTCATTTATGTCTTATTTGTTGGGATTGTCTATTTGGTACTCCCCCCGTTCCACAATGTAAGCCTTTTTGGCAAGTTATTTTAGTTTGCTAAAAAGTCTTATATTATGGGACGAATGACTTATTTAAATTTACCATAAGTCATATTTTTTTCAGCAAGAAGATGACATGCGGCATGGATGAAAATTCACCCGCCCCCTTGGATGAAAATCACTGGAAGCTTTTTTAGTGTGCTGCTGATTCGGTTTGCTATCTAAAACTAGAAAGAGACAAAAATTGAAATGATCAATAGTGTGCCCTGTAAAAGCGAAGAGAGGGAGTACATGATTCTAAGACCAAAGTTACAGTGGGGTTTGCCCAAATTTACATGTTGCAGATCATGTAAATACTAGTATAATGGAATTTAATTTGTGCCACATAAATATTGATAAATAATTTGCAAGTAAAATCCATCCACTTAACTTGGGACTACTTGAAGAGTGTTGTACTGCTTGTCAGCTTTCCACACAAAAAGATCAGCCCAAAGCACATACAAGTCAAAAAGATAGCCGAGTTGGGATGAATTAGTGCTCTTGGGACACAGAGATCCAGCCCGTAGTACAAGTTCAGGCCGACAGAAACTGTCACGGGGTCTTGCCGTCGCTGCCTAGATCCCCCATTTCAGAGCCGAATTGGGACTCGACAGGTGGGCAGAAGTAATCAGTCAACTGCTGAATACTAGCAAAACCGTGTTTTTGTGTTTCACATTTAGGGTCACCTCCCCGCATAAACAGCATCTAGAACGATCAGTGACGGTGCCACCCTGTGGCTGTGTAGTCAGTTGACTACACAACATTTTGGCAAAAACCAAACTTCATATATAGGCTAAAAACCACGCGAAAAAAATACAAAATTCACACAAATACATGTATTTGGCAACACAATTTTCGCCAGCAATTAATGGCATATGATTCTTTTTCCTTTTCACACATATTTTGTCCTACGTGAAACTTCGGCGCACGGTTTGGCCACAAGAAGTCAAGGACGTGTTGGCCTGGGTGTCTGCTGGCCACTGGCTAGCTTAGCTAGCAAGTGTGTACGCGGTTTGCGTACATCGCCCCTTACGGCGAGTCGGGGACGACACGTTCAGGCCGCAACGGAACCTTCCACGCACACGCACGCACTGTAACCACTGGAAAAGCCGGAAATCTAGCAGCGAGCACCACCACCACAATTGGTGTGCTATCTATCGTCCGAGATTATTTTTGATATTACACATGACCTCTGATCATGAAATGCACATAGCCGAAATCTAGCACAAGAAAAAAAAAACTAATCTAAACAACTCATGGAGATATAGACTATCGTGCCGCTATCCGTAAATCAAGAGGCCATCCATGTGAGATAAAAATATCCTTTGCCACGTGCTCCGGCCGTGCGCACGACTCTGTAAAAAGACCTCGAAACTTCCCCCTCCCTGTTGTAATGTGGATCACAAACATAGAATACCAGTGCACCGCTACAGAATCTACATACGAGAACAATTTTTATCATTAAAAATCTTGTCATTTCTACATAAACAGAGCGACCATATAACGGCAATCGCTCCTACCGTAATAATAGTTTTGAGTTTTTATCCACCTCATTTAACCAGTTACTGAAAATATTCGCAACGGGTATAGACTGATACAGGTTCGAAATCATTTAGATGACGGATCATATAGAACACGCAAATATACAATCAAAGAACAAATGCTTAATCATCTCATCTAAGAACCTATTGTCGGAGATTATGTAAGCAAGTCGACGTACAGGACCTTCCACTCCTATTAAGTCCATGCCCATGCAATGCAATGCAATGAATGCCACGGAGCTGCTCTACTTCATCACCAAGTAACATAACGTAGGAGCTAAGGTTCGATCGAGCGGTCCTCGCAGCAATGGCGCCAGCACAGCAAGAGTTACCACCCCCAGTTCTTAGCGTCCGCGGGGCTTTGCCCCAGACAGGACGGATTTAAGCAGGTCGGACTAAAAGCAGGTCTCTACGGGGCTGTCCAACCCTCGTCTCGGTCCGTTTTTTGTCCGTGACTGCTAGAACGCAGACCAAATTTGATCCAGAAATAAGCAGCACGCAGACAGAAAACGGACGCGTGGCGCGGCCCCGTCCCCACTCGGTCAAAGCGCGTGGCCCACCGGTCAGTGACCGTGGCGATGGCTGGCCTCCCCCACGGTCCTATCAAATGGGACCGCCACCACGCGTTCGTCCCCACACTCCCCAGTCCCCACTCCCTCCCCACTCTCTCCCCACCTCGCCGGCGGCTAGCAAACCCTAGCGCCATGGGTCGCGGGTGGCTCCCCTTTGGCAAGGCCAAGAACGCCCACGAGGCGGGAAGCTCCCGCCGCGCCGCTCCCTCACCACCCCCACCACCACCGCAGCGCGGGCCACCCGCACGCACGCGCCGCCGCCCCCTTCCGCATCGCGCCGCCTCCTGCTGGCCGAGGTCGCCGCGTCCGGGAAAGGCCTTACCTCAACAAGAGGAAGTGCCAATGGTACTGGGACAACGCGATCCCAGTACTATGGTCGGACATGCACATGCCAGAGGACTGGCACCTCAACCACGACCGCATCCCGGTGTCACCGGTCCCAAAGGGCGGTCTGGAGCGGGAGGTTGAGATCCACCGGCGCCGCGACGAGTTGCCGGAGGACCTGCGCGGCCACCCCGCGTTCGCCGTGAACAGTCCCCACTGGGACACGTGGTTCACGGACAAGCACGACATGCGCCTCCGCTCTTTCTTCGGGGCACGGCAGGCGCGCGGCGGCCCAGTACCCGCCGCCATCTCCTCCACGCCCGGCGCGGCGTGGACGCGCGGGCCCTCCCCTACGCATTGGCGAGGCCGCGCCCGTCAAGGTCGAGGAGGAGCCACTGGAGGAGCCCCCGCAGTGGTACGAGGAGGACGACGACGACGAGGAGGGGACCATACCCCACCCCAGCGAGGAGATGGAGCTGGCCATAGCCATCGAGGCCTCTACCCGGGAGGCCGAGGAAGCGGCCGCGGCGGAGGCGAGGGGCGTGGCGGTTGTGGCTGCCCACAAGGTGGCCGAGGCGGCGGAGGCCAGGGTCGTAGCCGAGGCCGTGGCGACCATGCGAGCACCGGCCGTGGCGGAGGCCGACGAGGAGGAGCGCGACGAGAACCGGCCGTGCGAGCCCTGGTTCTTGCCCCTCATCGGCATGAGGTGGCAGTGGACAGGGCCACCGCCGGAGCTGCCTGTGGCGCCATGGGTCGCGGGTGCGGCGCCAGCGCAGCCACCCACCCCTCCGCGAGCCTCGGCGCTGCCGGCCCACCTCGTCGACGATCCGGAGTACATCATCCTCGAGTAGGATGCTCCGGGGATCCTCCGGCCACCGCGCGGCTACCGCATGCCACTGGCCAATGGCCAATGGCCAGTTTAGTTTTTTTTTTTGTTTAATATTGTAAAAACTATGGCCCTTCTGGGCCCTACCGTATCTATGCAATGTCCTTATTTGGAATGAGCAGGCCCGTAGGGAGCAGATGCTCCGGTCTCTGTCCGCGCAGCACGGACCACTGCTCAAACAGGCAAATTCCGGACCAGGCTAGTCCGGATTTGACCACCCGTACGGGATGACCTAAAACAAAATTCGGCGTGGTGGCCTTTGTTCATTTTTACGTGGAGTAGGTCTGATATCATCCACCCTTGTGCAGCATAGAACACAAACTCAACGTTATTGAACACATGGGCAGGATAGGTGGCTTTATCCACCTTCGTTCGAAAGTTAACGCGTCATAAATTGCAGTACCTATGGGCAGTACGCATAGCATCCTTTTCGACAATTCTACTCAAGGATCAGTCTACCGGCGGATACCATACCCACGTGGGCAGAGTACGGGAAAATTTTATTTTATACCCATAGCTAGTACTCGCACCTTACTAATTATCAAATTAAATTGTAGCTGTAATGTACTCAATCATATATTGAGTTTAAATAAATGATTTTTTTTATCAAATGTGCTGTATATAAAAGAATGTAAATTTTTGAATAACTTGTGTACTTCTTTATCTATCCGTTGGGTATGGGACGGATAAAGTTTCGTATCCACGGGTACGAGTATGGGTAGAATTTGGATATGGTTTGTTCTACCCTGTCCATACTCTATCTATTGCCATGCTTAACAAAAAGAAGCGAAAGTCACTTGGTCGCCCGAAGATCTAGTCATCCCTTTATTTTACAAAAATAAAAAATAATATTAATTACAAATTAAGAAAAATCAGATTTTTTTTCCATGACAATGTACTTAATGACGCGTCTCACAAACATGCAAAATCACAATGGGCAATTCTTTGGAGATTCGAGATTCCAGTGGCTCAAAACTCTTGCACACGCGCATTGCGGAGCTTCACAGTAACTAGGGGTTACTATTCAAACTATAAACAATTTTTGCCGGTTTAAAAAAGAAGCCAAGTCGATGGACACGAATCTTCATACCTAGTGGTTGCATATTGAGAAACTTTTGGTATATATGTCATGAAATAGGTAGTTATGTACCTAAAAATGACTTCTGCAAAAAACATGAGCAAACTACGAGGCACTTGTAGTTCAAATTTGGCCCTTTTTCAACTCAATCGGAAGAAATTTGTGTTTTTCAAAAGAGGTGGATGGAAACAATTTGGATAATTTTGCATATAACATGGTTTAGTATTTTCAAAAATATATTTTTCAAGTTTTGCAACATATTTATGGTCGATCCTTCACAAAAAAAACTCATTTTTCACACTCAGAAAATGGAAAGTGGGTTTTTGTGCAATGAAAAAGAAAATTTTATTCGTCAACATTGGCCATGCTTCCAAGATTCATGTTTATGTAGAATATGAGCATATTTTAACAAACTATGTCATGGATATGGCCATAACATTCGTCATTTAGCCCGAAAGTCAAGAATCTTCATAGTAGATAGCTCATTTTTGTGAACATATTTTCGATATAATTTTCGTATTCCAAGTTTATTGTTTTTGGTGGATACTAGGACATATAAATGACACCACGCGAAGGTGTTACATCTTTTATTTTAATTTGTTTGAATTTTCTTTGCAGGTTTCAAAAAGAAGCCAAGACGGAGGACATGAATCTTCGTAGCTAGGGGTTGCATATTGAGAAACTCTTGGTGTATCTAGGTAGTTGTGTACCTAAAAATGATTTTTGCAAAAAATCATGAGCAAAGTACAAGGCACCTATAGTTCAAATTTGAGCCATTTCCATCTGAATCGGCCGAAACTTGTGTTTTTCAAAAGAGGTGGATGAGAACCTTTTCAGAGGCAACAATTTAGTTATTTGTGCATATAACATGGTCTAGTATTTTAAAAAAATGTAATTCTCAAGAGTGCAACATATTTGTGGTTGGTACTTCACAAAAAACCCATTTTCACACTCGGAAAATGGAAAATGTTTTTTTTGTGCAATGAAAAGGAAAATTTTGTTCATCAACATTGTCTGTGTTTCCGATATGCATGTATTATAGAATATGGGCATATTTTAATAAACTATGCCATGGATGTGGCCATAACATCCGTCATTTGGCCCGAAAGCCAAGACAACGGTTTTTTTGTGCAATGAAAAGGAACACCTTTGCAATATAACTGTCACATGAAAGGCTTATTATACTATTATACATCACCAACATCCCCATCTAGTGTTTGAGGTTTTTTTGTGTCCGTGACCATGGAGCATCTTCACTAATTTACATGAGACTTGGGTCATCCTTCACTTCGAAGGGCGGAATTTCATGAAACTTATCACAATTTTCTGACATGTCTGTCTTGTTCTCCACTCTCACGATGTTTATTTTCCCTGAAAGAACTATGTGGCGCTTTGGCTCATCGTTTGATGTATTCTTTTACTTATTTTGTCTTTATTTTGGTTTGGTAGACATGTCCTTCACATAGAAAACCTGAGACACGTCATTAGTTAGGACGAATGGTTCGTATAAGTACGCAAGATTATTGAGATCCATTGTTATCATTCTGTAATGCTGGTCTACCGTTACCCCTCATGTTGTCAGCTTGACCCATTTGCACCGAAACAAGGGGACCTTAAAAATAAGTCCGTAGTCAAGTTTCCGAAACCTTGCCCGCAGCCGAATAGCTCGGCATACTGTGCAACAACATCCTGGGCCTCGCCAAAGCAGAATAATTCATTTTTATGGAAATTAATTTTTAATCCGGATAGTTGCTCGAACACTGAAAGGATTAGTTTCAGGCTGGACGCTTTCTCCAAATCTTGTTCCGTAAAAAGAATCGTATCATCTGCGTACCGAAGAATAGACAATCCCCCATCGACCATATGTGGAATTACTCCCTCAATTTGACCGTTTTCCTTAGCTCTGGCAATCATGATCGCTAACATGTATGCCACAATATTGAACAATATGGGCGGTAGCGGATCACCTTGCCTTAAGCCTTTGTTGGTTTGGAAGTAGCGGCCAACATCGTCATTGACTTCGATAGCTATACTACCTCCCTCGACGAAACTGCGAACTAGAGCACACCACTCTTCTGAGAATCCTTTCATTCTCAGAGTTTGTTGGAGAAACTCCCAGTTCACCTTATCGTAGGCCTTTTAAAAGTCTATTTTAAGAATTACACCAATTAGTTTTTTCGAACGCATCTCATGTACGGTTTCGTGTAAAATCACGACCCATTCAAGGATATTCCTACCCTGCATAAATGCAGTCTGCGTAGGTTTTACCACATGATTTGCCACCGAATTCAACCTCATGGTTGCAAATTTTGTAAAGATTTTGAAACTAACGTTGAGAAGGCAGATTGGTCTATATTGTTGTATCATTTCTGCCTCCAAAACCTTAGGTAACAAAACGATTTCCCCAAAATTAAGACGATACAACTCTAGGTGTCCACTCTGTAAGCAACCAAACATCTCGATGAGGTCATCTTTAATGACCTCCCAAAAATGCTGGTAAAACTCTGCGGGACAACCATCTGGGCCAGGTGTCTTATTATGCTCCATTTGAAAAAAGTCTCATATTAATTGTCTCAAAATTAGATAAAAATGGATTCTAAACACATTTTAGTGTTAAATACATCTTGTTTTGTCTAACTTTGAGACAATTAATGTGAGACGGAGTGAGTACATGAAACTTCGGCGCACGGTTTTGTCGACTCAAGTCAAAGGACATGTTGGCAATTGCCATGGCTGTCTTCTGGCCACTGGCCAGCTAGCTAGCAAGTGTGGTTTGCATACATCACCCCTTACGGAGAGTCGGAGACGACACGTATCAGTCAGCATCGGAACCTTCCACGCACGCATTGTGGCCACTGGAAAAGCCGGAAATCTAGCAGCGATCGACCACCATCACCAGGATTGGCACGTTATCATCAGAGATTATGTAAGCAAGTCGTCCAGGCCTTCCACCCCTATTAAGTCCATGCCCATGCAATGCAGTGAATGCGACCAAGCTGCTCTGCTTCATCACCAAGTAACATAACCGTAGGAGCTAAGGATCCATCGAGCGGCCCTCGCAGCAATGGCGCCAGCACAGCTAGAGTTGCCACCCCCAGTTCTCAGCGTCCGCGAGACCACTCTCGTGACACCCTCGCCGGGAGCCGGCGCCGCCCCGCCGGAGTCTTCCCTCCCGCTCACCTACTTCGACGTCCTGTGGTTTAGTGCCCCACCCGTCGAGCGTGTCTTCTTCTACTGCCTCGCCGACGACGCCGACATCGCCACCATCCTCTCCAACCTCAAGACCTCGCTGTCCCAGGCTCTCCACGCCTTCTACCCGCTAGCCGGTCACCTCCGCCTCACCCCGGGGACGACGGGTGACCGCTACGAGCTCTACTACCAGCCGGGCGACGGAGTCACCTTCACCGTCGCCGAGTACCGCGGCGATGTCGACTTCGACGAGATGGTCACCGACGAGCCGAGGGAGGTCGCCACGATTTCCCCGTTGGCGCCGCCTCTCCCGAAGGGCGGCGCGGTGCTGGCGCTGCAGGCCACCGTGCTGCGCGGCGGCCTCGCCATCGGCATGGCCGTGCACCACGCCGCCTGCGACGGCTCGTCCTCGACGCGCTTCCTGCACGCCTGGGCGGCGGCCAGCACCGGCGCCGGAGGGCCTCCACCCCCCGTCATCGACAGAACCCTCGTAAAGGACCCCGAGGATCGTCTCTACAAATTCTTCGCGAAAGTCATGCCGACCTTCGACCAGATGGAGCACGTCAAGGTGTTGGACGACAAGCTCTTCGCCACGTTCACGCTGTCCAAGGAGGACATACAACGCGTGAAGGACGCGGTCGCCGGCGAGGCGGCGCGGCGTGGCGCGGTGCCGCCGCGATGCTCCTCGCTGGTAGCCACCTTCGGCTTCATCTGGTCATGCTACCAGCGAGCCAAAGATGATGCGGGAAGCGACAAGACATACTTGTGCTTCCCCGTCGATCACCGCTCGCGGATGAAGCCTCCCATCCCGGCCGAGTACTTCGGCAACTGCGTCGGCGCCGCCGTAAACGCGGCGCCCGTGGACCAGCTCGCGGCAGCCGGCGCCGGTGGCCTCTTCGTCGCGTGCACGTCCGTAGCTGCGTCGATCGAGCAGGCGGTGGGCGGCGGGGTCTGGTCGCCTGAGATGATAGAGCCGGCGATGGAGCGCTTCAAGGAGGTTGCGGTGGCCGGGGCCGGGATGTTGACTGTGGCCGGGTCGCCCAGGTTCCGTGTGTACGAGGTGGACTTGGGGTTCGGGCGGCCGGCCAAGGTGGACATCGTGTCCGTGGCGAGAACAGGCGCGGTGGCCGTGGCAGAGGGCCGGGGCAGCGGCGGTGGCATGGAGGTGGGCGTCTCTCTGTCGGCTGATGGCATGCAGAGCTTCCAAAAGTGCTTCCAGGATGCCATTGCGTGGCTTCACGATTCAAAGTGATATAGTACTTTTTTTTTGGCAAATTAATCACGTAATCTCTTGTAGACTTGTAGCTTCACCATATTTCGATGTGTATGCCCATATCATAAGTGCAGTATTTCGTCGTTAAAATATGATTTTACAGTGTGAAATTGAGATGTACTATAGCATTGCTTGGTTTAATTTGGTCGTGTTTAAATACTCGAATATCATTCGGGGAGACAGAATCCAAGTTTCTCCTGTATCGACTCATGAAAATTCTAGAAGATGTAAACCCCCAAATCTTATGAATACTCATAAACTTATTTTCAATTTTAATTTTGAGGCTGGTAGTAGATATGTACTACTTTCTCGACTCCCTCCACCACAGGGTGATGGAGTTGGAATGACACCAACAAAATCAAGTTCAAGGAATAGCCACGTACGCCACTCCAGTCGGAACGGGATCATCTGACTTTACCAATCCTAACTTTCCCTGACTTTGGGTCAATGACAGGTGGAGCCCATCATATGTGGGGCCCAGTCGCAAGGACTCAAAGTCAGGGAAAGTTAGGGTTAGTAAAGTCAGAGTCCTGCTCCGCTCCAGTTCGCGGTCAACTGTCTCTCTTCTTCTTTAGGTTTCATAGAATTTTCTTTTGTACTAAGTGGACAAGAATGAGCAGTAGACCACGTACCCTATAGATCTCTTCTGAAAGCTACGTCTGCCTGTGAAAGATAAGCCATGAGTACAGTACTATTTTGCTTGGTTGATAACCCGCCGCGTTTCTTCCGTCGTGCCATAGATCTAGCTAGTCCACAGGCACGACGAAGTACCGGTCGTCTGAAGTCGGCGAATATGTACGCAACGTAAAGTAAGTAGCCATGCGTGCTACGTGCTCCAAGTTCAACGCCGTGCCGGGCGAGTTCGTGCGCACAGGGCACCATCTTCACTCTTTGTTATTTTCACTATTCAGGTCATTATACTCGCTCCCCTACATCTCATATTAATTATCTTAAAGTTGGATAGAAATAGATGTATCTAACACTAAAATATGTCTAAATACATCTATTTTTGTCCAAGTTTAAGACAATTAATATGAGATAGAGGGGGTACTCTTTTTCCAGAAATTCACGTTGGCTCCCGAGCTCACATGGTCCCGTATGTTTATTATTTTTAAAAAAATAGTAAAACAGTTAATTTTTTTTGAAAAAGGATCCCAACAAAAAAATATAAGTTTACTATATACTTGCAAATTATTTTGATCAAATGTCATTTTGGATGGCTTGTACAATATCACTTATAAAAATGAGATATGAAAATGTAGTTTCCAGACCGGTGATTTTGTCTTTTTACGCATGTCACTCAAAATTTTATTTCATTACGAATATTTGTACGATTGTAGTAAGCTTGTATATCTTGGTTCGGATTTTTCTGAAATTGTAACTCTAGGCCCTCGGCGCACTTCTTTTTAAAACATGTAACTTTATTAATACTCGCAACAAATATGTACACTAATTTTGATCCATTATCGAAGAACTTGCAAAATAACATGTGATGGAGGGATAATAACCCGGTAGGCCAACTCCAAGGCGTAATCCGGCCCAAAGGACTCTGTGCAGGATCCGGCTAAGGATAAAGAAACTTCCGGAAGGCCCAAGTTTGTAGGCCCAGTAACCCGGATTGTGGGTTACGGTAAAGGAAGGTTAGGGCTTGTATGCCGTGTGTGGGTAGAATCCAGGGTGCGTCTTGAAGGACAAGCCGGGGGGTACGGGTGCTTTATAATCCGACCCCTAGGTCTAGTTGAGAGATCTAAGAACCCTAATAGCACCGCTTGATATCGAGCATCCAGTGTATACAAGAGATCGAGTTAATATATTGAGATCGGAGACTCGGCGACTTGATTGCCGGCTACCAGATCGAGTTCCACCATGTTTTCCTCCGAGCTAAACCCTCTCCCAAACGCCTGTGTCGTCTTGCCCCAAGATCAGTTACCCCCGGTAACGTCTGCCGTGATAATCCCACGACAGTTGGCGCCCACCGTGGGGCCTGCGTCCAAAGGTGTTTACATCACGGGAGAAGCTCGGAAGAACATGGAGAATCTTGTCATCGGCGAGATCTACATTGACCACAAAGGAGAAAAGATGGTGGACGATTCCGGCTGGGGGCCAGAGTCGGATCACCTCGAGTCCGGATCTACTGTGACGGTCGGCCAGATCAACATCTTCATCGGTATGGTACGTACGCCTGATTTAAAGGGACAATATCATGTGCATACTACAGGAACCTCTAGCAGGGACAAAGAGACATTAAAGCAAGCGGTAAACTCGGTTTCCTCGGCCGTGTCGGGATACCTGAGATGGGCGGAACAAGAGGTAACATGGAGCAGAAGAGATCACCCGGAAAGAATAGAGCGCCCAGGAGTCTTGGCATTGGTGGTCGCACCACAGGTCAATGGTTATGAGCTGAAAAGGGTCCTGATGGACGGTGGAAGTAGCATTAACATGCTGTATTGGGAAACCTTCTTACGCATGAGTCTCAAAGAGTCCCAGCTACAGAAAAGTTCGACAGTCTTTCACGGGATCGTGCCGGGTCACGCGGCGAGCCCCGAGGGAAAGATCACCTTGGAGGTTGCTTTCGGAGAATCGACGGATAATTATCGAGTTGAGTGGCTCACGTTCGAGGTGGTCAAATTGCGCAGTCCTTATCACGCGCTGTTCGGAAGACCGGCTTATGCTAAATTCATGGCTAGGCCGTGTTATGTGTATTTGCAGCTAAAGATTCCGGGTCCTAAACGGACCATCACCGTACATGGGAACCGGGATATAGCGGCCGAGTGCGACGAAGGAGATTCAGTAATGGCCGAGCAAGCGTGCAGAAAAGAAGAACTCGAGTATTACCGGTCTCAAGTGAATCCGGATGATAGAACAACTTTGAAAAGGCCGAATATTGAGGACGAGAGAGCGAAATTCAAGGCAGCACAAGACACCAAGAAGATAGATTTTGTTGAAGGTGATTCCACTAAGCAATTTACTATAGGGTCTAACTTGGAAAGAGAGCAGGAGAAGGCACTTGTGGAGTTTATTCGTTCAAATGCGGACGTGTTCGCCTGGACACCTAGCGACATGCCGGGTATCCCTACAGAATTGGCGGAGCACAGTTTGCACGTGGATCCCAGGTCCAGGCCTGTGAAGCGGGGCTTGAGGAAGATGAATGAGGAAAGAAGGAAAGCCATAGGTGAAGAAATTGCTCGGCTACTGACAGCCGGCTTTATCATGGAAGTGTTTCACCCGGATTGGTTAGCAAATCCGGTTCTAGTAATGAAAAAGACTAACGAGTGGATGATGTGCATCGATTTCACGAGTCTCAACAAGCATTGCCCAAAGGACCCGTTCGCGCTACCAAGGATAGACCAGATCGTAGACGCAGTAGCCGGGAGTGACTTGCTATGCTTCCTGGACGCATACTCCGGGTATCACCAAATTAAGCTTAAGAGGGAGGATTGGGAGAAAACATCATTTATAACCCCTTTTGGGGCCTTCTGTTATAAAACCATGACGTTTGGATTGAAGAACGCTGGCGCAACTTACCAACGGTGTATTCAAAAGTGCTTCGAGGACCAAATTGGACGCAACGTCCATGCCTATGTGGATGATGTGGTTATCAAGACCAGGAAGGCGGAGACATTTATCGATGATCTAAAGGAGACGTTCAAAAACTTGAGGAGGTATCAGATGAAGCTTAACCCGACAAAGTGCGTGTTCGGAGTTCCAGCCGGGAAATTACTCGGCTTTATCGTTTCCGAGAGAGGAATTGAGGCAAACCCGGACAAAATCAAGGCCATCCAGAGTCTGAAAAAGCCGGAAAATTTGAAGCATGTTCAAAAGCTCACGGGCTGCCTAGCAGCCTTGAGCCGATTCATATCCAGGCTCGGAGAAAAAGCAATACCCTTGTACCGGCTCTTGAGGAAATCAGATAAATTCGTATGGGATCAAGAGGCGGATGAGGCGTTTGAGGCACTAAAGAAACAGTTATCTGAAGCACCAGTACTAGCGGCCCCGGGTCCTAAAGAACCTATGCTGCTATACGTAGCAGCTGGCCCCCGAGCTGTCAGTGCAGTAGTTGTTGTGGAGCGCAAAGAGGATGGGAAGGGTTACCCGGTCCAGAGACCGGTTTATTACGTCAGCGAGGTATTATCAGAAGCAAAGCAGCGCTATCCGCATTGGCAAAAGTTGGTGTTCGGGGTCTTTATGGCTAGCCGGAAACTGAAGCCGTATTTCCAAGAACACCCCATAACAGTGGTTAGTTCAATACCAATGTCGGATATCATCAGAAACTCGGACGCGACAGGAAGAATAGCCAAATGGGTGATAGAGATGGGGGATTATCACATCAACTACGAACCCAGGTCAGCAATCAAATCTCAAGCTTTAATTGATTTCGTTAACGACTGGACACATACAGGCATGACTACAACGGTTCCAAACTCCGAGTCATGGATCATGCACTTCGATGGATCTAAGCAATACGAGGGATCAGGAGCTAGAGTGGTGCTAACGTCACCCAAAGGAGATAAATTAAGTTACGTACTACAAATTCACTTTGACTGTTCCAACAACGTGGCCGATTATGAGGCCCTATTGCATGGCTTAAAGGCAGCCAAGGAGATTAACATCAAGAGGATACGATGCTTCGGAGATTCGGACCTTGTGGTACAGCAGGTGTCAGGAACTTGGGATAGAAAGGACGCAACTATGGCAGCATACCGCAGGGAAGTTGATAGGGTTGCAGGATGTTTTTCCGGGTATGAGGTGGAGCATATAGACATAAGAAAGAATGAGGCAGCCGATGCACTCTCCAGACTCGGCTCGCGCAGAGAGCCGGTTCCACCTAACGTTTTCCTGGACGAATTATGGCGACCATCAGTTAAAACCGAGTCAGAGGAGGAATTGGCAAATCAAGACCCGGATTCAGGACTTGTGGCCACTGTACGTACTATTCCCGAGTGGACAGAACCGTTTTTGGCCTACCTATCACGAGGCAAGTTACCACAGCAGGAGGTATTAGCAAGGCAAATTTTGAGGCGAGCAAAGGGATATTCTATCATCAATGGGGAATTATACAAGAGAAGCGCAGCAGGAGTCTTTTTGCGCTGCGTAGCGCCAGAAGAAGGCCGACAGATTCTCAAGGAAATCCATGAAGGCGACTGTGGACATCATGCATCCACAAGATCTCTTGTGGCTAAAGCTTATCGACACGGATTTTTCTGGCTCACGGCTCTAGCAGATGCGGAACGATTGGTAGCAAGGTGTGACGGATGTCAAAGGTACGCTCGCCAAACCCATGTGCCGGCTATGGAGTTACGGACCATCCCGTTAACTTGGTCATTCGCTGTCTGGGGTATGGACATGGTTGGCCCCTTTCATATGTCACCATGCAAGAAGACACATCTTTTGGTGGCTATTGATAAGTTTACCAAGTGGGTTGAGGTTATGCCAGTTACTAATTGCGAAGCAGCTACAGCAGTCAAGTTCCTGAAAAGGATTATCTACCGGTTCGGGTATCCCCACAGCATAATTACCGACAATGGAACCAACATGTCCCTTGGTGAGATGGAAAAGTTCTGTGGCAACAATGGAATCCGGCTTGATGTTGCATCAGTGGCTCATCCGCAGGCCAATGGACAAGTGGAGAGGGCAAACCAAGAATTGCTTCGCGGATTAAAACCACGATTGCGAGTCCCCTGTATCAGGGCGGCTGGTGCATGGGTCGAAGAACTTCCTTCTGTGGTTTGGGGTATCAACACTACACCTAACAGATCCACTCAGATGACACCCTTCTTCATGGTCTATGGTGCGGAGGCAGTGTTACCGAGCGACATTATTCACGATTCACCACGAGTATCAGCTTACGTCGAAGTGGAGAACGAAAAGACCCGGCAGGACGCCGTGGATATGTTAGAAGAGCAAAGAGAACAAGCCCTGGAAAGATCAGCCATATATCAGCAAGATCTACGGAGGTATCATAGCCGGCACGTGAAAACCCGGGTATTCCAGGAAGGAGACTTGGTTCTGCGCCTGGTACAGTCAAACGAAGGAAAACACAAATTATCACCACCATGGGAAGGACCATTTATCATAAGCCGGAATCTGCATAATGGATCATATTACTTGGTAGATGCAAGGGAAGAGTCGGCTACAGTTAACGACACCGCACATACCACTTCATCTATGCAAGAAAGAGACAGACCATGGAACGTGGCTTAGCTACGTCCATATTATACTTAGTAAAGACTATATTGGCAAGTGGAATTGCACGATGTAACAGGCGGCAGGTTTCAGACGTACTCTTTTCCTATCCAGGGTACCCTTGGGGACTGGATGGGTTTTTAATGAGGCGGCTTGCTGACCCAATATTCTCATATCAAGAAAAGAAGTGGTTATTCTCATCTCAGTACGTTGCATGTGTATAGGTCTTGGGGGCTGATTGCTTGAATAGCACAGTTACAAACTCAATGACCCGGCCTTGATGCCTATGAGTTATAAGGGCCGATTACTCGCAAACGAGTACGGCTGCAATCTTATAACCGGACAAAGGAGCCAAACTTTCTTGACTTTTCTTACTTAAGCTCGATGTGACTCGCAATAAAAGTGGCATGATTTGCTCGCTTACGATTACAATCAGCCATGAAGCCCAATGGGACTTGCCTGACCCTGTTTTCGTATAGATGTAACAATATGATATCCACGCGAAAGCCGGCTTATAGTACAAGATTGTCAAAAGGGTCATCTAAACCACAAGTTATGCAAAGTATAAGGCTAAAAGCTGGAAACTCAACGTTTATCAAGCATAACTTCATTACCTATGTGAAACGGCTCCGGGTTTGAGCTTAGCAAACAACAAAACTCGTTCTCTTCGAAAAAACCACATATCCCAGACTCGGAAATTCGGGTCTTGGCGATTGGGGATTTTGGAAAGGAAAAAGTAGTTTAGTTGCTAAGGCTCAAAAACACCCAAACATCCGAGTCTTGGGGACTTGGGGGCTTAGAAGCAAGTCCGCTCGTCAAAACACCCATGAAACTTGGAAACCGAGTCTCACAAAAGGAATCATAAAGAAAGCCGGATATCAAGAACAAGTTGACTCAAAAGTGGATAAATTTAAACGATCAGAAGAAGCACAAAGTGTATCAAGAACTTAGAGTGCATTACAAACTCCGGTAAATAGTATCAAAGGTGCACAGGCGCACCACCCAAAAATAATTGTTTAAGCGGCACATTGGCCGACTAACGCATGAGAAGTGGCATTAAGGAGCAGGTATCACTCGGCATTCTAAGCCGCGGTGTCCATCTTCGCCTTACCCTTGCCATCACTTGGGGTAGCAGCAGCACCCGGATCAGCAGTGCTGGCTCTCGCAGGAGGAGGAACGACTGGTGTGGAGGTAGCGGGTGTAGAATCGGCTTCAGCCTTCTTTCTGGCAGCCTCCTCCCTCAACTTAGCAGCTTCCTCCTTCCATCGGGCAAGCATGTCATACGGCTTGGGAAGATCCGATTTGACAACTTCACCAGCAGCATCATATGCATGAACGAGGGAATCAACATCTAAACCGTCAGCAATCACGCTGGCCGGGTAACGGACCTCTTTCTGGACGGCTTGGAAATCCTTCACGGAGAACTTGGACCCATCAAGCTTGAATTCCGGGAAGCCGCCCATAAGCTTAGCAAGCTCGAGTTTAGGGAAATAAGCCTTGGCAAGGGCAAGCCCCCGGGTTACTCCAACCCGGCAGGACGAGCGTTTCCAGTGCCAAATCCATTCGGGGATAGTGGAGCAAGCGTCTAGCATTCTCTTCAGGTCGCCATGCCCTGTACCCGGCCACCGTATTTCTTGAAGGATCCATTTGGTTCCGGCGCATAGCTGCCGGATAACGCTCTTGATAGTTTTCAGCCTGGCAATGTCATCCTCGTCTGGCATCACTTCATCCGGACCTGCAGAAATGGAAACATAAGTCAGGAAATTCTGGCTATTTATCAAAAGGGTAACCCGGATGAAGAAACGTACCAAGCAAAGCACGATATGTGTCAGCAATTTGAACAGAAAGGCTCGTTAGATCATCCTCTGCTGTGTGAGCCCTCTTCCTATACTTCTTCATTATCGTCCGGTTCCTCCTGGCCTCAGCCTCGGCCGCCTCGCGCAGAGCCACCTCCTTTTCAATGAGCTTGGTGGCCTTTGCCAGTTTCTCCTCAGATTGAGTCACGAAGGACTGCATGGATGCAAGGAAGGATTAGCCGGGTAAAGGGGAAAGTTATCAGTCGTTTATATAGTAAAAGTTCCAAGCAAATTGTGAATTAATTCACTCGGAACTTGGGGACTGGATAAGGACACAAGCAATATTAGTCGGGTTTACCTCGTGTTTGGCTACTAAAGCATCCAAGATGTTTTCTTCATTAGCCCTCAAAGCGCGCAGGGTTTCGAGCATCTGGGCAAACGTCAGGTCCTCGGGTCGGACACCAGAAGAGCCGGCAGCCTGGTCGCCTGATGGGGGAGCTCTCCCCGCCCTTGGGGTCGAGACCCGGACAGTCTGAGTATCCGGGTTGGGAGAACCCATCCTCGTATCCGGAACCTCGATCTCCTCGTCTACTGGTTCGGATGAGGCAGGAGACTCGGCAGCTTGGTGAGGTGAGTCGCCCAAGGGGCCTTGTTCCTGGTCGTTCGCAATATCACTGCCAGTCGCGGATTCTATGTTTTCAGTCGGCTCCTCTGTCTGACGGTTATCCATCCCCACATTCTCCGGGTCACTAACGGTGACTTGAGCGCTAAAAGAAAGATGAAAGGGGGCGGTTAGCAATGGTGATCGAAAATTGTTAGGTATCAAAAGGTGTCATATAGTCATAAACTTACCCGGTGTTTACGGCGTAATCCGGCGGGAGCTCGCCGCTGGAAGCAGACGAAGATGTCAAAGGGACCGACAGTGGAACCCGGAATTGCCCGGCACGTGGATGGTTAGGAGAACGGTGGCGCTGAGGAGAATTGGAAGGACGAGGCGGAGGAGCATTGGCACGGTGGACTGGGGAGGTAGAGATGCCCGGGTTAAGGGGATCCTCACCCGGAGAACTCCGAGTTACTCTGCGCTTGGCTGGAAGAGAATCCTTCAAGAACGAAGAGTTCGATAATTGATGGTTAAGTCGTCGCATGGCGTCAAAGGAGTAAGGTTCAGAGGATATAGAGGAGAAAGGAACCTTGGACACTGCCCCTCTGGTCTTCCTCTTGGCTCCAATTGTTGCCTCTTGATCAGATTCGGTAGCCTCCGGGTCGTCCTCGTTGTTCTCACCTTCGTCCTCCAGCCCTGCGAACCGAGTGTGTGTCCGTGGGAAAAAGATTAAATGGGAGGAAAATGATGCAAGTAAAGATAATACAAGATTCGGACAAGTACCTTCACTATCATCGGCCGGCTCATCCTCTTCTTCCGGGTCTCTGGAAGGGGGGGAGGGTTCAACTCTCCAGAAGGGATCATCAGCCTAAGACAAAAGAGATGAAATTAAGGGTTAGAAGCTGTATCAAGTCAAAGTGTGGAAATAAGTTATATCGAATCTTACCGCTGGAGCCGGGTTTTCCCGAGTAAATGGAGGTAACCCGGCGATGTTCTTTATCACCTCTAGCTTTTCTGTCAAGAAGCCCTTAATGGTTTTGTTGGTATCGCCGGTCGCAAAGCTCTTGGTGGAGTATCGGAGTGCGTCCGTGGTATGCCCCGAGTACTCGCACATTAATTTGGTGCGGATGGAGTTGGCTTGGATTCGAAAATCAACCCATGTTTTCACTAAATTGAGCCCAAGGAGGCCTTGGGCTGAGAGGATGGCTATCTTAGCTAACAAGGGTAGGATCGCCTCCCTGTCTGAGTCAGGTGCGAAAGCATTGAAAGACTCGGAAGGCTCGAGGAGACTCTCCGAGTAGCCCGGCAGTTTCTTCTCGCTGTCTGGGGAGGTATCGTGGCAGTAAAAGAAAGATAGTTGCCAGTGTTTGACGTGGGAGTTTAGATTGAGGGTTGGCATTGGTGAATTCTTGCGGCGTTGGATGGATACCCCACCGCAGGTAAGAAGTGCCCCGTCACCGCTTTCGCGGCACGGCTTACACTGGAATAGTTCGATGAAGAGAGTCAAACTTGGCGGTACGCACAAGTATGACTCGGATAGAACGATGAAGTGGGTAATGTTCAACATAGAGTTAGGCCCTATGTCGAATACCCGGAGGCCATAATGGCTTAGGACCTCCCTGAAGAAAGGGTGACCCGGAGGACGGAATCCCCGGGTCACGTGCTCTATGAAGCAGATTGCCTCATTATCGGCGGGTGTGGGCCGGGTTTCGTCGCCCGGTGCTCTCCAGTGAATGTCCTTCTGAGAAGGGAGAATTCCTAACTCGGCTAACCCGTCCAGCTTGGCCTTTGTAACTTTGGAACGCCCCCAATTGGCGGATATGGCCTGGGTAGTCTTTGCCTGAGTCGGCTGTTTCCCTTGCCTTTTGGGAGCCATGGGATCGACCTGCAAAACACGAGAAAAAGAGGTACAGAAAATTAGACCCGGAAAGCTAAGCTGGGTATTTGGAGAAGAGCCGGGTTATCATATGGCCACCGTGGAGTTGGGCCTAGCTACTTATCAAAGCATCTTAACCCGGCCTCCATATATTTGTGAGTTTGGTATTTTTGCAGGGAATAGCAAGCATTTCAAGGAAGAATCCGTGAAGCCCAAGCTATTTTGGGGACTACTGATGGAGGGATAATAACCCGGTAGGCCAACTCCAAGGCGTAATCCGGCCCAAAGGACTCTGTGCAGGATCCGGCTAAGGATAAAGAAACTTCCGGAAGGCCCAAGTTTGTAGGCCCAGTAACCCGGATTGTGGGTTACGGTAAAGGAAGGTTAGGGTTTGTATGCCGTGTCTGGGTAGGATCCAGGGTGCGTCTTGAAGGACAAGCCGGGGGGTACGGGTGCTTTATAATCCGACCCCTAGGTCTAGTTGAGAGATCTAAGAACCCTAGTAGCACTGCTTGATATCGAGCATCCAGTGTATACAAGAGATCGAGTTAATATATTGAGACCGGAGACTCGGCGACTTGATTGCCGGCTACCAGATCGAGTTCCACCATGTTTTCCTCCGAGCTAAACCCTCTCCCAAACGCCTGTGTAGTCTTGCCCCAAGATCAGTTACCCCCGGTAACGTCTGCCGTGATAATCCCACGACAACATGTAGAACTAAGAACTATAATGAAATCTCTTGGAGTTTTTTGTTCGCGATATCAACCGTAATTAGTAATTAGATTGGAGCAACGACAATCTCAATCATTCATCCACGCGAACTTGATTAATGATTTTTGGATTCCCCTTGAGTTGGACATCCAAAAAGATGCAAAGCCATGAACGATGCGCTAACTTTGTCGGGGATGATCCCCCAAAAGTGCAGGCCGCTATAATGTTGAAAAAAAAATTATAACTCCAATAGAATCAAACCAACGAAAAGAAATAATAACAACGTAAACTCACGATTCGTGGGGACACAGATTTGTCAGCGCCACGACACTGCAAAAAATAAATAGATTAATGTTTTTCGCAAAAACACCACGACGCAGACGGAGGCAAGGGACCAAAAATATCTATGGCGGCGGTTGTTCTTTAAAACCCTGGGAGGGGAATTGATATGTGATGCTACACCTTGACGGTGCCTTGAGGCGCCAGAAATTCTTTGCTATGGATGGTGTGTTGGGAACCCCAAGATGAGGGTGTGATGAGTGCAGCGGTAAGAATTTCCCTCAGTTAAGAACCAAGGTTATCAATCCAGTAGGAGAAAGAGGATCTTCGGAAGGTTGATGCCACTAACGATGGTGATGGCGCCTCACCGGTGTCAGCAACAACGCGGAACCTGAACACAACACAACCAAAATACTTTGTCCCAACGGTACAGTGAGTTTGTCAATCTCACCGGTCTTGCTGAAAACAAAGATTAGACGTATAGTGTGGAAAATAATGTATGCTTGCAGTAAGTAAAGAAAACAGGGAACCGTAGTGGTTTGTTTAACAGTGTAGAAAAATGGACCGGGGTTCATAGGTTCACTAGTGGTGTCTCTCCATAAAAGATAGCATGCTGGGTGAACAAATTACATCTAGGCAATTGACAGATAGAGGTTGCACCGTAGTGCACATTCATGACATGATGACTACTATGATATTTAGTGCGGCCATTACAACAATATACATAGACCATAATCCAACTGCATCTATGACTAATAATCCACCCTTAGGTTATCATCCGAACCCCCTAAGCTATTAAGTTGCAAGCAACAGATAATCGCATTAAGGAATGTGTGTACTATAAGCAATGATTGTGCACGCGGGCGCTCACACCGCTGTTTTCTCCCTAGTGGCAACAACACATCCTCCCCCATCACGTTTCTTTCACTGGAGCACAGGCGAAAATGAGGCATGAACCCAACTATCGAGCATAAATACTCCCTCTTGGAGTCACTAGCAACTACTTGGCCAGAGCAAGCACTAGCAACGGAAAGCATGCAAGATCACAAATAACATATGCAATTAAGAATATAATCAACTTGGCATAAGTTCAATATTCATCGGATCCTAGCAAACACGACACATAGAATTACATAAGAACAATCTCGATCATGTTAGGCAGCTCACGAGATCTAAACATTGAGGCATAGGAGGAGAAAACAACCATCTAGCTACTACTATGGACCCGTAGTCCAAGGATGAACTACTCACACATCACTCCGGAGGCAGGCATGGTGATGAAGAGGCCTCCGGTGATCATCTCCTCTCCGGCAGGGTGCCGGAAGATAGCTTCAGAACCCCCTGATCTAGGGTTGACGACGACGGCGGCTACAAAAATTTTTGGGGATTTTTTATCAGGTGCCTAGGGTTTTCCTTCGGGGGGAATAAATAGGCGAAAGGGCAAAGACGATGGAGCCCTGGGGGCCCCACACCACCCCTCGACACGGCCAAGGGGGGCGCCACCCTATGGTGTGGGCCCCCTGAGGCCCCCCTCCGGGTCTCTGTGGAACCTTCGGGAATTCTAAGACTTCCGGGCTTCGAATTTTCCAATTCCGAGAATATTTCCAGAACAACTTTTATGAAACTAAAAACAGCAGAAAATAGGGAACTGGCTCTGTGGCATCTTGTCTATAGGTTAGTCCAGAAAATCGATAAAAATGACATAAAGAAGGGAGAAAACATGTAGCAATTGGCATAATATCATCATGGAACATCAGAAATTATAGATACGTTGGAGACATATCAAGCATCCCCAATCTTAGTTCCTACTCGTCCTCGAGTAGGTAAACGATAAACAAAATAATTTCTGGGGTGACATGCTACCACACAATCTTGATCATAAAAATGTAAAAGCATATATAAGCTGAGATCATAGAACTTTAACACAAACATGGTAAATAGAAGTTTAATAATAAAGCATAGCAATCACTTTGCATCATGAGAAGTATCTCAAATAAAAGATCATGAATAACAATGCAAAGAAAGATATACGTTTGTTTCAAGTATAGAGAAATCATGGCAAAGTGGTATTTCGCTAGTCCTTAAGAGCGGGGAAAAACATAAATGCCAGACACCTTCAAAGTTCATGAGGAAGACTAGAACAAATAATTTGAGAACAAGCAATAACACATCATGAATCAATTAATAATGTTTCTGGGACAAATGCACATAAAACTCAGAATGGCAAAAATGCTCTCTCAACTGTGCATAAAGTTAGAAGATGGAGACTCAACATAAAAGTAAAAGAAAGGCCCTTCGCAGAGGGAAGCAGGGATCACTCATGTGCTAAAGCTTTTATTTTATTAAATAGAGGTATTAAAAGTTTGACACTCCTCCCATGCATTTTTCACAAACCATAGCTAACCGAATCCTCGGGTGCCTGCCAACAATCACATACCATGGAGGAGTGTCTATATTTTGGGAGATGTATGCTAATGTCAACGAAGGGTAAACAGAAAATACAGTACGTCACAAGCCAACTAGATTTCACAAGAGCGGCTCCCACATGAGGGACGCAACTGGTATAGAAGGTCATCCCTCTTTCTCTTTTGTTTACACAATTATGCCTTGACTGATAAATCGGGGGAAAAAATAGTGGAACCCCTCTGCCAGCTCTTCTATCAATTGGATAAGAGGATGAAGACACTAGTCCAGGGTGTGAAATCCAATCAACAAGTGAGATAAAGATTCTCTATTTACGTCCTCATGAGCAAAAACAGGAACACAAAGCAGGAGTAATTTCGAAGGTTTTAAAGGTAACACATGAGCAATTTACTTGGAGTGGCAGTTAAATACCACATGTAGGTAGGTATGGTGGACACAATGGTAAAACTTGGTTTTAGGGAGTTGGATGCACGAGTAGAATTCCATACTCAGTACAAGTGGAGGCTAGTAAAAGACTGGGAGCGACAAATCAAGAGAGCATAAGAGCCATAATCATGCATAGCGACATAAACATCATTAATAAAAGCATAAGCGGTATCACAAGTTCAAAAAGTAAATGATCATAGAGGCTATTAGTGACTGGTTCATAGTCATAAACATGGAGTGAGCATGCGCCAAGTCAACCAAATAAAACATTCGAAAGAGAATACCATAAATTTATGCTTCAATGTGACAAGAACAACTCATGATTCTTTCAATGGCACATTAAACACTCTCAACTATTTGAGGCTAATCATGCTACTCAATAAGCACAAGGTTTTAAAACTAAAATAACATCCAGCATGATATGAAAAAGTTCTAGCCATAGTCTATACAAGCTTCTACTTGCACCATTAAAAATTCTACTTCAAGCAGCAATTTCTTTTCCCAACAAGCACCATACAAGATAGGTTTTAACAAAAAATACTCTACATGATACAACAAGAAAAAATGCGAGCACTCACATAACACTACTAAAACTAACAGCTCTTAGATAAGAGATGCATGCAAAACATGAGCTAAATAAATGCAGCAGCCAGACAAAGATTAAGAATACAAATTATTCCCATGAAAAAGCGGAGCGTGTCACTCTCCAATAAAAGAATGCTAGGATCCAACCAAGCTTATTGAAAAAATAAAAACAAACTGAAAGAAAAAATAAAAGACTCTCCAAGTAAAGCACATAAGATGTGACCGAATAAAAATATAGTTTCACTAGAAGTGACATGATAATTTGTCAATGAAGAAGGGAATGCCTTGGGAATCCCCAAGCTTAAACGCTTGAGTATTCTTGGAATTTCCTGGGATGTACCTCCGGAGCATACCCAAGCTTAGGCTTTTCACTCTTCTTGATCACATCATATCATCCTCTTCTCTTGACCCTTGAAAATTTCCTTCACACCAAACTTCTCACAATCTTCATTAGCAACATTAGTGCAATCAAAATAATAAATTCACATGGTTCAGTTTCAACACAAGCCTAAAACTCATAAACACACTAGCTATTGTCACAACTTATTTTAAAAATCTTTTTCTCAAAAGAACACCAAAAGAAAGAGATTAAGATGCAAATGCAATTATTGGCAGAAATCTGTCAAAACAGGAAAGCAGGTAAAGATGAATTTTTAGAAAATCTTCTGTTGCTCAAATCAAAAAGTGTTAAACTAAGAAAAGTTGAGTATATAGCCCAGTATTATGCACACAAAAACTCAGGTCATTTCGAATTTTCTGTGATTTTATACGAATTTAACAGTGGAGAGCAGAAATCTGTTTCCTGCGCAGAAATCCGAAATATAGTCTCAACTTTCCACTAGAGGCTTTACTTGGCTCAACAAAGACACAAAACAAAAGATATAGTGGGGTTGCTAAGGAAATAGACAACACCCAGGTGCAAATAAAACAAAAAGAAACGACAGAAAACGGGTTGTCTCCCGGTAGCGCTTTTCTTTAACGCCTTTCAGCTAGGCATAGAAAGCAACTCAAGTATTTTTAAGTGAAGAAGCATCAACATCGTAACTTTCTCTAATAATATAGTCAAAAGTTAGCTTCATTATCTTTCTAGGAAAGTGTTCCATACCTTTCTTGAGTGGGAACTGATATTTAATACTCCCCTCTTTCATATCAATAACAACACCAATAGTTCTAAGAAAAGGTCTTCCCAAAACAATAGGACAAGAAGCATTGCATTCAATGTTCATAGCAACAAAATAAACAGGGACAATGTTATTGTTAACCATAATAAGAACATCATCAATTATACCAAAAGGTTTCTTCTTAGCATTGTCAGCAAGATGAACATCCAAATAACAGTGTTCCAATGGTGGTAGATCAAGCATATCATAAAGCTTTTTAGGCATAAGAGAGATACTAGCACCAATATCACACAAAGCATTGCAATCAAAATCATGTACTTTTATCTTAATGATGGGCTCCCAACCATTACCTAATTTACTAGGGATAGATGTTCCAAGTTTCATCTTTTCTTCTCTAACTTTCATGAGAGTATTGGTAATATGTTTAGTAAAGGCCATATTCACGGCACTAGCATTGGGACTTCTAGCAAGCTTTTGTAGGAACATAATAACTTCAGAAGTATTGCAATCATCAAAATCAAAAAAATTATCATCAAAAGTAATGGGACCATTATCTCCCACATCTCTAAAACTTGCAGCACTTTTATCAGAAGCAATTTCAGCAATTTGAGGCAATTTAGCACATTTCACCGAAGGGGTGGAGACTTTGTTAACACCAATTACTTTACCATTGATAGTAGGAGGTTTACTAGCACTTGGAGCTTCAGTTTTACTAGTGGTGGTGATAGTGCGAACTCTAGCAATATTATTCTTTTTAGTCAATTCATCTTCTCTTTCCCACCTAGCACGTAATTCAGCCATCAACCTAACATTATCATCAATTCGAACTTGGATGGCATTGGTTGCAGCAAAAGGATTATCTCCAATGGTTTTAGTTTTATCAGCCATTTTATTGATCAAAGAAAATTGTGCCTCTGACAGGGCCGAAATACTAACCTCAACCCTTGAAAATTTACCTTGCAAACCAGAGATTTCCCTATTTAAATTCCCAATTTGTTGGCTAATAGTTCTCAACATAGCAGATTGCTCTTCCATAGTTTTAGTAAACAACTTATTTTGTTCATATTGCATTTGCATAAAGTTCTTAGTTGATTTTTCAACTTCTACAATCCTTTCCTCACTAGGCATTCTAGATCTACTATAAGAATAACCACTACCACTATTGGGAGGATATGACTTATAATTATTTCCACCAAAATTATTTCTAATAGCATTATTGTTAAAAATTATTATTTCTAATAAAGTTCACTTTAACATGCTCTTATTGAGCAACCAAAGAGGCTAAAGAAATATTATTTGGATCAACTTGAGCTTTACCATTAACAAGCATAGACATAATAGCATCAAGCCTTTCACTCAAAGAGGAGGTTTCCTCAACAGAATTTACCTTCTTACCCTATGGAGCTCTCTCAGTGTGCCACTCTGAATAATTTATCATCATATCATCTATAAGCTTTGTTGCATTGCCCAAAGTGATGGCCATAAAGGTACCTCCAGCAGCTGAATCCAATAGGTTCCTTGAGGATAAATTCAGTCCTGCATAAAAGGTTTGTATAATCATCCAAGTAGTCATTCCATGAGTGGGACAATTATTCACCATAGTTTTCATTCTTTCCCAAGCTTTATCAACATGTTCATTATCAAATTGTTTAAAATTCATTATGTCACTTCTCAAGGATATAATCTTAGCAGGAGGATAATATTTTCCAATGAAAGCATCTTTACACTTAGTCCATGAATCAATACTATTTCTAGGAAAAGATAGCAACCATTCTTTAGCTCTTCCTCTCAAAGAGAAAGGAAATCATTTCAGTTTGATAATATCTCCATCCACATCTTTATATTTTTGCATCTCACATAGTTCAAAAAAATTATTAAGGTGAGCAGCAGCATCATCAGTACTAACACTAGAAAAATTCTCTTTCATAACAAGATTTAATAAAGCAGGTTTAATTTCATAGAAAGCGGCAGTAGGAGTAGGTGGAGCAATAGTTATGCAAATAAAATCATTATTGTTTGTGCTAGTGAAGTCACACAACTTAGTATTCTCAGAGTAACTCATTTTAGCAAAATAAAAGCAAGCAAATAAATAACAACTATAAAGTAAACTAATTTTTGTGTGTGTTTTTGATATAAAGAAGCAAAACAAGACAAAAATAAAAACAAGACAATAAACAAAATAAAGAGATTGAGAGTGAGAGACTCCCTTTGCCAGAAGACTTCTTTCTCCCCGGCAACGGCGCCAGAAATTCTTTGATGCTACACCTTGATGGTGCCTTGAGGCGCCAGAAATTCTTTCCTATGGATGGTGTGTTGGGTACCCCAAGAGGAGAGTGTAATGAGTGCACGGTAAGAATTTCCCTAAGTTAAGAACCAAGGTTATCAATCCAGTAGGAGAAAGAGGATCTCCAGAAGGTTGATGCCACTGACGGTGGTGATGGAGCCTCACCAGTGTCAGCAACAACGCGGAACCTGCACACAACACAACCAAAATACTTTGTCCCAACGGTACAGTGAGGTTGTCAATCTCACCGGTCTTGCTGAAAACAAAGATTAGACGTATAGTGTGAAGAATAGTGTATGCTTGAGTAAGTAAAGAAAACAGGGAATTGTAGTGGTTTGTTTAATAGTGTAGGAAAATGGACTGGGGTTCATAGGTTCACTAGTGGTGTCTCTCCATAAAAGATAACATGTTGGGTGAACAAATTACAGCTAGGCAATTGACAAATAGAGGTTGCACCGTAGTGCACATTCATGACATGATGACTACTATGATATTTAGTGCGGGCATTACAACAATATACATAGACCGTAATCCAACTGCATCTATGACTAATAATCCACCCTCAGATTATCATCCGAACCCACTTAGGTATTAAGTTGCAAGCAACAGATAATCGCATTAAGCAATGTGTGTAATGTAAGTAATGATTGAGCACGCGAACACTCACACCGCTGTTTTCTCCCTAGTGGCAACAACACATCCTCCCCCGTCACGTTTCTGTCACTCGAGAACATGCGAAAAAGGAGGCATGAACCCAACTATCGAGCATAAATACTCCCTCTTGGAGTCACTAGCAACTACTTGGCTAGAGAAACCACTAGAAACGGAAAGCATGCAAGATCACAAATAACATATGCAATAAATACTATAATCAACTTGGCATAAGTTCAATATTCATTGGATCCCAGCAAACACAATACATAGAATTAGGTAAGAACAATCTCGAGCATGTTAGGCAGCTCACGAGATCTAAACATTGAGGCATAGGAGGACAAGACAACCATATAGCTACTGCTATGGACCCGTAGTCCAAGGATGAACTACTCACATATCACTCCGGAGGCAGGCATGGTGATGAAGAGGCCTCCGGTGATGATCTCCTCTCCGGAAGGGTGCCGGGAGACAGCTTCAGAACCCCCCTGATCTTGGGTTGACGACGACGGCGGCTGCAGAACTTTTCGGGGATTTTTTATCAGGTGCCTAGGGTTTTCCTTCGGAGGGGAATAAATAGGCGAAAGGGCAAAGGCGGTGGAGCCCTGGGGGTCCCACACCGCCCCCCGACGTGGCCAAGGGGGGCGCCACCCTATGGTGTGGGCCCCCTAAGGCCCCCCTCCGTGTCTCTTCGGGACTCCGTGGAACCTTCGAGCATTTTAAGACTTCCGGGCTTAAAATTTTCCAATTCCGAGAATATTTCCAGAACAACTTTTCTGAAACTAAAAACATCAGAAAACAGGGAACTGGCTCTATGGCATCTTGTCAATAGGTTAGTATGGAAAATCGATAAAAATGACATAAAGAAGGGAGGAAACATGTAGCAATTGGCATAATATCGTCATGGAACATCAGAAATTATAGATACGTTGGAGACGTATCAATATTCTTTGAGTGCAAATCTGATAATGTTGTTTTTATTTGGTCTCTCATTAATTCATGCATAATCAAACGTATAACTCTAGCAATAGCATTCGTATGGATCAGGAGTTTCTGCTGCCCACATCATCCTGTTTGACGAAACGACACTACGAGAATCAATCAAAACACTGACATCCTTTTGCCGGGTCCGTCAGCGTAGACCTCGACTAGGTAGCCCAAAGTGCATAGTTTTTTTTTGAGCAACACCAACGACAATGACGTCAGCATAGCTCAAACAGAGCTATGCCGTCGGCCTAGCTCTGTTTTTTTTTACTCACTCATCATTTTGAGCATAACTTTTGCATTCGAATTCGGATTTTGATTTCCTTTATCTCGTTTCGAAGAGGAGAAGCAGATCTAGATCATCATGGATATTGTTCAAGATATATTTTTCAAAAAAAAAAGAGCAAGGATGGAACCACCAATAGAGGGTTAAGGGTTTCGCCGGAGAGGGGCTCCGGATCGTCGGAATCCAAACAAAAGCTAGGTGGTGCCATACCAAGTGTGTACACGTGTGTTTTGGGTTGTAGATGCCTGCTACTTATGATGGCGACCGTGGCGAGAGGAATTCTTCTTATATATGTTTGTTTGGTCAGCGACAACGGCGCCAGAAATTTCCTTGATGTTGTGTGTTGGGATACCCCAAGAGGAGGGTGTGATGAGCACAGCGGTAGGAAATTCCCCTTAGTTAAGAACAAAGGTTATCAATCCAGTAGGAGGAAGAGGATCTCAGGAAGTTTGATGCCAGTGACGATGGTGCTAGCGCTTCACCGGTGTCAGCAACAACGTGGAACCTGCACACAGCACAACCAAAATACTTTGTCCCAACGGTACAGTGACGTTGTAAATCTCACCGGTCTTGCTGAAAACAAAGATTAGACGTACAGTGTGGAAAATGATGTATGCTTGCAGTAAGTAAAGAAAGCAGGAAATAGTTGTGGTTTGTTTAACAGTGTGGAAAAATGGACCGGGGTTCATAGGTTCACTAGTGGTGTCTCTCCATAAAAGATAGCATGGTGGGTGAACAAATTACAGCTAGGCAATTGACAAATAGAGGTTTGCACCGTAGTGCACATATAACATGATGATTACTATGATATTTAGTGCGGGCATTACAACAATATACATAGACCGGCATCCATCTGCATCTATGACTAATAATCCACCCTCAGGTTATCATCCAAACCCCCTTAGGTATTAAGTTGCAAGCAATAGATAACTGCATTAAACAATGTGTGTAATGTAAGCAATGATTATGCACGCGGGCACTCTCACCGCTGTTTTCTCCCTAATGGCAACATCACATCCCCCTTCACGTTTCTGTCACTCGAGCAAGGTGGTGAGGAGGCATGAACCCACTATCGAGCATAAATACTCCCTCTTGGAGTCACTAGAAACTGCTTGGCCAGAGTAACCACTAGTAACGGAAAGCATGCAAGATCACAAATAGCATATCCAAATAAAGACTATAATCAACTTGGCATTAGTTCAATATTCATCGGATCCCAGCAAACACAACATATAGAATTACATAAGATCAATCTCGATCATGATAGGCAGCTCACAAGATCTAAACATGGAGGCATATGAGGACAAGACAACCATCTAGCTACAGCTACAAACCCGTAGTCCAAGGATACTCACGCATCACCCCGGAGGCAGGCATGGTGATGTAGATGCCTCCGGTGATGATCTCCTCTCCAGCAGGGTGCCGGAAACAGCTTCAGAACCCCCTGATCTAGGGTTGACGGTGACGGCGGCTGTGGAACTTTTCGGGGATTTTTTATCAGGTGTTTAGGGTTTTCCATCCCTGGGGCTTAAATAGGCGAAAGGGCAAAGGCGGTGGAGCTCCAGGGGCCCCACACCTATAGGTGGAGTGGCTAGGGGGGCCCGTGCCACCCTATGGTGTGGCCCCCTGGTGCCCGTCTTCGACTCCTCTTCGGTGTTCTGGATGCTATCAGGGAAAATAGGAACTTCGGGCTTTGTGGGGTCCAATTTCGAGAATGTTTCCAGAACAACTTTTCTAAAACCAAAAACAACAGAAAACAGGGAATTGACACTTGGCATCTTGTTAATAGGTTAGTCCCGGAAAACGTATAAAAATGCTATAAATAAGGGAGAAACAAGTAGGAGTTGACATAATATGATCATGGAGCATCAGAAATTATAGATACGTTGGAGACGTATCAAGCATCCCCAAGCTTAGTTCCTACTCGTCCTCGAGTAGGTAAACGATAAAACACAATAATTTCTGAGGTGACATGCTACTAACATAAACTTGATCAATATAATGTAAAAGCATATGCACACTGAGATCATAAAACTCAAACACAAACATGATAATAGAACTTTAATAATAAAGCATAGCAATTACTTTGCATCACGAAGAGTAACTCAAATAAAGGATGATGGAATAATAATGCAAAGAAAGGTAAACGTTTGTTTCAGGTATAGAGAAAGAATGGCAAAGTGATATTTCGCTAGTCCTTAAGAGTGGGGCACAACATAAATGCAAGGACGCATGCAAAGTTCATGAGGAAGACTAGAACAAATAATTTAATAACAAATAATATCACATCATGAAGTAATTATTGATGCTTATGGGACAAATGCACATAGAACTCAGAATGGAAAAAATGCTCTATCAACTGTGCATAAAGTTAGAAGATGGAGACTCGACATAGGAGTAAAAGAAAGGCCCTTCGCGGAGGGAAGCAGGGATCACTCATGTGCTAGAGCTTTTATTTTATTAAACAGAGGTATTAAAAGTTTGACACCGATTGTCTAGATTTTGGGAGATGTATGCTAATGGCAACGAATGGTAAACATAAAATACAGTATGTCACAAGACAACTAGATTCACAAGAGCGGCTCCCATGGTGAAGGACGCAACTGATGTAGAAGGTCATCCCTCTTTCTCTTTTGTTTACACAATTATGCTTTGACTGATAAATCAGGGGTAAAAATAGTGAAGAGAATTTGTTTGTATTAATTTGGGGCTGGGCACCCCGCTGCCCGCTCTTCTATCATTTGGATGAGCGGATGAAGCCACTAGTCCAGGGTGCAAAATCCAATCAACAAGTGAGATAAAGATTCTCTATTTACGTCCTCATGAGCAAAAACGGGAACATAAAGCAGGAGTAATTTTGAAGGTTTTAAAGGTAACACATGAGCAGTTTACTTGGAGTGGCAGTTAAATACCACATGTAGGTAGGTATGGTGTACATAATGGGAAAAACTTTGGTTTAAGGGAGTTTGGATGCACGAGTAGAGCTCATACTCGGTACAGGTGGAGTCTAGCAAAAGACCGGGAGCGACAAATCAAGAGAGCATAAGAGCCATAATCATGCATAGCGACATAAGCATCATTAATTAAAACATAAGCAGTATCACAAGTTCAAAAACTAAGTGGTCATGGAGGCTATTCGTGACTGCTTTCTAGTCATAAACATGGTGTGAGCATGCGCCAAGTCAACCAAATAAAACATTCGAAAGAGAATACCATATATTGATGCTTAATGACAAGAACAACTCATGAATCTTTCAATACATATTAAACACTCTCAGCTATTTGAGGCTAATCATGCTACTCAATAACCACAAGGATTTAAAACTAAAATAACATTTAGCATGGCATGAAAAAGTTCTAGCCACAGTCTATACAAGCTTCTACTAGTACTTTTATAAATTCTACTGCAAGCATCAGTTTTCTTTCTCCCAACAAGCACCATACGAAAACATGCTTTAAAAAAATACTCTTTATGATAGAGCAAGCAAACATGAGAGTACTCACATAACACTACTAAAACTAACAGCTCTTATAAGAGATGCATGCAAAACAGAAGCTAAATAAATGCAACAGCTAGACAAAGATTAAGAATACAGAGTATTCTCATGAAAAAGCGGAGCGTGTCAGTCTCCAATAAAAGAATGTTGGGTTCCAACCAAGCTTATTGAAAAATTAAAAACAAACTGAAAGCAGAAACAAAAACAAACTGAAAACAAAAATAAAAGACGCTCCAAGTAAAGCACATAAGATGCAACCGAATAAAAATATAGTTTCACTAGAAGTGACCTGATAATTTGTTGATGAAGAAGGGGATGCCTTGGGCATACCCAAGCTTAGACGCTTGAGTCTTCTTGGAATTTCCTGGGATGTACCACCGGTTCATCCCCAAGCTTAGGTTTTTCACTCTTCTTGTTTACATCATATCATCCTCTTCTCTTGACCCTTGAAAACTTCCTTCACACCAAAATTATCACAATCTTCATTAGCAACGTTAGTGCAATTGAAATAATAAATTAACATGGTTCAGTTTCAACACTAGTCTAACACTCAAAAACACATTAGCTACTGTCACAACTTATTTTAGAACTCTTTTTCTCAAAAGAACACCAAAAGAAAGAGATTAAGATGCAAATGCGAGAAATGGCAGAAATCTGTCAAAACAGAACAACAGGTAAAGATCAATTTTTTCAAAAATCTTGCTCAAATAAAAAATTTGTCAACTAAGAAAAGTTGCGTATATAACTCAGGATTAAGCAAAAAAAAAAACTAAGGTCATTTTGAATTTTATGTGATTTTTAACGGAATTAACAGTGGACAGCGGAAATCTGTTTCCTGTGCAGAAATCCAAAATATAGGCTCAACTTTCCACTAGAGGCTTTACTTGGCTCAACAAAAACTCAAAATAAAAGATACATCGGGGTTGTTATGGAAATAGACAACACCCAAGTGCAAAGCACACCAAATAAAATGAAAGAAAACGGGTTGAAAACAGCGAAATAAAAGGGGTTTTCTCCCGGTAGCGCTTTTCTTTAACGCCTTTCAGCTAGGCATAAAAGGGCAACTCAAGTATTTTCAAGTGAAGAAGCATCAACATTGTTATGAAGCTTGCGTTTATCTTTCTTACCCTTATTCTTTTTAGGGAACTTATGGTCCAAGCATGATTTGGAGATGAAAGTCATGGTACCTTTTCCCATATCAATAGTTGCTCCTAAGAGCTTCAGCAGAGATCTTCCAAGGGTAATTTGTCCTCCTTATGCACATTCAATAACAAGATAATCAGTGGAGACTATTTTTCCTAGGAGTTTTTTAAACACTCCCTCAGCTATCCCAATGGAAAATATAGTGGTGTTATTAATGAGAGGAATTTCCTCTCCTCCGTCAGCTAGCCCCCAAAGGTTCAAAGATTCATAAATTTCCTTAGGCATAAGACAAGATTCAGACATGATATCACAACGAGCATGAATGTTTCACCATTTATAACAACTTTAACCAAAGGGATCATATTTGGATTCAAAATTTATTGGGACATGATCAAGATGTTCACGAATTTGGCTATATCCCTCTTTCAAGATAGAAATATGTGACTCAAGAGTATTTAATTTAGCATAAATACTTGCAAAGGCTTTATCGGAACTACTGGTTAAGCTGTAGGTTGCAATTAATTTTCTTATAGCATTGAAAGCTTGATCTTTATCATAATTAAGGAAATCACCTCCTACCACAGTATCCAAAGCATATCTATAACAAAGAACAAGATCAAAGTAAAAGCTACGAAGAAATAGATTTAGAGTCACTTTAGGTTCCATTTTGCAATAGGAATCAAAAGCTCTAGACCAAGCTTCTTTGAAGTTCTCATCATTCCCTTGTTTGGAAGTAAAGATTGTTTCTTTTTGTGACATAATGACAGGAACAAAACTAAACATAAAAACAAGCAAATAAATAACAGGAATGAAGTAAACTAAATTTTTTGTGTTTTTGATATAGAAAAGAAAAAAAGACAAAAATAAAAAAGACAATAATCAAAATAAAGAGGTGAGAGTGAGAGACTCCCCTTGCCGGAATACATCTTCCTCCCCGGCAATGGTGCCATAAATTTCCTTGCTACTTATGATGGCGACCGTGGCGGGAGGAAGTCTTCTTATATATGTTTGTTGGTCCCCGACAACGGCGCCACAAATTTCCTTGATGTTGTGTGTTGGGATACCCCAAGAGGAGGGTGTGAAGAGCACAGCGGTAGGAAATTACCCTTAGTTAAGAACCAAGGTTATCAATCAAGTAGGAGGAAAATGATCTCACGAAGGTTGATGCCACTGACGGTGGTGCTGGCGCTTCACCGGTGTCTGCAACAACGTGGAACCTGCACACAACACAACCAAAATACTTTGTCCCAACAGTACAGTGAGGTTGTCAATCTCACCGGTCTTGCTAAAAACAAAGATTAGACGTATAGTGTGGAAAATGATGTATGCTTGAAGTAAGTAAAGAAAGCAGGAAATAGTTGTGGTTTGTTTAACAGTGTGGAAAGATGGACCGGGGTTCATAGGTTCACTAGTGGTGTCTCTCCATAAAAGATAGCATGCTGGGTGAACAAATTACAGCTGGGCAATTGACAAATAGAGGTTGCACCGTAGTGCACATATAACATGATGATTACTATGATATTTAGTGCGGGCATTACAAGAATATACATAGACCGACATTCATCTGCATCTATGACTAATAATCCACCCTCAGGTTATCATCCGAATCCCCTTAGGTATTAAGTTGCAAGCAACAGATAACTGCATTAAACAAAGTGTGTAATGTAAGAGATGATTATGCACGCGGGCACTCTCACCGCTGTTTTCTCCCTAATGGCAACAACACATCCCCCCTTCACGTTTCTGTCACTCGAGCAAGGTGGTGAGGAGGCATGAACCCACTATCGAGCATAAATACTTCCTCTTGGAGTCACTAGCAACTACTTGGCCAGAGCAACCACTAGTAACGGAAAGCATGCAAGATCACAAATAGCATATGCAAATAAAGACTATAATCAACTTGGCATAAGTTTAATATTCATCGGATCCCAGCAAACACATCATATATAATTACATAAGATCAATCCTAGGCAGCTCACGAGATCTAAACATGGAGGCACATGAGGAGAAGACAACCATCTAGCTACAGCTACGGACCCGTATTCCAAGGATGAACTACTCACGCATCACTCCGGAGGCAGGCATGGTGATGTAGAAGCATCCGATGATGATCTCCTCTCCGGCAGGGTGCCGGAAACAGCTTCAGAACCCCCCTAGTCTAGGGTTGACGGTGACGGCGGCTGTGGAAATTTTCGGGGACTTTTTCAGGTGTTTAGGGTTTTCAATCCCGGGGGCTTAAATAGGCGAATGGGCAAAGGCGATCGAGCTCCAGGGGCCCCACATCTATCGGGGGCGCGGCCAGGGGGACCCGCGCCACCCTATGGTGTGGCCCCCTGGTGCCCGTCTTCGACTCCTCTTCGGTGTTCTGGATGCTTCCGGGGAAAATAGGAACTTCGGGCTTTGTGGGGTCCAATTCCGAGAATGTTTCTAGAACAACTTTTCTGAAACCAAAAATAGCAGAAAATAGGGAACTGGCAGTTGGCATCTTGTTAGTAGGTTAGTCCCGGAAAACGTATAAAAATTCTATAAATAAGGGAGAAAACAAGTAGCAATTAACATAATATGATCATGGAGCATCAGAAATTATAGATACGTTGGAGACGTATCAATGTCCAAGATTCTAGTCTGGGATGTTAGCAGTTTCACCATCATCAGTTTCTCTCCAGTGAGTTTGTGGACATATAGGTGGAAACTCCCACATCGGTCGAACCACAGGAAATCTTGTGAAGAGTTTGGGTAAACTTTTTTTTGGGTGTTCTTAGGGATACCCTAACACAACAAAGAAAAAAAATACACTTCTCTACCCCTTTTGACGCCGGTACCAGGTGTAGACGTATAAGCTGGGTTTTTTCCCAGCGGGGGTAGGGTTTCACCGAAGAGGGGCTCCGGAGCATCGGAATCCAACCAACCGCTATGAGGTGTAATACCAAGTGTGTTCAATTGTGTTTTGGTTTGTAGATGTCCAAGATTCCTCTCCAGGTTGTTAGCGGTTTCACTGTCATGAGTTTCTCTCTGGTGAGTTTGTGGACGTATAGGTGGAAACTCCCACTTTGGTCGAATCAGAGGGGAATCATGTGAAGAGTTGATGACCCACAAGTATAGGGGGTGTATCATAGTACTTTCGGTAAATAAGAGTGTCGAACTCAACAAGGAGCAGAACGTGTTGACAATCAGGTTGGATAGAGGATTCACTGTAAACACTAGCAAACGGGCTTTTTGTCGTTTTTGATATAACAGATAAATAAAGTGCGAGTAAATAAAAGAGAGTAAATACAATTGCAGCGGGTGGCCCAATCCTTTTGAGAGCAAAGGACAAGCCGGTTGGTCTACTTATGATTACCAAACATTCTCGAGGACACATGGGAATTTCGTCAAGTGATTTCATTTCATACAATTGATTAATATTTATTGTTTTGATAGGTGTTGTGTGGGTGAACCTATGCTAATGCACCGTCCAACTAGGACTAATACATACTTGTGATTATACCCCTCGTAAGCATCCGCAAATACAAAAAAGTTATTAAGATAAATCTAACCACATCCTTAAAACTCTGGGATCCTACACTCCCTCGGGTATCGGTCTCCTAATGGGGGTTTAGGTTTCTGTCACTCAGGAAACCCCACAATTAGTAGCCAAATACACAATGCATCCTCCTAGGACCATAAAGGTGAAGTGTCATGTAGTCGACGTTCACATGACACCACTAGAAGAATAACACCACAACTTAAATATCGAACCATATAGATACTACTTCAACATAATTCTACTACTAACATCATGACTTCTCCCATGTCCTCAAGAACTAAACGAACTACTCACAAGACATCACATGGATCATAATCAGAGGTGATATAATGGTGAATAACAATCTGGTCATAAAATGTAAACCCCGATAAATCTCACAAGCATCAACTACTAACAAGTAATCCACACCGGGAGAGAGATCTAGTGGAAAACAACGATAAATACCCCTAATTGTTACAACGGGATGAAGGTGGAAGGTGAGGGTGATGGTGCTGGTGAAGATGATGATGATGACGATGACGATCTTGATGATGCCCGAAGCGATGAAGGTGACAATGGAGATGATTTCCCCTCTACGGGGAGGAATTTCCCCGATAGATTTCTTCCCTGCCAGAGAGCTTTTCTCTCTGTGTTGTTTTCCGCCCCGAGACGATGGCGGAATATTCCCTCGATGATTTTCTGGGGCTTAGGGTTCCCTGGGGGTCAAGTACGCGAAAGGGGGCGACCAGAGGGGGCGCGCCACCCCATGGTGTGGGCCCCCTGTGCCCCCCTCTGGGTCTCCTTGTGGCTAGCTCCCTCTTCTGTACTTCTAAGACATCTCTGATGCCCCCTTCTTCTTCTGATATTTTGAAATAGGGTATCTCGCCGGTGCTTTTTCCATCAGATTTCTGGTCCCGGTTATTATTCTCCAAAAATTATGAAACATGCAAAATAAGATGAAAATACATAAGTAATGCATCATAACATGAAATATATCGATGAATAACAGAAAATAACAATATAAAATAGTGATGCAAATGGATGTATCAACTCCCCCCAAGCTTAGACCTCGCTTGTCCCCAAGCGAAACTGAACTCAGTAAACATGACCACAAATTTATGGAGTGAGGTGTCGATAAATAAAACACAGTCAAGAGGCATCACATCTATCAAAGCACAAGTCATTTTAGACAGCAACTTCCTCTCACAAAATTAAACTTGAAACAAGTAGAGGAAATCACAATAAAGGTGCGAAAAGGAAATCATAACTGGTGAGGGAAAACTTTGTTCTTCGTCAGAGAACAATTAACAGTGTACTTATCTTTCGATCAGAGTCTTTCTACTAGATCTTATATTGCAGAGTTTATCACGGTCAATCATAACAGTGTCTTTGCAGTCATTGGTTATTTCAAAGTGGTATTCCATCAGATAAAAGCACTTGTACTAAACAAGGAAAAATAAAGGACATTATTGAGTAAATCAATATATAGATGGATGGATCACAACAACTCAATTGCTTGCTTAAGACAGAAAAGAGTAGGTTTACTGACTCAACATAAAGTTAAAAGATAGGTCCTTCGCAGAGGGAAGGAGGGATTAACTCATGTGCTAGAGCTTTTCATTTTATAAACAGAAGTATTCAAAACAATTTTGAGAGTGGTGTATTTTTATGTCAACTAATGGAAAACAGAAAATACAGTACGTCACAAGCCAACTAGACTTCACAGGAGCGGCTCCCATTGAAGGACGCAACTGGTATAGAAGGTCATCCCTCTTTCTCTTTTGTTTACACAATTATGCTTTGAATGATAAATCAGGGGCAAAAATAGTGAAGATAATTTGTATTATTAAGTTTGGGGCTGGGCACCCGGCTGCCAGCTCTTCTATCATTTGGATAAGCGGATGAAACCACTAGTCCGGGTGTGTAAAGTCCGATCAACAAGTGAGATAAAGATTCTCTATTTGCGTCCTCATGAGCTAAAACAGGGGCACAAAATAGGTGTAATTTTGGAAGTTTAAAGGTAGTGCACAAGCAATTTACTTGGAGAGGCGGTTAAATACCACATATAGGTAGGTATGGTGGACACAAATGGCAAGGTTTTGGGGCTCAATGTTTGAATGCACGAGAAGCATTCCCTCTCAGTACAACTTTTTGGCTAGCAAGGCTGGGTAGCAAGCATAACAGTTGAGGGAAAACAAACAAATATACATATGATAGAACCAATCATGCAATCTTACTTGAGAATACTAAGCTTATGAGCCAACAAGAAATAAATATCATGGAATAATATATATACATGCAACTCCCTCTTTTCTACTTAAGTCTCAATGTATTGTTGCTACTAACCAATGCTAAGTTTGCCAAAACCAACTAGATTAACTTGATGCTCCAATATTGATACCAATATTAATAAAAAGATCAACCATATAACAAAAATTGCAAACTAAAATAAATAATAGAAAGTAAATGATGAACTTATCTTTAATATTCCATTACGGCAACTCAAACCAAGGGTTACAACGATAACCAACTAAAGAGTGATACTTCCGTACTGCAGACCATCCTATATGATATTTTCTCTACTCATGATATGACTCTACTAAAAGGTAAAAAGGTGAAAGATAAAGGTGTGATACCGCGGCACTCCCCCAAGCTTGGAACAAGCCAAGGGGATGCCAATTCCAGTGAAGACTTATTTCTTCGGTGGTGGTGGTGAACTCTTCTCAATCAAGGCATGGAAACGCTCCAGCATCTCGTGAAATCTGTCGTTCTCCTCTTGAAGTATTTCTACCTCTGTCCTTAGAGCTCGATAGCAATCACATAACTCATCTGCGACTCGAAGGGCTTCCTCTACTCCAGGGATGGAGCTGAGACCTGGAACTGACGATCTTGGTCCCTACATGTTACAAGAAGAAACACTTCCAAAGTTACTTGATGACGTCCTCTTTGCTTCCCTCTTGACGCCCTGGTCCATGTTCTTGAGCTTGGGACTTTGGAGATCATCTTCCATTGGCTCCTTCCCCTTGTTGTTGTTGCGGACACCATGGTGCTTCTAAAACTGAAAACAAATACGGGCAAAAATAGGCCGAAACAAAAACACGATGAGAAAATGATATACGGACTTCAGGGGGCCCGAGGGATTAAATAGTAGAAACATACGTAACGAAACGAAGGTGTAGTGTGAAAATGGGTCAGAGAGGGGCTCCGGGGAGTCCACACCATAGGGTGCTTATTTCATGCAACGAAAAAGAAAAATGGTGAGAAGGGTGCTTATTTCATGCTGGAAGGAGAAGAGAAACTTAACCAGGGGAGATAAATTTGGTGATGGAAATTGAACAGACTAAACATTCGAACAAGGACGGAGCTAACTCCACTTCACTAGGATCGGCGGGTTCCTTCGAGGATCCCGTCCGGATGCAATGCAAATCTTATCCATGAACTAAGGGTCTGGGTAACACCCCGACAGTTCGATCGCTTTCGGATGTCCAAAGCCAATGTGACCCCGATGTGGTGTTTTTGTCGGAGACCCACCTCGATGAGTATCTAGCTGAGTGCTTGAGAAGACAATTTAAGATGGATTTCAAGATAGTTAATTCTAGTACAAATAGAAGTGGTGGTGTGCTTATTCTTTGGAAGAAGGAGATTATGATCCAACAGATTTATTCGGCACCTAATTATATTGATGTGCGGATCATTGAAGATGACACAAGAACATGGAGGTTGACATGTTTATATGGGGAACTAAAGTGGAAAGATAAATACAAGACGCGGGAAAAGTTGAGAGAACTTAAAGATCAATTTAATCTTCCGTGGGTGGTTATTGGCGACATAAATGAAATATTTTTCTCACATGAGAAGGATGAAGGAAACCCAAGATCTCAAGCATTGATGCACGTATTTCGTGAAGTTGCAGAGGACAGCGGGCTCTCCGACTAGGGTTTTATAGGGGACCCCTTTACATGGAGGAGAGGGCGGATTCGTGACAGATTGGACATGGCGTTGGCCAATGATGCATGGAGAGACATGTACCTGGGGCAGGTGTCCAGCATATGAACTACGCGAGGTCAGATCACCGACTGATTGTGCTAAATACGAGCTCCCAGGAAACTACGAGTCAAAGTAAGAAGGCCCATCAGTTCGAAGCCAAGTGTTTCCATGAGGAAAAAATTAGGGAAGTTGTACAAAATGCTTGGAATTCGGCGGGAACTGCTCTGTCAGGGGGCGGCGTCCTAGCGAAACTTGGGCACCTCCATAATGTCTTACACGATTCGGATTATAAGGTACTGAAGAAACCGAAACACCATATTCTCCAAGCCCAAAACAAATTTGAAAAAGCGGTCTATGGGGTGATTACAGACAACAGCGAGAAGAAGGCTAAGGATCTGGCATATCTGATTGGGTTGCTATTAGAACAAGAAGAAGTCAGCTTGTTACAAAGGTCTCGGGCCAATTGGCTTAAACATGGTGATCGCAATACAAACTTCTTCCAGAGGTTTGCATCGGCGAGAATGGAAAATAATTTTATTCAGAAAGTGAAAAATGATGATAATGAATGGGTGGAAGGTACGGAACCACTAAAACCTCTAGTTTTTCAATATTTATCTAACCTATTCACTTCCGAGGTGCAGAATGTGGACCACATATTTTTGCATAAAATCCAACCGAAAGTAACTATGCAAATGAATGAGAAACTAGTGGCCCCCTTTTCAGCTGAGGATGTTAAGAAAAGCAGCATTTAGCATTGGTGGCCTCAAAGCCCTAGGACCAGATGGTTGCATGCAAATGTTTATAAAAAATTCTGGGATATCTGTGGGGATGAGATTACTCGTAAGGTTTTGCAAGCTATGAATTCTGGTAAGATTTCTGAAGGATGGAATGACACGACCGTTGTACTCATTCCGAAGGTAGATTCTTCGGAGTCCATCACGCAATTCCGTCCTATAAGTTTATGCAACAGGATCTATAAAATTATTTCTAAGAAGCTGACTAGTCGACTAAATGAGATTCTTTTAGAGATTGTACCACGTGTGCAAAGTGTGTTTGTTCCGGGGAAGGCTTATTACGGATAATATTCTAGTGACTTATGAGTGTGTGCATGCAATTAAAAACAAGAGAAAAGACTCTTCAGGTTTATGTGCGGTGAAATTGGACATGCATAAAGCATATGACAGAGTGGAATGGATTTTCTTAGAAAATATGATATGGAGATTGGGATTTGACGGGAGATGGATAACAATTATTATGGCTTGTGTGTCCTTAGTAAAATACAATGTGAGATTTAATTCCAACAAGACAGATATGTTCACTCCATCGAGAGGGCTGAGACAGGGGGACACCCTTTCCACTTACTTGTTCTTATTATGTACGGAAGGATTGTCAAGTTTATTGTTGTACGAAGAGGAAGTTGGTGACATCGATGGGATTAGAGTGTGCAGAAATGCACCGTCCGTTTCACACCTTTTATTTGCTGAGAATTCTATTATTCTCATGAAAGCTGATATGACTAATGAAACTTCACTTCAGCAGGTTCTTGATTCCTACCGTGCAAACTCGGGACAATTGTTGAGTGTGGCGAAGTTTAGTATCTATTTTCCTCCCAACAGACATGTTATCTTGAGAACAGAAATCTGTGAGGCTTTACAAATTAACACTGAAGCGCTGTCGGATAAATACCTTGGCCTTCCAGCGTTGGTGGGGGCGGATAGAAGTGATTGCTTCCAACATTTTATTGAAATTATTATTCAGAGAATCAATGGGTGGAAAGAAAAGCAACTCTCCATTGGAGGGAAAGAAATTCTTTTGAAGGCTATGGCTCAAGCTATTCCCGTCTATGCAATGTCGGTGTTCCCCAAAACCCCAAGGGGGGTGTCCAAAAAAATGATGGATGTGATGCGTGTGATCACACGTTCGTTGGGAGACCCCAAGAGGAAGGTATGAAGAGTGCAGCAACAAGTTTCCCTCTAAAAGAAACCAAAGTTGAATCGACCACTAGGAGGAAGAAGTAACTTCAGAAGGTTGAAGCTGCTGAGATGGCAGGGCGCACTACCGTATCTGAAGCAACATGGAACCTACACAACACAATCAAATCACTTTGCCCCAACAAAGCAGTGAGGTTGTCAATCTCACCGATTTTGCTGAACACAAATAGGTTAAACGTATGGTGTGGAAACAGTAGGAGAATAGTATGAAAGCAGTAGGTGTTTTATCAGTATGAGAAAAATGGACCGGGGTCCATAGTTCACTAGTGGTGTCTCTCTATGAAAGATAAATAACATATGTGGTGAACAAATTACAGTTGGGCAATTGACAGAAATGAAGGCTACACAGTAGTGCTTATGCAAGACATAAAGATTACTATGTGATTCATGCGGGCATTACAACGAAATACACAGACCGTCATCCAACTGCATCTATGTCTAATAATCCACCCTCCGAATATCACCTGAACAAACATTGGGCATTAAGTTGCAAGCAACAGATTATCGCCGTAAGAAAAGTGCGTAATGTAAACAATGTAAACTAGGTAAACACCGTTGTTTTCTCCCTAATGGCAACAACACATCCTCCATCTGTCACGTTTCTATCACTCGAGCACAGATGCAAAGGAGGCGTGAACCCACCATCGAGAATAAATACCCCCTCTTGGATTTGGTAGCATCTACTTGTCCAGAGCATCTACTAATAATGGAGCATGCAAGATAAAAATAACATATGCATGAAGATAACATGATAGATTGATAATCATAAGACATAGCATTCAAACACAACATGTAGCATTACATAAAGATGATCTTGATCATGTTAGGCAGCTCACAAGATCTAAACATGAGGAACAAAGTGGAGAGAACAACCATCTAGCTACTGGTATGGACCCGTAGCCCAGGGATGAATTACTCACACATCACTTCGGAGGAGGGCATGGTGGTGTAGACCCCTCTGGTGATGAATTCCCCTCCCGGCAGGGTGCCGGGGAGAGCTCCAGAACCATCCCGATCTCGGGATGATGATGACGGCGGCCTCAGGTGTTTTTCAGGTTGAATTGGAATATATTTAGGGTTTTTATCTCGGGAGGTATAAATAGGCGAAAGGGCAAAGGCGGTGGAGGCCGGGGGGGCCCTCACCACCCCATGGCGCGGCCAAGGGGGGGTGCCGCTCTCTGGTGTGGGCCCCCTGAGGCCCCCCTCCGGATCTCATCGGGACTCCGTGGAACCTTCGGGAATTCTAAGACTTCCGGGCTTCAAATTTTCCAATTCCGAGAATATTTTTAGAACAACTTTTCTGAAACTAAAAACAGCAGAAAACAGGGAACTGGCTATGTGGCATCTTGCCAATAGGTTAGTCCGGAAAATCGATAAAAATGACATAAAATGTATAGCAAACATGTGGGAAACAATAAAAAACATCATTAAACATCAGAAATTAAGGATACATTTATGACATATCAACATCCCCAAGCTTAATTCCTACTCGTCCTCGAGTAGGTAAATGATAAAAACACATAATTTCTGAGGTGACATGCTACCAACATAAACTTGATCATAAATAATGTAAAAGCATAAGTAAACTGAGATCATAGAACTTAAACACAAGCATGATAAATAGAACTTTAATTATAAAGCATAGCAATAACTTTGCATCATGATAAGTAACACAAACAAAAGATCATAAATAACAATGCAACGAAAGATATACGTTTGTTTCAAGTATAGAGAAAGCATATCAAAGTGATATTTCGCTTGTCCTGAAGAGCGGGGCAAAACATAAATGCCAGGACACCTTCAAAGTTCATGAGGAAGACTAGAACAAATAATTAGAGAACAAGCAATAACACCTCATGAATCAATTAATAATGTTTCTGGGACAAATGCACATAAAAATCAGAATGGCAACTATGCTCTCTCAACTGTGCATAAAATTAGAAGATGGAGTCTCAACATAAAAGTAAAAGAAAGGCCCTTCATAGAGGCAAGCATGGATTACTCATTTGCTAGAGCTTTTATTTTATTAATCAGAGGTATAAAAAACATTTTTAAGAGAGGTGTATGCTTATGCCAACGAATGGTAAACCGAAAATACAGACGTCACAAGACAACTAGACTTCACAAGAGCGGATTCCATAGAAGGACGCATATGGGTAGAAGGTCATCCCTCTTTCTCTTTTGTTTACACAATTATACTTTGAGTGATAAATCAAGGGAAAAAATAGTGAAGAGATTTTTTTTAAATTAATTTGGGGCTGGGCACCCCGCTGCCAGCTCTTCTATCATTGGATAAGCGGATGAAGCCACTAGTCCGGGGTGTGAAAGTCCAATCAACAAGTGAGATAAAGATTCTCTATTTACGTCCTTATGAGCTAAAACAGGAGCACAAAACATGAGTAATTTTGAAAGTTTTAAAGGTAACACATGAGCAATTTACTTTGTAGTGGCGGTTAATTACCACATCTAGGTAGGTATGGTGGACACAATGGGAAAAATTTGGTTTCTGGGAGTTGGATGCACGAGTAGAGCTCATACTCAGTATAGGTGGATGCTAGCAAAAGACTGGGAGCGACAAATCAAGAGAGCACAAGAGCCATAATCATGCATAGCGACATAAACATCATTAATCAAAGCATAAGTGGTACCACAAGTTTAAAAACTAAATGATCATAGAGGCTATTAGTGACTGGTTCATAGTCATAAACATGATGTGAGCATGCGCCAAGTCAACCAAATAAAACATTCAAAGGAGAACACCACAAATTTATGCTTCAATGTGACAAGAACAACTCATGATTCTTTCAATGGCACATTAAACACTCTCGGCTATTTGAGTCTAATCATGCTAACAAATAACCACAAGTCTTTAGAACTAAAATAACATCTAGCATGATATGAAAAATTCTAGCCACAGTCTATACAAGCTTCTACTTGCACCTTTAAAAAATCTACTTCAAGCATCAGTTTCTTTTCCCAACAAGCACCATACAAAACATGATTTAACAAAAACTCTCTAAATGCTACAGAAAGAAAACATGAGAGTACTCACATAACATTACTAAAAATAACAGCTCTGAATAAGAGATGCAATGAAAACAAGAGCTAAACAAGAATTTTTGCAGTAACTAGAAGAACAACTAAGAATACTAGCATATCAAGTATTAAAATGAAAAGGCAGAGTGTCTATATCTCCCAAAGAAAGAATTCTAGGGTCCAACTATATTATTTCAGCAAAAGAAAACAAAAGAAAAACAAACATACGCTCCAAGTAAACTTCATATGATGTGACCGAATAAAAATATAGTTTCACGAGAAGTGACCTGATAGATAGTTGATGAAGAAGGGGATGCCTTGGGAATCCCCAACCTTAGATGCTTGAGTCTTCTAAAAATATGCTTGTATGAATCACGGGGGCATCCCCAAGCTTTGACCTTGCACTCTTCTTGATCACATATATCACCTCTTCTCTTGACCCTTGAAAACTTCCTTCACAACACACTCAAACAGTAATTCGCATTAGAGGGTTAGTGCAACAATTAAAAATCAATTGGTTCTGTATGGCACAAGTGCTATTGATACTTTTAAACATTACCGACAGCCACTGATGTTTCGTGAAGCAAAGAAATCGACTTGACATTGCAAAAGAGCAAATGCAAGAAAAATGGCAGAATCTTTCAAAACCAGAAAAGTCTGTAAAGACGAATTTTTTCGAGGCACTTACTTTGCTTAGATCGAAAGACCTAAAGAGCAAAAAAGTTGCGGAATTATCCTAGGAATAAGCACAAACAATTTCAGATCATTCTGATCTTTCTGGATTTTATACGATTTTTTACGGTGGACAGCAGAAATCTGTCTCCGGTGCAGAAATCCGAAAACCAACTCCAACTCTCGTCACAAACCTTACTTGGCACTAATAAAACATGAAAATAAAGATACAAATGAGTTTCTACAGAAGTATACAATCCCTTGACTCAAAGAAAATAGAGAAAACCAAAGAAAAAATAAAACCATGGGTTATCTCCCAAGAAGTGCTTTTCTTTAACGCCTTTTAGCTATGCCGAGAAAAGGGGAATCAAGTATTTTCAAGTGAAGAATCATTCAAATTGTAACTTATTCAACTAATGGAATCAAAAGGCAACTTCATTCTCTTTCTAGAAAAGTGTTACATACCTTTCTTGAGTGGGAACTAAAATTTAATATTCCCCTCTTTCATATCAATAACAGAACCAATAGTTCTAAGAAAAGGTCTTCCCAAAACAATTGGACAAAAAGCATTGCATTCAATATTCAAGACAACAAAAGCAACAAGGACAAGATTATTATTAACCATGATAAAAACATCATCAACTATCCCCCAAAGGTTTCTTTCTAACATTATCAATAAGGCGAATATCCAAATAACAAGGTTCCAATGATGGTAAATCAAGAATATCATAGAGTTTCTTGGGCATAATAGAGATACTAGAACCAAGATCACATAGAGAATTGCAATCAAAATCATTCACTTTCATTTTAATAATAGGTTCCCAACCATCATCTAGCTTCCTAGGGATAGAGGCTTCACATCTTAACTCATCGTCTCTAATTTGCATGAGAGAATTTGTAATATGTTTTGTGAAAGCCATATTCATATCACTAGCATTAGGACAACTAGCAAGCTTTTGTAAGAACTTAATTATTGCGAGGATATGGCCTATAATTGTTGCTACCAAAATTTTTCCTATAAGCATTGTTGTTGAAATTATTATTTTTAAGGAAGTTCACATCAATATGCTCTTCTTGAGCAATAAAAGAGGTTAAAGGAACTTTATTTGGATTAATAGGAGCATGGCCATTCACAAGCATAGAAATAATAGCATCAAGTCTTTCATTCAAAGAGGAGGTTTCTTCAACAGAATTTACCTTCTTACCAGTTGTAGCTCTCTCAGTGTGCCACTTAGAATAATTTACCATCATATTATCAAGAAGCTTTCTTGATGCCCCCAAGGTCATGGACATAAAGGTTCCTCCAACAGCTGAATCCAGAAGGTTTTTTGAAGAAAAATTCAGACATGCATAAAAGGTTTGGATGATCATCCAAGCAGTCAGTCCATGAGTGGGACAATTTTTTACTAAAGATTTCATTCTTTCCCAAGCTTTAGCAACATGCTCATTATCAAGTTTCTTAAAATTCATAATGCTACTTCTTAAAGATATAATCTTAGCAGGAGGATAATATTTTCCAATGAAAGCATCTTTACACTTATTCCAAGAATCAATACTATTTCTAGGCAAAGACAACAACCATTCTTTAGCTCTTCCTCCCAAAGGGAAAGGAAACAATTTCAGTTTAATAATATCTCCGTCTACTCTTCATATTTTTGCATCTCACATAGTTCAACAAAAAATTTAAGATGGGTAGCAGCATCATCAGTACTAACACCAGAAAATTGCTCTCTCATAACAAGGTTTAACAGGGCAGGTTTTATGTCATAAAAATCAGCAGTAGGAGCAGGTGGAGAAATAGGTTGGTGCTAGTAAAGTCACACAACTTAGTGTTCTCAGGAGTAGTCATTTTAACAAGACTAAAAACAGGAATAAAACTACAGCTAGAATAAGAACTAATATTTTTGTGTTTTTGATAAAGAGAAGAAAACAAGACAAAATAAAATAAACCGAGCAAAACAAAAAAAAAGTAAAGAGATTGGAAGTGAGAGACTCCCCTTGCAGAAATTCTCTTCCTCCCCGGCAACGGCGCCAGAAAAGTGCTTGATGCGTGTGATCACACGTTCGTTGGGAGACCCCAAGAGGAAGGTATGAAGAGTGCAGCGGCAAGTTTCCCTCAGAAAGAAACCAAGGTTGAACTGACCAGCAGGAGGAAGGAGTAAGTTGAGAAGGTTGAAGCAGCTGAGATGGCAGGGCGCACTACCGGTTCAAAAGCAACATGGAACCTACACAATACAATCAAATCACTTTGCCTCAACGAAGCAGTGAGGTTGTCAATCTCACCGGTTTTGCTGAACACAAAGAGGTTAAACATGTGGTGTGGAAAACAATAGGAGAACAGTATGAAAGCAGTAGTAACAGTATGAAAGTAGTATTAAAATAGTAGGTGTTTTATCAGTAAGAGAAAAATAGACCGGGGTCCACAGTTCACTAGTGGTGTCTCTCCGTGAAAGATAAATAAGATGTGTGGTGAACAAATTACAGCTGGGCAATTGACAGAAATGATAGCTGCACCATAGTGCATATTCAAGACATAAAGATTACTATGTGATTCATGCGGGCATTACAACAAAATACATAGACCGTCATCCAACTACATCTATGTCTAATAATCCATCCTCCGAATATCATCCGAACAAACGTTGGGTATTAAGTTGCAACCAACGGATTATCGCCGTAAGCAAAGTGCGTAATGTAAACAATGTAAACTAGGTAAACACCCTTGTTTTCTCCCTAATGGCAACAACACACCCTCCATCTATCACGTTTCTGTCACTCGAGCACAGATGCAAAGGAGGCATGAACCCACGATCGAGCATAAATACTCCCACTTGGAGCTACTAGCATCTACTTGGCCAGAGCATCTACTAATAACGGAGAGCATGCAAGATCATAAATAACATATGCATGAAGATAACATGATAGATTGATAATCAGAAGACGTAGGATTCAAAATTCATCAGATCCCAGCAAACACAACATGTAGCATTACATAAAGATGATCTCGATCATGTTAGGCAGCTCACAAGATCTAAAAATGAGGTACAAAGTGGAGAGAACAACCATCTAGCTACTGCTATGGATCCATAGTCCAGGGATGAACTACTCACGCATCACTTCGGAGGAGGGCATGGTGGTGTAGACCCCTCCGGTGATGAATTCCCCTCCCGGCAGGGTGCCGGGGAGAGCTCCAGAACCCTCCCGATCTCGGGATGACGATGACGGTGGCCTCGGGTGTTTTTCGGGATGAAGTGGAATATATTTAAGGTTTACATCCCGGGAGGTATAAATAGGCAAAAGGGCAAAGGCGGTGGTGGCCGGGGGGCCCACACCACCCTAGGGCGCGGCCAAGGGGGGGTGTAACGGCCGAGGATACTTTCCCCAATAAAATTGTGTTGCTTGTTTTTCTTTTGCATCACATGGCATAGTCCATCATCATGCATCTAAAACTTGCAACAAATATTTTTGAATGCATCAAACATTTTCCCTCACTTTCTGAAATTGTTTTGTTCTCTCAAAGTTATTTTTAATAACACTTAAACTTTTAGTAGTGTTATGCATGTCACCTAAATAATTAAACATGGAATATGTTTGGGTGCTTAATTTAAATTCTGCCATGTTCCATTTAATCTTGTGTATCCCACCTATGAATTGTTTTCCATGCTAAACGACATTTAATTTGATGGCTAGATAAATAATTTTAACCTTCTAACTTAATTGTTGGAATTCCGATTCCATTTAAACTGGTTTAGTTGCATCCTCGCATGTCATGCATATAAAATAGGATCATGCTGAATCTCTTGCCCTAGAAGTAATTGTTGCATCCGGTGTTTCTTTAGTGCTTCTTCGCGGATAGGACGTTGAGATGATATGAACAACGACAAGTTCTGCTACCTCTACAAGCTTGACTCCAGGCAAGCTTTACTCACTTGCTACCTATGGCTTCCGTTCCTCACTTGTTACAGATGCTTTTCCTTTGTCTTTATTCTAGCCTTATGATTCGATGCTTGTGTCTTCATCCTACCATATGTTTACCTTGCAGCCATGATATAGCCTCATCCCACACCTCCTATGACATGTTTGTTTCTTGTTAGCCTCGCGAGTCATAGTGCATGCTTAGCTTCCTTCGCGAGTTTGTTTTCCTTGTCACCTAACTAGTATGATAGGTTGGTTCAACTTATTTTAAGAATGATCTTAACGCTTGGGGTAATAACAAAATTTGAATTCGAGTTAAGACACCGGCGGGAGGCCCGTCGAGGTTTTTGGTCCCTTTGGTGTCGCCTTAGGAAAAGGTTCTTGTCCGTTGATCCAAGAATGAGCGCGCTAACCACATCGTGGGAGGAATGGGACTCCCCGCAACATATTAGCCCCGCTGCACTTTTGTCCAGGATTCCACAACTTAGTTCGGGCTTTCCATTTGGGTACGCACATCACCAGTTCTACAGGTATGATGGCAACATCGTTGAGGATGATGATGGTATGTTACCTATGTGCGTACAATTATATAGGTTTCCGCGATATGACGTGAATCAGACAATTCCGGTCAGGTTTGATCCGCTTCGCGCTTAGACGCAAACGGCCGGGTCCGCTTCGAAGCATCGGCCAGACTCTCGATGCGGATCAGCCTAGCTAGGTGGCTCCCTGGACTTGTTTGTGGTGAGGTGAAGTTTTGTGCCGACGGTCTCGTGACAGTCTCGGTACGTGTGGATACAGTAGTGCATCCCTGCATGGTTAAATCTTTTCGAGAAGGCGTATCGTCCGCGCTTATGTGACGATCTTAGAGAAAGTGCTGGCTTACAAGAGTCAGACAACTTACACCTAATGATATTTGTTAACCTATGCGATAACAATGATTACTATTTCAACATGTGTGAGTTTGTCCTCGGGTTACCTCCTCGCATTGGTTGAGGGGGGTTAACCCTGGATGGGTATTGTTCTTGCTGAGTAGTTGTAGTTGGTTTTGCCGCGCTCTCTCATCCCTTTCTAATAGAAGAGAGTTGTAGTGTGTCTCCATAGACTGCTTAGTGCCGCCCGCTGCCGCTTCATTACAACGACCTCTTTCTTTGTACCCAAAGTGTTTGTATCTTGTGATGACTGGTTGCATTGGTATTTTTTGAGTATTGCTTGCTGCTTGTTGGTACATTCAAAGTACTGACCCCATGATTCGGGGTTGTATTCACAATGCAGTCAGCAGGTTTGAAGTTGGACGACGTTAGCTTGGGAATCCCTCTGGCTTGGCCTGGGAAGGGATTGGACGCCATCAGTTATCTTCAGGACTCTTAGTCCAATTTGTATCTTATCCGTAGTCGGATACTATTTCGTTTTCCGCTGTTATTTGGCTCTTTGTATTGTATCAGTTGTATTTTTGACTCGTTGGAGTCGTGTTGTATGTATCTTCTGTTGTTGTTGCGGATTATTCGTGAACTATTGTAAATATTACCATAAGTTGACAATCCATGATCAATATTATGTGGATTCTGGCGGAAACGCTGAAATCCCCATAGTACCTGGTCCAGGGGCGTCACAGGGGGTGCCGCCCTATGGTGTGGGCCCCCTTGAGGCCCCCATCCGGGTCTCTTCGGGACTCCGTGGAACCTTCGGGAATTCTAAAACTTTCGGGTTTCGAATTTTCCAATTCCGAGAATATTTCCAGAACAACTTTTCTGAAACTAATAACAGCAGAAAACAGGGAACTGGCTTTGTGGCATCTTGTCAATAGGTTAGTCAGAAAAATTGATAAAAATGACATAAAGTGTATAGGAAACATGTGAAAAAATAAGAAAACAGCATGGAACATCAGAAATTAAGGATATATTTATGACGTATCAGATGCTATTTCACGGTTCTGGTGGGGGGATGATGAGAATGGGAAGAAAATGCATTGGCTAGCCTAGGGGAAATTATGCTGCCCGATATATAAAGGAGGAATGGGCTTTCGGGATTTCCCTTCTTTCAACTTGGCAATGTTGGCTAAACAAGTGTGGAGACTTATTGATGAACCTGATTCCTTTTGTGCAACAACTCTTAGGTCAAAATACTTCCCCCACGGCGACATTTTTAAGGCGGGGTCCTCTTTTATGTGGAAAAGTATTTTGGTTGGGTTAGCAACTTTTAAAAGAGGTTATATTTGGAGGGTTGGAGATGGCGTGAAAATTAATATCTGGACGGATCCATGGATACCTTTGGCTACATGTACGGAGATGAACGTTTTCACACCTAGAGGTAATGCAGTTTACACAAGGGTCAGTGAACTTATTGATCCTTTAACTGGCCCGGGGGCATCGAGTTGCTACATGATTTATTTTCGCCCATAGATATTTACCAGATTTTGCACATTCCTTTGAACACAAATGCCTTTAGTGATTTTATTACCTGGAGTTATACGAGCCATGGTAAATATACGGTCAATTCAGGTTATTACTGTCAATGGCAAGCTCAATTTGGACCATTTGTTGGTCAATTGGCTGTACATGGTGTCTCAGTTCTAAACCCCGTTTGGAAGACCTTGTGGGGTCTAAAATTGCCAAGCAAGATTAAAATATTTATATGGAGGGCCTTTCACGGAATTATTCCTGTTAAGAGTATTCTAGCTAATCGACATGTTGAATAATACGGGGGCTGCCCTATATGCTATCAAGCCACGGAAGATATCCACCATCTCCTATTTCAGTGCTCTATGGCGAAAGAACTATGGGATAATTTAGGTCTCACATCCGTTATCAAGGAAGCTTTGAAAGATGACAGAAGTGGTTTGGCAGTCTTAGAATGTTTGTTTTGGTGGCCAACCAACGAGATGCCAAGTTTTTCTTCCGTAAATCTTAAGGAGTCGATTGCGGTAATGTGCTGGTACTTATGTTGGATTCATAGACGCCATACACACAATGAGGATGTTCCCCCAACGTTTAGATGCAAGATGTCAATTCTAGATATTACAGCAAATTCGGCAAGAGTGAACAACAAGAACAAGACGCCGGGGGAGATGAGATGGAAGAAACCTGAGACGAGATGGATTAAATTAAATGTTGACGTGTAGCATTGTCACATTTAAATAATGCAAGAACCCTGTGTTATATATTGTGCTAGTCCCTGAATGAATTGCTAGCACCACAATTCAAAATGAAATATCATGCAAATGCATCAAAATCTATTACATCGCATGATCCAGTCTTTACAAAATAACTTTAAAACTTGCATAGTCTCAGAAGACTAACATGAAACAGAAAACATAGTACAACATTGAGCCTCATCTTGTTCATGTGGCACAGGCAAAACATGTTGGTTGTAGACTCAAGATCCTGAACGAAACCTCACTCGTCTTTAGATTCATCGCAGGATGGAATATGCAGCCACAAGGGTGTCGATACAATTTAATGAATTGACAAGTAACACTATGGTAGATATAAATGGCAAGACTAATACTAAATGCGTATTTGGCTGAGTTTGCACAAAGCAAGTTTTCTCCTATCTCTTTTCTAAAAAACACTTTTCTTCTCAAAGGGTGGCAACATTGGATTGAAATCCAAGCACCACAACTACTGTTCACTTGGACAAGATTTTACTTATTGAAAATGGTGTTGAGATTCTTCCGCCATTCCTTGTCCAACTGCTCATAGTTGTCCATAACCGGGGACACGGCTAAGATCTTACTTTCTAACCCTGCAGAGGTTGTGCACTTTCACCCATTGTCTTCAATTAGCCCAAACATCCTATACACGCGGAGTGCATCATGGAAAGGAGAGAATTGAGACGGGATCTTTCAGAAGAAAGAATTCAACCCAGACAACAAGACTCGCTGTACCTACAATTATGCTACATCTTCATGTCAAGCATGGGCTGAACTCTCACAACTTAGTTGATCAAGACATAGCCCATATGTCAAAGGGATGCACGGAAAGCTACTAGATTTGGAGGGACTTAGGAATTTCTTTGTCCCTGGGCGGACGTCCACAAGTATACTCCTTCGGTGATAAACACCATTGATATGGCCCTAGGGAGCCACTCAACATAATCCAATCTCATCCAAATTCCACCCAGGTGTTTCATTTAGGGTTATAATTAGAATTTTTCACCACATCATAGAAAACAAATTGAAACATGGCATAACATCTAACAAGTGCTAATGCTATGATGATAAAGGGTAAGGGTGGCTACAAACTACTAGGGTTTTAGCATAGTATAATATAACTTAGTAAATTTTCCTATCAATCCCATACTACTCAAAAATCAACTAATACATATAGAAAATAATGGGTAGTTGATGTTGTGTTACTTGCCTTTGAAGTTGGTGAAGAACAATCACCTTATCTTCACAAAAGAACGTTGCTCTCTATACAATATAAACATTGAAAACACAAACAGAATAAACAAGCATGCTTAAAAAACAAATGAAGAAAACATGCAAAGCAACAAACAAAGCAAAGGAAAACATGTGAAAATATTTAGTTTCAATGCACAAAAGAAACTAAGTGGTTGTAGTTAGTGTTTTCCATTTGTGATTAAGGATTGGTCTTTGATCAAAAGTACTGGCCTAAAATATTTATGTCTTAGTCTTCTTCAAGTCTTCTTTTTCTTGCTTGTAGCTCTTCTTATTGAGTCTAGCGACTTAGTCATATAGAATAAGAAAGGTAGTAGAGAGGACTTGTCAAATCTTCATCTTCTTCTTGTTGAAGTTGTTCTTATTGATGGAAAGCTGATACGTCCATTTTGCATCACTATTTTATGTCATAATTTTTTGTTATTCATTGATATATTTCATGTTATGATGCATCTCTTATGTTATTTTATCTTATTTTGCATGTTTTATAATTTTTGGAGAATAAACACCGGGACCAGAAATCTGATGGAAAAAGCACCGTCGAGATACCATATTTCAGAAGATCAGAAGAAGAAAGGGGACATCCGAGGGTTCCTAAAAGTCCCGAGGAGGAACACAGCCAGAAGGAGAGCCAGAGGGGGGCCACCAGGGGCCCACACCTAGGGGTGACGCGCCCCCTCGACGCGCCATCTAGGGGTGTGGCCACCCTGGCCCACCTCCGGGGATCATCTTTGGCCCCCTGACCCCGAGGGAACCCTAAGCCTCATTCCATCCTCGAAGAATTATACCGCCGCTGCTGCGGGGCGGAAAACACCCGAGAGAGAAAAGCTCACTGGCAGGGAGAAATCTGCCGGGGAAATTCCTCCCCGGAGAGGGGAAATCACCTCCATCGTCACCGTCATCGCTCCGGTCATCATCAAGATCTTCATCATCATCGTCATCACCACCAGCACCATCACCCTCATCATCCACCTTCATCCCGCTGTAACAATTAGGGGCCTCTATCGTTGTTTTGCATTATCTCTCTCCCGGTGTGGATTACTTGTTAGTAGTTGATGCTTGTGAGATTTATCGGTGTTTGCACTTTATGACCAGATTGTTATCATCCATTATATCACCTTTGATTATCATCCATATGATGAATTGTGATCACCTCATGAGTAGTTCTTGTTGTTCTTGAGGACACAGGAGAAGTCAAGATGTTAGTAGTGAAGTAATGTTGAATAATATTTAATGTTTGATATTTAAGTTGTGGTGTTATTCTTCTAGTGGTGTCGTGTGAACGTCAACTACATGATACTTCACCATTTATGGGCCTAGGGGAATGCATCGTGTATTTGGCTACGAATTTTCAGGTTGCCGGAGTGACAGAAACCTAAACCCCCGTTAGGAAACCATTACACGAGGGAGCATAGGATCCCGGAGTTTAAAGTTGTGGTTAGATTTATGTCTTAATTACTTCTTGTAGTTGCGGATGCTTACCAGGGGTATAATCACACGTATGTATTAGTCTTGGATGGGACGGTACATTAGCATAGGTTCACCCACACAACACTTATCGAAACACCGAACATTATTCAGCTGCATGGAACAAAAGCACTTGACAGAAACCTCCCGTGTGTCCTCGAGAACGTTTGTTAATCATAAGTAAACTCACCGGCTTGTTCTTTGCTAAAGAAAGGATTGGGCCACTCGCTGCAATTATTATTGCTGCATTTTATTTACTCGCACTTTATTTATCTGCAATATCAAAAACCCCTACAAATCTGTTTTCCAGTATTTTTAGTTATTCCTTCATCGAAACTGCTTGTCAACACCTTCTGCTCTGTCGGATATATACCGAATAGGGGTATATCAGATGGTAGTCTAAAGTACCGGATTACCCGGGTGGCCCAAATGGTAGTGGGCTACGGTCCATTGGGCGGCCCAGTAAGATGACGCACAGAAGCCGGATTCTAGCAGAACCCGGATCACGGCCCACGTGATCTGACTTGGAGTAGAAGGCGGATTCCTTACTTTCCAAGCTAATAGTTACCGTAGTCTTCTAGGTTTCCTACTCTGTATGCCCTAACCCGGCTATTATATAAAGCCGGACGGGAGATATGATAGATAGACAAGAAGCTACTAGCTAACTCGCCGAGAGGTTGATCCTCGACGAATAGCCAACAGAACCTCACGTTGTACTTTGTACACACAGGCTTTAGACCCGAATAGTGAGATTGCAGGAGTAGGAACGCCGTATTACTACGATGTACCGAACCTGGGTAAAACCTGTGTCTTTGTCCTTAGCGCAACCACGCCCCCCCATGTCTCTACCCGTAGTCTCATGGCACCCCCGTCTATGAATTCCACCACGATGTCTCGACAGTTGGCGCCCATCGTGGGGCAAACGGCGCCAGGCGTTAAATTTCGATCTAGGATACTTGGCGGAATCGGCAGTTCCATAACTGTCGGAAGCCTGGAGTTCGACAATGATGTTGGACGCTTCCTCGACAATGGATCTTACATACCGGCGCAAAATCATCTGGTAAGTGCCTGCGTGTTACCGATTGGATCTACAAATATCTTTATCGGACTAACTGCAGAGGCTATGGGGTTTTGCGGTGGACGCAAATTTTTCCCACCCGCCCTATACCCAGTCGAAGATGACTACGATACCGGGTTTTGCTCCGATCGTCGACAAAAAAGTGATTCACACTTTATCGGTATGGTGCAATCCGAGGTCGCCGAAAACACGGATGAAAGTAATCCCGTGCAAGAGGCAGAAAACAGCAAACCCACTACAGAGGTGGAAGATCCGACATCCGCCAATATAGCGATGAACTCGGAAGCTGACTCTATGCTAGCCGCCATTGAGGCGAGATTAGAGTCAGAAACCAGATCAGATGACTTTGATTCCGAAGACGAAGACGAGGACGCCTTCGAAAGAAAGGTTAAATCTTTTCAGGAGGGATTCCACAAAGTACTAATGGCGAAACCGGCTGAAAACACGGATGCCGGCAGTTAGGGAAGCCCTAGAACTCCTCCGCCAGAGGAAGAGAGAGAAGACGGAGAAACCTCTCCAATATTTCCCAAAGTCAAAGAACTGACAGAGGATGAACCTGTCAAAAAACCTCCCTCTTCCAAGAAAAAGCACAAAGCCACTAAAAAACTCCAATACAAACTCCGGAAGAAGAAATCGGCTGATCCAGCTGATGAAAGCCCGGAAGTAGGAGATGCAGGCGGAATAAAACCTGCGGAGAAGAAAACAAAAGAAATCCTTGTTCTGCCAATGACAGAACAAGAAGAACAGGAATTGCTACAAACACCAGTGGGATGGCATGAACCCCCTGAAGTGCTAGAAGCCAGGAGACAAGCTCTCCGAAGGCAACAGCAACATCTATTCAGAACTCGTGAACACCTCCTAAAAACCCAGGATGACATCAAGCTCATTAAGGAAGAAATCGAGGAGTACGAGAAAAAGAATAGATCTGCCTTAAAACCTACAAGGTTACCCGGAATCGTAAGACCGGAAGTACTGCCGCCAAAAGAAAAGTTTCACAACCCATATTGGCAAAAGCAGGTAAACGACAAAGATGCCAGAGGCAAACCAATATACAAAACCGCAGCAGAAAACGCGGAAGCAGCGTTCGCCATCCTCAATGTCGCACCCGGACTTCTAGGGGATACTCACAGTCCGTTAAACAGTAGATAAATGGTTTACGGGGCATACCGGCACCCGCATCTCAATATGAGCAGGCCAACACGTAAACGTGTGACAACCATTATCTTACTATTCATCGTCTGCGCAAACCATCCCATAGAAATCCAGATACTTCCATTGACGTACTTCAAAACATACACACATGGTACGTCAACGGCATTGGAACAAGTGATATCACAACAGATCTCTAAGACACAAAAGATTGAAATAAGTTGCAAATAGCTCTCACTAGAGCAGAGATAGCAAATACAATCATCCAGAGGACACATGTCCCATCATAACATCATTACATCTCAGCGGAAGCATTCAGGGGGTCTGAGTACAAACAAATCCAAATAGGCTTAAGAAGCCGGGAAAGAAAAGAAGACGGAGCCCATCCACGATGTCTCGGATCCTGCCCGGGTCCGCTACCTACTCGTCAGCAGCCTTGTCAAACTCCACGTAGTAGCCGTCACGGGGATCCTCGTAAGCGTAGTCTGCGGAAACCACAGCCCCAAAGGGGTCAGTACATAAACGTACTGGCAAGCAAGACTCACAGTTCACCAAAGTGTAGCCCGTCAACACCAAGCACAGATGCCTTGGGTTCAACGGAAGAAAGGGATATAAAAGATCCTGCAACTGGCTGCACTAACCAACTACAGAACATACTACAACTTTCGGCCATCAGAAAGGGGATAAGATAGCGTATCGTAACCAACTGTAACTAACTCCAAACAAACCCATCCTGGATCTCGCCCCTTCTCCAAAGAAGCAATCCGAGGATAACTCACACGGTTGGAATAATGATGGATCAAGTTATTGTGGCAATAAAGCTATTACTAGTCAAGTTTTCATAGTTAGGTGTAAGTTGTTCTGAGTACTTGTTAGCCAGTACTTTCACCAAGTCAACCATAACCGCGGAAAACACGGCTTCTCGGGAAGATTTATCCCTGCAGGGGTGCACCAATTTGGCCGTACACGTAAGAATAACCCGCCAGATGGGAAGGCCTTTCCCACCAAGCGGGGCACTCAACACAACTCAACTCTTCTTCGCATCAAGCCCAAAGCACCACGTGTTGTGCGTGCGCGGCTAATCGAGCCCCACGAAGAAAAGGGGACCCTCATAGCACTGGAAGACCACGCCGCCCTAAATGCTGACTACAAAAGTTCCACCCTGGCCTCGGGTTCGTACCTGCATATGAGTGCATCAAATGGAAAGCCCGAACTAGGTGTGGCGATTTGGACGAGATGTGAATCGAATCAAATTGAGGGGGGCGCCCATACACGCTTCCCACATGCGGATAGTGCGCTCATCATGGATCAGTAGACAAGACCCTTTTCCTAATTAGGGTCGACACTAGCAGGCCTCAAAACCACGCCGGGCCTCCTGCCGGTGCCTTATCAGCAAATTATTTATTACCTCAGAATTAACAGGTTGTTGTTTAACATCGAGCCCCAGAATATAAACAAATATGATAACAGAAAGTAACTGATAACAGACTCGAGCAAAAACAACCCTAAGCATGCTAGTAAGACACGGGCCCAAGCAACGGGGTTATAGGACTGGAGGTGGGGCAATATCAGGGTTCAGGGTATCATGTGATAGGTTCGTAACAGGAGCAACGATACATATGGCTAGCAGGAATAGACAACGGAAAGTATCGGTAACCAATGTTGAAAGGAACACAATGGTTCATGTGAGTGATAACTTGCCTGCAAACTCAGCAGCCTGGTACTGAGCTAGATCCTCAGAAGGGGTGTCGTAAGTATCGGCTGTCTCAACGTTGTCGTCTATCCGAGAAGAAGCAAACAAACAATGCAGAAAGATAAACAATCAATATCATGGCATAGTGCACAATCATGGGATGATGCATGTCAAGTTAATGGATGCATCAAAATAAACTAGTTGACATGGTAACACAATTTAAATGGACACATATGCAATTTTGAGTTGCACATGATAAGCCCATGAATTTTGGTTGAAACAATTGTTTTCCAATTAACCAACAGGTGAAAGTGGATTAGTATGATTCATGGATGAGGAAAACAACAAAATAACAACAATAGAACCAATTGGAAATAAGGTTTACCAATTTAGAAATTTATTTATTAAGTTAGGGAATTTTTTTTGTTCCTTAAAGGGATTACCCAAATAGTTGTTGTTTTCACCAATTTAATTGTGCCAAATAAATAACAAAATTCATATTTGAAAAGAACACAAAATTTTAGTTGGATTACATGTTTCAAATATTGAAAAAGGAATTAGGATGAATTTAGTATGACTTAAACAAAGTTAAACAAGTTTTAAATGAATTTAAAACAAGTTTGAATATTATTTGAATTTTATTTGTTCCAATCATAAATTCAAATTCATATTTGGAAAGGTTATGTTTTTCTGGTCTGAAAACATATTTTGCATGTTCAAAAATAATTTAATTTGATCAAGTTATGAATTTAGCAAATTTAAATGATTTAAACAAGGTTTAAATTATTTAAGCAATTTTAATTAATCAAACCATGAAACAAAATTTATATTTGAATAGGTGGTTTGAAATAGCATGGAAAACATATTTTATTTGCATTATTTGGATTAAGTATGAATTAGTTAGGGAATTATTCAAATTACAAATGAATTGTTTGAATTCAAATTTGGAATGCATTTGGAAAATTCAAAACAGAAAACAATTGGTTTAAACAGATATATAATTTAATTTGGATCATCAAACCTATTTTACTTTTATTATTTGGGGTTATAATTTAAAAGTTATTAGCAATTTGAATTGGAGGACCAATCTGTAATTTAAGGGGACTTGTTTTAAAAGAAAAATTGCTGAAAACGTTTTACACCGCACTGCTAGCTAACCTAGGGCACTGCCCGTGGGCCCTAGGGCCAGCGTGGACAGCGTGCGCGCGCGTGGCAGCGAGGGCCACTGACGAGTGGCCCCCTCCTGTCAGCCGTGCGCGAAGAAAGGTTGGGATAAAATCCCGCGGAGCGAGGACTCGATCCCTGGCCCTCGCGCTCGCTTGCACGCGCTGTAACCAGTGGGGTAAGCGTTCGATTCTGTCAGTAAGGGGAACGCAGCTAGGTTGAGGTTCAGAGCTGAGGTTAACTGAATTTCGCGCGCGCTAACTGAACTTGACAGAGGGAACGACGCCGGCAGCGATCACCGATGCGTTGCTCGTTCTCGTGTGCTTGCGTGTGCTGCGTGTGGATGCTGGATGCGTGCAACGTGCAAGGCAGAGAGGAGGAGATGGAGGCACGGTGGGCTCACCGCGGCTGTAGTCGAGCAGAGGGTCGGGGAGACGGTGGCCGGCGACAGCACCTGGATGGCGGCGTGGATCCAGTACCTCTCCGGGCTCGTGGAAGTGTCCAGGAGGTCGACCACGGTGCGGTCGCTCGATTCCCGTGGTCAGGATGGGTGGTGGCGCACGGCAGCGACGGAGAGCATCTCGGGTTTAGACGGCGGCTCGCCGGAGTGAGGTTCAGAGGTGAGGGATCGGGGCAGAGAGAGAATCGGCGGCGGAGCTCGAGGGGAAAGGGGGTAGGGCTAGCTAGGGCATGCGCAGGGGGGTCTAGGGTGGATTTATAGAGGGCTAGGGCGAGGATCGGCCGTCGCCTGAGCGCGGCGGCGACGTGGCACCGCTGCGATGTTTGTCGTACGCAGGGAAGAAGGAGGGGGAGCGCGGGGCGAACCGGTACCAGGCCGTGGTGGGCTGGGCCTGTGTGCTTCCCCTCCGCGCACGCGTTTTTTCCTTTTTAAAATTTTTATTCTTCTGTTTTTTTTTGCAGCCAATAGAAATGGAAGAGAAAGAGGGTTTTAGAGTTAGGAAAAATTGTGGAAAAATTGTGTGGGTTAATTAGATCAACAACAACCATTTGCCAACTTCTGTTTTCAAAAGTTCAAAAAATAACTTGCTATTTGTTTTTAACTCAAATTTGAATTAATTTAAGTATTGATTGAATTATTGAAACAAGAATTTAATTATTTTGAACCTTATTTGTTTAATTAGAAACAAATGATTTGAATTGTTTTGGTAATTTCATAATTTGAAATTGGGTGCTGTTTGATGTTTTTTATTTGAATTTGAAATAACAATTGAATTAAGTTTGGATTAATTATTTTATTAAAGCCATACTTTTAATGGTTTGAACCTCATGTTTTAATGGAACAAAATGGTTGTTTTTTATTTGAACTTTTATTTAAAAGGTTGTAATAGAGCAAGTATGAAATAAGTGTTTGAATAAAGTTTGAATTTGAATTGTGAAAACATAGTAAAACAGAAGCAAACAAATGGAAAACAAGGTAAAACAAATGCAAACAATTCAATGAATATGATGACATGATGCAAAACTTTAATTAAACAAGAAACAAACATGCTAGGGGTGGTTTTTCATACTTGGGATGTTACAAAACGCCCCCCCCCCTTGAAGGAATCGCGCCCCGAGATTCCTACTGAGAAAGGAAAAGGTCCGGATACTTCTTTCGAAGATCCTCTTCGGTCTCCCACGTTGCCTCTTTATCGGAATGATGAGACCACTGCACTTTCAAGAACTTGGTGCTCTTGTTGCGAGTCTTACGCTCGGTCTCATCGAGAATACGAACAGGGTGCTCCTCATAAGAGAGATCATCTTGTAGTTCAATGGAATCATGATCAACCGCACGATCTGGATCTTTGAAACACTTCTTGAGCTGTGACACATGAAACACATCGTGCACCTTGGATAGTTTTTCTGGAAGTTCAAGACGATAGGCATTTTCTGCCCGCCTTGAGAGAATGTTGAAAGGACCAATGTATCTTGGTGCAAGCTTTCCTTTCACACCGAAACGATGAGTGCCTCTGAGGGGATTTACACGGAGATATGCCTTGTCACCAGGTGCGTAGATCATATCCATGTGCTTGCTGTCATAGTAGCTTTTCTGACGAGACTGAGCAATCTTGAGATTGTCACGAATGATGCGAACTTTCTCCTCGGCTTCCTTAACAATGTCAGGGCCTAAGAGTGAACGTTCACCAGCTCCAGACCAATTGATTGGACTCCTGCATCTGCGGCCATAGAGTGCTTCAAATGGTGCCATACCTAGGCTTGCCTGGTAGCTGTTGTTGTAGGAGAATTCATCATATGGAAGGCAATCCTCCCATTTCATGCCAAAGGAGAGACCACATGCTCTGAGCATATCCTCGAGAATCTGATTGACTCTTTCGACTTGCCCTTGAGACCGAGGGTGATAAGCTGTGCTGAAAAGAAGTTTGGTGCCCAATGCTTCTTGAAAGCTTTTCCAGAAATGAGAAGTGAATATGCTTCCACGGTCTGAGCTTATTTCCAATGGAACACCATGAAGAGGAACAATCTTTGCTGTGTAGAGTTCTGCTAACTGGCTAGCTGAGATTGTTTCTTTGACAGGAAAGAAGTGAGCTACTTTAGTGAGACGATCAATAACAACGAAGATTGCATTGTTGCCCTTCTTGGACTTTGGAAACCCAGTAACGAAGTCCATTTCAATCATGTCCCACTTCCAATCAGGAATTTTCAGAGGTTGGAGTAGACCGGCTGTTTTCTGATGGACTGCCTTAACACGTTGACAAACGTCGCATTCAGAAACATATTGAGCAATTTCACGTTTCATGCCAGGCCACCAACACAGTGTCTTAAGATCCTGGTACATCTTTGTACTTCCAGGGTGAATGGAAAGAGGAGTTTCATGAGCCTCCTTGAGAATAACATCTTTGAGACTTTGAACTTGAGGAACTGCAATGCGTCCTTCGAAAAACACAGTTCCCTTGTCATCAATTGAGAAGGACTTAAATTTCTCCTTGCCTTCTTTGATGTGTTCTACCATCTTCTTGATTTCAGCATCACGAAGTTGTTCAGAACGAATCTTGTCCTCGAGAGTTGGACTGGCTGTCAAGCTAGCAAGATAGCCTTGAGGAACAAGACCAAGGTTCAGCTTCTGGAATTCTTCATGAAGTGGAGGTTGGCTTTCCATGATCATGAGATTATTGCAATATGACTTGCGCCTGAGAGCATCGGCCATAACATTAGCCTTGCCTGGAGTGTAAGAAATGGTGAGATCAAAGTCTTTAATCTTTTCAATCCATCTCCTTTGCCTGAGGTTTAGATCTGGCTGAGTGAAGATGTATTTCAGACTCTTATGATCGGAAAAGATTTCAGTGCGATTACCCAACAAGTATTGCCTCCATTTCTTGAGGGCAAACACAACTGCTGCAAGTTCTAGGTCATGTGTGGGATAGTTTTGCTCATGTGCATTCAACTGACGTGAAGCATAAGCCACAACTTGACGTTCTTGCATAAGAACTGCACCTAGACCTTGGAGAGATGCATCGTAGAATATCTGGAAAGGTTTGGTAGTATCTGGGCCAACCAGAACTGGAGTAGAAGTGAGTTTAGTCTTCAGGAGATTGAAACTTTCATCACATTGTGGAGACCAAACAAACTTCTTGTCCTTCTTGGTGAGATCAGTGAGAGGTTTGGCAATCTTGGAAAAGTTTTGAACGAAACGACGGCAATAGCTAGCCAAGCCTAGAAAGCTTCTAACTTGTTTTACCGTCTTAGGAGGTTTCCAATCAACAATTGCTATAACCTTTTCTGGATCAATGGCTATGCCCTTGGCGGAGATGACATGACCAAGGTAAGCAACTTCTGGAATCCAGAATTCACATTTGGAGAACTTGGCATATAGACGATGCTCGCGAAGTTTCATGAGAGTGAGACGAAGGTGTTCTCCATGCTCTTCCTCGGATTTTGAGTAGACCAGAATGTCATCAAGATATACCACAACGAACTTGTCGAGGTATTCGTGGAAGACAGAATTCATGAGTCTAGAGAATGTCGCCGGTGCATTGATGAGACCAAAGTACATGACGGTGTATTCATATAGACCGTACCGAGTGGTGAAAGCTGTTTTTGGAATATCTTCCTTTCTGATCTTTATTTGATGGTAACCCATCCTCAAGTCCAACTTTGAGAATATTGAGGCTCCAGCAAGTTGATCAAAAAGATCATCGATACGAGGAATTGGATACTTGTTTTTGATGGTTTTCTTGTTAAGAGGACGATAGTCAACAACGAGTCTCTTTGTTTGATCCTTCTTTGCAACGAACAGAGTTGGGCAACCCCAAGCCGAGGAACTAGGTTGAATGTAACCTTTTTCCATGTACATATCGATTTGCTCCTTTAACAACTTCAGTTCAGGAGGATCTATCTTGTATGGATGCTTAGAGATTGGAGCAGTACCTGGTTCAAGCTCGATCACGAACTCAACTGCTCTGTCCGGAGGCATCCCTGGCAACTCTTCTGGGAAGACGTCAGGGAATTCACAAACCACCGGAACATTTTCGAGTAGAGGTAGAGGTTTAGCATCGAGGGTGTAAAGCTGAATGGAACTTGATTCATTTGGAGAATAGACTATCTGGCCAGAAGGGTGGAACAGAGTTATTGACTTCTGAGCACAATCAATCGTAGCTTTATTGGCCTTCAACCAATCCATGCCAAGAATGACATCAATGTCAGAATTGCCAAGCAGAATGAGAGAAGCAAGGAATATGTGACCTCCAATTAGAATCTGATTCTCATGACTGATCTTGGAAGTTTGCATAGTTGCTCTAGGGGAGTTTACTACTAGCGGGGAACCCAAACCAACAAAAGGTAGTTTAACTGTTGTCGCAAAGATCTTTGACATGAAAGAATGCGATGCTCCGGTATCAAACAACACTTTAGCTGGGTTAGAGTTTACGGGGAATGTACCGAGAACGACGTCAGCAGCTTCCTCAGCTTTGTCGGCCTTGATATGATTCACCCTCGCAGTCCTCCCGACAGGCCTGTTGTTGGAGTTGAAGGCTTTAGCCGGGGGAGCACGCACCATTGCCTGGTTGGTGTTGGGGCGAGGTGGTGGTGGAGGTAGCTGCCTCTGAGTGCACTTGTCAGCGTAGTGCCCCGTATGCTTGCATTTGTAGCAAGTGACGACACGAGGTGCATCTGGCCTTGGCTGCCCCATTCAAAACCTCTGAGCCTGCATCTGAGATGGGTTGGGTGGTCGGGAAGCGAAGCCTGGAGAAGCTTGGGCATATGGAGCCCTAGTGACAGCAGCATTTGGCACCCAGATACGGCGCTTCTGCGGAGGGGTGGTCATGTTGGAGGAGGAACCACCCTCACGCGAGTGCTTTCGGGACTCCTCGAACGCCTTGCGCCCATTTTCTTCATTGAGCGCGGTGTTCACGAGCTCCTCGAAGTCTTTGGCCTTGATGTTGGTGAGGGCGTACTTGAGTTCCGGGTTAAAACCTCGGCGGAACCTTGCCATCTTCTTAGCCTCAGTGGACACCTCATCACCAGCGTAACGAGCGAGACGATTGAACTCGTTCTGATAGCCAATGACGTCCAGCTTGCCTTGCTTGAGAGAGCAAAACTCCTCACGCATCCTTTCCATGAGACCATCTGGGATGTGGTGCTTCAGGAAGGCATCCTTGAAACAACCCCAGGTGATTGGGTATCCAGCTCTCGTGGTCTGGTAGTTCTCCCACCAGGTAGCTGCCTGACCCTTCAGTAGGTAGGTGGCATACTTGACTTTGTCTTCCTCAGCAACGTGAGCAATGTCCAGAGCCCTGGCCATCTCCCGGATCCAGTCATCAGCATCCAGAGGCTCGCGTGTTGCCACGAAAGCTCTCGGCCCCAGACTCAGAAACTCCTTGATGCTGACTCGTGGAGCATTCTGGTTGTTGTGCTGATTAGCCTGGAACTAGGCCATCTGCGTCACGACCTGAGTCATCTGAGTCAACAGCTCCGTGATTGGCGGTGGCTCAGGCGGGTTGTTCCTTGTTGGCGGCATCCTGAATAGACATGCATTTTAGCACAACAACAGAAACATATAGACTTGGAAACCGAAAGAGAGATTATTCCGACGCATGAATAGATAACCAACAGGTACATCATCACATGTTCAAATACATCAGAATATCCAACACACCAATACATGGTTCGAAAGCCAAAGGATAACTAAATATAGCTACGAATGGATACATCGGTACTCTCATGCTCATCACGCAGGACAGCGGTGAGTAGTACGACGAGGGGTACGGTGAGGAGCACGCCCACGAAAGTAGGTAGAATGACGATCCACATAGATCTGACGTGGCCTGAGAGAGACTCTAGGTGTGGTGAAGTACATAGCGTCGGCTCCCTGTGCTCCAAAGCGGGGAATCCCAGTGTAACCAACACCGAGGTTGAGGAGTGGACCTCTGATCGGCTCGTAACCTCCAGCATCTGGCAGACGACGACCAACTGGCTGATCGAAACGTGCAAAGCGCTCATCTCCAACAAAGTCTGTGGTGTACGTCGCCAGACGAGTCAAAGCAAGGTAGAGCTGCTCTCTGACTCAAGCCAACTCCTGAGATAGTGTGGTGGCAACTGCGTCACTGTGCCTCACAAACTGAGCGGTGGTGTGTAGCCTGGTGTTATCATGCTCGTAGACATCCAAGTTGTCGTAGAGAGTGAAGTGAACTCCCTCCGAAGTGATGTAACCACGGGGGATGTGGCGATAGATGGAATCATCAAACCCCCAGTACTCAGCACGAAGGACGGTGAGACTCACATAAGCTGCCTGCTGCACGGCCATATCCACTATGGAACCTACTGCCTCGTAGCGGTGGACAACGCTCATGCCATCATCTGACAGAATGTAGACGATAGCCTGGTAGTAGGTCTGGTCAAACTCTCGCTGCTGCTCGTAGACCTGGTACTCTGGTGCCCAACGGAAACCCAGATAAGTGACCATGTCTCTCAGCATCTCCGGATAACCGGCAGTGCTCTCGCAACGAGTCATCCGAACCACCTGCGGGAAGAACCTGAGATCCATCTGCAGCTGATCGGGGAAGTTTTGATTAGACGCCGGTAGAAGAACTGAAATGGAAAGCAACAACAAGGTTTCAACGGACGAAAAGGATGTTGAGAAGAACAGGATATCGAAGCAACAACGGGAAACACGAGGCCAAAACTCCTGAGGTACTACGGAAAACCCATCCGGGCTTCTAAAGGATCAATATCTACTGCTTAAGGGATAGAGGATTTGCTTCCGGGGCTTACACGCCTCCGTTCTCAATCATGAGTAGGCAACATGATAAAACATGTCACAACCACCTCCATTCCTATGGACTAGTAGATATAACTATCCTATAAAAACCAGGATTCGTGAAACCCTAACTTGAAAGTTTAGGTGAGAAAAGAAAACAACGTTGCACTTCCTTACCAGAAAAGGGAGGGTGGGTGGGGAAAGAAATAAAATGGCAGAATTCCTACTCTCACGTTTCATTTTTCCTATATAGCTACAAAATAGTTTCTAGACTCAACTGCGACCAGTAAAAGGGATCCTACAGGCAGACAGGCTCTGATACCATTTGTCGCACCCGGACTTCTAGGGGATACTCACAGTCCGTTAAACAGTAGATAAATGGCTTACCGGGCATACCGGCACCCGCATCTCAATATGAGCAGGCCAACACGTAAACGTGTGACAACCATTATCTTACTATTCATCGTCTGCGCAAACCATCCCATAGAAATCCAGATAGTTCCATTGACGTACTTCAAAACATACACACATGGTACGTCAACGGCATTGGAACAAGTGATATCACAACAGATCTCTAAGACACAAAAGATTGAAATAAGTTGCAAATAGCTCTCACTAGAGCAGAGATAGCAAATACAATCATCCAGAGGACACATGTCCCATCATAACATCATTACATCTCAGCGGAAGCATTCAGGGGGTCTGAGTACAGACAAATCCAAATAGGCTTAAGAAGCCGGGAAAGAAAAGAAGACGAAGCCCATCCACGATGTCTCGGATCCTGCCCGGGTACGCTACCTACTCGTCAGCAGCCTCGTCAAACTCCACGTAGTAGCCGTCACGGGGATCCTCGTAAGCGTAGTCCGCGGAAACCACAGCCCCAAAGGGGTCAGTACATAAACGTACTGGCAAGCAAGACTCACAGTTCACCAAAGTGTAGCCCGTCAACACCAAGCACACATGCCTTGGGTTCAACGGAAGAAAGGGATATAAAAGATGCTGCAACTGGCTGCACTAACCAACTACAGAACATACTACAACTTCCGGCCATCAGAAAGGGGATAAGATAGCGTATCATAACCAACTGTAACTAACTCCAAACAAACCCATCCTGGATCTCGCCCCTTATCCAAAGAAGCAATCCGAGGATAACTCACACGGTTGGAATAATGATGGATCAAGTTATTGTGGCAATAAAGCTATTACTAGTCAAGTTTTCATAGTTAGGTGTAAGTTGTTCTGAGTACTTGTTAGCCAGTACTTTCACCAAGTCAACCATAACCGCGGAAAACACGGCTTCTCGAGAAGATTTATCCCTGCAGGGGTGCACCAATTTGGCCGTACACGTAAGAATAACCCGCCAGATGGGAAGGCCTTTCCCACCAAGCGGGGCACTCAACACAACTCAACTCTTCTTCGCATCAAGCCCAAAGCACCACGTGTTGTGCGTGCGCGGCTAATCGAGCCCCACGAAGAAAAGGGGACCCTCATAGCACTGGAAGACCACGCCGCCCTAAATGCCGACTACAAAAGTTCCACCCTGGCCTCGGGTTCGTACCTGCATATGAGTGCATCAAATGGAAAGCCCGAACTAGGTGTGGCGATTTGGACGAGATGCGAACCGAATCAAATTGAGGGGGGCGCCCATACACGCTTCCCACATGTGGATAGTGCGCTCATCATGGATCAGTAGACAAGACCCTTTTCCTATTAGGGTCGACACTAGCAGGCCTCAAAACCACGCCGGGCCTCCTGCCGGTGCCTTATCAGCAAATTATTTATTACCTCAGAATTAACAGATTGTTGTTTAACATCGAGCCCCAGAATATAAACAAATATGATAACAGAAAGTAACTGATAACAGACTCGAGCAAAAACAACCCTAAGCATGCTAGTAAGACACGGGCCCAAGCAACGGGGTTATAGGACTGGAGGTGGGGCAATATCAGGGTTCAGGGTATCATGTGATAGGTTCGTAACAGGAGCAACAATACATATGGCTAGCAGGAATAGACAACGGAAAGTATCGGTAACCAATGTTGAAAGTAACACAATGGTTCATGTGAGTGATAACTTGCCTGCAAACTCAGCAGCCTGGTACTGAGCTAGATCCTCAGAAGGGGTGTCGTAAGTATCGTCTGTCTCAACGTCGTCGTCTATCCGAGAAGAAGCAAACAAACAATGCAGAAAGATAAACAATCAATATCATGGCATAGTGCACAATCATGGGATGATGCATGTCAAGTTAATGGATGCATCAAAATAAACTAGTTGACATGGTAACACAATTTAAATGGACACATATGCAATTTTGAGTTGCACATGATAAGCCCATGAATTTTGGTTGAAACAATTGTTTTCCAATTAACCAACAGGTGAAAGTGGATTAGTATGATGCATGGATGAGGAAAACAACAAAATAACAACAATAGAACCAATTGGAAATAAGGTTTACCAATTTAGAAATTTATTTATTAAGTTAGGGAATTTTTTTGGTTCCTTAAAGGGATTACACAAATAGTTGTTGTTTTCACCAATTTAAATTGTGCCAAATAAATAACAAAATTCATATTTGAAAAGAACACAAAATTTTAGTTGGATTACATGTTTCAAATATTGAAAAAGGAATTAGGATGAATTTATTATGACTTAAACAAAATTAAACAAGTTTTAAATGAATTTAAAACAAGTTTGAATATTATTTGAATTTTATTTGTTCCAATCATAAATTCAAATTCATATTTGGAAAGGTTATGTTTTTCTGGTCTGAAAACATATTTTGCATGTTCAAAAATAATATAATTTGATCAAGTTATGAATTTAGCAAATTTAAATGATTTAAACAAGGTTTAAATTATTTAAGCAATTTTAATTAATCAAACCATGAAACAAAATTTATATTTGAATAGGTGGTTTGAAATAGCATGGAAAACATATTTTATTTGCATTATTTGGATTAAGTATGAATTAGTTAGGGAATTATTCAAATTACAAATGAATTGTTTGAATTCATATTTGGAATGCATTTGGAAAATTCAAAATAGAAAACAATTGGTTTAAACAGATAGATAATTTAATTTGGATCATCAAACATATTTTACTTTTATTATTTGGGGTTATAATTTAAAAGTTATTAGCAATTTGAATTGGAGGACCAATCTGTAATTTAAGGGGACTTGTTTTAAAAGAAAAATTGCTGAAAACGTTTTACACCGCACTGCTAGCTAACCTAGGGCACTGCCCGTGGGCCCTAGGGCCAGCGTGGACAGCGTGCGCGCGCGTGGCAGCGAGGGCCACTAACGAGTGGCCTCCTCCTGTCAGCCGTGCGCGAAAAAATGTTGGGATAAAATCCCGCGGAGCCAAGACTCGATCCCTGGCCCTCGCGCTCGCTTGCACGCGCTGTAACCAGTGGGGTAAGCGTTCGATTCTGTCAGTAAGGGGAACGCAGCTAGGTTGAGGTTCAGAGCTGAGGTTAACTGAATTTCGCGCGCGCTAACTGAACTTGACAGAGGGAATGACGCCGGCAGCGATCACCGATGTGTTGCTCGTTCTCGTGTGCTTGCGTGTGCTGCGTGTGGATGCTGGATGCGTGCAACGTGCAAGGCAGAGAGGAGGAGATGGAGGCACGGTCGGCTCACCGCGGCTGTAGTCGAGCAGAGGGTCGGGGAGACGGTGGCCGGCGACAGCACCTGGATGGCGGCGTGGATCCAGTACCTCTCCGGGCTCGTGGAAGTGTCCAGGAGGTCGACGACGGTGCGGTCGCTCGATTCCCATGGTCAGGATGGGTGGTGGCGCACGGCAGCGACGGAGAGCATCTCGGGTTCAGACGGGGGCTCGCCGGAGTGAGGTTCAGAGGTGACGGATCGGGGCAGAGAGAGAATCGGCGGCGGAGCTCGAGGGGAAAGGGGGTAGGGCTAGCTAGGGCATGCGCAGGGGGGTCTAGGGTGGATTTATAGAGGGCTAGGGCGAGGATCGGCCGTCGCCTGAGCGCGGCGGCGACGTGGCACCGCTGCGATGTTTGCCGTACGCAGGGAAGAAGGAGGGGGAGCGCGGGGCGAACCGGTACCAGGCCGTGGTGGGCTGGGCCTGTGTGCTTCCCCTCCGCGCGCGCGTTGTTTCCTTTTTAAAATTTTTATTCTTCTGTTTTTTTTTGCAGCAAATAGAAATGGAAGAGAAAGAGGGTTTTAGAGTTAGGAAAAATTGTGGAAAAAATTGTGTGGGTTAATTAGATCAACAGCCACCATTTGCCAACTTCTGTTTTCAAAAGTTCAAAAAATAACTTGTTGTTTGTTTTTAACTCAAATTTGAATTAATTTAAGTATTGATTGAATTATTGAAACAAGAATTTAATTATTTTGAACCTTATTTGTTTAATTAGAAACAAATGATTTGAATTGTTTTGGTAATTTCATAATTTGAAATTGGGTGCTGTTTGATGTTTTTGATTTGAATTTGAAATAACAATTGAATTAAGTTTGGATTAATTATTTTATTAAAGCCATACTTTTAATGGTTTGAACCTCATGTTTTAATGGAACAAAATGGTTGTTTTTTATTTGAACTTTTATTTAAAAGGTTGTAACAGAGCAAGTATGAAATAAGTGTTTGAATAAAGTTTGAATTTGAATTGTGAAAACAGAGTAAAACAGAAGCAAACAAATGGAAAACAAGGTAAAACAAATGCAAACAATTCAATGAATATAATGACATGATGCAAAACTTTAATTAAACAAGAAACAAACATGCTAGGGGTGGTTTTTCATACTTGGGATGTTACACTCAACAATGATATGTACTCCAACAGCGAAAAACTTCAAGGGGTGTATGCTTTCCTAGGAAAAGCATTGCAACAACAACAGCGGGGGCAAGAGCGATCAGGGAGGTTGCATGACGACTCCGCCCTATGCAAAACAGCTACTTGCGCCGCTGGAGCACCTGGACCGGAGGAGCCTAGAGACTCAAACAACTCAAAAGAGAGGAAAACGGATCCGAGAAAAGACAAGAAAAATCCTGATAACAAGGATGAAGCGTCTAGAACCGGATCCCATCTCCCGAAAGATGGACTTAGCCCCCACGATCGGGAAGAAAAACACCGGAATCACGGCAAAGCAATGCCACCTCCGAGAAACCTAGCTGAAAAAGCCGGACGACAGGGTATACCTCACAGACCTGAGAGATCTCGGACACCCCCAGGGATAAGGAAAGATACAGGAGTAAAACTCCACCTCATCCAAAGGGGCGTGATATCGGAAGAAATAGAGATGATCCCGGAAAAGCGCGTTCGCACAACAATGGAAAAGAAAGGAGTAGATCCCCTTCTGTCCATTCAGCCGACAGGTACTCCGCACACATGGATAGGGCGGAAAGAGACGGTCTATACTTTGGACCTAAGTGCTTCACAGATAGGATCCGAAGGATAACCCTGCATTCTGGTTTTGCCAAAGTTGGTCCAACGTACCAAAAATACACCGGTAGTACAAACCCGGATACCTGGCTCTCAGACTATTATACAGCCGTCCAGATTAACAATGGGACAGACCTGGAAGCTGTAAAGTTTCTTCCCCTAATGTTACTGGATGGAGCCAGAGATTGGACTAACGGGTTACCTTCCAGAACTGTCGACAGCTTGGATGATATGGCTCGAGTATTTACTTAGCATTTCCGGGGAACCTACAAACGCCCGAATAGCATCAACCAGCTAAACGGTTGCACCCAATTTGAGGACGAACCATACGTGGATTTCATCTCAAGATGGACTGCAATGAAGAATAGCTGCTCTGGAGTAACTGACGTACAAGAAATGCAAGCTTTCGTCAATGGCCTAAAACCCGGACTTGTACCGTTCATGGTTGGTTCCAAACAGCACAAAGATCTTGGATCTATGCTTACAACCGCTAATGAACACGCTGCAGCCGAAGACGACATCAGAGCTAGAGGAGGCAATATCGATACACTGATACAAGCCAAAAAGAATCCTCGCCCTGAGAAAAAAGGAACTCCAGACGCAACACAAAAGCCCGAAGAAGTTAACATAGCCTTTGGAAGTTAAAAAGGGAATAAGTGGAAAGGACGCAGTTCAGAACCAATCAATTACACCAAGGAAGAATGGGAAAAGATTAAGTCGGAACCCTGCGTCCACCATTCGCAATTCGGGAAACCCACCCACACTAACGCACAATGCCGGCTGAACAAGCATATGAAAGGCAGTGCAGGATCCGGAAACAAGGGGAAGAACTCCAAAAGGAAGTTTTCCAAGCAAAGGCCAGAACCTGAGAAAGAAGACAGTGAATCGGACACTGACGAAAAAATCCAGGAACAGCAGCGAAAAGGCGAGCCCAAGTTTCCGAGGGTTGATGGAGAGTGTGCCCTAACTTTCCTGGCAACTCCATCAGCAAAGATGGCAAAAAGAACGCTTCGAGAAATAAACGCGGTTGTTCCGGCAACCCCGAAATTCTTGAAGTATTCAAACACACCAATCACCTGGGATCAGTCTGATCATCCCGGTAATATCCCTGAACCCGGCACGCAAACTCTTGTTGTATGCCCTATTGTCCAAAACACTAGGCTAAAAAGAGTGCTGATGGATGGAGGATCCAACATTAACATAATGTACCTGGATACACTGAGGCATCTGAAAATCTCCGAGACCCAGCTCAACCACAGCAACATACGTTACGGCATTGTTCCTGGCAGGCAAGCACGATCCCTAGGAGAAATTTCCCTAGATGTCACTTTCGGAGAGAGAGATCACTTCCGTCAGGAAAAAGTATCCTTCGAAGTAGTGCCGTTCGAAAGCGTATACCATGCGATACTGGGACGTCCAGCTTTCGCCAAATTCATGGCAAGATCATGTTATATCTATAACAAGCTGAAGATGCCAGGGCCAAAAGGAGGAGTAATCACCATATCGGGAGACTTCAAGTTGGCAAACAAGCTGGAAAAAGAAAACGCCCTTTGCGCTGAGAAAATCATAGCAAAGGAAGAGTTGAAGGAGCTGGCCAAAGAGGTATCGCCGACAGAAATGCCGGCAGGAACAGAAACCCGGAAGCCAGCAGATAGCGTCAAGGCCTCAGAGAACACCAGAGAGGTAATCCTAGATCCCAAAGATCCGACAAAATTTGTCGTAGTGGGAAGTGGGATGACCGACAAATAGGAATGCGAGCTCATCAAGTTCCTCCGTGAGAACTGGGATATTTTCGCCTGGTGTCCAGCTGACATGCCAGGCGTACCCAGGGAACTTGCTGAGCATCAACTTAAGGTGATTCCAGGCTCCAAACCTGTCAAACAAGGTCTCCGTCGATTTGACGGAAGAAGACGGAAGGCTATTGGCAAGGAAATTATCCGGCTTTTAGCAGCAAACTTTATCCAGGAAGTTATACACACCGAATGGTTTGCAAATCTGGTATTAGTACCGAAGAAAGATACTACTGCCCTTAGGATGTGTATAGATTACACCGGCTTAAACAAACTGTGTCCAAAAGATAGGTTCGCGTTACCGCGAATTGATCAAATAATAGATGGCACTGCAGGCTCTGAGCTTTTATGCTTTTTGGATGCATATTCCGGGTACCATCAAATACGCATGAAAAAGGAAGATCAAATTAAGACTTCTTTTATAACCCCTTATGGGACGTACTATTACATAACCATGCCATTTGGCCTGAAGAACGCAGGTGCAACCTACCAGCGTTGCATGCAACGTTGTTTGCATAGTCAGATTGGCAAAAATGTCCACGTTTACGTGGACGACATTGCTGTCGTAACCAAGGAAAAAGATACCACTAGTGGAAACAGGGGCTTTAGTCCCGGTTCGTAGGCCCCATTTGTCCCGGTTGTGCAACCGGGACGGGGCATCCGGGAAAAATACCCCTCCCCATTGGTCCCGGTTGTGCCAGGACCCGGGACAAATGGGGCTGACCACGTGGCCCGTGCGCTGGAACCTGGCCAGGGCTATTAGTCCCGGTTCTCAATACGACCCGGGATGCATGCCCTTCTGCCGTGGCAGGGCTTTTGCCCTTTTCTCTGCCGCGGCAGAAATTTACAATTTCCGTTTTTTGGCCCCCCAGACCTCCTGGCGGCCCCTCCCCGGACCTCGAGAAGAGAGGAGCCTCGGTGGACCCTCCACGGAGCTCCCGGATCGCACGAGTGAATAAGTATATAAAGCAGAATAAATACACTTATATTACGGAAGCAAAGTATATCGAGCATATTACATGACCGATGGAGTATTACAAAATCAAACTTAGTTCCAACCGGAGGCATGGTACTCTCCATCTACATTTATGACCTCTGCATCTAAGAAGCCCGCAATTTCCTCCTGAATTGCTCGTATGCGGTCCCTTGGTAGAAGACCGTCCCGAAGCCGTTCGATCTAATATAAAGAAGAGTGGTCACTAAAATATATGAAACTAAGTAACTAAAATAGATAGTAATAAGAAGAATTGACGACTAACGTACATGAAGTTGCTTTAAATTTCTGCCCTTGGGAGATGTCGTCTGACGAATGAACTCGCAAACGTAGTATCCACACAAGTTATTCCCGTCTCCTTGTTGCAAGCACTTTACGAGAAGATTGTTTCAATCAAAATAATAATCAACCAGGCATGATAATGGTATCGACACTAGAATCAAGGAGATGGACGCGGATCTAGATAGTACTTACTTGCACAACATCAAATGTAAGCTTTTTTTCCCATTCACCGGGAGACTTCTTTATGAACCTCTTCCAAACCCTACCCGAGAAAGAAAAAGAATAAAAAGAGTTAGTAATTACTTGATATCCGAAAATGAAACAAAGTAGTCGATATATTGCCATATATAAATACTGAAATTAATAAAGATTGAAATTACCGCTGGATCATTTCCTGCATGTCAGCCCACATTGAGAGGGGTTTACGTTTTGGGTCCATTACAATTACTTTTCCTTTGTCAATTTGGAAGATTAGCAGAATATAGTGGAAGCTGCGCACGCAGAACTCATCAATTATACAGTGAACATCGAGTAAGGAAAACAGAATGTTTACAACAGAGTAACACACTTACTTGAAGTTGTAAGGAAATAGTATTTCCCGTCGGTGTTGGTTAAATATTATTGCGCTCAGAATATTATTTTCTGTATCCTTGGGAGATTGCCGAAGAGTCTTTTCATAAATAATATTTGGATCAATAAACCAAATATCATAGATTCCACCTCTTTTGCATTCGAGAATCTTCATTCTGCAATTATAATATATGAGTGTACTATATATATATATATGAATATGCAATTGAATGAGGTGAGCTAGAGAAATAAGTGCTTACAGACAATAGGCACTAAGGATAGATTTGTCGAGGGCCTGCTGCTGGTATAACTGAAACAATTCCTCAAATTGAATCATAAGATATCCATTTCCATTTCCATAGTGCTCGTCCTTAACGTTGAGACATATCCAGTCCATAGATTCCTCAACGGCTTCCATATACCAACTATGCACTCTTCGCATTTTCGTTGGTAGATCCTTTATCTCCTCGGGTTTGACAAGAGACTTCCCGTACTGGTATTTGTACGCACATTCAGCTGTGGGGAAGTAGTTCACTTTTTGCATATACTCAGCAATGGACAAACCCGCATCAGCTGCCTTGTCTGCGTACAGTGTTATAAACTCCGGATCAATATGCTCGTCAGCAATATTAGTGCTCGGCCCCACCTGGGTATTGGAAATCACTTTGAGCGGGGACGTCGATTGTTTTTTCTGCTCTCCGAGCTGAGCAACTGATTTTCCCTTTTTCCCGCTTGCGCTACTACTCTTCGTCGACCGCACCATTTCCTGGTGTGACTTCAGAATAGAGCGGTCATAGTCAGATGACATACTCGGCTCGGGTTGATGAAGAGTCTTCACCATTTTCCAAGCTCGTTCTATCTCTTCTTCGGTCTCGGGGAAATCTGGCTTTTGCTTCTCCTTCCGCTTTGATTTCCACGCCTCGTATTGGTCCTTTGTGATTTTCTGGTTTTCCTCGGGAGTATAGTCGTAAGGTAACTTGGGTACCTCTTTTGGTACCTTCGGGAGGGGTGACCGTTGACGTTTCGGTGATTTTTTACGTTTCGGCAGAAACTTAGTGTGCGGAGAAGGCTGACGCGGCGGCGTAGGCGACCGCGCTGGAGACGTGCACGGCGTAGGCGACCGCGCCGGAGACGGCATGCGTTGCGAAGACGACCGCGCTGGAGACTTTTGCGCTGGAGAAAGGCGAGGATTCGATGGCTTTGCCGTCTGATTTGTGAGCATAATGCATTCCTTTAGCCATAAAACGGTCAAGTTCTTGGCTTCTCCGAGTTCAGTCAACTCTTCGTCTTGACCTTCAGGAAAATCAAGCTTTACCCGCTCGAATCCGTTGACAACTTCATCGACCCCAACAACAGCGTAGCCCCGTGGAACCGGAAGAGTATGGTGAGTTGGTTCGTTGTCAATTGGTAAGACATAGCCGGCCGCCGCCTTGATGGTTATATTGACGACCTTCACGTGGAGCTCACAGGATGTCATTTCCGTGATCTCATCCACCGGGTGAATCATCGGCGGAGCATCATCACCCGGTAGCTGCGTGGACGCAACGCTGCTTTTGCGATGAGAATGTGCGGCGTCGGGAGCCTCGACTTCAACTTCTACCATGTGTACTGATGCGCCGGTAGACACTATCTGCTGGCTAAGTGTGTTAATTTGGTCCTGCTGCTTCTTTGCTACATCCTGTGTCAGCTTTACCATTTCTTCAAGTTGACGCCTCCAGTTTGCCTGATTCTCTGCTTCAGCTGCCTCCTTGTCCTTTTTACGTTGACGGCTTCTATCTGGGTATAACTTTCTGGTGGAGTCGAACGCAACACTCCACGGAGGAGTGCCTTTTGTGCCTCGTGTACGCCCTGCGTGTTCCTTATTCCCGAGGGCTCGTGTGAGCTCGTCGTTCTCTCTATCTGGCACGAACTTCCCATCTTTAACGTCCTTTATTGCGTCTCTCAGCTTCTCTATGGGTAGAGGACTCTCTTTATGCCTTAGGTTATATATTGCTTTTCCTTCGGCGTCCAACGTGCCCCCATGCCCGTAGAACCATGACCTTGTCCGCTCGACCCACAAGAACGGCTCGGGAGTGATCCCCTTCTGAAGCAGGTTGTTCTCCCATGTCTCCCACTTGGGACTGGAACCCTTGTAGCCACCTTGCCCCATAACATGGTGATATACCTTTTTGGCGGCGTTTTTCTCATTTGTTTTTGTCCTTTCCATTTCATTCTCTGCCAGCTTGTACTTCACGAAGTCTGCCCATACGGGTTTTATTTTCTCATACCCTTGAGTGAAATCAGGAGTCTTGTTCTTCTTAACATAATCAAGGTTCAATCTTTTCTTCCAGTTTTTGAATTGCTCGGCCATCTTTTTCAGGGTCCACGCTTTGACCTTTTCCCGTATCTCATATTTCATTTTAGTAACATCGGCCTCATTCACAGTCGCTTCATTCTCGTCCACCTCCGGCACGGGTAAATTGAAATTAGCCAAAAAATTTGAGAAAAGATGATCTTTGGCTATTTTGCCGACATATGAAATTCCTTGTTTCCGCGGATCTTTTGGCTTATTCCACTCATTAACAGTGATCGGGATGTGATCTCTAACTAGCACTCCGCATTGCTTCACAAATTTTTGGGCAACATCAGCGGGAAGCTCGGGTGCGCCGTCTGCTGCGATCGTGTCGATCCTGTATCTTTCTGTATCTTTCAACTTCTTTGTTGCGCCTCGTTTAGTCTTTTTTCCGGTTGATATACTTGAACCGGATGGCTAAAAATATAAAGACTGTTAATACATGTATATAGACAACGGATGCTTCATTAATTAACATATCTATATATGCACCTCGGAGCCGGTGTTTGTAATTTGTATGGTTCCACCGGAGCCGTCGGCTGCTCCCATATCGGAGCCGTCGGCTTCTCCCTCATCGGAGTCGTCTCCCTGGGTGAGCACCGGATCTCCCTCACCGGAGTCGTTCATCCACTGGCTCACATCGTTCTCTACGTCGGACCCGCAGATTAAACCCTCGATCATATTTTCGGCATCTTCGTCTCTTGGCTCCATACTATACAAAAAGAGTAAGTATATATTTCAGATCAATTTCATTAAAATTGCTTATACATAATAATTAACTAATGATCAATTATTTTCATCAAAATTGTTTATAGATAATACACAAAAAGAGCAACATATTCATGAAATATTTAAACGTACGATAACATTTCTAGCATTCTTAAATTTATAATACTATCTTAATTAAATTTTCTAACATTCATAATTAATAATTCTAACATACAAATCTAAAATTTCTAACATTCTTAAATTTCCTATATCAATTCTAAACGTACAAATCTAAAATTTCTAACATTCTTAAATTTCCTATATCAATTCTAAACGTACAAATCTAAAATTTCTAAGTCTAATCTAAAATTTCTAACATTCACAACTAATAATTTTAACATTTTTAAATTTCCTATATCAATTCTAACCGTACAAATCTAAAATTTCTAAGTCTAATCTAAAATTTCTAACATTCACAACTAATAATTCTAACATTCTTAAATTTCCTATATCAATTCTAAACAAATCTAAAGTTAATAAGTCTAATCTAAAATTTCTAACATTCATAAATTAATAATTCTAACATTTGTAACACTAATAAAAAACAGTAATTAAGTAAAAAAAGAAAAAAACAAAAAAGGCCCCGGGCTAGGGCGAGATGGAGGCAGGCCTTACCTCCTCTCGGGGCAGCGGCGGGCCGGCGGCGCGGGGCAGCGGCGGCGCGGGGCGGTGGAGGCCGGCGCGAGACGGGATCGAGGGCGGGTGCGTAGAGGAGGACGCCGACGGGGGCGAGGGGCGGCGCGACCGAGGGGCGGCGCCGCAGAGGAGGACGGGGGCGAGGGGCGGCGCGGGTGCGCGCGACGGGACCGAGGGGCGGCGCCGCACAGAAGGACGCCGACGGGGCGAAAGGCGGCGCGGGGGCGACGCGACCGAGGGGCGGCGCGGGTGCGACGGGACCGAGGCGCGGCGCGGGTGCGACGGGACCGAGGCGCGGCGCCACAGAGGAGGACGCCGACGGGGGCGAGGGGCGGCGCGGGGGGACGGAAAAAATGGGCAGCCTGGCAGCGTCGATTTCGTCCCTGCGCGCGGTCTGGAACTGGGAGGGACGGTGACGTGTATATATTTATCTAGCATCCGTCCCGGTTGGTGGCAACAACCGGGACGAAAGCCCCTTCCGTCCCGGTTGGTGGCAACAACCGGGACAAAAGCCCCGGCTGGTCGGGCGCGCCAGGACCAGAAGTACTTTTGGGTCGGGCGCGCCAATTGTTTTAGCGCCAAAATTTGAATATCTTAAATATGCACGTGAATAACTTCTATATACTTTCAAATTTGAAAAAAATTACAACATGAAAATTGTTTGAATTTTCATAACTAATTCAAATCCGTTTTCTGTTTACCTAAATAATTATTCTAATTATTCTAACTATTAACTATTTCACTATTTGCACTTAATTTAAATATAAATATCTTAGATTGTTTTAAAATTAGTAATAATTACATTAAATAGAAAACAGACGCGCTAGTGCGCCGCAGTGTCGCCGGAATACAAATTTTCTTTTATTAAAAAGAGAAAACAAACGAATACCGAGGGGGATGCGGTAAACATTCTGTTCTGCCGTGCTCGGACGCCGCGGAAGCCGGTGGTGATGTTCCCGTGCACATTACTACCCGAGCTCAAAGTGAACACTGACCCAAGCATGCATTCTGTATCCTTAATGACGCCATATTTATCATAGTGCTAATACCATATACTGTATCTGCACATATATTTAAGATTTACCATGTACTGTCGTGTGTATTGTCGAATAAATACGGAACACTTATTTTAGCCCTGCACTCAGTTTTGCACATTCATTGAACAGGTGGTAGCTCCTCACTGAGCCAAGCATACAATGAAGCCAGCGGATGAAGCTCAGATTTGGGCAAACATACTGGCTGATCCTCGATGTCGAATGTGTTAAAGGGGGATGAATGTGTTAAACACTGACCCAAATACAATGAAGCCAGCGGATGAATGTGTTAAAGGGGGATGAATGTGTTAAACACTGACCCAAATGCACGACAGGACGTATGATGTCGAATCCGGATGTTTTGTATTTGCTCGATGAACTGAATATATGATGTATCAAACCTTAAAGGGGTGTAGAACAAAACAAACGGTATCGCCATCATACAGCCCAACCGTGGCAACTGGGTGCATATATGCATACCAAATACACGGCTGGACGTATGATGGCGAATCCGGATGTTTTGTATTTGGGAGATGAACTGACCGGTGTATGAAGCTGGGCTATATATAGGGTCCTCTGGCTCACAAAGTGTTGAGCTAGGGTTTTGATCCAACGGTTAAGAAACACCTCATCCAACGGCTCACAGCAGCTCGAAAGAAACACACCGTAGCCCTGATCGAACGGCTCACAACAGCTCGAAAAACACACACCCGGATCCAACGACTCACGAGCGCTTGAAAGAAACACACGATCCGTGTGATTCTATCTGATTGGTCCAAACGAAACCCTAATTCCCATTTAGTCCCGGTTGGTGTCCCCAACCGGGACTAAAGGGATGATCCGTTTCCCAATGAAACCCTAACCCATTTAGTCCCGGTTGGTGTCCCCAACCGGGACTAAAGGGATGTTTTCTTCTCGCTATATATATGTATGCATTGCCACACCATTGGCATAAACACATACAAACTCACCACTCTCTCATGGCTTCTACCGTACCCACTCTAACATTCATCCAGGCGGAGGCACTTTCCGCCTCGAACTACCCCTGCCCGTGCGGCTACAACGTTCCCGCCGGTTGGATGCTGAGCGCCGGAGGAGTGCCGGTCCCTCCTCTTCCTCAAGGTGTGGCGCGTCGGGCGGCCATCACGAACCACTACTACCACGAGCTCACGCCGGAGCAGCGGAGGAATCCCAGTTGGCATCTCGATAACCAGCATACTTGGGATGCCTTCTTCATCAATCGGCGTGAGAGGGCGCTCGCCAGGTATGAGGAGGACGGTCTGCCTCCTGGGAACTTTCACGAGGCCGGTCGTCGGCTATGGTGGTCCGGCCGGACTCTACAGAGCGTCATGGACTATATCAGGGCCGGCGATATCCCCCGCCTGCGCTACCCTCAGGCCCAGTCCTGGAGTCGTGATCCTCCGAGGGAGTGCAGAGCACCGTCAGACGATAGTGACGACGACGGCGGCGGCGACTACGACGACTACGAGTACATGTACTATAGGCCTAGGTAGGAGTATGACCAGTAGATCGATGCACTTTTGCCATTATGTACTGCCTTGTTTATTTAGATCTATGCTCTCCGTTTAGATTTAGATCCAATCTTGCCATTATGTGTACTGTGCCTTGTTTATCTATCGAAATGCATGTCCCCCTCTTTTTAACGTCTATCGAAATGCCATTAGATGTCTGAATCCAACCAATCAGGAAAAATCACACGGAAAACAGAAAACAGACGAGCTAGAGGGCCACTGTTTCCCGGAATACAACAAATTATTTTATTAAACAGCCAATAGAAAACAGACGCGCTAGCGCGCTACTCCTCGTCCTCGTCGTCGTCGGTGACCTCCTCGTCGTCGGAGGAGGTGCATGATGGTATTTCCGAGATAGGCCCCCACCTCGGATCGTCGGAGGCCCAGACTTCGCCGGCGTGGTCGGCCCGACGGAGCTCTTGCAGCGCCTTCGTCCTCGCCTCCCGAGCGGCATCTAACTCGAGGTGGCGTTCGAGGCGCCGCTCCGCCCGCTCAGCCGCGCGGGTCTGCCATAGCTCCCCGTCGGCGCTCTCCTCACCCGGATTGTTCCGGTAATACTCGCGGACCACGCGGTCGTCCCTGGCGTCGACTAGGCCCTGAAACGCGCGGTGCCTGAGGTGGCGGTGGTCGGCGGCAGTGACGATCTGCGGCGTCGGCGCCCTGGCCTCCGCTTCCCAGAGGGTGTGGCAGTCGTTAAAGTTCATCAACGACCGTGGGCGGCTGAGGCGCCAGGCCGCCGCGTCCCAAGCGCGGGCGGCCTCCGACGCCGTCGCAAAGGAGCCGAGGGGGATGCGGTCGTCCCCGAAGCGGATAGTCGCGGTGAACATTCCGTTCTGCCGCGATCGGACGCCGCGGAAACCGGTAGTGTTGTTCCTCCTCGGAGGCATGGTGGTGGCACGACGGTGCGTGGAGTGGAGGCGCGGCAGTTTATGACACGCATTCGTGGCCGCGCGTTACAACTCCCGCGCCACGCGGCAGGACTCCCGCGCCACGCGGCAGGACTCCCGCGCCACGAGGTACAATACACACTACCACCCACACCTCTCTCTCACTCCCCCAAGCAAAAAAAATGGATGGGGGCTGTGGCCGCATTTGTAGGGGAAGGGACATTGGTCCCGGTTTGGGGGATGATCCGGGACCAATGCCCATGTGCGTGCCACGTGGCCTGTGGCTAGGGATTCGTCCCGGGTCGTGCCACGAACCGGGACCATTGGCTCCCCACGAACCGGGACAGATGCCCCCAGGTGGTTTCTGCTGCCTCGGGCACACGAACCGGGACCAATGCATGGCACTTGTCCCGGATTTTGGTGCAACCGGGACAGATGCCCCCTGCCCCCCTGGACGAAAGGGGTTGTTTCCACTAGTGTACGCTCCTTGAGGATTTATGAGAAACCTTCGAAAATTTGCGCACTTACAAGATGAAGTTAAATCCATCAAAGTGTGTATTCGGGGTTCCCTTAGGAAAACTTCTGGGTTTCATCGTTTCTCATAGAGGAATAGAAGTAAACCCAGAAAAGATCAAAGCAATCTTAAACATCTCCAAACCTACGTGTGTAAAAGATGTTCAAAGATTGACGGGTTCCGCTGCAGCCGTCAGCAGATTTATTAGTCGGTTGGGGGATAAAGCCTTACCACTCTACAAGTTGCTGAAAAAATCCGACAAATTCGAGTGGACAGAAGAGGCAGATGAAGCGTTAACCCAGTTAAAGGAAACTTTGATGAAAGCTCCGATTTTGGCATCCCCAAAAGACGAAGAACCTATGTTATTGTACCTTACGGCTACAAACCGGGTTATCAGTGCGGTAATTGTTGTGGAACGGAAGAAAGACGAACAGAGCATACCAGACCAGCATCCGGTATATTATATAAGCGAAGTCTTCTCCGAGTCCAAACAAAGGTATCCACACTATCAAAAACTGGCATATGGCGTATTTTTCGCATCCAGAAAACTTCGCCATTACTTCCAAGTACATTCCATAACAGTGGTATGTAAAGCACCACTAGGGGATATAATAAACAATGCGGAGGCGACTGTCCGAGTAGCCAAATGGGGCATCGAGATAGCAGCCTTCGACATTAAGTATCAGCCCAGGACAACAATAAAATCCCAGGTTTTGGCAGATTTTGTCGCCGACTGGACGGAAGCAATGGAGAAAACACCAATGCCGGAGTCCGAGTACTGGATCATGCACTTTGACGGATCCAAGATGAAGGAGGGCGCTGGAGCTGGTGTAGTTTTAAAATCCCCTAGAGGAGACACAATGGATTATGTATTACAAATACACTTTGTTCGACGAATTTTCGCTCGACAGAAACAAAACAAGAAAAAAAATATATGGCAAACAGACAACAGTATATGGGAACTCTGTAACTTTATTGATCATTGTATCGAATACAAAGTACAAGTACATGCTCCCGTGGGAGTTTGCCTATTTTGCCTCCTACGACTAGGATTAAGGAGATCTAACTTAAGAGATTGCGTGTAGCCCGCTGATTCCCGGCGCTTTTGCAAAGCGGCCGGTTAATTACATCCATAGGTCGAGCCTATGAAAAACCTCCGATTAAGCTGCGTCATAGTCGTCGTCGTTCGAGATGATATTGGGAAAGAGAGTGGCTTTGTTCCGTCAAGATTCAATCACATATGGTATTTCCACGCGAACAATCAAGAGTGAGACTAGATGAAAAGGGTAGCTTTTGCCTCGTCGGTGCCCAGCCAAGACCCTGATTCCATCGGATTGGACATGTGTACGTATTGCTTTTGCCTCGTCGGTGCCCAACAACGGTGTGTCCATCTCATCCAAAATTGGGACGTGTTAATGACATAGTAATCAAACCTTGGCGTTACTTGGCGATAATTTTGTCTAGCCTTGTCGGCACTAGACATAGAACGGGTATGATGAATTCGACCATAGTCTCGTAGATGTTAGGCCATAGATTCAAGTTAGACAATAGATAAAGCATGTCTTTGCTCTTTTATTGTAACCACAAATTCTTTTGTAAAGAACGAGGTTGTATACCTGCCGACATAGATGAAACAGTCGGGCGATGGACTTTTGTGAGGTTTGATCTCTACTCCACACGGTCGACGTTGATGAGGCGATCAAAACCATGGACATAGATTACACATGGAAGACGTTAATGAAGCGGTCGACACCATGTTTGTAGATTGTGCATGGGTGAAATTGAGGAGGGGTCGACACCATGCTTGTAGATTGCACACGGGCGACGTTGATGATGCGGTCGACACCGTGGTTGTAGATTGCACACGGACGACGTTGATGAGGAGGTCGGCATCATGGTTATTGATTGCACATGGACGACGTTGATGATGCGGTCGACACCATGGTTGTGAAGATACACGGTTGCTTCCGCATGGCCGACGTTAATGAAGCGGTCGCTACCATGATCGTAAGGACTCCGGTTACTTTCATATGACCGACTTTAATGAGGCAGTCGCGTCATTGGTGTAGATTGTACATGGGCGACGTTGATGGGGCGGTCGTGCCATGTTTGTGAAGATACACGGTTGCTTCCGCATGGCCGACGTTGATGAAGCGGTCGCTACCATGATCGTAAGGACTCCGGTTACTTCCATATGGCCGACTTTAATGAGGCGGTCGCGCCATTGGTGTAGGTTGTACATGGGCGACGTTGATGGGGCGGTCGTGCCATGTTTGTGAAGACACACGGTTGCTTCCGCATGGCCGACGTTGATGAGGCGGTCGCTACCATGATCGTAAAGACTACCGGTTACTTCCATATGGCCGACTTTAATGAGGCGGTCGCATCATTGGTGTAGGTTGTACATGAGCGACGTTGATGGGGCGGTCCTGCCATGTTTGTGAAGATACACGGTTGCTTCCGCATGGCCGACGTCGATGAGGCGGTCGCTACCATGATCGTAAAGACTACCGGTTACTTCCGCATGGCCGATGTTGATGAGACCATCGTGCCATTGTTATAAAGATGCGTGATTACTTCCAGCACCCGCCATGGATGATTTAGAGTAGCCGCGAGATTGATATTATTCCTTTTCCATCACACAAAAATCAATGTACGATCCAATCTCAGAATATTTCCATCACACAAACACAAGAGGTACCGGATCTCATAATATTTCCACCATACAAACAACAATGGTACATCCGATCTCATAACATCTTACCATGGGAGAATGGCATGTCGGTGAAGCGCGCCCTCTAGCGCTCCGGAGCAACTTGGAGGCCCGACGCATCTGTGAATTTTCGGCTGGATGCGCGTGTCAAGGAGCAAGCGGCGATGAGGTCTTGCTTCCCTCGCGCGCACGTGATTTTTGTAGCTGGCTTCGATTAGGCGTGGTCTACATATGGTACTGCCGGTGCCTCGGCGGTATTTCACATCTTGGAACAATGGGTCTCAATAGTGCCCCCGACGTTCATGCTCGTGTCTGCCTTTCGTGCGTGTGCAATGGCAGCCTTTATAATAGGTGTTCCACCTGGGATTTTCAAGTTGGTTCGGTCAAGCCGAAAACGCGTGGCCGTTTAAATTGGAGCTTATCTCTACATATGATGTCATGCATGAGGTCATCCGTATAAAATACGAGCATACCCGCGTAGTTGGACGAAGGTACCTGGAGACGGGAGAGCCAATGACTCGTGGGCCGCCGCCCTTTATTCCTTGAGCATGGGAGTCTATCCATGCATCGTACGTGCATGGTACAACTCCGTGTCAGCCAGGGAGCCGGGAGCCAATGGATTAGAAATCTGCTAACTTTGTACGTCTAAGTTTTAAAATATCTGAAGCTCGTATTCTTCAAATGATGAATCCAACTTTTAATCCGTTCGCACCATCATGACGTGTATGACATACTCTATAAAATGAGCCCAATATCATATATAGATATTTTTTGTATGGTGTGGACCCCACACGTCATTGAGAAGAATTTTGCTAGTTGACGTATGTTTATAATATGGAGTTTTTTATACAAAAAATCATCAAACAAATCCCCCCGCCGAGTATAGTTCATGTGCGAAGCAACAAGGACTAGACTTGGCGAAAGTAAAAGAAATAAGAAGGATGGGATCCCATGAGACCTTATTAATGCAACCATATTGCATTCGAATAAGGTCTTAGCCTGCGCAAGAGCGATTGTGACAGTATACGGTGAAACACTTGTACCATATATGTCAAAGATAATGTGAAGATAAACTCATTTTATTTAATAGCGCATAATCATGCTATTATTCAATAAACACTCGTTAAGGAGAGCGCATTTACAAAGGAATATGGCAAAACACTCGTGCCATGTAGAAATCATGCTTTTATTTATTCCCATCGCGGCCAGATACAACATGGTGCCTGCCGATGGAGAAAGAATTCGAAAAATAATTATCAAGTGAGATGCGACCAAAAATTGATGTTTGGTGCCAGCCATCAAACTTGAAGGGTTTCACAGGTCGACACTGACCTCACTGGCGTCTCGTACTGCTCCCATAAATTGTTTCGCGAGTTTGATGCGATCGTAAAAAAAAACGATGCCAGCCATCAGACTCGAGGGGTTTCACAGCTTAGCACTGGCCGCACTGGCGCACCTTGCTGCTCCCAATAGTTGAAGTGTCGGAATGTCGTCGACAATGTAGATGAACTAGGCAGCAATGGTGCCCCAGTGTGGTTGATATGATCAGTGGAGGGAAAATGCCCCCAGCGTGGTTGATATGATCAGTGGAGGGAAAATGCCCTCAGCGTGGTTGGTACGATCAATGGATGGAAAATGCCCCCGGCAGCGATACATACGTTGGTGTAGCCTATAGTTGTTGGACGACCAACAACGACGCCTTGCATGCGTCAGGAAATGTTGTTTTAGTATAGAAGTAGCTGCACAAGTCTCATGAAGAAACGTCATGGATCATTAACAAAAATAAGAAACACACGGAAGAAACAAAACCATGAAAAGCAAAACAAAGGTTTTTTTTTGTTTTATTGGAGATTTTGGCTTTTCCGCTAGACCTTAGCTATGAGTGTGACATCAGAAAAGTCTGCCGAAGGACTCTGTCATTGGGAACCGTCGAAGAACCATGACGATTATGATCAAATGACATTTTGTTTCATATGTGTATGTGTGTGCATGAGGGTGATGTGCTTGGGATGATCCCGAGAGGCAACAAAGAGTCGTACCCTAACCCATCGGTGCAATGAGTAACCCCACAGTTCCACCACGCTCCCTTCCATGCCTCAGGAACCCAGAAAACATGGGTGAGGATGAGTTGGAGTAGACGATTTTAGGACCATGGCTTGTAAAAAAATTTCATGCCTTTGAGGAGGGGTGGTGAATGACTCCCAACCGCCTTCTTTCCGGTGGTTCCCTTCTTCTTGGGGACATATGGACTTGCTTTCTTTGGAGCTTTTCTCTCATGAGTATTGCTTGCATGGATACTATTTTTTTTCACTTGATTCAAGTGATCATTTCCCCTCCTGAACTTGCTCGGAGCTTGCTTCATTTGTTTCTGATTGCTTGAATTTGCTTGGCTATTGTTGATATTTCTTCCGAGAACCACTTTGAGAACTTGGAAGGAAGCCATTCACCTTGGTGGACTAAAAACCCTCAGGCATATTATGTGGAGCTTCTAGTGGCACACCCCAGGGTTGCAAGTGGCTACGCACCAAGTCCAACTTGTGTCGGGTTGGGCAGCCTTTTCGTGATCTTTTCCTAGGGTCTCCCCTGGGGCGAGATGTATCTGTGAACTTGGGACACATCCAGAAGCATGGCGTTGTGGGACCTCGTCACACGGAAGTCCCCCAAGTAGTCTTCTCTGCTGCCTCTCGGAACTTGCATACGGTGTGTTGTGTGATGTGGGTATATGTGCCGCTCCATTTACCATGATGTACACCATGCTTCTATTAGACGAGTCATAGGGAAGCCAAATCATCAGCTACAAGCTTAGTGTTCTTGGGAAAAGCCGTTTTAATGTGGGACTTGGCAGTCCATGGTTTGAGAAAATGTTTTAATCTCAGAAAGAAAGAAAAGGAAAAAAAAACAAAAGAAACGAGAGCAATGTCGGTGTGCGGAGATGATCACGCGTAGTATTTCTTTAAAAACCTCCCATTGATAGGTGGCATTGGACGTTCCCCGTGTTGATTGATCAGCTGATAAGCACCACCATCGTATACTTGTTCGATAACAAATGGCCCTTCCCATTTAGGCTCAAGTTTTCCTTTAGCTTTGCCTTTTATGACAATGGGGCGCCTGAGTACAAGCACTAGCTCTCCTTTGCGAAAGACTTGTGGCTTCACGAGCTTATCATATGCACGCACCATATTTTGACGGTATAGCTCTAAGTCTTGGAGTGCATTAAGTCTTTCTTCTTCCAAGGAATCCAGCTGCTGAAACCGCAGACGGATTTGCTCATGTTGGGTTATCTCATCATGGATAGCCACTCTTAGGGATGGAAGCTCCACCTCTAGAGGAAGAACAACCTCACTCCCATGTACTAAGGAGTATGGTGTAGCTTGAGTTGGTGTGCGTACTGTAACACGATACGCCCATAGAGCTTCATAGAGACGATCATGCCAGTCACGATGATGCTTGTGGATTGTCTTTTTCAAGATTTGGCCGAGGGTCTTATTAAATGCTTCAATTAACCCATTGACTTGTGGGTAATATCCTGTGGAATAGTTCCACTTGATTTTATACTTGGCCATGAATCTGACCATTTTATGTGACTTAAAAGCCTTCGCATTGTCCGAGGTAATACGATGCGGGACTCCAAATCGATAGATGATATTGCGCTCTAGAAAGTTTATAACATTGTTTGTTTTCACTTCTCTTAGAAGTACCGCTTCTGCCCACCTAGAAAAATAGTCCGTAGCGGCGAGTATGAATTTGTGCCCCCCAGAGGATGGAGGCTCAAATGGGCCAACAACATCTATACCCCATGCATCAAAAGGCCATGCAGGTACAGTCGGATGTAAAGGTACTGGTGGTTGATGTTTTATAACGCCATGAACTTGGCAACTATGACAAGACCTTGCTACCCGATGCAGTCTTTCATGACGCCAGGCGAGTAGTATCCACATAACTTGATACTATGGTACATTTTTGGCCCACTTTGATGCCCACCACACACCCCATGATGGACTTCTTGTAAAACTTGGTCGGCTTCTTTTCTGTATACACATCGTAGAAGCATCTCTTGCCCAAAAGCACGTCGATACAAAGTTCTTGCTTTAACTACGTAGGAAGGCAGGCAACGCTGCAACCTACGCCTTTCCACTATGTCACTTGGGAGTATCCCATGATTAAAGTAATCTAGGAATGGTTTGCGCCAATCATCGTCGCCACTGACATTGGAAACAACATGATGCACTTCACACTCAGGTGGGATTAGTTCTAGTACAGCTGGAAGGGGCAACCTTTCCTCTATTTGGACATGAGCGGGCTCCCCTTCAGGGAGCACCAACGACGATGCAAGTTTAGCTAATGCATCCACGAAAGCATTCTTGCTTCGTGGGGCATGTAATAGTTGTATGTGTTCGAATTTTTTCATGAGGATTTGGGCTGCCGTGTGGTATGGAACTAGTTTCGGGTTGCGCACCTCGTATATATTATTAACTTGGCGAACGATGATCTGAGAATCACCGTATACTATTATGTTATGCACATCCATTGATAGTACTAGTAGAAGGCCGAAAAGGAGGGCCTCGTATTCTGCTTCGTTATTTGAGCACTCCTCTTTGAGAAGGGAGAAAGAGTGGTGTATGGTTCCCCCTTGACGAGTTTTGAGAATTAAGCCTGTATGGGCTCGCCGTCTTTCTTTCGTCGTTGGTATCTATCTCTTCGTGAGAGATTCCATCAGAATATAGTTCTCACCGGAACTCAATTTCAACGATAAATAATTTCTCATTGGGCATCTCGAGATGGGGAGCCACTGGATACAATATACGTTTGTGGGGTCGACAAGATATCTAGAATTATGTCCACGATACTATATATACACAAATTCTCGAAGGTTACATGTGTTCTTCACAAATGCTTGTGCCGAAGCAGCATTTAAGTAGACACTGAGGTATATAAACAAGATGAAAAATCTATTGTTACTCAAGGACGTGTCGCCTTAGCATTTAGGCGAAATGAATCACAAGGTAGCGCAACACACTTCTTTTGATGTTTTTTCTCTTTTAAAGCATATGTAGCTTGCTTCTTTTTATGATGGAGATGAATCATAGTCTATCCGCAATTCCTACATATATAGTAATCCAACCATGTGACGCCCCGGGATAGGGCACTATGCAGATTTCAGCATTCCCGCCAAATCCGCATAATAACCGATTCCAGGTTGCCATTTATGATAACATTACAATAGTTCACGAATAATCCACAATTACAACAGAAGCAGATAGATACAAGATGACTCCAACGAGCCAGGGTTACAACTGATACAATACAAAAGATCCAAATAACAGCGGAAGAAACAAACGTCCGTCTACGGACAAGATCCAAATTGGACTAAGAGTCCCGAAGATAACCGAAGGCGTCCAATCCCTGCCCAGGCCAAGCCGGAGGGATTCCCAAGCTAACGTCGTCAGACTTCAAACCTGTTGACTGCAATTTGGAATTTGCAGCCACGAAAAAGGATTCGTGGGTCAGTACGGTTAAGTACTGGCAAGGGGGATAAAGCCCATACTCACAAGTTACCGGTGTAGCCAGTCATCACAAGATACAAATACTTTAGGATCAACGGAAAGGAAGGGGTTATTGCAAATAAGCGACAGCAGGCTGCACTAACCAACTACAGAGAGAATACTACAACTTCCAACTAACAGAAAGGGGATAAGATCGAGGATTGTAACCAACTGAAAGTAAATCCAAACAAACCCATCCTGGACCTCGCCCCTTATCCGAAGAAGCAATCCGAGGATAACTCACACCGTGGTATTAAAGATGAGTCAAGTTATTGTGTGAATAACCTATTACTAGTCAAGTTATTAATCATGGGGTGAGACATGGTTAATCATTATGTTGAAGTTGTCCTGAGTACTTGTTAGCCAGTACTTTCACCAAGTAATCCATAACCGCGGAAAACACGGCTTCTCGAGAAGATTATCCCTGCAGGGTTGCACCAATTTAGCCGTACACTCATGAATATCCCGCCAGATGGAGTGGCCACTCCACCAAGCGGGGCACTCAACACAATCCAACCCTTCTTCGCATCAAGCCCAAAGCACCTTGGGCGCACGGCTACTCGGGCCCAGAAGAAAATGGACCCTCATAGCACTCTAAGACCGTGTCCCCCTATATGCCGACTACGAAAGTTCCACCCGGGTACCAAGGGCTCGCAAGATCATGCATGCAGCAAATGGAAAACCCGAACTAAATGAGGCGATTTGGACGAGATGCGAATCGGGTCAAACTGAGGGGGAGCCCATACTCCCCAAATGCGGGTAGTGCGCTCATCATGGATCAGTAGACAAGACCCTTTTCCTATTAGGGTCGACACTAGCAGGCCTCAAAACCACAAAGGGCCTCCTGCCGGTGCCTTATCATCAAATTTATTATTAAGAGTAACATTAGCATGATTGATTGATTGATTAAACATCGAGCCCCCAGAACATAAGGAAGTAATAACAGAAAGTAACGGGTAACAGACTCGAGCAAAACAACCCTAAGCAAGATAGTAAGACACAGGCTCAAGCAAAGGTTATAGGAGTGGAGGTGAGGCAATATCAGGGTTAAAGGATTCATGTGATAGGTTCGTAATAGAAACAATCTACTACTAAGGTTAGCAGAAAAGAACAACGGAAGTATCGGTAACAAGTGATGAAAGGCAGCCATGTGGCAGCAAGTGAGTATACTTGCCTGAGATCCCGCAAGGTAGCAGAACTTGTCGTTGCTCGCATCATCTCAACGTCCTATCCGGGAAGAAGCAACGAACCTCGAACAAACACCGGATGCAACAATTACTACTACGGCAAAAGATCCAGCATGATCAAGATATGGATGCATGTCATGTTTAATAGATGCACCAAAGTAAGCTAGTGGATATGATACACAAGTTTAAATGGATTCCATATGCAAAGATTGCATATGGCAAACCCATGCCTTATAGTTGTATTAATTGTTCTAACAGTAAGCATCATGTGTAAGTGAGTTAGAATGATGCAGGCATGATGAAAACAAGAATGTAACAATTTAGATGCAATTAGAATGATAGTTAACCAATTAAGAAATCATTTATTAGTTTGGAAAATTGGTTACTTAAACATGTCACACAAGCAATTATTGTTTTCACCAAGTTAAAGTGTTCAAAACAAATAACAAAGTTGATATTTGAAAAGGTTATCAAATTTTAGTTGGATTACATGTTTCACATTTTGAAATTGGACTTAGGATTATTTAATTATGAATTAAGCAATATTAAACAATTTTTTAATTGAATTAAACAAGATTCAAATTGTTTAAGCAATTTTAATAATTCAAAACAGAAAACAAAAATTATATTTGAATAGGTTATTTAAAATGGTATTGAAAACATATTTTATTTGCATGATTTGGACTTATGAATAATTAGTTATTGAATTTAGCAAAATACAATTGAATGATTTAAATTTGAATTTGAATTGCCATTTTGAAAGTTCAAAACAGAACACAAGTTGGATATTTGGATAGATTAGGAAATTTGGATCAGAATAGATATAAAGTTTGTGTTTGTTGGATTTATAAAATAAAAGATATTGAATTTTAAAGTTTTGTTTTAATTCTGCCAATTAAAATGAATTTGGAATTTCCCAGGAATTTTCAGAAAACATCTGTTACTCAGTTTCACTCTACCCACTGTCACTGCCCGTGGGCCTGGACAGCGTGGCGCTGAGCGGATGCTGAGGTGGCACAGGGGTCGCTGACGGGTGGGACCGGGGACCTCGCGGTGGAAAAACATCGAAAAAGGGGTGGCCTTCCGCGGGGTGAAGGGGTATCGAACCCGGGACCTATCTCACGCGCTGAAGGAACAGCACCACTACGCCTCTACTGCTGGTTTGATTCAGATACGGAGGTGTTGGAAGATATGTTCGCTATCGAGGTTTAACTGAATTTTAGCACAGGCCGGTTCTGAACTTAACTGCAGGTTCGGTCACGGATGCGTGCGGACGGAAAACAGCTGCCCGCCGGCGAGCTGCTGTGGGGTGCTCGCGGCGGCGCCGGTGTGAGGTGCTCGTGCGGGCCTCGCGGTGTGCCTAGGGCGTGGATGGGGAGACGGACAGAGCGAGAGGAGAGAAAGGCAGGGGCGATCACCTGATGGTGGTGGTCGATGCAGTCCGGCGGGGTAGAAACGGAGGGAATCTCCGGCGATGGCGCGGCCGGCTCGGGCCTCCTCCCGCCGCCGCGTCTTCAGCAAAGATGAAGGCCAGGCCACGGGGGCTCCATTCCCGTGGCTGGCTTGGCCCGAGGAGGATCATGGCGAGGGGATGGTGGCCGTAGCTCTGTAGGTGGTGTTCGGTGGTTTCCTGACAGGGGGTGCAGGGTTCAGTAGCAGCAGGAGCTAGACGAAGGGGAAGATGGGGTTGGAGGCGCAAGAGGAGGAAGGAGTAGGCTAGGGTTTCTAGGGGTCTAGGGCAGAGGGGTATACTTAAGGAGAAGGGGCCATGTACGGCAGCTCATCCAGGGGGGTGGAGGTTGATCGAAGGGCGTGGTGGTGGTTCGTACAGTTGGGGAAGAAGACAACAGAGAGGAGGGTTGGGCCAGAAGAAGAAGGGAGTGGGCCTGGGGGGAGAAAGAAGAGAAGGGAGTGGGCTGGGCTTAGGGTTAGACACCTTTTCTCTCTCTCCCTGCTTTGCTTTATTTTTCCCTGTTATTATTAATTCTTTTTTGTAAAAGATGAGAGGAGAGAAGGAAAAATAAAACTAGGAGGGTTTTAGATTATTCAATATTTTCAAAACAGCAAAAAAATGAAAGCAAAAGTTGGCATTACTTTCACAAGGTTGAAATTATAATTGAATTAAAGTTGTTAGTTGGATTTTTTTCAATTAGGGTTTGGTTGGAAATTTTGGAAAATAAACAAGTTTTATTTATTAATCTCAAGCAATTTTGCAATCATCAGTGAATTTAATAGTTGGCAAGAATTGCTTTTTAAACCACCATTTGATCATGCCCCTTTATGATTGAAATGAGTTGAAATTTAAGTTGAATTGGAAATTTACCATTAGGGTTTTGAACAACTTAACTTGTTTTGAAGTTTTGATTGGTTTGGAAAACATGATGCAATGCTTATGGGATGCAGATGATGCAAGCAAAAAAGCAAACAAACAGGTAACACCCCAGGTGTTACAGACGACACCACTAACAAGGGATTGCGCCCTCGCAATCCACCTGCTAACCCGGGAGGGGAAAGAAGTTCGACTATCGATTCTCCGTGCTTCCAGTTGATCTCCTCGACACCACTAACAAGGGCTTCTCGACACCACTAACAAGGGATTCTTGCTCGGAGTGATGACGATATTCTTCCACCAGGAATCTTCCGATGATCGAACCTATTAGGTTAAGGGCTCAGAAAACGTCCACCCACGTGGGATCCTAACACTTTGAAAGATAGACAAGGAGGGAAAACTCCAAAACAAAATAAGATGGGATGGGAATAGAATAGAGATAAGGAGAAAACAAGAATCCTATTGAGATGTTTTTCCAAAATAGCTTAGCAGAAATAGTTTTTGACACTCTAGAAACAACGACCGTTAGCGAGGTTACCCTACAGGCTTTGCGGACCCGTTGCTTCGATAACCATTCGTATCGAAACAATCTCGGGAATCGGAACCAAGGCTCTGATACCATTTGTGACGCCCCGAGATCGGGCACTATGCAGATTTCAGCATTCCCGCCAAATCCGCATAATAACCGATTCCAGGTTGCCATTTATGATAACATTACAATAGTTCACGAATAATCCACAATTACAACAGAAGCAGATAGATACAAGATGACTCCAACGAGCCAGGGTTACAACTGATACAATACAAAAGATCCAAATAACAGCGGAAGAAACAAACGTCCGTCTACGGACAAGATCCAAATTGGACTAAGAGTCCTGAAGATAACCGAAGGCGTCCAATCCCTGCCCAGGCCAAGCCGGAGGGATTCCCAAGCTAACGTCGTCAGACTTCAAACCTGTTGACTGCAATTTGGAATTTGCAGCCACGAAAAAGGATTCGTGGGCCCACGAATCCTTTTTCGTGGCTGCAAATTCCAAATTGCAGTCAACAGGTTTGAAGTCTGACGACGTTAGCTTGGGAATCCCTCCGGCTTGGCCTGGGCAGGGATTGGACGCCTTCGGTTATCTTCAGGACTCTTAGTCCAATTTGGATCTTGTCCGTAGACGGACGTTTGTTTCTTCCGCTGTTATTTGGATCTTTTGTATTGTATCAGTTGTAACCCTGGCTCGTTGGAGTCATCTTGTATCTATCTGCTTCTGTTGTAATTGTGGATTATTCGTGAACTATTGTAATGTTATCATAAATGGCAACCTGGAATCGGTTATTATGCGGATTTGGCGGGAATGCTGAAATCTGCATAGTGCCCGATCTCGGGGCGTCACAAACCAAAGAGAGGCCAAAAGAGTCAGATAAACAAGTGCTACTCTCTAATGAGGACTTCAACTTTTTTTTACATTGGGAAAGAAACTTCCATGCCCGAGGTTGAAAGTTTCGTACATTGCAACGCATTGTGACTCGAGTCGCTAAATGCTTGACTCTCAAGCGAGTTCGGAAAATTGTTATAGAACCGACTCGAGTCACTCGATGTTTGAATCTCAGGGGAGTTCGAAAAATTGTTACAAAACTGGTGCCCCGGATTTGTATACAATGTGATGTACGTTGTATTTCCAGCTAGGTCGTCCATGTCAATCAACAAAAACTTAGCCAGATTTCATGAGAATTAGGAGGGTATAAGTTCAGACTACCAACATGGTGGTCAAGGCATGATTCCCTGTTGATACGAACAGATCCAACATAAATAACTTCATATGTGTTTCAGTCTTTCAGCCATATACATGCCACTATTGATCAATGACATTGGCACAAAGCATATTTTTGGCGATGGACCACTGTCCTTTTTTATGCACCTTATTTTTCATGCCCATGCCCCCAAGCATGTGTTGGATAGTCCAAGATAGTGACAAAGAGTAGTTTGAAACATGTACTTGGTAATCAATCTCAATTTATTCTTGAACATGCATTTGCTTGCACGTGAGGACTTGCCGAAGTGATCGCTTGAAAATTATATGTAATCTCACGTCACCAGTCCAACTTAAAGTACAGATTTCGATGCTCATTTGAAAATTGCAGCTCCAGTTTTAGCTCACGGTCTCGTTTAGGTAAATGAAGCATACACTTAGTAAGCATCACTTGATATAATGTGGGTATATCTTGTTTCATAAGAAAACTGAAGAGGTAGTGGAGTAGTTCATCTAGTAACCGATGGTGGAGCCGAGAAAGGTACAAACCTGAATAAGTTGTTGTACACGTTAAAATGGAGGCGGCATATTTCTCCCCCTGTTTATACTTGTTCGTGGTGCACTTGTATTATTCTCAATCATGAGTATTTTGCTCCTTTCTCAGGGACACTGGTCGCCACTCTTGTCACTACCACAAGTTTCTAAGAGAGTTTGTTTTCCTATCTCAAAGAGTCGTGGTAGACGGGGATCTCCTGCGAGGTGCCCATGTTCCACTATCATGTTGTGGGCGATGACTAGGAACATGGCGTCTAAATCGCCCTGCAACGATGACTCGGGTGCTTGTTACTTGCGCTCACGAGCTTTAAATATTGTCCAATTGCCATCATGGGATGAAAATAGAGGATATTTCATAGGTGCATGGTGCCCTGCATGCCCCCAGTTTGTTAAGGTGGCTCGAGGCCATGGACTTGTTGCTTTGATTTTCTTTGGTGAGATCTCAATGGCATGGTGATGCACAATGAAACCTAAAAATAGACCAGATTATACAACAAAGGCACATTTTAGAGGATTTATCTTGAGTTGATGCTTCCTCAGATGATTAAAGACGACTCATGGATCATCCTGATGATGCAGGAAATCTCTGGTTTTGACAACCATGTCATCGATGTAACATTCCACAGTGTCATGGATGAGGTCATCCAAAACAATGGTCATGGTTCGTTGATATGTTGCACCAATATTATTTAGTCCAAAAGGCATTACAGTATAATAGAAATTACCCATGGGCGCGCAATAGGCAGTGTCATGTTCATCCATCTTAATTTCACTATAGCTGGATGATCCGTCAAAGAAGGATAAGGCGCCATAACGTCTTTGACGAAGTCGGTGATGATGAGCTTATCCACCTCGGCAATAATATTATCTTGAAGCTCTAGGCGTAAGCGGCATGGTTGTTGCTTCATTGGCCAAAGGTGAGGATCATGCTAGCTTGTGAGTGGTGACCCGTGAGTCTAGCCCTGTCATTTCTTTATAGGAGTAGGAAAAACAGTCCCGAAACTCCATTAGTAATTCTCGGTAACTTTCACGTTCTTGGGGCGTGAGAGGGGCACTAACAAAGGTTGGACGCGGGTCATACTTTGTACCTAGATTGATCTCGACTAACTCATCGACAATGCATTTTCCATCGTCTCCAAGCTGATGTGGGGCTAGAGCAGCGTCAAGTACCTATCTTTGATTGATTCTCATGGCTTTATGAGCCTGAGATAGAAGATAAATTTCACTTTCGCCTTATTCTATACTCAATCCCGAGAGCCCAGATGGATCTACGTGTTTTGTAGGGTGGAGAACAATTTGGCAAAGAGTGGCTAATAAAGCTCGCAACATGTGACAAAACCTCACCACATCATGTTGTGTGCAGTCTGGTCTCTAATTAAAATAGCAGAAAGTACATAGATTAGTACAAGTCTCTTATTCTCAAGTTGTCAAGAAAGTACAACCATGGAGAAATAGTCAGGCGGATCGCCATGGGAGAGGTGCACCTTGCCCCCTGTTTATATTAAGCACAAAATTTGGTAGACAAGACGATATATGTGGCAGCTCCAACCATATTCATCTATGTCGATTAGGGAGAGCATGTCCACTCTTCATGCGAATTAGAAGGTAATATGATCATACTACCGACATGTTCACGTCGGTGAATATTAATATTCCTAATGCTAGAGCATTATTACTCCAACAAACAATATAATAGCCTTAGCATCGACTGGTGGCAGCGTCTTCCACCTCAGACGCTCATCTATGGGGAGTGACATTGCCCCCAGCGATCAGGCCTAATCTGAAAATGTCACACAGTCGAGAGAATCTGCATTCCGATGAACTCTAAGTGAACACGTGATGTTAGTGGCATCCTTACATGATGCATATTTGACAAGAAAAGGAATGGAACGTTCATAATCCATGCCAGCCTGATAATTAATTAGCATGTATACATGCCATCATGTATAATGCTTCACCGTCGTCCTTGGAGGCTCCTCAAATGGGAACGACACCCTTTTTTAGAACACGTGTAGAAGATAGGCCTCGACACATCAGCGCTATCGACGTAGGTAGACTTGTCACTTTGTATAAGACGTAGGCATACCGTTATCCAGCATCAGCCGCTGGCTCTTTAATGTGATGCTCTAGAACCTCCCCTTTAGGCAGCGATCCGAGCTGGACAAGATTTCGCAATCATAGTTTCGAAGCATGCCTCTCGTCTTGATAATGGTAACGGTGGGAGAAGAACTCACTATACTGGAGAAAATTCTTGAATCCACACGCCTCCATGTTATATATTAAAATAGCCGTGAGTTTTATGATCAAATTTCAGAATACAACTGTAGGTCATCCCACAAGTATGCCATGGATTTTTTCTAGGACATATAACTCTATGTGCTTTGAGCAGAAACAGTCATGTAGCCGATCAATGATATTAGTTTAGGATCAATGGATGGTGCCCCCAGTTGATGAAAAAAAAAAATCATGGCCATGGACTTGTTGCTACAACATCCTCAACTGATTTTGAAGCTGTTACAACTAATGTTGCACATCATCAGAGCGAGGCGCTGGGGCCTTACTGGATAGTACATCAAACACGTTTCCGCTCGTGTCATTTCTAGCCGTAATGTGACATGCCGAAACTAACACAGCTGGATTGAAGTGATTAACTTATTAGAAACAGAAGGGTCACAACCTGAAAAAGTAGCGACATGTTTCAAAGTGCGAGTCCAAAACTCATTCATGATTGTTTGCCTGGCTAGCTCTTTCATCTGACGTGGCCTTTTAATCCACTCGGTCGAAAGAAAGAACATAATAAGGTTCACTTACAGGGTCAAGGTACTCAATGTCGTCATAAAAAGACGATGTATCGAGTTTCATATTCTCATTGCTCAATTGAGCGTGTAGCTTCTTCAAATTACTACGCTTTCGACGAGTAGCGAAGTGCATTGACATTCTTGCTAAATCAAGCCTCACGCACAGACCAAGACTGGCGGTAGGCAGCCATGTCGAGATTATCTAGCACCGTAGTTTTATTGTTCTCTATAGCAGAGGAAGGTAAACTCGGCATAGAATTAGGCTTGTTTTTCATCCTATTCCGAGCCTTCATGACTAGGGCCTTGCATTCAACCCTATCCTTAGTAGCATCATGCTTTTTGGCCTTCTTTGATTCAACAACACAAGTGGATGTCAAACCCTGCGTCTGGTGGTAATAAACCTTACCCCCATGCTCGATGATAGCCATGGGAGGTACCGATCCAAACTGGATGAAAGCGGCAGCCGGGGTGTGCCTCATGGCTTGCTCAACGGTGATGATAGGGAAGGAATCACCCACAAAAGGGAATCTCTCGCATTAGTGTATCGTCGTAGGATACGGGTTGACTAAAGAAATATGTAAAAAGGCCAAGCATATATTCTTGAAGTGTAAGAAAAATATTTCCACAAATGTGGTACTTTAGACATAAGTATCAAAAAATTAACTCCTCTGTCTTTGAGGTAGCTCTCGTGCATATTACGCGGGAACAATAGAGATGTGATGTACACATGCACCAGCATATCTCATGGAACGTATGGAACATGGATGGCCTCGTGCATGGGCCATTCGCTTCTTCCATTGTTGCACAGAGGAGTGCATGCAGACTCGGTACTTCAAAATATTTCTTTTCGGACCAAAGAGAACTGTCGAATCCACCGGCGCATGCCCTTGCATTCAGAGATATTTGTTTATGCTGCGTGCAACCCACACGCAGTATTTGTTTTCGAACGTCGGTTCATGCTGATGATTAATTTGAGACTGAGACGATTTGACGATGATCATAATGTAAGAAGCACCGGTAACATAGGCTCCATAAATTTTCTTCTTTCATCAAATCCTCTCACACAAGTATAGCAAGGAATTAGAGTACGTGCACAACTTGTATGACCATGCCATTTTGATCTTACTCGTACTCACGATGGTGCGAGTACATGGTGTATACTCAGGACTTAGATACTTTTTATATACCGCGATCAACACGCAGTATGATTTTTCTTTTCGATTAAGGACGGTCGTACCGGTATAGAAAGGAAAAGGCAGATAGGTGCATGCATATCTCATGCAGACCATACAGTTTTGATTTCGACAATGCATGCCAAATACTTGAGACGAATAGAAAAAATGGAGAAGGGAGCAAGAAGAGGATTTTTTTTTCTCACCAACTCAAGGAGAAAAAAAAATGCATGTCATGCGCTCATTTTGTCTCAGTAAGCACATGACATAACTAGTAGGACACGTGAAGCATGAACTCCCTTTCTTCCCCCTCTTTTAAGTCCATCGCTTGATACTTGTGACCCACAATACTTCGGTGCTTGTAAGCACGCATGTGAAAACTCTGGAAGAGAATCTTGAATTCATCTCGAGAAAATTTGACGACGATCAGAGCGCAGCAAAGATGAGAGGAGAATCAGGTCCCACTGGGCGTGCCATTTTTGTTCGACGAACTTTCGCTCGACAGAAACAAAACAAGAAAAATAATATATGGCAAACAGACAACAGTATATGGGAACTCTGTAACTTTATTGATTATTGTATCGAATACAAAGTACAAGTACATGCTCCCGTGGGATTTTTCCTATTTTGCCTCCTACGACTAGGATTAAGGAGATCTGACTGAAGAGATTGCGTGTAGCCCGCTGATTGCCGGCGCTTTTGCAAAGCGTCCGGTTAATTACATCCATAGGTCGAGCCTATGGAAAACCTCCGATTAAGCTGCGTCATAGTCGTCGTCGTTCGAGATGATAATGGGAAAGAGAGTGGCTTTATTCCGTCAAGATTCAATCACATATGGTATTTCCACGCGAACAATCAAGAGTGAGACTAGATGAAAAGGGTAGCTTTTGCCTCGTCGGTGCCCAGCCAAGACCCTGATTCCATCGGATTGGACATGTGTACGTATTGCTTTTGCCTCGTCGGTGCCCAGCAACGGTGTGTCCATCTCATCCAAAATTGGGACGTGTTAATGACATAGTAACCAAACCTTGTTGTTACTTGGCGATAATTTTGTCTAGCCTTGTCGGCACTAGACATAGAACGGGTATGATGAATTCGACCATAGTCTCGTAGATGTTAGGCCATAGATTCCAGTTAGACAATAGATAAAGCATGTCTTTGCTCTTTTATTGTAACCACAAATTCTTTTGTAAAGAACGAGGTTGTATACCTGCCGACATAGATGAAACAGTCGGGCGATGGACTTTTGTGAGGTTTGATCTCTACTCCACACGGTCGACGTTGATGAGGCGATCAAAACCATGGACATAGATTACACATGGACGACGTTGATGAAGCGGTCGACACCATGTTTGTAGATTGCGCATGGGTGAAATTGAGGAGCGGTTGACACCATGCTTGTAGATTGCGCACGGGCGACGTTGATGAGGCGGTCGACACCGTGGTTGTAGATTGCACACGGACGACGTTGATGAGGCGGTCGGCATCGTGGTTATTGATTGCACATGGACGACGTTGATGATGCGGTCGACACCATGGTTGTGAAGATACAAGGTTGCTTCCGCATGGCCGACGTTAATGAAGCGGTCGCTACCATGATCGTAAGGACTCCGGTTACTTTCATATGACCGACTTTAATGAGGCAGTCGCGTCATTGGTGTAGGTTGTACATGGGCAACGTTGATGGGGCGGTCGTGCCATGTTTGTGAAGATACACGGTTGCTTCCGCATGGCCGACGTTGATGAAGCGGTCGCTACCATGATCGTAAGGACTCCGGTTACTTCCATATGGCCGACTTTAATGAGGCGGTCGCGCCATTTGTGTAGGTTGTACATGGGCGACGTTGATGGGGCGGTCGTGCCATGTTTGTGAAGACACACGGTTGCTTCCGCATGGCCGACGTTGATGAGGCGGTCGCTACCATGATCGTAAAGACTACCGGTTACTTCCATATGGCTGACTTTAATGAGGCGGTCGCGCCATTGGTGTAGGTTGTACATGAGCGACGTTGATGGGGCGGTCGTGCCATGTTTGTGAAGATACACGGTTGCTTCCGCATGGCCGACGTTGATGAGGCGGTCGTTACCATGATCGTAAAGACTACCGGTTACTTCCGCATGGCCGATGTTGATGAGACCATCGTGCCATGGTTATAAAGATGCGTGATTACTTCCAGCACCCGCCATGGATGATCTAGAGTAGCCGCGAGATTGATATTATTCCTTTTCCATCACACAAAAATCAATGTACGATCCAATCTCAGAATATTTCCATCACACAAACACAAGAGGTACCGGATCTCATAATATTTCCACCATACAAACAACAATGGTACATCCGATCTCATAACATCTTACCATGGGAGAATGGCATGTCGGTGAAGCGCGCCCTCTAGCGCTCCGGAGCAACTTGGAGGCCCGACGCATCTGTGAATTTTCGGCTAGATGCGCGTGTAAGGAGCAAGCGGCGATGAGGTCTTGCTTCGCTCGCGCGCACGTGATTTTTGTAGCTGGCTGCGATTAGGCGTGGTCTACATATGGTACTGCCGGTGCCTCGGCGGTATTTCACATCTTGGAACAATGGGTCTCAATAGTGCCCCCGGGCGTTCATGCTCGTGTCTGCCTTTCGTGCGTGTGCAATGGCAGCCTTTATATAGGCGTTCCACCTGGGATTTTCAAGTTGGTTCGGTCAAGCCGAAAACGCGTGGCCGTTTAAATTGGAGCTTATCTCTACAGATGACGTCATGCATGAGGTCATCCGTATAAAATACGAGCATACCCACGTAGTTGGACGAAGGTACCTGGAGACGGGAGAGCCAATGACTCGTGGGCCGCCGCCCTTTATTCCTCGAGCATGGGAGTCTATCCATGCATCGTACGTGCATGGTACAATTCCGTGTCAGCCAGGGAGTCGGGAGCCAATCGATTAGAAATCTGCTAACTTTGTACGTCTAAGTTTTAAAATATCTGAAGCTCGTATTCTTCAAATGGTGAATCCAACTTTTAATCCATTCGCACCATCGTGACGTGTATGACATACTCTATAAAATGAGCCCAATATCATATATAGATATTTTCGTAAATATTTTGTATGGTGTGGACCCCACATGTCATTGAGAAGAATTTTGCTAGTTGACGTATATTTATAATATGGAGTTTTTTATAAAAAAATCATCAAACACACTTCAATGCCAGCAATAACGTGGCAGAATACGAAGCTCTGTTTCATGGCTTGCATATTGCAAAAGAAATAGGCGTCAAGTGCATCTTGTGCTACGGCGACTCAGATTTGGTACAGCATCAGCTCAACCAAACTTGGGACGCAAAAAACCCTATAATGGCCGAATACCGGAGAACGGTGGACGAGTTCGCCATTTGTTTCTTCGGATTCGAAGTGCTCCATGTTAAAAGGGAAGAAAATTGGAATGCGGATGCGTTAGCCCGCATGGGATTGGAAAGGGTAAAAATTCTACCACCAGGTGTATTCGTCCAACACTTGTATGAACCATCGATAAAAGGTGGAGATGTTGATTATCCTCTGGCTTCCGAGTCAATTGAAGTTATGCTCGTTAACCCGGATTGGACAATACCATATATAAACTTCTTAGTTAATCAGAAGTACCCGGAAGGAGCAGACGAAGTCTTGCAAAGACAGATCCAGCGTCGATGCAAAGGATACACAGTAATTAACAATTGCCTGTATAAACGCAGTACTTCCGGAATTTTTCTGCGATGTATTTCACCAGAAGAAGGACGAGAAATCCTGCAAGAAATCCATGCCGGGGATTGCGGACATCATGCTCAATCAAAAAGCATAGTCAAAAAAGCATTCCGTGCCGGGTTTTTCTGGCTAACAGCCAAGACAGACGCTGAGCACATAGTAAATACATGTGCAGGATGTCAGTATGACGCCAAGAAGACTAATATGCCATCCCAAGCACTCAAAACTATCCCCATTACATGGCCCTTTGCGGTCTGGGGGCTAGATATGATGGGGCCATTCAAAACTGCACGAGGCGGACTCACACATCTACTTATAGCTCTGGACAAATATACCAAGTGGGTGGAGGCTAAACCCATCAAAAAGCTTGACGGTATAACTGCCAGAAATTTCATCATTGACGTAGTCATGAGATACGGCGTTCCACACAGCATAATAATCGACAACGGGACAAATTTCTTGATTGGAGAGTTAGCAAAATATTGTCGACAAACGGGAATTCGCCTAGATCTCGCATCTGTGGCACACCCGCAATCCAATGGACAGGTTGAAATAATGAATAGCTCAATCCTCCAAGGAATACGTCCAAGACTCGAATCTCCTCTTCATTGAGCAGCTGGAGCATGGGTAGAAGAGCTACCTTCCGTGCTTTGGAGTATTCGAACAACACCAAGCAGGTCAACTGGGCAAACCCCGTTTTTCCTAGTTTATGGTGCGGAAGCAATCCTTCCAACGGACATGATCCATGATAGCCCAAGAGTGCCAGATTTCGACGACTCGGATGCCGAAAAAGCATGACAGGATGCCGTCGATCTCTTAGAAGAGGAACGAGAACTTGTGCCTCAAAGATCCGCCATCTACCAGCAAGGTTTACGACGTTATCATAGTCGGAAAATCAGGCATCGTTCTTTTAAAGAAGGTGACCTAGTGCTAAGATTGGTGCAGCAAAGAAAGCACAAACTGGCCCCAGTATGGGAAGGACCATTTGTCATTAGTAAAGCCATGAAGAATGGATCATATTATCTTGTCGACATTCGCGATACGGAAGATGATCCCGAGAAGCCGAATCGCAAAAGAAAGAGAAACATAGATGATGAACTAGGAGAGACAAAAAGGCCATGGAGTATCCAGCAGTTACGTCCCTTCTATACTTAGTTCAATTTCTATGTAAACATCTTTGAGATCATGAAATAAAGTTGTCGGAATTCTTCTATCCATGTTTTTTACAAGTTTATTATAGTACAAAACATGATTCTACCTTATCTATTTCCCAATGATCTTACAAAATACTCAATGTTAACCCGAATTGTGCCTGCGTGCTCGGTGTTTAAAAACTGAAAGCCTATTAAAGGCTAAAGGAAACTCGGATTATGCCTGCGTGCCCGAGTTTCATTCAAAAAATTCCATACTATTCTCTAAGCATTATCTGATTGTTTATGTGTTGGGTCACTGGAGCTAGTTAGTTAAAATGCCCTTAGTATGATCCATGTTTCCGAGTTCAAACTGATTGGTTTTACCCAGTAGCTCGGCATGAAGATTCATAGTACTATTGAGCCATTTCAAACACTAAGGACAGTTAAAGAACATAAGCTAGAGAAATTAGAAGATAAAGGAATATCAAACCCGGAAAACTTGCAAAGAATTTCATAATTAACTGCAAAAGGCGGAGTACTTGTTTATACAAAATAATAGAAGCATTACAATATAAGTTTACATTGTAAAGTGCGGTAATGCTCCTATTTTCTACTTTCACCATCCAGGTTAAGAAGAATCCTTCAGGCATCCGAGTCATCATCGCTGCTATCGTTCTTGGGGGCTTCGGGAATCTCTTCTTCCGGGTAGGTGATGGAGATGTTCACCATGGAGGCGATCTTGGTGGCGTGACCCTTGATCTCGTCAAAGATGGTGGTACGCTGGGTCTCCGAGTATCCAAGGGGGATACCGGACGCCACGCGCCAAGATTTGGCACTAGGGTAATGCATACGCATAAGGCCTAAGGCCATGCGTGCACCACCCCGTGCTGCAGAGCGCAAGGTGGACTCCTTGGATTTCGCCACCTCCAGGATAGCTTCCGGAAGTTTTTCAACTTCCGAGAATTCCCCAGTTCTTGAGGGAAGGAACTTGTTGACCAGCTGCATGCCTGCAGCCCTGTTCGCAGTCCATACCTTCCCAAAAGCTCGGGTTTTCTCAATCCGAGTGAGATCTGGGTTATCTCCTGTTTTTTCAGACAAACAACCAAAAGGTTAGCGAAAAACAGAGAAGGAAATCAAGACATGGAAAAACCGGTAAATGATAACAACTTACCGAGAATCTTGTCCATCTCGGAGCCTTCCACAAGGCGCAGGGTTAAGGAATTCTCCAAGTCCTGGATAGTGGCCTTGTCCTTCTCTGCCTGCTAAGAGGCCTTGGACTGAGCAATCCCAAGGTCCAGGTTGCTGGCCTCCAGATCCTTTCGAACCTTCATAAGATCCTTATGAAGATCCAAATTCTCCTGTCGGAGACTCGCGGCATTGCCGGCATCTTCAGCTATTTCCTTGGCCTTAGCCAAAGCAGCTGGAAAGCAAGGAACAAAATTCCGAGTTTAGAAAAACTTGGGAAAGTACTTAGACAAAAAACTGGAGAAAGAACTTCAGAGAATCAAAATATACCTGTTGTTTCCGACAGCTGTAGCTGAGATGATGCCAGCTCTGCTTCTTTCACGTCAAGAATAGAAAGAAGGTTTCTAACCTCCTTATTCTTGACGGAAAGTTTGTTGAAAACTTCCATGTTAATGGTTTCAGCGGTTTGCTGGAACACGGAAATGAAAAAATCATGATATTGAAAAGCATCACGTGAAAAGTAGACATTTTACTTAATGCTTGGGGGCTAAAGATATTACCTGACTCATCCGCTGTAACCATGTTAAGTTCTCAGTGAACTCTTTTGCGTACTCAGCAAAAAGAGTCCCGGCCGCGCTAAGGCCATCGCTGATGTTCTTGAAGTCCTTGTCAAAGGTGGGGATCTCCTCCTCAGTTATCCGAGAAGGACCTCCCACCTCAGGAGCCGCCCTTTCCCTCGTGTCCATTTCCGGCACAACGGGCTGGCTGGTCTCCAGAGACTCGGTGGTGGGGGCTGCGGCATGGTCTTCTGTTGCTGTGATCAGCATGTTCGGAGCGGTGGCAGGGGAAGGATGAGGGCCTCTGCTGGCCACAGCCTTAAGCCTCTTCAGCTTTTTTGGCTTTAGAGTAGATGGAGGTAGGCTAAAAACAAAGCAAAATTCCGAAAAAGTTAAAACTCCGAAGGTGAAAGAAAAACTCCGACAAAGGAAAATAACCCAGATGTTCAAACCTGGAGGTGGCGACGGGAATTCTGTCAAGATCGATGACCTCCTGGGAAGAGGAGATCTTCTTGCGCTTTCGCCCACCGGCAAAGGTGGCACGCAACGCCTCTAGCTCAGCGTCGGAAGCAAGTTCCGACTCAGGAAGATCAGCAATCTGTTAAAAGGAAAAAAGCTAAGTCAAAAACACAAAAACCGAGTAAACGAGAAAGAATTTAAACCCCAAAAGGCGAAGAATTATACCTTGGGAGCCGGATTCTCGGCCGTGTACATTGGCCGGCTTTCTTTATATTGGTCGCGTGATGCAACCAACTGATTCATGCGCCGCCGCAAATCTTTTGCGGACCAGTCCTTGCTGGATGTCCGCATTTCGTCGCTGGCTCCTATGTACTCGCAGAGAAGGAGAGCACCATGATTAGCCAAGGGCTGGATCCGCCTATTCAACCAGCAAAGGACTGTGTCCATGCCGGTTAAAGGCGGATCAGAAGTGATGAGTTTTGCGATGCGCCGCTTGATCCTTAGAAGATCCGGCGGCAGGGTTTGAACTGCCTCAGTTCCCCAATTTTCTTGGGGAACAGCGGCGGTGTTCGAGAAAGATGGAACCCCGAACGTTTTTCCAGAAAAGGAAACGTCGGGATGATAAAAGAAGGAACCCGTCCAAAACTTGACGGATTCCGATGTTTTAATCTTGGGGAACCAATCCTCTCGGAATCTCCGAAGGGTAAAGGAAATGGTTCCGCAAGTTGGGAGTGCGCCCTCCGAAGAGTTCCGCTTAACCCCGAAACAGTAAAGCCAGAAATCTAGTCTAGGCGCTATACCTAGATATCCCTCGAAAAGGGCCTGAAACCCGGCTAAGTAAAGGATGGAATTTGGTGGCAGATTATGTGGTTGGATGTTGTAGTGGGACAAGATCTGTAGGAAGAAGGCAGATGGCGGAATACCCATACCTCTTAGAATGTGGGAGGAGAGGAGGACTCGTTCTCCGTGATTCGGCAGGGGCTCGGTCTCGTCTTCCGGGAGCCGTCATTTTCCTTTCAGCACGGGCCCCTCCTTCTCTATTGTCGGAAGGAGGGATTGCGGAATACTGCTGGCACTCCAATTGTCGGCAGTTTCCGCCTCTTCTTCGGCTCTGGCGGACGCTGCGGCCTCTGAGGCCGCGAGCTCGTCTCCGACGAGAGCGATCTTCTCCTCCACCGTCTCGGGAGTGAACGGTGGAGTGGGCGCGGATGAAGATCCCGCAAGATCCGCGGAGGCGAGAGAGGTTTCCTCGCCCTCCGCGCCGCCCTAGCCTTTGCCAGCTCGTCGTCGGAGACCCGCGCCGGAGAATCCAGCTGCGGGTCCATTGTAGCGATTATGTCGTCGATATCTTTCGCGACGGTGCGGGCCGGGGAGGACGACGGTGACGCCATCAAGTGGCGGCGATTTGGTCGTTTCGGTGAGGTCTTGGACGCGATGGTGCGCTCGGGAGCTGCTTTGCTATGAGCTTGGGCGCTGGGAAATGGCGTGCGAAGTGAGAGCGGAAGGTTTTCACGGTGGACGAAGACGGCTATTTATAGCCGGAATTCCATCACGATGCGTGCTAACGGCTCTTTTGACCGTTGGATGTCCAACGCGTGTCACTCGCCAGAAAATCCGGGAAATGAAACGACAGGATGATTATTGCTATCTCCTCGTTTCTCGCGAGAATCTGTCAGAGATATGTTTCTGGGTTTCCCACCTGTAACCCAAACGTCCCTTACGTCAGCAAGTTTAAAGCGCTGACGTAGGAAGTTCCTTCTCCACGAAGGATCGTGCGAGAAAAGCCGGATTTTCTGGATTCCGAGTTTTACGTTACCACATCCTTTAAGGAGAAAAAGAAGAATCAAGACTGCAGGCCAAAATTTTGTCGAAAAAAATGCATCTGGCGAAAAACGGCGAAAACGGAGTCTCGATCCTTCTTGGGGGCTACTGTCGGATATATACCGAATAGGGGTGTATCAGATGGTAGTCTAAAGTGCCGGATTACCCGGGTGGCCCAAATGGTAGTGGGCTACGGTCCATTGGGCGGCCCAGTAAGCTGACGCACAGAAGCCGGATTCTAGAAGAACCCGGATCATGGCCCACGTGATCTGACTTGGAGTAGAAGGCGGATTCCTTACTTTCCAAGTTAATAGTTACCGTAGTCTTCTAGGTTTCCTACTCTGTATGCCCTAACTCGGCTATTATATAAAGCCGGACGGGAGATATGATAGATAGACAAGAAGCTACTAGCTAACTCGCCGAGTGGTTGATCCTCGACGAATAGCCAACAGAACCTCACGCTGTACTTTGTATACACAGGCTTTAGACCTGAATAGTGAGATTGCAGGAGTAGGAAGCCGTATTACTACGACGTACCGAACCTGGGTAAAACCTGTGTCTTTGTCCTTAGCGCAACCACGTCCCCCCACGTCTCTACCCGTAGTCTCATGGCACCCCCGTCTATGAATTCTACCACGATGTCTCAACATGCTCCTCGTTGGGTTTGACACTCTTATTTATCAAAAGTACTACGATACACCCCTATACTTGTGGGTCATCAAGACTATTTTCTGGCGATGTTGCCGGGGAGTGAAGCGCTCTTGGGAAGTGGAATTGATAAAGGAAGCTTCTGTTGTAAGTGGTGTTTTTATTTCTTTCTACTGCTTTATTACACTATGTTTGGAACTCCTTTTGAGTCCCTATTTGCGGGCACTACTACCACTGCTAAGGTAGTAAGTGACCCACTGAATGATGATTTGGATCCTTATAAAATACATATAAAGATTGTTAAACATGTTACGGATAACTTCTATTCAGGTGATGGAAATGTCCATCCTGGTGATCATTTGCTCTTTTTACATGAATTATGCGAGTTGTTCAAGTGTGCATGCATTACAATGAGCCAAGTGAAGAGGAAATTATTCTCTATATCATTGACAGGCCGAGCTGTTGAATGGTTCAAACTGCTGAAAAATAGCCAGACCATTGAATGGGAGGAAATTGTACCTCTCTTTTATTCTAAATTTTATCCTCCAAGTGAAATCCATAGAGATCGGAATTGTATATATAATTTTTGGCCTCATGATCGAGACAGTATTGCCCAAGCATGGGGGGTATTGAAGTTATTAATGCTCAAATGCCCCATTCATGAGCTCCCCTCTAATATCGTTATTAATAATTTCTATGCAAGGCTTCCTCTTCATGATAAGGATTTATTGGATGCTTCTTGTTCTGGATCATTTACACGTATGAAGGATGAAGCTAAATGGGATATTATTGACCGTATTCAAGAAAACACTGAAGCATGGGAGAATGACAAAGGTAGAAAGTTATGTATAAATTATGATTATGAATGCATTAAAACCTTTATGTCGTCTGAGGTTTTTCATAATGTCAGTACTGCTTATGTTATAGATTCTCAAGTTGTTACAAACTTATATAAGGCCTTTTCTTCTTATTTTTATATTCCTAAAAAGGAATGGGACAAGTAGCATGCACCTTATAAAGATACTGTTAATTGTGTTCCTGCTAGAGATATAGAAGTTCATACTGTTGATTCTATTGTGCCTGAACCTTATATTGAGAAAATGCCTTTCCCTGCTAAGGTAAAAGAACATTATATGTTAGCTAGTGTGGTTAATAAAAGTGCAAGGAAACCTGTAGAACCTAAGGAATAAATAACTGTAGAACCTACAGTAGCAATAGTAAAGGACCTTGTTTCTGAAAATGTAGAAGAGGGACACATTATATTTTGTGAAGATGCTTCTAATATTGTCTCTCATCCTAGTAAATCTAGAAAACCTAATGTTCATGAGCTATCTGTTAGGATAGGTGATCATTGTTATTATGGTTTATGTGATATTGGTGCTAGTTCTAGTGTTATTCCTTATGAGCTTTATAAAGAAATCATGCATGAAATTGGTTCTTGTGAACTTGAAGACATTGATGTGATTATTCAACTTGCTAATAGGGAAACTATTTCTCCAATTGATATTGTTAGAGATGTGGAGGTCTTGTGTGGTAAAACGAAGTACCTCTGATTTTCTAGTACTAGGCACTTCTGCTAGTGATAGTTGTTCTATTACATTTGGTAGACCTTTCTTAAATACTCGTGGTGCTGTTATTGATTGTAAAAAGGAGAAAATTCTTACAAAGTTTGATGGAGAGTCTTATGAATTTAATTTCTCCAAATTTGCTAAAGCACCGTATGAAGCTGAACTGCCTAATGAAAATTATAGAGTTGAACACTTGGCTGCTATTGCTCTTGCTCCTAACAATCCTTTGCAGCAATACATGGAAGACCACGAAAGTGATGTCTTTATGGAAGAAAGGAATGAAATTGATGAGATTTTCCTACATTAGCCAGCAATGCTGAAACATAATTTACCTGTGGAAGACTTGGGAACAACATTACCAGCCAAGGAGGATCATGTTTTTGATTTAAAGCTTTTTCCCGATAATCTTAAATATGCTCATATTGATGATAAGAAATTATATCATGTTATTATTAGTTCTCAACTTTCTGATAAAGAAGAGGAGAGATTATTGGGGATATTGAAGAAACATGGAGGTGCTATTGGTTATACTCTTGATGATTTGAATGGGATTTCTCCTACTATTTGTCAGCATGCTATTAATATTGAGCCTGATGCAAAGCCAGTTGTTGAGCATCAACACCGTTTAAATCCTAAAATGAAGGATGTGGTAATAAATGAGGTATTGAAACTCCTTGATGATGGTATTATTTATCCTATTGCTGATAGTAGATGGGTTAGTCCTGTGCATGGTGTCCCTAAGAAAGCAGGGATGACTGTTGTGCCAAATGAAAACAATGAACTTATTCCTCAAAAAGTAGTAGTTGGTTATAGGATGTGCATTGATTTTAGGAAGTTTAACAAAGTTACTAAGAAAGATCATTATCCTTTGCCTTTTTTGATCAAATGTTAGAAAGGTTGTCTAAGAAAACTCATTTCTGCTTTCTTGATGGTTATTCTGGGTTTTCTCAAATTGCTGTTAGAAAGCTAGATCAGGAGAAACCAACTTACTTGTCCTTATGGAACCTACGCTTATAGACGTATGCCTTTTGGTTTATGTAATGCTCCTGCTACCTTTCAAAGATGCATGTCTGCTATCTTTCATGGTTTTGTGAAGAAATTATGGAAGTCTTCTTGGACGATTTCTCCGTGTATGGAACTTCTTTTGATAATTGTTTGCAGAATCTTGATAAAGTTTTGCAGAGATGTGAGGAGACTAATCTTCTTATTAACTGGGAGGAATGCCATTTTATGGTTAATGACGGAATTGTTCTTGGACATAAAATCTCTGAAAGAGGCATTGAAGTTGATAGAGCTAAAGTTGAAGCTATTGAGAAAATGCCCTGTCCCAGGGATGTTAAGGGTATTCGTAGTATTCTTGGTCATGCTGGTTTCTATAGAAGGTTTATTAAAGATTTCTCTAAAATATCAAAACCTCTTACTAATCTTCTTTAAAAAGATGTACCATTTTTTTATGAAGATTCTAAAGAAGCTTTTGAAATTTTAAACAAGACTTTAATATTTGCCCCTATTGTTCAACCACCTGATTGGAATTTACCATTTGAAATTATGTGTGATGCTAGTGATTATGCTATAGGTGCTGTTCTTGGACAGCGGGTAGATAAGAAATTAAATGTTATTCATTATGCTAGTAAAACCCTTGATGCTGCTCAGAAGAATTATGCTACCACTTAGAAAGAGTTCCTAGATGTAGTTTTTGCTTGTGATAAATCTAGGCAGTATATTGTTGATTCTAAAGTTACTATTCATACTAATCATGCTGCTATTAAGTAACTTGTGGAAAATAAAGATGCTAAGCCTAGGCTTATTAGATGGGTGCTTATTTTACAAGAGTTTGATTTACATATTGTGGATAGGAAGGGTGCTAAAAATCCTGTTGCTGATAATCTATCTAGATTAGAAAATATCCCTGATGATCCTATTCCTGTTAATTATAGTTTTCTTAATGAACAGTTAGCTGCAATAAAAGTGAGCTCTCAAGAGAGTCCATGGTATGCTGATTATGCTAACTTTATTGTTTCCAAGTATTTGCCCCCTACCTTTACAGCTCAGCAAAGAAGAAAATTCTTCTATGATTTGAGGCATTATTTTTGGGATGACCCACACTTATATAAAGAAGGTGTTGATGGTATTATGAGAAGATGTGTTCCTGAAAATGAACAACAAGAGATATTGATAAAATGTCATAGTAGTGCTTATGGAGGAAATCACGATGGAGATAAAACTGCACATAAGGTTCTACAATCAGGTTTTTATTGGCCTACTATCTTTAAAGATGCTAGAAATTTTGTTTTATCTTGTGATCAATGCCAGAGGGATAGAAATATTTCTAGACGTAATGAAATGCCTATGAATTATTCTCTTGTTATTGGACCTTTTGATTGTTGGGGTTTTGACTTTATGGGTCCTTTCCCTCCTTCAAAAGGATATACTCATATTCTTGTTGCTGTTGATTATGTTACTAAATGGGTAGAAGCTATACCTACTAAAAGTGTTGATGGTGAAACCTCATTAAAAATGCTTAAAGACATCATTTTTCCTAGGTTTGGTGTGCCTAGATATCTTATGACTGATGGGGGTTCTCATTTTATTCATGGTGGTTTTATAAAAACTCTTGCTAAATATGATGTTAATCATAGAATTGCTTCACCCTATCATGCTCAAACTAGTGGGCAAGTAGAATTATCAAATAGAGAAATCAAATCTATCTTGCAAAAGACTGTTAACAAATCTAGGAAAATTTGGGCTAAGAAATTAAATGATGCTCTGTGGGCTTATAGAAGTGCTTACAAAAATCCCATGGGCATGTCTCCTTATAAAATGGTTTATGTAAAAGCTTGTCACTTGCCCCTTGAATTAGAACACAAAGCTTATTGGGCAGTGAAAGATCTAAATAGAGATTTTAAACTTGCTGGTGAGAAAAGGCTGCTTGACTTAGGTTCTTTAGATGAATGGAGGAGTGAAGCATATGAAAATGCGAAGCTCTTTAAAGAGAAAGTTAAAAGGTGGCATGATAAGAGAATTATTAAAAGAGAATTTCATGTTGGTGAGAAAGTGCTATTGTATAGGTCTCGTCTCAGATTTTTTGCAGGAAAATTACTCTCGAGATGGGAAGGACCTTTTGTTATCGAAGAGGTATATCGTTCGGGGGCAATTAAAATTGTTTCCCTTGAAGACAAATCTTCACAAGTGGTGAATGTCCAAAGACTCAAGCATTATATTTCCGGAGATCCTTATAATGAAAATGTTGATTGTATTCGAGCCATGATCCCGGAGGAGTTTATCAAGAAGCATATTTCAGAAACTATAGAGTCAGTTTTCGAATAGGTAACAGTTTTGGTAAAAAAATGTTCGCGAAACACCTTCCAACTTATATTGTTACTATTTTTGGAAAATATGAAAAATTATGAGCCGGAAACGAGAGGGAGACGGAGCCCGGAGGCTCCACACCATAGGGTGGCGCGGGCCCACCTATGGCCGCGCCAGCCCTAGGTGTGGGCGCCCCGGAGACCCTCTCCAACTTGTTTTTGACCTGGACTTTCCTTTTGTTATGAAACTTTTTGCTATATAAGCCCCCGACCCCCCGAGGTCCGTATATCATTTTCTCGTCGTGTTTCTGTTTCAAGTTGTTTGTGCCAGGATCTGTTTTCAGTTTTAGAAGCATCATGGTCTCCGCCAACGACAACAAGGGGAAGGGACCCAAGGAAGATGATGTCCAAGACCTGAAGCCGGAGGAGGAGATCGAGAGTGGAGCTGAAGGATATGTAGAAGAAAACCCACGAGTGCGTCCACGTGCCACCGTTGCAAGCATTGGGGTGGTGGCTAACCCCTTGAAGCTCAAGAGAAACACGCGGATGAGCACCAGAGGGAAGGTTCCATGCTGCTCCCTGGCTTCGAAGACACCTGCTGTGGGAGTCAAGAACTACTTCCACACATTAATTTATGATTATCAGAGCAAAAAGGTGCCTAATAGGTATTTCCCTCTATGTGGGATATGAATCGTTCTAACCATGAAGATGAAGGAAGCTCTCAACCTAAGGAAGAGTGGGGGGAAAATCTTGGTGGCTGGGATTCACCGTCTAACAGACATGCAAACTGTACTGATCGCAATACGGAGGTGATGCGTATGCTTATGTTCGCGATTGAAGATCTGAAGAAATCTATTGATGAGCTCATTGAGAAGGACTCACCACCACCACCGAAGAATTGATTCGTCATTGGTTTTGGCATCCCCTCGGCTTGTTCCAAGCTTGGGGGGTGTCGCGGTATCACATCACTATCTTTCATCTTTTTACTTTTTCAGTAGATTCATATCATGAGTAGAGAGGTTATCATAAAGGATGGTTTGCAATATGGAAGTGTCTCTCCCTAGTTGGTTATCATTGTATCCGTTGGTGTGAGTTGCCGGTTTGAAATATTAATGAGAAGTTTCATCATTTACTTTCTATGCACATTATTTTAGTTTTCAACTTCTGTCGTATGGTTGAGCTTGTTATTTAGTATTTGGTATCGCTCTAGAGATCATCAAGTTAATCTAGTTGGTTTTGGCAAACTTAGCTTGGGTCAGCAGAAATAATAATTTGAGTTGCTAGTATGAGAAAGAGGAATTTGCCTTTTAGCTCATAAACTTAGTATTCACAAGTTAAGATCGTTTGTGCTTTCAATGAAGATTCCATGATTGGTTTCATCATATGTATATTTGTTTGTTTTCCTTCAACTCTTATGCTTGCTACACAGCCTTGCTATCCAAAAACCCTGTACTGAGAGGGAATGCTTCTCGTCCATCCAAACCTTAAACCCAAAACCTTGCCATTCGTGTCCACCATACCTACCTACATGGGGTATTTCATCGCCACTCCAAGTAAATTTCTCATGTTCTACATTTAAAACTTTCAAATTACTCCTATTTTGTGTTCTTGTTTTAGCTCATGAGGACGCAAATAGAGAATCTTTATCTCAATTGTTGATTGGACTCACACACCTGGACTAGTGGCTTCATCCACTTATCCAAATTCTAGAAGAGCTGGCAGCAGGGTTCCCAGCCCCAAATAATAATACAAATTCTCTTCACTCTTTTTGCCCCCGATTTATCAGTCAAAGCATAATTGTGTAAACAAAAGAGAAAAAGGGATGACCTTCTATACCAGTTGCGTCCTTCTATGGGAGCCGCTCTTGTGAGTCTAGTTGTCTTGTGACGTACTGTATTTTCTGTTTGCCATTCGTTGACATAAATATACGCCTCTCAAAATTTAGACACTCCTCCACAGTTTGTGATTGTTGGCAGGCACCTGAGGATTCGGTTAGCCATGGTTTGTGTAAGATGGATGGGAGGAGTGTCATGCATTTTATACCTCTGTTTATTAAAATAAAAGCTCTAGCACATGAGTGGTCAATGCTTCCCTCTACGAAGGGCCTATCTTTTACTTTTATGTTGATTTAGTAAACCCATTCCTCTCTGTCTCCAGCAAGCATTTGAGTTGTTGTGATCACATCATCTATATGTTGATTTATTCAATCATGTTTTCTATCCTTCTTTGTTTAGCACATGCTTTATTATCTGAATGAATATTACTTTGAAGCTATGAATCACTGTAAAAGAGTTGGTAGAATTAAACACGTTAAGCTCTATAATATAAACCTTGTTATAAAGACTTCACCTAAGATAAGTATATTTTCATTAAATGTTTTCTGACCAAGAACGAAGTTTGCCATTACAAATTTTGTTTCTCTCTTTTGTATCTTTGTTTGTGACTCCCTTTACTTGTTTCAAGTTAATTTATATAAGAGGAAGCTGTTGTCTGTAATGATTGGTGCATAGGTAAATGTGATGCTTCTTGTTCGTATTTTATTTATCGACTCTTCACTCCATAAACCTGTGGTCATGTTTTCTGAGTTCAGTTTGTCTTGGGGACAAGCGAGGTCTAAGCTTGGGGAGTTGATATGTCCAATTTGCATCACTATTTTATATCATAATTTTCTGTTATTCATCGATATATTTCATGTTATGATGCATCTATTATGTAATTTTATCTTATTTTGCATGTTTTATAATTTTTGGAGAATAAACACCGGGACCAGAAATCTGATGGAAAAAAGCACTGTCGAGATACCATATTTTAGAAGATCAGAAGAAGAAGGGGGACATCCGGGGGTTCCTAAAAGTCCCGAGGAGGAACACAACCAGAAGGAGAGCCAGCGGGGGCCCACCAGGGGCACACACCTAGAAGTGGCGCCCCCCCCCCCCCGTCGCGCCACCTAGGGATGTGGCCACCCTGGCCCACCTCCGAGGGTCATCTTTGGCCCTCCTGGCCCCGAGGGAACCCTAAGCCTCATTCCATCCTCGAAGAATTATTCCGCCGCCGCTGCGGGGCGGAAAACACCCGAGATATAAAAGCTCTCTCGCAGGGAGAAATCTGCCGGGGAAATTCCTCTTCGGGGAGGGGAAATCACCGCCATCGTCACCGTCATCGCTCCGGGCATCATCAAGATCGTCATCATCATCGTCATCACCACCAACACCATCACCCTCATCATCCACCTTCATCCCTCTGTAACAATTAGGGGCCTCTATCGTTGTTTTGCATTAGATCTCTCTCCCGGTGTGGATTACTTGTTAGTAGTTGATGCTTGTGAAATTTATCGGTGTTTGCACTTTATGACCAGATTGTTATCATCCATTATATCACCTCTGATTATGATCCATATGATGTGTTGTGATTAGTTAGTGTTGTTCTTGAGGACATGGGAGAATTCAAGTTGTTAGTAGTGAAGTAATGTTGAATAATATTTAATGTTTGATATTTAAGTTGTGGTGTTATTCTTCTAGTGGTGTCATGTGAATGTCTACTACATTATACTTCACTATTTATGGGCCTAGGGTAATGCATCGTGTATTTGGCTACTAATTGTGGGGTTGCCGGAGTGATAGAAACCTAATACCCCGTTAGGAAACCATTACATGAGGAGCGTAGGATCCCGGAGTTTAAAGTTGTGGTTAGATTTGCTTATTAATTACTTTATTGTAGTTTCGGATGCTTGCAAGGGGTATAATCACAAGTATGTATTAGTCTTGGATGGGACGGTACATTAGCATAGGTTCACCCACACAACACTTATCAAAACACCAAACATTATTCAGCTGCATGGAACAAAAACACTTGACAAAAACCTCCCGTGTGTCCTCGAGAACGTTTGTTAATCATAAGTAAACTCACCGGCTTGTCCTTTGCTGAAGAAAGGATTGGGCCACTCGCTGCAATTATTATTACTGCATTTTATTTACTCGCAATTTATTTATCTGCAATATCAAAAACCCCTACAAATCTGTTTTCCAGTATTTACAGTTATTCCTTCATCAAAACTGCCTGTCAATACCTTCTGCTCCTCGTTGGGTTCGACACTCTTATTTATCGAAAGTACTACGATACACCCCCTATACTTGTGGGTCATCAAAAGCTCCTTGTTGAAATCTTTGTCAAAATCTCTCATCTCACTTGGAAAACAAATTATAAGTCTTGGGAAAAACACACCAATCATCTTGGAAACAAATTCTAAGTATTGGAAAACAAACCCTAAGTCTTCACATGATTGGTCTTGGAAAATCTTCAAGCTCCTTTGTAGCTTCCTCCTTGGTGTGGTGTCTTCATTGAATTTGCAACACTTATGGTTTTGACACAAGTTATGGGCTTGTCTTGATCTAACTTAGTCACACCACAAAGTATAAAGAGAGAAAAGAAAACAAAGAGAGAAAGACTTAGAGAAAAATGTGCTTTGGTCCTCTTGAAGTTCCTCCTGATATTTTCTTCTAAGTGCTTCTACTTCTTGGAGATGCTTTTGAAGTTGCTAAGTCCTTCATTGGTCTTCTTGCTTCATGTTGAAAATCTTCAAGTTGAAAACTGTAGCATCCTCTCCATGGCTTTTCACAAATCCAGACTTAGTGGTTTTCAACTAGGAGGGCCAATTAGCACAAAATTACATGGACATGGTTTCAAGGCATCCAAGGGCTTAGGTTTTGGTCTCTCTTATCTAGGGTTATTAGTTAGAACAAAATTGCTAAAGAAAACATATTTAAATTATTTACAGAATTTAATCTAAGTCCAAAAAACTCAAAAGGCCAATCAATTGTAAATTCAATTTTAATTAGTTCAAAAATTATTTTGGGACATAGAACATGAAAGTATACATCCTAAGGTTTCTAGGGATATTTTATTTGCAATTTTTAGATTTGTAGAATTTAAACTATGTAAAAAATCATCAAACAAGCATATTTTAATTTGAACCAATTTAAGTTTGTCAAATTTGAATTTGTACAGTGCTAAAAGATTCTACATGTTGTGCTGATTTCAAAAAGTCCAAGTTTGCTAAATTTGGGCTTATGGATCAAAAGTTATGATGATTCTAAGTTGCAGGGGCTTTTCTGCAAAACTGCCAAATTCATTCTACTCGGGAAAACAGAAAAATAGCCGGGTACACGTGGCTGGATCTAATTGGTCAGAGGTGCTGACTATGCGTTTGCGTGTCATGCTGATTAGGCGCGCTGAAGTGTATAAGTGATTTGTTCTGGGCCGTTAGATCCGAATCTAACAGAAGCATACTGTTTCGGGGGAAGATCAAATATGGGGCGTTCTGATCAGATCGGACAGACGAGATTCAAAGAGAGAGGAGCTCACTGCCGAGGTCACCGGTGAATGGAGATGCGGCGGCCGGCGCTCCTCGAAAAACGACGGGGCGGCTCTCTGGAGGGTCCTGGGCTCGGGGAAGACCACCTAGATGCTCAGAACAGCACGACGAGATGGATGGCAGTGACGGTGTTGTCTCAGGTGGCTTCTGGCAACGGCGCGGTGCTGGAGATGGTGGTGCTGCTCCGGTCTTCCTCGGGTGTGCACGGCGGCAGTGTTCTAGTGCGTCAAAAATCGAACAAAAACATCACGAGGGTGCACACTGGCACAGGTATTCAACAGGACAAGGAAGTAGGGGCGAGGACGAGATACGGTGGCCAGAATCGGCAATCTTGCGACGGTGGCAGACGAACTCTGGCGAGCGATTCCTTGGTCCTGGATGCGAAATCGAGCGACGCAGAAGAGGGGAAACAGAGAGGGGATGCGGGATTATATGTAGGGGGTCACGGGTTAGGGTTTGTGCCTTTGACTGCAAGAAAAATCCACGTGGAAGTTCTTCCCCGAGACGGACTCCCTTTCTTGCACGGGAGGAAGGAGAGGCGACGTCACCGCGTGCGTCACGCTTGCGTCACAGGTCGGATCCACCGATCAGAGAGAGAAAGTAGGGGAGCGAGGGTGTGGGCTTATACTGGGACCATTGGCTCTGTGTGTGGCCGGGCTTCTTTGCTGCGCGCGTGCGGCAGATAGGAGGGTAGAGCGATGGGCTGGGCCGGCTGCTTTTTTTCTGTTTTATGTTTTCTTTAATAAATCAAAACTATGGTTTTATAAGTCCAAATTGCCTCAAAAAAATTCTATAGTTTTGTAAAATCAAAGCCTTTCAAATGAAATCCATTTCGTGTGGTTTCCAACACAATTTTTTTTTGAATTCTCAAAAGGGTTTAAGTTTAAAAAGGGACTATTCAAAAATAGGGCTTAATAAATCCCTTTTTGGCTTTAAGAAAATTTTGGGAAGTACTACATGTTATAATATTAAAATTTGAAACATATAAACAATGTTTTCTTACCAAACCTTTTTGAAAACAATTTAAACTCTTTAAAGTATTGATAAGTCATTTTAGAAAACAGAGGCATATTGGAAATCTTAATTCTAATTACACTAGAATAGACATTTTATTTCTTTTGTGTTGTGTTTTTTTGGTGGCTTGCTTTATTAGAAAAAACAAAAGTTTTAAATCTTTGTGATTTTTGAATTCCTCCAAAAATCGGGGATGTTACAGACTACCACCCTTAAAAGAAATCTCGTCCCGAGATTTGGGAAGGCTAGAAAGAAAGATAGGTTTGAGTTACTTGGGTTCCATTACAACTAGGTGGCTACCACCCTTAAAATAAATCTTTGTGGGTATTTTAATCTCATGGCTTGATGTGTGGCTTGCCTCGTGATGACTTGAGTAGGTCTTTCCTTCGTAGTAGGGCTAGAACGTAACTAGTGCATGTTGAACTTCACTTGGCACTAAGGGGTCACTCTTTGGGTCAATAAAAAGTCCTTGGGTCATTCTCAACTTAGTATTTTGATGCCTTTGGAAATTTTCCATCTTGTTGTTGTCTTCTCATGATTGTTGGTATTCTAGCTAGGAATCTGGATGGGTTTAGCATAGATGAGTAGAGATTTAGAAAGATCTAAAGAAGATTCTTACCCAACACAACAAAGCAAGACAATACATCTTACAAACAACATCTAATAAAGCATTTTCACACCAAACAGCAGGGTTTTAGGAAAACAAACTAATATTCTCATACCACACTTATTGGTATGATCAACACACTAACATGTTGACATTGTTCTAACAAAGCATCTAGATTGGTGGTATCATCTATATCTTCTGGAGTCTCTTCAAATGGTCTTGAGATGTTTCTGATTGTTGGGGAGTCTGAGTATATCTCTAGTTTTCTTCAAATATCTTGAGTGTAGATCTTCATGTTGAAACCAAAAGGATCATGTGAAAACTATTCCTTGCACTTCATGTCATGATTATCACCAATCATGTCTTGGTGGAAAACAAAAGTTAGGTCTTCTTTAAGTGAGAGAAGAAGATTTTGAAGGTGAATAATGGATGAGAGGGTATGAGAAATATTAAGATGAGGTGTTTTGTTTCTATAAGTTGAAGAAATTAGATTTTCAATCATAGGGTCCTTTCCAAACTTAGGGTCTCGAATCCTACAGGCAACACAATGCTCTGATACCATTTGTAGAATTCTCACATTTAAATAATGCAAGAACCCTGTGTTATTATGCTAGTCCCTCAATCAATTGCTAGCACCATAGTTCAAAATGAAATATCATGCAAATGCATCAAAATCTATTACATCGCATGATCCAGTCTTTACAAAATAACTTTACAACTTGCATAGTCTTAGAAGACTAGCAGGAAACAGAAATACAACGGAAAACATAGTAAAACATTGAGACTCATATTCTTCATGTGCCACATGCAAAACATGTTGGTTGTAGACTCGAGATCCTGAACAAAACCTCACTCGTCTTCAGATTCATCTGCAGGATGGAATATGCAGCCACAAGGGGGTCAATACAATTTAATGTATTGACAAGTAACACTATGGTGGATATAGTGGCAAGACTAAGACTACATGCATATTTGGCTGAGTGGAGTAAAGAAAGCAGGAAATAGTTGTGGTTTGTTTAATAGTGTGAAAAAATGGACCGGGGTTCATAGGTTCACTAGTGGTGTCTCTCCATAAAAGATAGCATGCTGGGTGAACAAATTATATCTAGGCAATTGACAAATAGAGGTTGCACCGTAGTGCACATATAACATGATGATTACTATGATATTTAGTGCGTGCATTACAACAATATACATAGACCGACATCCATCTGCATATATGACTAATAATCCACCCTCTGGATATCATCCGAACCCCCGTAGGTATTAAGTTGCAAGCAACAGATAACTGCATTAAACAAAGTGTGTAATGTAAGAAATGATTATGCACACGGGCACTCTCACCGTTGTTTTCTCCCTAATGGCAACAACACATCCCCCCTTCACGTTTGTGTCACTCGAGCAAGGTGGTGAGGAGGCATGAATCCACTATCGAGCATAAATACTCCCTCTTGGAGTCACTAGCAACTACTTGGCTAGAGCAACCAGTAGCAACGGAAAGCATGCAAGATCACAAATAGCATATGCAAATAAAGACTATAATCAACTTGGCATAAGTTCAATATTCATCGGATCCCAGCAAGCACAGCATATAGAATTACATAAGATCAATCTCGATCATGATAGGAAGCTCACAAGATCTAAACATGGAGACATATGAGGAGAAGACAACCATCTAGCTACAGCTACGAACCCGTAGTCCAAGGATGAACTACTCACGCATCACTTCGGAGGCAGGCATGGTGATGTAGAAGCCTCCGGTTATGATCTCCTCTCCGGCAGGGTGCCGGAAACAGCTTTGAAACCCCCTCATCTAGGGTTGACGGTGACGGCGACTGTGGACCTTTTCGGGGATTTTTGATCAGGTGCTTAGGGTTTTCCATCCGGGGGGCTTAAATAGGAGAAAGGGCAAAGGCGATCGAGCTCCAGGGGCCCCACATCTATAGGTGGCGCGGCTAGGGGTACCCGCGCCACCCTATGGTGTGGCACCCCTGGTGCCCGTCTTCGACTTCTCTTCGGTGTTCTGGAGGCTTCCGGGAAAAAAATGAACTTCGGGCTTTGTGGGGTCCAATTCCGAGAATGTTTCCAGAACAACTTTCTGAAACCAAAAACAGTAGAAAACAGGGAACTGGCAGTTGGCATCTTGTTAATAGGTTAGTCCCGGAAAACGTATAAAAATGCTATAAATAACAGAGAAAACAAGTAGCAATTGACATAATATGATAATGGAGCATCAGAAATTATAGATACGTTGGATACGTATCATTGTCCAAGATTCTACTCTGGGATGTTAGCAGTTTCACCATCATCAGTTTCTCTCTAGTGAGTTTGTGGAAATATAGGTGGAAACTCCCACATCGGTCGAACTAGAGAAAATCTTGTGAAGAGTTTGGGTAAAACTTGTTTTTGGGTGTTCTTAGGGATACCCTAACACAACCAAGCAAAAAAATTACACTTTTCTACCCCTTTTGACGCCGGTACCGGGTGTAGACGTATAAGCTGGGTTTTTCCCCAGTGGGGGTAGGGTTTTGCCGAAGAGGGGCTCCGGAGCATCGGAATCCAACCAAACACTATGAGGTGTAATACAAAGTGTGTTCAATTGTGTTTTGGTTTGTAGATGTCCAAGATTCCTCTCCGGGTTGCTAGCGGTTTCACTGTCATGAGTTTCTCCCTAGTGAGTTTGTGGACGTATAGGTGGAAACTCCCACTTTGGTCGAATCAAAGAGGAATCATGTGAAGAGTTGATGACCCACAAGTATAGGGGGTGTATCGTAGTACTTTTGATAAATAAGAGTGTCGAACCCAACAAGGAGCAGAAGGTGTTGACAAGCAGGTTGGATAGAGGATTCACTGTAAATACTAGAAAACGGGTTTTTGGTGGTTTTTGATATAACAGATAAATAAAGTGCGAGTAAATAAAAGACAGTAAATATCATTGCAGCGAGTGGCCCAATCCTTTTGAGAGAAAGACAAGCCGGTTGGTCTACTTATGATTACCAAACGTTCTCGAGGACACATGGGAATTTCGTCAAGTGCTTTCATTTCATACAGTTGATTAATATTTATTGTTTTGATAGGTGTTGTGTGGGTGAACCTATGCTAATGCACCGTCCAACTAGGACTAATACATACTTGTGATTATACCCCTCGTAAGCATCCGCAAATACAAAAAAGTAATTAAGATAAATCTAACCACATCCTTAAAACTCTAGGATCCTACACTCCCTCGTGCATCGGTTTCTTAATGGGGGTTTAGGTTTCTGTCACTCCGGCAACCCCACAATTAGTAGCCAAATGCATACTGCATCCTCCTAGGACCATAAAGGTGAAGTGTCATGTAGTCAACGTTCACATGACACCACTAGAAGAATAACACCACAACTTAAATATCGAACCATGTAGATATTACTTCAACATAATTCTACTACTAACATCATGACTTCTCCCATGTCCTCAAGAACTAAACGAACTACTCACAAGAAATCACATGGATTATAATCAGAGGTGATATAATGGTGAATAACAATCTAGTCTTAAAATGTAAACCCCGATAAATCTCACAAGCATCAACTACTAACAAGTAATCCACACTGGGAGAGAGATCTAGTGGAAAACAACGATAAATACCCCTAATTGTTACAGCAGGATGAAGGTGGACGGTGAGGGTGAGGGTGATGGTGCTGGTGATGATGATGATGACTATGACGATCTTGATGATGCCCAGAGCGATGACGGTGACGATGGTGATGATTTCCCCTCTACGGGGAGGAATTTTCCCGACAGATTTCTCCCTGCCGGAGAGCTTTCTCTCTCTGTTGTTTTCCGCCCCGAGACGGCGGCAGAATATTTCCTCGATGATGTTCTGGGGCTTAGGGTTCCCTGGGGCTCAAGTACGCGAAAGGGGGCGACCAGAGGGGGCGGGCCACCCTATGGTGTGGGCCCCCTGTGGCCCCCTTCGGGTCTCCTCGTGGCTAGCTCCTTCTTCTGGACTTTGAACACATCTCTGATGCCCCCTTCTTCTTCTGAACTTTTGAAACAGGGTATCTTGACGGTGCTTTTTCCATCATATTTCTGGTCTCGGTGTTTATTCTCCAAAAATTATGAAACATGCAAAATAAGATGAAATAACATAAGTAATGCATCATAACATGAAATATATTGATGAATAATAGAATATAACAATATAAAATAGTGATGTAAAATGGATGTATCAACTCCCCCAAGCTTAGACCTCGCTTGTCCCCAAGGGAAACTGAACTCGGTAAACATGACCACAAATTTATGGAGTGAGGTGTCGATAAATAAAACACGGACAAGAGGCATCACATCTATCAAATCACAAGTCATTTTAGACAGCAACTTCCTCTCACAAAATTAAACTTGAAACAAGTAGAGGAAATCACAATAAAAGTGCAAAAAGGAAATTATAATTGGTGAGGGCAAACTTCGTTCTTGGTTAGAGAACAATTAACAGTGTACTTATCTTTCGATCAGAGTCTTTCTACTAGATCTTATATTGAAGAGTTTATCACGGTCAATCATAACAGTCTCTTTGTAGTCATAACAGGAGCAGCTCCCATTGAAGGACGCAACAAGTATAGAAGGTCATCCCTCTTTCTCTTTTGTTTACACAATTATGCTTTGACTGGTAAATCAGGGGAAAAAATAGTGAAGATAATTTGTATTATTAAGTTTGGTGCTGGGCACCCCGCTGCCAGCTCTTCTATCATTTGGATAAGCGGATGAAACCACTAGTCCGAGTGTATAAAGTCCGATCAACAAGTGAGATAAAGATTCTCTATTTGCGTCCCCATGAGCTAAAACAGGGGCACAAAATAGGTGTAATTTTGAAAGTTTAAAGGTAACAGACAAGCAATTTACTTGGAGAGGTGGTTAAATACCACATATAGGTAGGTATGGTGGACACAAATGTCAAGATTTTGGGGCTCAATTTTTGAATGCACGAGAAGCATTCCCTCTCAGTACAGGTTTTTGGCTATCAAGGCTGGGTAGCAAGCATAAGAGTTGAGGGAAAAAAACAAATATACATATGATATAACCAATCATGCAATCTTACTTGGAGGTACAAACAATCTTACTTGAGAATATTAAGCTTATGAGCCAACAAGAAATAAATATCACGGAATAATATATCTAAATGCAACTCCCTCTTTTCTACTTAAGTCTCAATGTATTGTTGCTACTAACCAATGCTAAGTTTGCCAAAACCAACTAGATTAACTTGATGCTCCAATATTGATACCAATACTAATAACAAGATCAACCATATAACAAAAATTGCAAACTAAAATAAAGTGTAGAAAGTAAGTGATGAAACTTATCACTAATATTCCATTACGGCAACTCAAACCAAGGGATACAACGATAACCAACTAAAGAGTGATACTTCCATACTGCAAACCATCCTATATGATATTTTCTCTACTCATGATATGACTCTACTAAAAGGTAAAAATGTGAAAGATAAAGGTGTGATACCGCGACACTCCCCCAAGCTTGGAACAAGCCAAGGGGATGCCAATACCAGTGAAGACTTATTTCTTCTGTGGTGGTGGTGAACTCTTCTCGATCAAAACATGGAAACGCTCCAGCATCTCACGAAATCTGTCGTTCTCCTCTTGAATTATTTCTACATGTGTCCTTAGAGCTCGATAGCAATCGCATAACTCATCTGCGACTCGAAGTGCTTCCTCTACTCCAGGGATGGAGCTGAGACCTGGAACTGACGGTCTTGGTCCCTGCATGTTACAACAAGAAACACTTCCATAGTTACTTGATGACGTCCTCTTTGCTTCCCTCTTGACGCCCTGGTCCATGTTCTTGCGCTTGGGACCTTGGAGATCATCTTCCATTGGCTCCTTCCCCTTGTTGTTGTTGGCGGAGACCATGGTGCTTCTAAAACTGAAAACAAATCCTGGTAGAAACATGCCAAAATAGAAACACGTCGAGAAAATGATATATGGACCTCAAGGGGTTCGGGGGATTAAATAGCAGAAACATACATAACGAAAGGAAGGTGTAGTGCGAAAATGGGTCGGAGAGGGGCTCCGGGGCGCCCACACCATAGGGTGCTTATTTCATGATACGAAAAAGAAAAATGGTGAGAAGGGTGCTTATTTCATGCTGGAAGGAGAAGAGAAACTTAACCAGGGGGAGATAAATTTGATGATGGAAATTGAACAGACTAAACATTCGAAGAAGGACGGAGCTAGCTCCACTTCACTAGGATCAGCGGGTTCCTTCGAGGATCCTGTCCGGATGCAATGAAAATCTTATCCATGAACTAAGGGTCTGGGTAACACCCCGACAGTTCGATCGCTTTCGGATGTCCAAATTAAGGCAATGTGACCCCGATGTGGTGTTTTTGTCGGAGACCCACCTCGATGAGTATCTAGCTGAGTGCTTGAGAAGACAATTTAAGATGGATTTCAAAATAGTTAATTCTAGTGCAAATAGAAGTGGTGGTGTGCTAATGCTTTGGAAGAAGGAGATTATGATCCAACAGATTTATTCGGCACCTAACTATATTGATGTACGAATCATTGAAGATGACACAAGAACATGGAGGTTGACAGGTTTATATGGGGAACCAAAGTGGAAAGATAGATACAAGACGTGGGAAAAGTTGAGAGAACCTAAAGATCAATTTAATCTTCCGTGGGTGGTTATTGGCGACATAAATGAAATAATGTTCTCACATGAGAAGGATGGAGGAAACTCAAGATCTCAAGCATTGATGCACGCATTTCGGGAAGTTGCAGAGGACAGTGGGATCTCCGACCAGGGTTTTATAGGGGACCCCTTTACATGGAGGAGAGGGCGGATTCGTGATAGGGAGTTGGCCAATGATGCGTGGAGAGACATGTACCCGGGGGAAGGTGTCCAGCATATGAACTACGCGAGGTCAGATCACCGACCGATTCTGCTAAATAAGATCTCCCAGGAAACTACGAGTCAAAGTAAGAAGGCCCATCAGTTCGAAGCCAAGTGGTTCCATGAGAAAAAAAATTAGGGAAGTTGTACAAAATGCTTGGAGTTCGGCGGGAACGGCTCTGTCAGGGGGCGGCGTCCTAGCGAAACTTGGGCACCTCCATAATTTCTTACACGATTCGGATTATAAGGTACTGAAGAAACCGAAACACCGTATTCGCCAAGCCCAAAAAGAATTTGAAAAAGTGGTCTGTGGGGTGATTACAGACAAAAGCGACAAGAAGGCTAAGCAGCTGTCATATCTGATTGAGTTGCTATTAGAACAAGAAGAATTCAGCTTGTTACAAAGGTCTCGGGCCAATTCGCTTAAACATGGTGATCGCAATACAAACTTCTTCCACAGGTTTGCATCACCGAGAAGGAAAAATAATTTTATTTAGAAACTAAAAATGATGATAATGAATGGGTGGAAGGTACAGAACCGCTAAAACCTCTAATTTTTTTAATATTTCTCTAACCTATTCACTTCTGAGGTGCAGAATGTGCACGCGATATTTTTGCAGAAAATCCAACCGAAAGTAACTCTGCAGATGAATGAGAAACTAGTGGCCCCCTTTTCAGCTGAGGATGTTAAGGAAAGCATCATTTAGCATTGGTGACCTCAAAGCCCCAGGACCAGATGGTTGCATGCAATTTTTTATAAAAAGTTCTGGGATATCTCTGGGGATGAGATTACTCATAAGGTTTTGCAAGCTATGAATTCTGGTAAGATTCCTGAAGGATGGAATGACACGACCGTTGTGCTCATTCCGAAGGTAGATTCTCAGGAGTCCATCATGCAATTCCGTCCTATAAGTTTATGCAACATGATCTATAAAATTATTTCTAAGAAGCTGACTAGACGGTTAAAGGAGATTCTTTTAGAGATTGTATCACCTGTGCAAGTGCGTTTGTTCCCGGGAAGGCTTAAATGGTTAATATTCTAGTGACTTATGAGTGTGTGCATGCAATGAAAAACAAGAGAAAAGACTCTTAAGGTTTATGTGCGGTGAAATTGGACATGCATAAAGCATATGAAAGAGTGGAATGGATTTTCTTAGAAAATATGATGCGGAGATTGGGATTTGACGAGAGATGGATAACAATTATTATGGCTTGTGTGTCCTCGGTAAAATACAATGTGAGATTTAATTCCAACAAGACAGATATGTTCACTCCATCGAGAGGGGTGAGACAGGGGGACACCCTTTCCATTTACTTGTTCTTATTATGTGCGGAAGGATTGTCAAGTTTATTGTTGTACGAAGTGGAAGTTGGTGACATCGATGGGATTACAGTGTGCAGAAATGCACTGTCAGTTTCACACCTTTTATTTACTGACAATTCTATTATTCTCATGAAAGCTGATATGACTATTGAAACGTCACTTCAGCAGGTTCTTGATTCCTACCGTGCAAACTCGGGACAATTGTTGAGTGTGGCTAATTTTAGTATCTATTTTTCTCCCACCAGACATGTTATCTTGAGAGCAAAAATCCGCGAGGCTTTACAAACTAACAGTGAAGCGCTATAGGATAAATACCTTGGCCTTCCAGCGTTGGTTGGGGCGGATAGAAGTGATTGCTTACAACATTTTATTGAAATAATTATTCAGAGAATCAATGGGTGGAAAGAAAAGAAACTCTCCGTTGGAGGGCAAGAAATTCTTTTGAAGGCTATGGCTCAAGCTATTCCCGTCTATGCAACGTCGGTGTTCCAAATCCCCAAGGAGGTGTGCGAAAAAATGATGGATATGATGTGTGTGATCACATGTTCGTTGGGAGACCCCAATACGAAGGTATGAAGAGTGCAGCAACAAGTTTCCCTCTGAAAGAAACCAAGGTTGAATCGACCAGTAGGAAGAAGACGTAACTTCAGAAGGTTGAAGCAGCTGAGATGGTAGGGCGCACTACCGGTTCAGAAGCAACATGGAACCTACAGAACACAAGCAAATCACTTTTCCCCAACGAAGCAGTGAGGTTCTCAATCTCACCGGTTTTGCTGAACACAAAGAGGTTAAACGTATGGTGTGGAAAACAGTAGGATGACAGTATGAAAGCAGTAGTAACAATATGAAAGCAATAGGTGTTTTATAAGTATGAGAAAAATGGACCGGGGTCCACAGTTCACTAGTGGTGTCTCTCTGTGAAAGATAAATAACATGTGTGGTGAACAAATTACAGCTGGGCAATTGACAGAAATGAAGGCTACACCGTAGTGCATATGCAAGACATAAAGATTACTATGTGATTCATGCGGGCATTACAACAAAATACATAGACCGTCATCCAACTGCATCTATGTCTAATAATCCACCCTCTGAATATTATCCGAACAAACATTGGGTATTAAGTTGCAAGCAACAGATTATCGCCGTAAGCAAAGTGCGTAATGTAAACTACGTAAACACCGTTGTTTTCTCCCTAATGGCAACAACACATCCTCCATCTGTCACGTTTTTGTCACTCGAGCACAGATGCAAAATAGGCATGAACCCACTATCAAGCATAAATACTCCCTCTTGGAGTTACTAGAATCTACTTGGCCAGAGCATCTACTAATAACGGAGAGCATGCAAGATAAAAATAGCATATGCATGAAGATAACATGATAGATTGGTAATCAGAAGACATAGCATTCAACAGTAATCAAATCCTAGCAAACACAACATGTAGCATTACACAAAGATGATCTTGATCATGTTAGGCAGCTCACAAGATCTAAACATGAGGTACAAAGTGGATAGAACAACCATCTAGCTAGTGCTATGGACTCGTAGCCCAGGGATGAATTACTCACACATCACTTTGAAGGAGGGCATGGTGGTGTAGACCCCTCCGGTGATGAATTCCCCTCCCGGCAGGGTGCCGGGGAGAGCTCCAGAACCCTCCCGATCTCGGGATGACGATGACGGTGGCCTCAGGTGTTTTTCGGATGAAGTGGAATATATTTAGGGTTTACATATCGGGAGGTATAAATAGGCGAAAGGGCAAAGGCGGTGGAGGCCGGGGGGCCCCACACCACCCGATGGCGCGGCCAAGGGGGGGCGCCGCCCTATGGTGTGGGCCCCCTGAGGCCCCCCTCCGGTTCTCTTCGGGACTCCGTGGATCCTTCAGGAATTCTAAGACTTCCAGGCTTCGAATTTTCTAATTCCGAGAATATTTTCAGAACAACTTTTCTGAAACTAAAAACAGCAGAAAACAAGGAACTGGCTATGTGGCATCTTGCCAATAGGTTAGTCCGGAAAATCGATAAAAATGACAAAAAGTGTATAGCAAACATTTGGGAAACAATAAAAAAACAACATGAAACATCAGAAATTAAGGATACATTTATGACGTATCAACATCCCCAAGCTTAGTTCCTACTCGTCTTCGAGTAGGTAAATGATATGAACACACAATTTCTGAGGTGACATGCTACCAACATAAACTTGATCATCAATAATGTAAAAGCATAAGTAAGCTGAGATCATAGAACTTAAACACAAGCATGATAAATAGAACTTTAATAATAAAGCATAGCAATAACCTTGCATCATGAGAAGTAACACAAACAAAAGATCATAGATAACAATGCAACGAAAGATATACGTTTATTTCAAGTATAGAGAAAGCATGTCAAAGTGATATTTCGCTAGTCCTGAAGAGTGAGGCAAAACATAAATGCCAGGACACCTTCAAAGTTCATGAGGAAGACTAGAACAAATAATTAGATAACAAGCAATAACACATCATGAATCAATTAATAATGTTTCTGGGACAAATGCACATAAAACTCAGAATGGCAACTATGCTCTCTCAACCGTGCATAAAATTAGATGATGAAAGCTCAACATAAAAGTAAAAGAAAGGCCCTTCGCAGAGGCATGGATCACTCATGTGCTAGAGCTTTTATTTTATTAAACAAAGGTATAAAAAACATTTTTAAGAGAGGTGTATGCTTATGTCAATGAATGGTAAACAAACAATACAGATGTCAGAAGACAACTAAACTTCACAAGAGCGGATCCCATAGAAGGACGCATCTGGGTAGAAGGTTATCCCTCTTTCTCTTTTGTTTACACAATTATGCTTTGACTGATAAATCAGGGGCAAAAATAGTGAAGAGAATTTGTTTTTATTAAATTGGGGCTCGGCACCCCGCTGCCAGCTCTTCTATCATGGGATAAGCGGATGAAGCCACTAGTCCAGGGTGTGAAAGTCCAATCAACAAGTGAGATAAATATTCTCTATTTACGTCCTCATGAGCTAAAACAGGAGCACAAAATATGACTAATTTTGAAAGTTTTAAAGGTAACACATGAGCAATTTACTTTGGAGTGGCGGTTAATTACCACATGTAGGTAGGTATGGTGGACACAATGGGAAAACTTTGGTTTCTGGGAGTTGGATGCACGAGTAGAGCTCATACTCAGTACAGGTGGATGCTAGCAAAAGACTGGGAGCGACAAATCAAGAGAGCACAAGAGCCATAATCATGCATAGCGACATAAACATCATTAATTAAAGCATAAGTGGTACCACAAGTTCAAGAACTAAATGATCATAGAGGCTATTAGTGACTGGTTCATAGTCATAAACATGGTGTGAGCATGCGCCAAGTCAACCAAATAAAACATTCAAAGGAGAACACCACAAATTTATGCTTCAATATGACAAGAACAACTCATGATTCTTTCACTCGCACATTAAACACTCTCATATATTTGAGGCTAATCATGCTAACAAATAACCACAAGGCTTTAGAACTAAAATAACATCTAGCATGATATGAAAAATTCTAGCCACAGTCTATACAAGCTTCTACTTGCAGCTTTAAAAAATCTACTTCAAGCATCAGTTTCTTTTCCCAACAAGCACGATACAAAACATGATTTAACAAAAACTCTCTAAATTCTACAGAAAGCAAACATGAGATTACTCATATAACATTACTAAAAATAACAGCTCTGAATAAGAGATGCAATGAAAACAAGAGCTAAACAAGAATTTTTGCAGTAACTAGAAGAACAACTAAGAATACTAGCATAGCAAGGATTAAAATGAATACGCGGAACGTGTATCTCTCCCGAAAAAAGAATTCTAGGGTCCAACTATATTATTTAAGCAAAGAAAACAAAGGAAAACAAAATAAAAACAAACAAACGCTCCAAGTAAACTTCATATGATGTGACCGAATAAAAATATAGTTTCACGAGAAGTGACCTGGTAGATAGTTGATGAAGAAGGGGATGCCTTGGGCATTCCCAAGCTTAGATGCTCGAGTCTTCTAAAAATATGCTTGTATGAATCACGGGTGCATCCCCAAGCTGCAACCTTGCACTCTTCTTGATCACATATATCACCTCTTCTCTTGACCCTTGAAAACTTTCTTCATACCACACTCAAACAGTAATTCACATTAGAGGGTTAGTGCAACAATTAAAAATCCATTGGTTCTTTATGCCACAAGTACTATTGATACTTTTAAACATTACTTACAGCCATTGATGTTTCGTGAAGCAAATAAATCCACTTGACATTGCAAAAGAGCAAATGCAAGAAAAATGGCAAAATCTGTCAAAACCAGAACAGTCTGTAAAGACGAATTTTTTCGAGGCACTTACGTTGCTCAGATAGAAAAACCTAATGAGAAAAAAAAATTGTGGAATTAGCCGAGGAATAAGCACAAAACAATTCAGATCATTTTGATTTTTCTGGATTTTATACGATTTTCTACGGTGGACAGCAGAAATCTGTTTCCTGCGCAGAAATCCGAAAACCAACTCCAGCTCTCGTTAGAAACCTTACTTGGCACTACTAAAACATGAAAATAAATATACAAAGGAGTTTCTACATAAGTCTACAGTACCTTGAATCAAAGAAAATAGAGAAAAACAAAGAAAAAAAATAAAATCATGGGTTATCTCCCAAGAAGTGTTTTTCTTTAACTCCTTTTAGCTAGGCCGAGAAAAGTGGAATCAAGTATTTTCAAGTGAAGAAGAATCCAAATTGTAACTTGTTCGAATAATGGAATCAAAAGGCAACTTAATTATATTTCTAGGAAAGTGTTCCATTCCTTTCTTGAGTGGGAACTGAAATTTAATATTCGCCTCTTTCATATCAATAACAAAACCAACAGTTCTAAGAAAATGTCTTCCCAAAACAATTGGACAAGAAGTATTGCATTCAATATTCAAGACAACAAAAGCAGCAAGGACAAGATTATTATTAACCATGATAACAACATCATCAAATCTCCCCAAAGATTTCTTTCTAACATTATCAATAAGGCGAATATCCAAATAACAAGGTTCCAATGGTGGTAAATCAAGAATATCATAAAGTTTCTTGGGCATAACAGAGATACTAGCACCAAGATCACATAGAGAATTGCAATCAAAATCATTCACTTTCATTTTAATAATAGGTTCCCAACCATCATCTAGCTTCCTAGGGATAGAGGCTTCACATCTTAATTCATCCTCTCTAATTTGCATGAGGGCATTTGTAATATGTTTTGTGAAAGCCATATTCATAGCACTAGAATTAGGACAACTAGAAAGATTTTTTAAGAACTTAATCACTCAAGTTATGTTGCAATCATAAAATTCAAGATCATTTTACCAAAGATAATGAGACCATTGTCTCCCATGTTTCTAAAAATTTCAGCACTTTTATCAGGAACATTTTTAGCAGTTTCAGGAAGGTTTGCATTTTTAATAGAAGAAGTGGGAGTGTTTCCAACACCAATTACTTTACCATTAACAGTAGAAGGTTTTCTAGCATGAGAAGCTTCAGTTTTACTAGTGGTGGTAATGGTGCAAATATTAGCTATATTATTCTTTCTAGCTATTTCATCTTCTCTTTTCCATCTAGCATGGAATTCAGTTAACATCCTAACATTATCATCAATTCGAATTTGGATAGAATTCGAAGTTTTACTTTATTTAACATCATGAGGCATAACCTTTAGTTTCAGAAAATCAATATCAAGAGCAAGGCTATCAACTTTAGAAGCAAGGACATCAATTTTGCCAAAATTTTCCTCAACAAATTTATTAAAAGCAGTTTGTGTACTAATAAAATTCTTAAGCATGTTCTCAAGATCAGAGGGTACACTTTTATTGTTGTTGTAGGAATTACCATAAGAGTTACCATAAGGATTGCTATTATTGCGAGGATATGGCCTATAATTGTTGCTACCAAAATTGGACCTATAAGCATTGTTGTTGAATTTTTTTTAATGAAGTTCACATCAACATGCTCTTCTTGAGAAACAAAAGAGGCTAAAGGAACTTTATTTGGATCAATAGGAGCATGGCCATTCACAAGCATAGACATAATAGCATCAAGTGTTTCATTCAAAGAGGGGGTTTCTTCAACAGAATTTACCTTCTTACCAGCTGTAGCTCTCTTAGTGTGCCACTCAGAATAATTTACCATCATATTATCAAGAAGCTTTGTTGCTGCCCCTAAGGTTATGGACATAAAGGTTCCTCCAGCAGCTGAATCCAGAAGGTTTTTTGAAGAAAAATTCATACCTGCATAAAAGGTTTGGATGATCATCCAAGTAGTCAATCCATGAGTGGGACAATTTTTTACTAAAGATTTCATTCTTTCCCAAGCTTTAGCAACATGCTCATTATCAAGTCTCTTAAAATTCATAATGCTACTTCTTAAAGATATAATCTTAGCAAGAGGATAATATTTACCAGTGAAAGCATCTTTACACTTAGTCCAAGAATCAATACTATTTCTAGGCAAAGACAACAACCATTCTTTAGTTCTTCCTCTCAAAGAGAGAGGAAACAATTTCAGTTTAATAATATCTCCATATACTCTTCATATTTTTGCATCTCACATAGTTCAACAAAATTATTAATATGGGCAGCAGCATCATCAGTACTAACACCAGAAAATTGCTCTCCCATAACAAGGTTTAACAGGGCAGGTTTTATCTCATAAAAGGCAGCAGTAGGAGCAGGTGGAGCAATAGGTTGGTGCTAGTAAAGTCACACAACTTAGTGTTCTCAGGAGTAGTCATTTTAACAAGACTAAAAACAAGAATAAAACTACAGCTAGAATAATAACTAATCTTTTTGTGTTTTTGATAAAGAGAAGCAAACAAGACAAAATAAAATAAACTGAGCAAAACAAAAAACAAAGTAAAGAGATTGGAAGTGAGAGACTCCCCTTGTAGAAATTCTCTTCCTCCCCGGCAACGGCACTAGAAAAGTGCTTGATGTATGTGATCACACGTTCGTTGGGAGACCCCAAGAGGAAGGTATGAATAGTGCAGCGACAAGTTTCCCTCAGAAAGAAACCAAGGTTGAATCGACCAGCAGGAGGAAGGAGTAACTTCGGAAGGTTGAAGCAGCTGAGATGGCAGGGCGCACTACCGGTTCAGAAGCAACATGGAACCTACACAACACAATCAAATCACTTTGCCCCAACGAAGCAGTGAGGTTGTCAATCTCACCGGTTTTGCTGAACACAAAGAGGTTAAACATATGGTGTGGAAAACAGTACGAGAACAATATGAAAGCAGTAGTAACATTATGAAAGTACTATTAAAACAGTAGATGTTTTATCAGTATGAGAAAAATAGACCGGGGTCCACAGTTCAGTAGTGGTGTCTCTCCGTGAAAGATAAATAACATGTGTGGTGAACAAATTACAGCTGGGAAATTGACAGATTTGAAGGATGCACCGTAGTGCATATGCAAGACATAAAGATTAGTATGTGATTCGTGCGGGCATTACAACAAAATACATAGACCATCATACAACTACATCTATGTCTAATAATCCATCCTCCGAATATCATCCGAATAAACGTTGGGTATTAAGTTGCAAGCAACGGATTATCGTTGTAAGCAAAGTGCGTAATGTAAACAATGTAAACTAGGTAAACACCGTTGTTTTCTCCCTAATGGCAACAACACATCCTCCATCCGTCACGTTTCTGTCACTCGAGCACAGATGCAAAGGAGGCATGAACCCACGATCGAGCATAAATACTCCCTCTTGGAGCTACTAGCATCGACTTGGCCAGAGCATCTACTAATAACGAAGAGCATGCAAGATCATAAATAACATATGCATGAAGATAACATGATAGATTGATAATCAGAAGACATAGCATTCAACGTTCATCAGATCCCAGCAAACACAACATGTAGCATTACATAAAGATGATCTTGATCATGTTAGGCAGCTCACAAGATCTAAACATGAGGTACAAAGTGGAGAGAACAACCATCTAGCTACTGATATGGACCCGTAGTCCAGGGATGAACTACTCACGCATCACTTCGGAGGAGGGCATGGTGGTGTAGACCCCTCCGGTGATGAATTCCCTGCCGGGGAGAGCTCCAGAACCCTCCCGATCTCGGGATGACGATGACGGTGGCCTCGGGTGGTTTTCCGGACAAATTGGAATATATTTAGGGTTTACGTCTCGGGAGGTATAAATAGGCGAAAGGGCAAAGGAGGTGGTGGCCGGGGGGCCCACACCACCCCATGGCGCGGCCAAGGGGGGTGTAACGGCCAGGGATACTTTCCCCAATAATATTGTGTTGCTTGTTTTTCTTTTGCATCGCATGGCATAGTGCATCATCATGCATCTAAAGCTTGCAAAAAATATTTTTGAATGCATCAAACATTTTCCCTAACTTTCTGAAATTGTTTTGTTCTCTCAAAACTATTTTTCTATTTCATGGAAGGGTAAAACAGAAGTTCTAAAAGATGAAAAAAAAACGTTTGGTAAAGGCCTAAAGCGAGCCCGTTTTCAGCCCACCTACCCTCCACCTTCCTCCTCCGTACAAATCACGCAGGAGGCTGAACGTGTTGCTGTCCAAACTCAACCACCACGCCATGGTCCCCTCCTTCTTATCTTTCCCTCCTCCAAGCCAGAACCCTAGCCTCCCTTTTCTTCTCTCCCCTCCCCACCGCCACCAACCTTTCTCCTCTTGATCTCTCTCCTTCCTCTCTGTTTTTCTGAACCATCAAGAGAGAGAGAGAGCCCCATCCATGGCCGGTAGTAGGAGCACCAAGAAACGCCGCCGTGGTGACCGCTAGGATCTCCGGAAGCATGGAACGGAAACGTGGATTCTTCCTCGTCGTCCTCGTTCCCTCGGTCGGATCTGCGAGGCACCAGGAGCACCGCGCCATCCTCGTCAAGACCTTTGTCCGTCCGTGAGGAGCTTGGCGGTGCGGCGCCTTCTTCTCCCTCGTGCGGTCAACATCGTCGCTCCTGCGCCAAACCCTCGCGCCATCGACATCCTCGAGGTGAGCCTCGCCTTCGGACCGCTTTCCATCTTGCTCTGGGTACTCGTCGTCGTGCCATGGTGTCCGCCATGGACAAGCTCGAGCACGAGCTGTGAACGAGCTGCCGCTCCTCTGTCTCGATCCTTCCCCAGCATCGCAGCCCAAGCTCACCCGTGCAACCACACAAACACTTCTCGTGGCCTCCTTGTGCTCGCCTCCCCCCCCCCCGCGCTAGGACTAGTAGTACCTCTTTAGATCGTCGGCGACGTACTACTTCTGAAATCTGAAAGCATACACCTTGTTCCGTCTACAAATTCAGTTAACGTTGGAACTTCTATTCATCTACAGGCTGATCCCATTTACAACACAAGTCATTTAGTAGCTCAGTGGCATCAGCCTTTCTCCCTCATCCCTATTGAGCCAGGATCGAATCCTAGTCCACGGAATTAAATCGCTATTTTTTTTGCTCTACTGATCTGGATCGGTATCTTTGCTTCCAGGACCCTGTCCTTTCTGTTTTTGCACCAGAGCCCTTCCACTCTCTGTTTTCCTCCCGAACAGGTCCCTGTCTTTTCTAGAAAACACCCCAGTATTCAAATACTCACATATTTTGTTTTATTAATCCAAATAACACAAATTTTATGTCTAATATTATCAGAAGAATGCAAGGAACATTAATTTATCATCCATGATCATGTTTGCATATCTCATCTTGCATTTTAGTAGTGTTATGCATGTCACCTAAATAATTAAACATGGAATATGTTCGGGTGCTTAATTTAAATTGTGCCATGTTCCATTTAATCTTGTGTAGCCCACCTATGAATTGTTTTCCATGCTAAACAACATTTAATTTGATGGCTATATAAATAATTTTAACCTTCTAACTTAATTGTTGGAATTCCGATTCCATTTAAATTGGTTTAGTTGCATCCTCGCATGTCATGCATATAAAATAGGATCATGCTGGATCTTTTGCCCTAGAAGTAATTGTTGCATCCGGTGTTTCTTTAGTGCTTTGCTTCTTCACGGATAGGACTTTGAGATGATGTGAACAATGACAAGTTATGCTACCTCTACTAGCTGGATTCCAGGCAAACTTTACTCACTTGCTACCTATGGATGTCGTTCCTCACTTGTTACAGATGCTTTTCCGTTGTCTCTATTCTAGTATTATGATTTGATGCTTGTGTCTTTATCCTACCATATGTTTACCTTGTTGCCATGATATAGCATAATCCCCCACCTCCTATGACATGTTTGTTTCATGTTGGCCTCGCGAGTCGTAGTGCATGCTTAGCTTCCTTGGCGAGTTTGTTTTCCTTGTCACCTGACTAGTATGATAGGTTGGTTCAACTTATTTTAAGAATGATCTTAACGCTTGGGGTAATAAAAAAATTTGAATTCGAGTTAAGACACCGGCGGGAGGCCCGTCGAGGCTTTTGGTCCCTCTGGTGTCGCCTTAGGAAAAGGTTCTTGTCCGCTGATCCAAGAATGAGCGCGCTAACCACATCGTGGGAAGAATGGGACTCCCCGCAACCTATTAGCCCCGATGCACTCTTGTCCAGGATGCCACAACTTAGTTCGGACTTTCCATTTGGGTACGCACATCACCAGTTCTGCAGGTATGATGGCAACAACATTGAGGATGATGATGGTATGTTACCTATGTGCGTATAATTATATAGGTTTCCGCGGTATGACGTGAATCAGACAATTCCGGTCAGGTTTGATCCGGTTCGTGCGTAGATTCAAACGGCCGGGTCCGCTTTGAAGCATCGGCCAGACTCTCGATGCGGATCAACCTAGCTAGGTGGCTCCCTGGACTTGTTTGTGGTGAGGTGAAGTGTTGTGCCGACAGTCTCGCGATAGTCTCGGTGCGTGTGGATACAGTAGTGCATCCCTGCAGGGTTAAATCTTTTCGAGAAGGCGTATCGTCCGCGCTTATGTGACGATCTTGGAGAAAATGTTGGCTTACAAGAGTCAGACAACTTACACCTAATGATATTTGTTAAACTGTGCGATAACAATGATTACTATTTCAACATGTGTGAGTTTGTCCTCGGGTTACCTCCTGGCATTGGTTGAGGGGGGTTAACTCTGGATGGGTATTGTTCTTGGTGAGTAGTTGTAGTTGGTTAACTCTGGATGGGTATTGTTCTCGATGAATATTTGTGAAGCTGTCTCGGAGCGCCATTGCTTCAGTGGAGGAGGCATCATCAAGGGCTTGTAATTTCCTGGTTCCACAGGCAATAAAATTCCCACTGTCATCACGGATAATAGCACCCGAACCTGTAGCCCCTGTGTCAATGTTGAAAGCAGCATCAACGTTAACTTTAAAAAATCCTTCTTGAGGTTTCAGCCATCCATGCCTCGCCATCGGTCCAGTTTTCAAATTTTTTGCTCTCTTGTAATTTAGTGCTAAAGCCATGATCGCTTGCGCTGATCGCCGAGGGGCATGAACATTTTCCCTGTATGTCACCTTTCTTCTTTCCCACCATAAGTACCATATGCCAACAGCAGCAAGATCACAAATGCGTATTTCAGTAAGCATTGGAGAATTGTTCACATCGAGCAAAAGGGTTTCGAAAATGGGTGTACCATTGAGTTCTGCAACTGAAGCATCCTCAATAATTTGATCCATCCCCATAGCTCTCCAGACCTCCTTTACTCTACCACATTTGAAAAAAGTGTGGGCAATACTCTCACAGTGAACCGAGCACAATGGACACTGGCCCGAGACTGGTACGTGGCGGTTAGCTAACACATCCAAGCAAGGAATGGCTCCAAGCATAGTTCTCCACGCATGTATTTTGATCTTTGATGGGGTACGAAGGGACCAAATATATTTCCATATTGGACTCGTGGATGAGGACCCAAGTAAATTAGTTCTCCTAAGCTTCCGACCATGTTGATAGTCCCACTGCACATGATAAGAGGACTTTACAGAGAAAACTCCATTCTTATTATGATGCCAAGAAAGCAAATCTTCCATCCGACCCACTGCAAGAGGAATCTGTAGGATCCTTTCCACATCCAACTCCCAAAAAAGATCTCTAATTAGCTCTTCATCCCAGGAGTTATTTTCCACATTAATTAATTCAGATACCTTTGTGTACACAATACCTCCACGTCTAGTTAAGACTTTCCTGTTGTAGCTACTAGGAATCCAGTAGTCCTCCCAGATGTTAATTTTATCACCATCACCCACTCTCCAGATATGACCACGTTTGAATGTTTGAATACCATGCCAAAGACTTTGCCACGTAAAGGAACTACCTTTTTTCAAATCACAGTTCAAGAGATCCCCCGAGGGATAGTATTTGGCTCTCAAAACTTGTGCGCAAATAGAATCAGGTTCTGACAGTAAACGCCAACACTGTTTTGATAGCAATGCCATGTTGAAACATTCAATGTCTCCAAAGCCCATACCTCCTTGCATTTTTGGAACACACATCTTCCACCAAGAAAACCAGTGTATATGTTTTTGCCCGTCATTGTCTCTCCACCAGAATTGGGACATTGTAGAGATTATCCCTTTGATTATCTGTTTGGGAAGTCTAAAAACCGACATAGCATAAACTAGAATTGATTGGATGACAGCTTTAATTAATATTTCCTTACCACCAAATGGAAGGCCTCTTTCCTCCCCCCCCCCACCCCAAAGTTTGCAGACTCTGTCTATAAGATGTTGAAAACAGTCTGTTCTGTGCACACCCACTAAAGGAGGGTAAACCAAGATACTTGTCAGCTATTGCTTCAGTGAGAATATCTAAGATTGTGCAAACCTCCACTTTCATTTCAACAGCAGTACTTGGGCTAAAAAAATGCTAGACTTTGAGACACTCACTAGCTGCCCTGAAGTACGACAATAATCATCCAGAGCCCTTTTTAATCTCGCTGCATTCCCACTATCGGCTCTCATGAGGATAAGAGAGTCATCAGCAAACAATAGATGTGATATAGGTGGGGCATTCATGCAAAACTTTATACCTTGTAGATTTCCTTGACTCTCCTCATAAGAAATCAAACTCGTTAGCCACTCAGCAGATAGCAGGAATAAATAAGGGGATAATGGATCACCTTGTCTTAGGCCATGAGTTGGGGAGAAAAAAAAATCCGAGAGTCCATTATTCAATCTGACTTGGTAGAGAACAGAAGTAACTCATGCCATAATAAGGTCTACCCAGTCTGCTTTAAAACCCAGCCGTAACATAGTTTGTTTCAGAAAACACCATTCCACCCTGTCGTATGCCTTATGCATGTCCATCTTCACTGCACACGTGCCAAAATTTCCACACCTTCTGTTTTTAATCGCATGGTAACTCTCAAAAGCAAATAAGAAATTATCTGATATTAGTCTGCCCGGGACAAAAGCATTTTGCATGGGGGATATGATATCTGGCAGGAATTGTTTCAGTCTAGAAGCCAGCAATTTTGAGACCACCTTATATATGACATTGCACAGGCTTATAGGCCTAAATTGAGATATAAGTTCAGGATTTTGCACCTTAGGAATCAACACAACGGTAGTATCATTCCAACTATCCGGGATTTTCCTCTCATTGAGGGCTCGCAGAACTTCCTCCGATAGATCATCGCCAATAACACCCCAATTTTTTGTAAAAAAACTGCATGCAGCCCGTCCGGGCCAGGAGGCTTTAAATCCCCAATACCATATAATGCTTTTCTCACCTCTTCCTTCGTAAATTCTGCAGTCAAGGAAGAATTCATGAGCTCCGTAACACGAGGCTGGACTTTTTGCACCACCTCCATGTCCGGTACCTGAACCAAAGAAGTAAAAAGATCAGAATAATATTCCGATGTTAGTCCCATTAACTCATTTTTGTCCTCGATCCAATCGCCACTGTTATTTTTCAGCTTTTTTATACGGTTCATTTTCTTCCTCTTAGATGCCGCATTATGGAAATACGCAGTATTTTGGTCACCGCCCTGCAGCCAGTTAATCCCAGTATAATTCTTCCTTTTCCAGCAGGTCCTCAATCTGAACATGAAGGCTATGTTGTTTGCTCAGAGAATCATCGGTAATAGGACCAGTCATAACATTGTTAAGTTCCAATTGTAGCTCACGTAATTTTGATCTGGGACCCTTCAAAACCTCCTTGTCCCAGCAGTGTAATGCTTTGTGAACCTCGCTAGTATTTTGTGCCAAGGTGGTACCGGGTACCAGTTTTGCTTTTTCCCAAGCTGCTTATACTATGTCATCAACCGATTCCTCGCAAAGCCACCTCGCCTCAAATTTCCGGATGCTTACACGCAACCTCCTCTGAGAATACGAGTAATAATCCGTGTCCACCAGAATTGGGCGATGATCCGAGCGATTAAAGTCCTCATGAATAACTGCAATATTCGGAAACATTAGAGATAAATCCCTAGTTCCCACAGCTCGGTCCAGTCTCTCCCGTATACGACCCTGCCGCCAAGTAGAAATGTCCCCCACAAAGCCTAGATCTTCCGGACATCACTCGGACATAGTATCTCTAAACACCTGCATGTACCGTTGTGGACGCATATTGCCCCACTGTTTTTCGTTATCGAACATAATCTCATTGAAATCGCCTCCCAGTAGCCATGGCAAGTTGCACATATCCTTTAGCTCGCGAATATAATTCCAAGACATGTATTTCCTATCCGCACTCGGTTCTCCATAGAACCTTGTACACCTCCAACGTACACCTCCAACCAGACTCCGTATTTTTGTCCACACGAATATCAATATAATTTGGATGTGTTTTTGTTGATGTAACATTTAGATCGTCATGCCAAAGCATGAGTAACCCTCCATCTCTCCCATCGCTTTCTACAATCTCCATTTTATCAAACTTTAATCTTCTCATCAGCTTTTCTGCCTTTGCCCTATTTAAGTGTGCTTTTGACAAAAAAAGAATATTAGGCTTTATCCTCTCCACCATCGTGTCGAGGGCTCTAAGTGCCGAGTGTTTTTTCATGGCTCGGCAGTTATAAAACTGTGTTTTCATTGCGTCCGGACAGACCCCTCATGGGAGCCCGCTGATCCTAGTGAAGTGGAGTTTGCTCCTTCCTTCTTTGTCCTCTTGGGACGGTTGGTACTGTTGAGTGTCGGATTCACTTGCTCATCACAAATTTGCATTGCTTTGTTAATATTTGTTGCTTAATCAAAAGTCTCCGGGACCTCACCCCCTTATTATTCTCCAGCAGTAGTCTTCTTTTGGCTCCAATTTCCGAATCCTCCCTTTCTTCCATCTCCTGATCTGTAGGTTTCAAAGGGCTTGAAGCTGTATCTTTGAGTGGATCATCATGACGAGTTTTATCATCAATGAAAGGTAGGGCATTGTGACGCCAGCTAGCCGTAGCTCCCCTACCCCTTGGAAAACCATCACGGCCCCCAGGTGTTCTACCTCGACCGCTAGACAGAGATCCTCGTCCTCCTCCAAAACCATCCCGGTTTGCACCCAAATTTCTACCATGCCATGTCGACCAATCAGCTTTGATCCAGTCCCCCCACCTCAAGGTTGTCTCCTCGTGCTCTCCCGAACCACACTCCAGAGAAGCATGACCAAGGATCCCACATGCAGCACACAACTTTGGTAACTTCTCATATCTGAGTTCATAAACCTCTCTTTGCCCCGCCCTGGAAATAGTCACAATCCGGGCTAGTGGCCTTCGGACGTCTAACTTGATCCTGATACGAACGAAGTTTCCTGCACCTAGCACATCGGTCTCAACTTCAATTACTCTTCCAACCTTTTTCTCCACCAAGTTTTTAATCAAGGATTTGTCGTGATATCCAATCGACAACTTGTGGATTTGGATCCAAACCTTGATGAAATTAAGGTCAATTGAATCAGGCGAGTCTAAACCATCATACTCTTCAATACTGACCGCAAATTGCCTAAAGTGCCATGATCCACCTTGTTCGATCTTCAGCCAATCCCCCAGAAAAAAGCATTGAATCGTGAACATATTCCCCTCCAACCATGTGAATTTGAGCCGGATTTCGGTGATATGGTTGGGGGACGGTTTTCGCCGGAAATATAGGCCTGATTTGGGGTGACCGGTTGGATATGCTCTGATGCCGCCGACGGGAACAAGCCGGTCCTCCACCCCATGGACCAAGAAAACTATATCGTTGAATATAGATTTCAAAGAATTTGTTTCGTAAATCACAAAATATGTCTTTCGTTACGCGTGTTCTGGTAGATAATAAAGCCTATGGTGCACGTGAGTTTGTCCCTCAAAAAAAGAAACAAATCTTTGCCACTGGGCCCTCCATTTCCAACTATCCCACCCAACTGTTTAACTGCAGCAGCCTCGATCTGACATTAACACGCTGGTTTTCTTTTGCCACTACAGAATCCAGAGCACTCTGAAAAGCACCTCATCGCCAACAAAAACTGACCCTCCAATGGTGTGCTCCTCGGAATCCCTCCTCTTCGGCAGGGCGTGATTCCATTCCTTCCACGGCGTTGTTGCCTCGTTTCCCTCCAGCGATTATTCTCGCGGCTCCGAGAGGGCGGGAGGAGAAAAGTCTCAGTCTCCGCTCTGGTTCGTCTAGCTGGGGCTTCTCGCCTGGTCGCGTATCCTGGTATGGAGATCTTGCTTTCCTGGTTAAATTTTCATTTCTTGTTCTAGTTTTATGCTAGACTGGTAGCTGCTGCGACGGATTTTTGCTTTCCTGATACTATCTTTGAAAAAATCGACCTTAAAATCCATTATTTGTTCATGTTAAAGACTTGCACTTTTCCCCTTTTACTGTAACTATGCAGTATGAACATGTTCTTTTCAGAGGGGAAAGTTCCGTCGCAGCAACAGTAGAGATTTATGGATTTCGAAATCTTTATACCTGCCTTTTGTGAACCCGTCTTCCTCGTTCTAATTCATGCTGCGTTAGGAGATCCAGGATTTCTGCCCAGATGATACAAGTAATATGTTTGAAACCTTCAGCTTCCACATTTCCACAACCTTTTCCTTGAAGTCAAAGATCCCGATTTGGTATCTGATTTCTATAACATACTATGTGCCGATCCGATTTGGTGACATCGTAGCATTGCTCGAAAAAAGATCACAATTTATTACTAGAGGAGATAACAGATCTTTGTGAATGTTGTATTTGTTAATGGAATTAATTCCTTCTGTTTTGCATGTCTTTGTCTGCTGGAGTGATTAGGACGTTACCTTGATACGCTTGACAATTGGCAATAAAGGTAGCGTCCTAATAAGGGGAAGAGGCACCATCGTTTTGTGCTGATAGAGACAATAGATAGATCAATGCTCTTATTTACTTATGCGGAAATGGGAGCAAGAAAAGTTCATTAAATGGCAATCTTTGCACACATATACATATATACTTACGAATATTGGCGCATAAAAGAGTACTAGAAATGTCATGTTTTCTCCAACTTTAATTGTCATTTTGGAGTGTTGAACTGCTTGTAGGAAAAGGGAGAGATAACAGAACCAACTTCCACAATCTTGATACTTTCACTCATATATGTATTGATATCAATCTTGCATGTATGTAAATTTACCATCATTTCATATTATTTTGTTTCCAGTAGTTATTTTATATTTCTTGCTTGTACTATTTCAGTGTCAAAGTGGGTCTGCACAATGGTTGGCCATGGTTGTCTAATATTATTCCAAATGTTTTTTTTTAATCTATTTAAGGGTTGAGCATCCCTGAGAGTTGAAGAAATCATGTTTCGGAGAAAGCACACCCCTCATTTCAATTTAGATGATTCTGAGCAGAGACAAACAAAGGTAACTTGAAATTTCTCATGTTCTGGTTACTTGTGGAATTATTAGCATCCAAACTAAATGTCTTCTAGTCACTAATTACAATGTTGACGCCCTCTCCGAAGGAAAACAAAAACTAAAAAGTTTCAGGGTGGCAGCATCTGTTTTCTCAGGCATCCATCTTATAATGTATTTTTAAACAAATGAAAATGGTCAAACAGTCGAGCTGTGAACCTGAATGTAGCAAAGTAATAACCTGAATGGTTGTGGCTCGTAAATAAGAACAGAAGGAGATATGTTATATTTAGTTCGAGCCAAACGGTGTTTTCTCAAATCTTGTGTTATGAGTGAACTTACCTGTAATTCATCCTTCACCTGTTACAAGATTTCATTTTAGCATGATAAGAACTCTCCATTTTATCCATAGGAAACTCCACAAGCCCGTACCCCGCAGTGACATACTGATATCCACTTTTCTGATATAAATGCATCAACCAGCTGTTATAACCTACTTCACATACTTCCTCGAAAAGAATCACGTCTTACCATTTGATGATAATGATCATTTGACAAAACATCTCTTGCTTAGCACTAGGAGCTCTCTTATAAGGCCTTTTGGTGTTTCCAATTGACTGGAAGCGCAGTAGCAATATAAATACTTACCAGTCCTTGTTGAAAAGTGTCACTCATCCTTTATCTGTATATAAAGCATACAAGGTTGATAGATTTTTTTTTCTATTTTATTTAATTAAACACGTGTGCCATTTTTTCATTGATTCTCTCATGTAACAATCTCCTGTGAACAGATCAATGAACTCAGAGCTGCACTTGGGCCTTTGTCTACCCATGGAGAGAAGTACTGTAATGAAGCATGCTTGATAAGATATCTAGAAGCCCGCAACTGGAATGTTGACAAATCCAGAAAAATGTTGGAAGAAAGTCTCAAGTGGAGGGAAGCTAACAGGCCTGAGGCCATTCGTTGGGTAATTGGTTTCTTCTCATTTCCTTTACATGCTTTGCTCAAGTGATGTTTTTTTTGTCTTAACTTGATCAAGTGGCTAATCATTTCTTCTTGATTACAGTCTGATGTTTCTGTTGAAGCAGAAACAGGTAAAATGTACAGGTTAAGTTTCCCAGATAGAGAGGGTAATTCAGTGGTTGTGATGAGACCAACAAAGCAGGTAAAAACTCAACATGTTTAAAATTGTCATTTGCTCCTTCTCTTTCATTTTGGGAACTGTTATTCGCTAGCTTCCTTGGCCCAGAACTAGAAGTCACCTGTACAATGTTCTCTTACAATTACAGAATACAACCTCTCACGAAGGGCAGCTGCAGCATCTTATATATACCTTGGAGAATGCAATCCTCAACCTGCCGGAAGGTCAAGACAAAATGGTGTGGCTGATAGACTTCACAGGATGGACACTTGCCCATGCAGCCCCCATAAAGACTTCGAGAGAGAGTATGAGTGTCCTGCAAAACCATTACCCGGAGATGCTTGCAATTGCATTTCTGCTCAATGCACCCAAAGTATTTGAAGCTTCTTTTAAGGTGTAGGCTTTGAACACCACCCCTTCATAACCACAGTATAGTATCTCTGGTTTTATTCAGGAATTAATTTAAAAATAGCTTGTCGGTATGAAAAATTTGTATCTTAACTGTTTCAAATGGTTTCAGGTTCTCAAACGATTGGTTGACCCAAAATCAGTCAAGAAACTGAACTTTGTGTACATGGAGAACAAGGAGAGCATGAAGACGATGTACGAGTACATAGATCCAGAAGTCCTTCCTGTAGAGCTTGGAGGGAAGAACAATGTAGTGTACAACCATGAAGAATACTCCAAGCTGATGACAAAAGATGACATCAAAATGGCAAGCTTCTGGGCCGCAGATGTTAACCACGTCATGAACGGTCACTCGGTTCCTGAGGTTACACCGCGGTCGTCTCTGGTTGCTGCTAAAGCAAGTTGAGGAGGATCACCTAGCCATTATTGCGGATCTGGTCAAGAGGAATAGATAAATAAATTGAGGTGTAGCGGTATTGTTTGGATACAAAAGTTAACTGCAGAATTTCTCACTTGTAATGTTACACAACCATGTTTATTACTTTTCATCACCAAATAAGTGATTTCACAGGAAAAATAAACTCCACACGGACAAGAGCTACAAACTAGGACTCCTTTTATATATTACCCCCTCAATATCAAAATAGAAGATGTTCTAGCATTTTCTAGATAAAATGTATCTAGACACGTTTTAGTGTATACATATATGGCCATATTACGCTAAAGCATGTCTAGGTACATGTTTAGGAAACGAGAAAACATTTTACATTTTGATACGGAGGGAGTACGTAAAATATATACGGGACATAATTTTTTTATTTACGTGACTACAAAAATACGAGTAAAATACACATAAGACAACAAAAGGTATGGGATGGAGAGAATCGTTGCATGTTCCGTGCTTGTTGTCGGGCCTCCCAATACCGGGGTATCCAGGCCCGTCTGCTGCGGCCTGGCCTGGCAGGAATCTCCAAGACTAGGCAGGTACGACCTTGACGAGGAGCACGTCCCGCTGATGCTCTGCCCTTATCAGGGTGTTCAAAGAAGAAGGTCTGCCTGCACTAGTAGAAAACAGGACATTGAGCCAAGCCCAATGGAACCGGATGTGATACAAACCAGTTCAGAAGGGTCTGTCCCTGGGCCCCACCCATGCAGCAAAATGCTCGCAAGGCCTTTAGGACCGGTTTGTAACACAAACCGGTCCTAAAGGCCTTACGGGCCATTTGCTGCAGGGAGGGGGGCCCAGGGACAGACCCTTCTGAACCGGGTTGTATCACAAACCGGTTCTACAGGTTTTCTCATTTTTTGCAGCCACTGCGGGTCCCGCTGTCATATCCTTTAGAACCGGTTTGTAACACAAACCGGTCCTAAAGCCCTCCCCTAAACCCTACATACCACCCCGAGCTCAGCTCATTTTTTCCAGCTCGAACTCAACTCCATTTTTGCTCTCTTCTTCCTCTTGTGAGGTCTAATCCATCCCCATTTTCTCCACCATTTGTCAAGATTGTTGGTACCCATCGGTTCTACGGTTAGCATCAACGTTCCCTCTTCCGGCATTGCAGGTTTTGCTCGTTTTCTTGCTCATTTCATTTTTGTTGTGCTAGCTAGGTGTTTGATGAAATGCCTAGCTAAGCTAGAATTTGTTATTCATTTTGTTATGTATACAAATTGATGCAATTTGAGCTCAAAATTAATTATGATTTGTGCTTTTTTTAGTGTCGCGCGCCTTGTCCCCTTCCTCACTACCGTCGATCGCCCCATCACCGACACAACCTTGGTGAGCCTATTGTTTTTATTTACCAAAACAAATTTTGATTTGTATGATTTACGTATTTACTTGTATATAATTTTCTAGAGCCATGATTTTGATATCCGTCCCCGTTGGCCCTCGTCCAGTCTATGATTCGGATGTGGTATATTATCTTTTTTCACTACATATTTTCATTTTCTGATTATACGACAATTACTTACGCCGACCAACTTGACATAGATATTTTTATATAGGAGGTAGTGGAACCGGAAATGCCAATCGACCCTATTGTTGAGAAGTTATACTTAGTTGAACAAGAAAATATTGGCTTGAAAGAAAGATTGAAAAAAACTGAAGAAAGGTTGGAAAAAACTGAAAGAGAGAAGATGACCTTGGAAAAGGTTCTTGCCGGTGTCGTCGATAGTCACAAGAGCGAGATGGACGCAATGCGCCTGAAGATTAGAAAGATTAGGAAATATGCAATTAGTAAAGAGGCTTGGTATCATTATGTCGTCGGGTCAATTGTTACCTTTGTTGCGATTTTGATCGCATTTGTTGTTGTTTTTAAATGCATTAATTAGAGAGAGTTTTTATGGATGGTTTAGTGTGTATTTTTCTAAGAACTATATATGTATGGTCACTATACGCATCGATAACCATTCCTCCCGAAGGAGCTCGCCCGTTCGGCAGGAGACAAGGCATGTGAGGCTGAAGACCGTGCCTCCATGCGCTGGCGGAGGCTATCGCACCCGGACTTCTAGAGGATACTCACCGTACGAACTGAACAGTATTTTGGTTGGATTACGGGGCTTAACGGCTCCCGCGTCCCCTTACGGGTAGGCCAGCACTTATGTGCGACAACCAACCGTTACTGTTCACCGTCGATGTAAACTATCCCGTAGAAATCAGGATACTACCATTGACGTACTTCATACCATACACACATGGTACGTCAACGGTTTTGAACAAAAGGATAACACAACATGCCTCTAAGACACAAACGATTGAAATAAGGTTGCAAATGGCCTTCACTAAGGCAGAAATAGCAAATACAATCATCCAGAGGACACATGTCCCAACATAGCATTCAATACATCAGCGGAAGCAATCAACGGTGTCTGGGTACAGACAAATCCAACAGGCTTAAGAAGCCGGAGAAAATAAAGAAGACGAAGCACATCCACGTAGGTCCTGGATCCAGCCCTGGTCCAGCTATCTACTCGTCTGCAGTCTCGTCAAACTCCACGAAGTAGCCATCCTGGTGGTCATCGTAGCCGTAGTCGTAGTCTGCGTAAACCACAGCCCCAAAGGGGTCAGTACAACAACGTACTGGCAAGCAAGACTCACAGTTCACCAAAGTGTAGCCCGTCAACACCAAGTACAGATGCCTTGGGATCAACGGAAGGAAAAGGTATAAAGATACTGCAACTGGCTGCACTAACCAACTACAGAACATACTACAACTTACGGTGTATCAGAAAGAGATAAGATAGCGTATCGTAACCAACTATAGCTAACCACCAAACAAACCCATCCTGGATCTCGCCCCTTATCCAAAGAAGCAATCCGAGGATAACTCACACAGTTGGATTAATGATGGATCAAGTTGTTGTGTCAATAGGTCTATTACTAGTCAGGTTATCATTAGTTAGGTGTAAGTTGTTCTGAGTACTTGTTAGCCACTACTTTCACCAAGTCAACCATAACCGCGGAAAACACGGCTTCTCGAGAAGATTTATCCCTGCAGGGGTGCACCAATTTGGCCGTACACGTAAGAATAACCCGCCAGATGGGAAGGCCTTTCCCACCAAGCGGGGCACTCAACACAACTCAACTCTTCTTCGCATCAAGCCCAAAGCACCACGTGCTGTGCGTGCGTGGCTAATCGAGCCCCCCGAAGAAAAGGAGGACCCTCATAGCACTGGAAGACCACGCCGCCCTAAATGCCGACTACAAAAATTCCACCCTGGCCTCGGGTTCGTACCTGCATATGCGTGCATCAAATGGAAAGCCCGAACTAAGTGTGGTGATTTGGACGAGATGCGGATCGAGTCAAATTGAGGGGGGCGCCCATACACGCTTCCCACATGCGGATAGTGCGCTCATCATGGATCAGTAGACAAGACCCTTTTCCTATTAGGGTCGACACTAGCAGGCCTCAAAACCACGCCGGGCCTCCTGCCGGTGCCTTATCAGCAAATTATTATTACCTCAAATTGACAAGTGTTGTTTAACATCGAGCCCCAGAATATAACAGAATATAATAACAGTAAGTAACTGATAACAGACTCGAACAAACAACCCTAAGCATGCTAGTAATACACGGGCCCAAGCAACGGGGTTTTAGGATTGGAGGGGTGGCAATATCAGGGTTTAGGGTATCATGTGATAGGTTCGTAACAGAAACAACTACCACTATGGCTAGCAGAAAAGTACAACGGAAAGTATCAGTAACCAATGTTGAAAGGAACACAATGGTTCATGTGAGTGATAACTTGCCTGCAAACCCAGTAGCCAGGTACTGAGCTAGATCCTCGGAAGGGGTGTCGTAAAGGTCGTCGGTATCAACGTCGTCGTCTATCCGAGAAGAAGCAAACAAACAAGGCAGAAATATAAACAATCATCATCATGGCATAGTGCACAATCAAATATGATGCATGACAAGTTAATAGATGCATCAAAATAAACTAATTGATATGATAACACAATTTAAATGGACACATATGCAATTTTGAGTTGCATATGAAAAACCCATGGATTTTGGTTAGATTATTTCTTTTCCAACTAAACAACAGGTGCTACTGGTTTAGTATGATGCATGCAAAAGGAAAACAGCAAAATAACAACATTAGAATCGAATTAAGATAGGGTGTAGCAATTTAGAATTTTATTATTAATTTAGGGAATTTTTGGGTGCCTTAAAGGTGACACACAAGTATTTGTTGTTTTCAAACATTTTAAAATGTTCCAAACAAATAACAAAGTTGATATTTGAAAAGAGCATCAAATTTTAGTTGGATTACATGTTTCAAATATTGAAATTGGAATTTGGATTATTTAATTATGAATTAAACAATATTAAACAAGTTTTAAATGAATTTAAAACAAGTTTGAATTTAATTGAATTTTTATTTGTTCAAAACATGAATTCAAACTCACATTTGAAAAGTTCACACTTTGATGGTTTGAAAACATATTTTGCATGTTCAAAAATATTTTATTTTGAGCAAGTTATGATTTTATCAAATTTAAATGAATTAAACAAGTATTAAATTATTTAGGAAATTTAAATTATTCAAACCAGGAAACAAAAATTATATTTTAATAGGTTATTCAAAATGGCCTTGAAATCATATTTTATTTGCATGATTTGGAATTATTATGAATTACTTATGAATTTTAGCAAAATACAATTGATTGATTTGAATTTAAATTTGAATTGCAATTTGAAAGTTCAAAACAGTACACAAATGGGTTATTTGGAAAGATTAGGAAATTTGGAACCGAAAACATATAAACTTTTCATTTATTGGATTTACAGAATAAAAGATATTAAAGTTTGAAATTTTAGGTTCAAATCTGTTATTTTAAATGATTTGGAATAAACAGAAATTCGCGCAGAAAACATTTGTTACCACGCGGCCCTCTACTCCTAGCCACTGTCCAGTGGACCCGTGCCAGCGTGGCGCGCGCGCGCGCACGCGTGGCAGAGAGAGCCGCTGACAGTGGGCCTCTGCGCGCTGAAGCAAAAATGGGCAAAAAGTTGGGCGCTTGCGGGGGCTCGAACCCGTGACCATCCCATGCGCGCACAGAGGCAGTGCCGCTGCGCTAATGTTCAGTTGTTCGACAGAGTACGCGACGCATACAAGTTAACATTCAACGCCAAGTTTCTGAATTTTTAACTGACGACGGAATTCTTCCACGTCTGACAGAAACAGCAGAAGCTCGCCGGCGTTGAGTGGCACGGCCGTGCTCGCTGCGGTTGAGGGATGGACGTGTGCAGAACGTGCACGGGATCACGCGCAAGTGACAGAGGGAGAGATGGGAGAGAGGGTATCGCGGGGAGCTCACCGGGATTTCGTCGGGTTGCAGAGAGCTGACGACGGCGGCGTTGTTCGTGGACGGCGGGGGAGGGAATAGCGACCTAGGGGGCTAGGGTTAGGTACGGGGTGCCCTAGGCGTGCTTTTATAGGCCGCTGGACGCTCGGATCGCCGTCGGAGCGCCGTGGCTGCCGCGGTGGCGCGCTGCGATTGCAGCCGTACTGCAGAAAGAAGATCAGCACGCTTTTTGAAGCGTTACGCGATGGCTTAGGCTGGCTGGGCCGCGCGCGCGTTAGATTAGGTGGGTTGGGTAGCGTTAGGTGCTGCGCGCGCGGTAGGTTTCCTTCTCTTTTTATTTTTCCTTATTATTTTTTTTTGCTGAAACCAAAAACGGAAGAAAAGAATAGGTTTAATTAATGGAAAAATTTGGAAAAAATTTGGAGAAGCTCCTTAGTCCAAATACAACCAGTTGGTAACTTTTATTTTCAAAAAATTTAAAGGTTTGAAAGCTTTTTGAAATTTGAACCAATTTTGGGTGAAATGGTTAATATTAATAATCATTATTAAAACCAATATTGAACATAGGGTAACCCCTAGGTAAAATAGGCAAATTGAGTTGGTTTGATTTGGTAACAACATGATTTCAAAATGGTTCTGTTTTGGGTGCTTGGATTTGAATTTTAAAATGTGTCTGGAAAATAAATAATTGATTTAAAACCATTATTTTCCCAAGTGATCACTATTGAAAAACATGGAACCAATTGATTGTTATTATTTGTGATTTTTATTCAAAATGTTGTAACAGAGCAAGTATGAAACCATTGTTTGAAAAAGGTTTGAATTTGAGTTGTGAAAACAGTGGAAAACAATTGCAATAATTAAGAAACAAATGCAAACAACATGGAATCAATATGATGACATGATGCAAAACTTTAATAAGCATGCAACAAACATTCTAAGTGGATGATTTTCATACTTGGGATGTTACAAAACGCCCCCCCTTGAAGGAATCGCACCCCGAGATTCCTGCTGAGAAATGAAAAGGTCCGGATACTTCTTGCGAAGATCCTCTTCGGTCTCCCACGTTGCCTCTTTATCGGAATGATGCGACCATTGCACTTTCAAGAACTTGGTGCTCTTGTTGCGAGTCTTACGCTCGGTCTCATTGAGAATACGAATAGGGTGCTCCTCATAAGATAGATCATCTTGCAGTTCGATAGAATCATGATCAACTGCACGATCTGGATCTTTGAAACACTTCTTGAGCTGTGACACGTGGAACACATCGTGCACCTTGGATAGTTGTTCTGGAAGTTCAAGACGATAAGCATTTTCTGCACGCCTTGAGAGAATGTTGAAAGGACCAATGTATCTTGGTGCAAGCTTTCCTTTCACACCGAAACGATGAGTGCCTCTGAGGGGAGTTACACGGAGATATGCCTTATCACCAGGTGCATAGATCATATCCCTGTGCTTGCTATCATAATAGCTCTTCTGACGAGACTGAGCAATCCTGAGATTGTCACGAATGATACGAACTTTCTCCTCGGCTTCCTTAACAATGTCAGGGCCTAGGAGTGAACGTTCACCAGCTCCAGACCAATTGATTGGACTCCTGCATCTACGACCATACAATGCCTCAAATGGTGCCATGCCTAGGCTTGCCTGGTAGCTGTTGTTGTAGGAGAATTCAGCATATGGAAGGCAATCCTCCCATTTCATGCCAAAGGAGATACCACATGCTCTGAGCATATCCTCGAGAATCTGATTGACTCTTTCGACTTGCCCCTGAGACTGAGGGTGATAAGCTGTGCTGAACAGAAGTTTAGTGCCCAATGCTTCTTGAAAGCTTTTCCAGAAATGAGAAGTGAAGATACTTCCACGGTCTGAGCTTATTTCCAATGGAACACCATGAAGGGGAACAATCTTTGCTGTATAGAGCTCTGCTAACTGGCTAGCTGAGATAGTTTCCTTGACAGCGAAGAAATGAGCTACTTTAGTGAGACGATCAATAACAACGAAGATTGCATCGTTGCCCTTTTTGGACTTTGGAAACCCAGTAACGAAGTCCATTTCAATCATTTCCCACTTCCACTCAGGAATTTTCAGAGGTTGGAGTAGACCTGCTGTTTTCTGATGGACTGCCTTAACACGTTGACAAACGTCGCATTCAGAAACGTATTGAGCAATTTCACGTTTCATGCCAGGCCACCAATACAGTGTCTTAAGATCCTGGTACATCTTTGTACTTCCAGGGTGAATGGAGAGAGGTGTTTCATGAGCCTCCTTGAGAATGATATCTTTTAGACTTTGAACTTGAGGAACTGCAATGCGTCCTTCAAAGAACACAGTTCCTTTATCATCAACTGAGAAGGACATGAATTTCTCCTTGCCTTCCTTGATGTGCTCAACCATCTTCTTGATTTCAGTATCACGACGTTGTTCAGAACGAATCTTGTCCTCGAGAGTTGGACTGGCTGTCAAGCTAGCAAGGTAGCCTTGAGGAACAAGACCAAGGTTCAGCTTCTGGAATTCTTCATGAAGTGGAGGTTGGCTTTCCATGATCATGAGATTATTGCAATAGGACTTGCGACTGAGAGCATCGGCCATAACATTAGCCTTGCCTGGAGTGTAAGAAATGGTGAGATCAAAGACTTTAATCTTCTCAATCCATCTCCTTTGCCTGAGGTTAAGATCTGTTTGAGTGAAGATGTATTTCAGACTCTTATGATCGGAAAAGATTTCAGTTTTGTTACCCAACAAGTATTGCCTCCATTTCTTGAGGGCAAACACAACTGCTGCAAGTTCAAGATCATGTGTGGGATAGTTTTGCTCATGTGGGATCAACTGACGTGAAGCATAAGCCACAACTTGGCGTTCTTGCATAAGAACTGCTCCTAGACCTTGTAGAGATGCATCACAGAATATCTGGAAAGGCTTGGTAGTATCTGGGCCAACCAGAACTGGGGTGGAAGTGAGTTTAGTCTTCAGGAGATTGAAACTCTCATCACACTGTGGAGTCCAAACGAACTTTTTGTCCTTCTTTGTGAGATCAGTGAGAGGTTTGGCAATCTTGGAAAAGTTTTGGACGAAACGACGGCAATAGCTAGCCAAGCCAAGAAAACTTCTGACTTGCTTCACCGTCTTAGGGGGTTTCCAATCAACAATTGCCTTAACCTTTTCCGGGTCAATGGCTATGCCTTTGGCAGAGATGACATGACCAAGGTAAGCAACTTCTGGAATCCAGAACTCACATTTGGAGAATTTGGCATACAGACGATGCTCGCGAAGTTTCATGAGAGTGAGACGAAGGTGTTCTCCATGCTCTTCCTCGGATTTTGAGTAGACTAGAATATCATCAAGATATACCACAACGAACTTGTCGATGTATTCATGGAAGACAGAATTCATGAGTCTTGAGAAGGTTGCCGGTGCATTGGTGAGACCAAAGGACATGACGGTGTATTCATATAGACCGTACCGAGTGGTGAAGGCTGTTTTTGGAATATCTTCCTTTCTGATCTTTATCTGATGGTACCCCATCCTCAAGTCCAACTTTGAGAATATTGAGGCTCCAGCAAGTTGATCAAAAAGATCATCGATACGAGGAATTGGATACTTGTTCTTGATGGTTTTCTCGTTGAGAGGACGATAGTCAACCACGAGTCTTTTTGTTTGATCCTTCTTGGCAACAAATAGAGTTGGGCAACCCCAAGCGGAGGAACTAGGCTGAATGTAACCTTTCTCCATGTACATATCAATTTGCTCCTTTAACAATTTCAGTTCAGGAGGAGCTATCTTGTATGGATGCTTAGAGATTGGAGCAGTACCTGGTTCAAGCTCGATCACGAACTCAACTGCTCTGTCCGGAGGCATCCCTGGCAACTCTTCTGGAAAGACGTCAGGGAATTCACAAACCACCGGAACATTTTCAAGCAGAGGTAGAGGTTTAGCATCCAGGGTGTACAGCTGAACAGAACTTGATTCACTTGGAGAATAGACTATCTGGCCGGAAGGGTGGAACAGAGTTATTGACTTCTTAGCACAATCAATCGTAGCTTTATTGGCCTTCAACCAATCCATGCCAAGGATGACATCAATGTCAGAATTGCCAAGCAGAATGAGGGAAGCAAGGAATATGTGACCTCCAATCAAGATCTGATTCTCGTGACTGATCTTGGAAGTTTGCATAGTTGCTCCAGGGGAGTTTACTACTAGCGGGGAACCCAAACCAACAAAAGGTAGTTTAACTGCTGTCGCAAAGATCTTTGACACGAACGAATGCGATGCTCCGGTATCAAACAACACTTTAGCCGGGTTAGAGTTTATGGGGAATGTACCGAGAACGACGTCAGCAGCTTCCTCAGCTTTGTCGGCCTTGATATGATTCACCCTCGCGGTCCTCCCGACAGGCCTGTTGTTGGAGTTGAAGGCTTTAGCCGGGGGAGCACGAACCATTGCCTGGTTGGTGTTGGGGCGAGGAGGTGGTGGAGGTAGCTGCCTCTGAGTGCACTTATCAGCATAGTGTCCAGTCTCCTTGCACTTGAAGCAAGTGACGACACGAGGAGGAGCTGGCCTTGGCTGCCCCATTGGAAACCTCTGACCCTGCATCTGAGATGGGTTGGGTGGGTGGGGACCAAAGCCTGGAGAAGCTTGGGCATTTGGAGCCCTAGTGACAGCACTGTTTGGCACCCAGATGCGGCGCTTCTGCGGAGGGGTGGTCATGTTGGAGGAGGAACCACCCTCACGCGAGTGCTTGCGCGACTCTTCGAACGCTTTGCGCCCATTCTCCTCATTGAGCGCGGTGTTCACGAGCTCCACGAAGTCCTTGCACTTGATGTTGGTGAGAGCGTACTTCAGTTCCGGGTTAAAACCTCGGCGGAACCTTGCCATCTTCTTGGCTTCAGTGGACACCTCGTCACCGGCGTATCGAGCGAGACGATTGAACTCGTTCTGGTAGTCGAGGACGTCCAGCTTGCCCTGTTTGAGAGAGCAGAATTCCTCACGCATCCTTTCCATGAGACCATCCGGGATGTGGTGCTTCAGGAAGGCATCCTTGAAACAACCCCAGGTGATAGGATAGCCAGCTCTCATGGTCTGGTAGTTCTCCCACCAGGTAGCTGCCTGACCCTTCAGTAGGTAGGTGGCGTACTTGACCTTATCTTCCTCAGCAACATGAGCAATCTCCAGAGCCCTGTTCATCTCCCTGATCCAGTCATCAGCATCCAGAGGCTCACGTGTTGCCACGAAAGCTCTCGTCCCCATGCTCAGAAACTCCTTGATGCTGACTCGCGGAGCATTCTGGTTGTTGTGCTGGTTAGCCTGGATCTGGGCCATCTGAGCCACGACCTGAGTCATCTGAGTCAACAGCTCCGTGAGCGGAGGTGGTTCAGGCATGGTGTTCCTGGTTGGAGGCATCCTGAACAGAAATGCATTTTAGCACAATAACAGCAAAGGATAGACTTGGTAACCGAAAGAGAGATTATTCCGACGCATGAAATAGATAACCAACAGGTATATCATCACATGTTCAAATACATCAGAGTATCCAACACACCAATACATGGTTCGAAATACAAGGATAACTAAACATAGCTATGAATGGATACATCTGTACTCCCATGCTCATCACGCAGGACGGCGGTGAGTAGTACGACGAGAGATACGGTGCAGAGGAATCCCCCGGAAGTAGGTATGACGACGATCCACGTAGAGCGGGACTGCTCTGAGAGCAACTCTCGGTGTGGTGAAGTAGAAAGCGTCGTCTCCCTGTGCTCCATAGCGGGGAATCCCTGTGTAACCAGCTCCGAGGTCGAGAAGTGGACCTCTGATCGGCTCGTAACCTCCAGCATCTGGCAGCGGTAACCCAGCTGTCTGAACGCAACGTGCAAAGCGCTCATCTCCAACAAAGTCTGTGGTGTACGTCGCCAGACGAGTGAGAGCAAGGTGGAGCTTCTCCCTGACTGAGGCTAACTCCTGAGAAAGTGTGGAAGCAACTGCGTCACTGTGCCTCACGAACTGAGCAGTGGTGTGCAGCCTGGAGCTATCAGACTCGTAGGTATCCAGGTTGCTGTGGAGAGTGAAGTGAACTCCCGCCGACGTGATGTAACCACGGGGGATATGACGATAGATAGAATCGTCAAACCCCCAGTAGTCAGCACGGAGGACGGTGAGACTCACGTAAGCGGCCTGCTGCACAGCCATATCCACTGTGGAACCTACTGCCTCGTAGCGGTGGACAACGCTCCTGCCATCATCCGACAGAATGTAGACGATAGCCCGGTAGCAGGTCTGGTCAAACTCTCGCTGCTGCTCGTAGAACTGGTACTCTGGTGCCCAATGGAACCCCAGATAAGTCACCATGTCTCTCAGCATCTCCGGATAACCGGCGGTGCTCTCACAGCGAGTCATCCGAACCACCTGCGGGTAGAACCGGAAATCCATCTGCAGATGATTTGGGAGGTTTTGATTAGACTCCGGTAGAAGAAATGAAGTGGAAATCAACAGCAAGGTTTCAACGGACGAAAGGTTCTTTAGAAGAACAGGATATCGAAGCAACATCGGGAAAACGAGACCAAAAGTCCTGAGGTACTAAGGAGAAACCCATCCGGGCTTCTAAAGGATCAATATCTACTGCTTAAGAGATAGAGGATTTGCTTCCGGGGCTTAGACGCCTCCGTTCTCAATCGTGAGTAGGCAACATGATAAATCATGTCACAACCACCTCCATTCCTATGGTCTAGTAGATATAGCTATCCCAAAGAAACCAGGATTCGTGAAATCCTAACTTGAAAGTTTAGATGAGAAGGGAAAACAACGTTGCACTTCCTTACCAGAAAAGGGAGGGTGGGTGGGGAAAGAAGAAAAAGAACAGAATTCCTACTCTCACGTTTCATTTTTCCTGTATAGCTACAAAATAGTTTCTAGACTCAACTGCGACCAGTAAAAAGGGATCCTACAGGCAGACAGGCTCTGATACCATTTGTCGCACCCGGACTTCTAGAGGATACTCACCATACGAACTGAACAGTATTTTGGTTGGATTACGGGGCTTAACGGCTCCCGCGTCCCCTTACGGGTAGGCCAGCACTTATGTGCGACAACCAACCGTTACTGTTCACCGTCGATGTAAACTATCCCGTAGAAATCAGGATACTACCATTGACGTACTTCATACCATACACACATGGTACGTCAACGGTTTTGAACAAAAGGATAACACAACATGCCTCTAAGACACAAACGATTGAAATAAGGTTGCAAATGGCCTTCACTAAGGCAGAAATAGCAAATACAATCATCCAGAGGACACATGTCCCAACATAGCATTCAATACATCAGCGGAAGCAATCAACGGTGTCTGGGTACAGACAAATCCAACAGGCTTAAGAAGCCGGAGAAAATAAAGAAGACGAAGCCCATCCACGTAGGTCCTGGATCCAGCCCTGGTCCAGCTATCTACTCGTCTGCAGTCTCGTCAAACTCCACGAAGTAGCCATCCTGGTGGTCATCGTAGCCGTAGTCGTAGTCTGCGTAAACCACAGCCCCAAAGGGGTCAGTACAACAACGTACTGTCAAGCAAGACTCACAGTTCACCAAAGTGTAGCCCGTCAACACCAAGTACAGATGCCTTGGGATCAACGGAAGGAAAAGGTATAAAAGATGCTGCAACTGGCTGCACTAACCAACTAAAGAACATACTACAACTTACGGTGTATCAGAAAGAGATAAGATAGCGTATCATAACCAACTATAGCTAACCACCAAACAAACCCATCCTGGATCTCGCCCCTTATCCAAAGAAGCAATCCGAGGATAACTCACACAGTTGGATTAATGATGGATCAAGTTGTTGTGTCAATAGGTCTATTACTAGTCAGGTTATCATTAGTTAGGTGTAAGTTGTTCTGAGTACTTGTTAGCCAGTACTTTCACCAAGTCAACCATAACCGCGGAAAACACGGCTTCTCGAGAAGATTTATCCCTGCAGGGGTGCACCAATTTGGCCGTACATGTAAGAATAACCCGCCAGATGGGAAGGCCTTTCCCACCAAGCGGGGCACTCAACACAACTCAACTCTTCTTCGCATCAAGCCCAAAGCACCACGTGCTGTGCGTGCGCGGCTAATCGAGCCCCCCGAAGAAAAGGAGGACCCTCATAGCACTGGAAGACCACGCCGCCCTAAATGCCGACTACAAAAATTCCACCCTGGCCTCGGGTTCGTACCTGCATATGCGTGCATCAAATGGAAAGCCCGAACTAAGTGTGGTGATTTGGACGAGATGCGGATCGATTCAAATTGAGGGGGGCGCCCATACACGCTTCCCACATGCGGATAGTGCGCTCATCATGGATCAGTAGACAAGACCCTTTTCCTATTAGGGTCGACACTAGCAGGCCTCAAAACCACGCCGGGCCTCCTGCCGGAGCCTTATCAGCAAATTATTATTACCTCAAATTGACAAGTGTTGTTTAACATCGAGCCCCAGAATATAACAGAATATAATAACAGTAAGTAACTGATAACAGACTCGAACAAACAACCCTAAGCATGCTAGTAAGACACGGGCCCAAGCAACGGGGTTTTAGGATTGGAGGGGTGGCAATATCAGGGTTTAGGGTATCATGTGATAGGTTCGTAACAGAAACAACTACCACTATGGCTAGCAGAAAAGTACAACGGAAAGTATCAGTAACCAATGTTGAAAGGAACACAATGGTTCATGTGAGTGATAACTTGCCTGCAAACCCAGTAGCCGGGTACTGAGCTAGATCCTCAGAAGGGGTGTCGTAAAGGTCGTCGGTATCAACGTCGTCGTCTATCCGAGAAGAAGCAAACAAACAAGGCAGAAATATAAACAATCATCATCATGGCATAGTGCACAATCAAATATGATGCATGACAAGTTAATAGATGCATCAAAATAAACTAATTGATATGATAACACAATTTAAATGGACACATATGCAATTTTGAGTTGCATATGAAAAACCCATGGATTTTGGTTAGATTATTTGTTTTCCAACTAAACAACAGGTGCTAGTGGTTTAGTATGATGCATGCAAAAGTAAAACAGCAAAATAACAACATTAGAATCGAATTAAGATAGGGTGTAGCAATTTAGAATTTTATTATTAATTTAGGGAATTTTTGGGTGCCTTAAAGGTGACACACAAGTATTTGTTGTTTTCAAACATTTTAAAATGTTCCAAACAAATAACAAAGTTGATATTTGAAAAGAGCATCAAATTTTAGTTGGATTACATGTTTCAAATATTGAAACTGGAATTTGGATTATTTAATTATGAATTAAACAATATTAAACAAGTTTTAAATGAATTTAAAACAAGTTTGAATTTAATTGAATTTTTATTTGTTCAAAACATGAATTCAAACTCACATTTGAAAAGTTCACACTTTGATGGTTTGAAAACATATTTTGCATGTTCAAAAATATTTTATTTTGAGCAAGTTATGATTTTATCAAATTTAAATGAATTAAACAAGTATTAAATTATTTAGGCAATTTAAATTATTCAAACCAGGAAAAAAAAATTATATTTGAATAGGTTATTCAAAATGGCCTTGAAATCATATTTTATTTGCATGATTTGGAATTATTATGAATTACTTATGAATTTTAGCAAAATACAATTGATTGATTTGAATTTAAATTTGAATTGCAATTTGAAAGTTCAAAACAGTACACAAATAGGTTATTTGGAAAGATTAGGAAATTTGGAACAGAAAACATATAAACTTTTCATTTATTGGATTTACAGAATAAAAGATATTAAAGTTTGAAATTTTAGGTTCAAATCTGTTATTTTAAATGATTTGGAATAAACAGAAATTCGCGCAGAAAACATTTGTTACCACGCGGCCCTCTACTCCTAGCCACTGTCCAGTGGACCCGTGCCAGCGTGGCGCGCGCGCGCGCACGCGTGGCAGAGAGAGCCGCTGACAGTGGGCCTCTGCGCGCTGAAGCAAAAATGGGCAAAAAGTTGGGCGCTTGCGGGGGCTCGAACCCGTGACCATCCCATGCGCGCACAGAGGCAGTGCCGCTGCGCTAATGTTCAGTTGTTCGACAGAGTACGCGACGCATACAGGTTAACATTCAACGCCAAGTTTCTGAATTTTTAACTGACGACGGAATTCTTCCACGGCTGACAGAAACAGCAGAAGCTCGCCGGCGTTGAGTGGCACGGCCGTGCTCGCTGCGGTTGAGGGATGGACGTGTGCAGAACGTGCACGGGATCACGCGCATGTGACAGAGGGAGAGATGGGAGAGAGGGTATCGCGGGGAGCTCACCGAGATTTCGTCGGGTTGCAGAGAGCTGACGACGGCGGCGTTGTTCGTGGACGGCGGGGGAGGGAATAGCGACCTAGGGGGCTAGGGTTAGGTACGGGGTGCCCTAGGCGTGCTTTTATAGGCCGCTGGACGCTCGGATCGCCGTCGGAGCGCCGTGGCTGCCGCGGTGGCGCGCTGCGATTGCAGCCGTACTGCAGAAAGAAGATCAGCACGCTTTTTGAAGCGTTACGCGATGGCTTAGGCGGGCTGGGCCGCGCGCGCGTTAGATTAGGTGGGTTGGGTAGCGTTAGGTGCTGCGCGCGCGGTAGGTTTCCTTCTCTTTTTATTTTTCCTTATTATTTTTTTTTTGCTGAAACCGAAAATGGAAGAAAAGAATAGGTTTAATTAATGGAAAAATTTGGAAAAAATTTGGAGAAGCTCCTTAGTCCAAATACAACCAGTTGGTAACTTTTATTTTCAAAAAATTTAAAGGTTTGAAAGCTTTTTGAAATTTGAACCAATTTTGGGTGAAATGGTTAATATTAATAATCATTATTAAAACCAATATTGAACATAGGCTAACCCCTAGGTAAAATAGGCAAATTGAGTTGGTTTGATTTGGTAACAACATGATTTCAAAATGGTTCTGTTTTGGGTGCTTGGATTTGAATTTTAAAATGTGTCTGGAAAATAAATAATTGATTTAAAACCATTATTTTCCCAAGTGATCACTATTGAAAAACATGGAACCAATTGATTGTTATTATTTGTGATTTTTATTCAAAATGTTGTAACAGAGCAAGTATGAAACCATTGTTTGAAAAAGGTTTGAATTTGAGTTGTGAAAACAGTGGAAAACAATTGCAATAATTAAGAAACAAATGCAAACAACATGGAATCAATATGATGACATGATGCAAAACTTTAATAAGCATGCAACAAACATTCTAAGTGGATGATTTTCATACTTGGGATGTTACAGAGGCAGTGCAGGGATGTAGGATCGCTTTGGCCGCAGTTGGCGTCCTCATGTATAAAGCACGGGGGACAACTGCTCCGGCCAAAGCGCCTTCCCAATATTTTCTCTTTGGTGCAAGAAGACCAAGACTACGCTACAAGACGGAGGCAACGTCACCGGACGCCCCCACTGTTCTGCCATGGACGGTGCATGTGTCCTCGACGACCAAGACGGCGCAGGGTACGGGTTGTACTCTATTTTGGCACATTGTGGGAACCCTTTCCCGCCAAATGAGTGGGCAAGAGGTCCAAACGCCAATATAAGAAGGGCCCCTTGGCCTTCGTAGAAGGGGATACGGAGCTCAGTATCCCAAGGAGCTCCCATAGTCTCTCATTTGTACTGTAGTCACCGCAGTGCAATCCATCAGACAAGCAGGAGTAGGGCTGTCGTGGGATAATCACGGCAGATGTTACCGGGGGTAACTGATCTTGGGGCAAGACGACACAGGCGTTTGGGAGAGGGTTTAGCTCAGAGGAAAACATGGTGCAATTCGATCTGGTAGCCGGCAATCAAAGTCGCCGAGTCTCCGACCTTGATATAACAACTCAACTATGGGATTACACTGGATGCTCGATATCAAGCGATATTGCTAGGGTTCTTAGATCTCTGCCTAAACTAGGCCTGGGGGTCGGTTTATAAAGCACCCGTACCCCCTGGCTTATTCTCCAAGGCGCATCCTGGATCCTACCCGGACACGGCGCACAAACCCTAACTTTCTTCTACCATAACCCACAATCCGGGTTACTGGGCCTACAAGCTTGGGCCTTTACAGGTTTCCTTATCCTTAGCCGGATCTTGCACAGCGTCCTTTGGGCCGGGTTACTCCTTGGAGTTTGGCCTACCAGGTTATCATCCCCCCATCAGTAGTCCCCAGAATAGCCTGGGCTTCACGGGTCCTCCTTGAAGCGCTTGCTATTCCCTGCAAATATATCAAACACATAGGCATGTGGAGGCCGGGTTAAGATGCTTTGACAAGTGGCTAGGCACAACTCCATGGTGGCCATATAATAACCCGGGCTTTCCCCAAACTCTTTGGTTTAATTTTCCAGGTCCAAACCCTAATAAAAATGCCAAAATCCCATACTCGATAACCAACCCTGATATCACGGAGGGAATTTACTTCTTTCTCTTGTCCAGATGCTTTGCCCAACATTTAAAACGCATCTCGCCAAAACTCAAATAAATAGCCGTTTACTTCCGCAACTCTCGGCTCCCGCTCACTGAACCGGGCTTATCCATTCGCCCTATAAATAAGCTCCTTGGGGGTAACCTGAACCCTAACGTCTCATTTCCCCCCACTCCGCTTCCTTTCTCCCTCTGAGCCCATTCTCGCCGAGCGCCACCACGGAAATCCCGCGCGCATCACCGGAGCCCATCGGCCGGAGGCTGCGCTCCGCCACTGCTTGCCCCGCGCCGCCGCCAAGATCCACCGGCGAATCTCCATCCGGTCCGTCGAGAACCGCGAAGGGACACCAGGCCTGCACCATCTGCCTCCGCAAGGCTTCGCTCAGATCCCCTCCGGTAAGCCTTTTGCACCCATTAATTTGCCCTTGCAATTTTGATTTTACCTCAGATTAGATCCAAATCAGTCCGCCAAGGATTTCCCGGGCATGCCGAATTAGGCCACTAATAGTCTTTCTAGCTCGCCCAATAGATAAAGCGCATGCTCCAATCCACTCTCCTACTACCTGCAATTGTTATTTTTGCCACAAATCTGAAGATAAAATTCCCAATCTGGGCCCAAACCACTCAAAATTTCCGCCCTGGCTTCAATCACCCGGCTAATCTTCCCCTTTCCAGTTCCTTTTATTCGCGCTAAGTACCCGCGTAGCCATCCATCGTCTTCAAAAGTTCCTTCAACGTTTAGATCCCATAATTTTCGCCATAATGCTCGATACCCGGATAATTTCGAACTTTACTCTGTGAGCTAACACCCGGCTTACGCGCAATTTCTCATGTCTCAATATTACCCTGCCGATACTCGGCCGGCTCACAACTTCCGTGTCTTGGTCTTCTTATCCTTTTACCTTGTACTTTGCAGGCCAACCACATGGCTCCCAAAAAGCAGGGGAAAACTCCAACCAAAGCTAAAACCACCAACTCCATATCCGCCAACTGGGCGCGGTCTACGGTCACCAAGGCCAAGTTGGAGGAGCTGGTGGAGCTGGGAGTCCTTCCTCCTCAAGAGGATATCCAGTGGAGGGTGCCGGGCAAGGAGACCCGGCCCACCCCGACAAAAGGCGAGGTAATTTGTTTCGTGGAACATGTGACCCGGGGCTTCCGCCCACCGGGTCACCCTTTTTTCCGTGATGTTCTAAGTCATTACGGCCTCCGTGTTTTTGACATCGGGCCTAATTCCGTATTAAACATCTCTCACTTCATCGTCCTTTCCGAATCATACTTGTGCACTTCGCCAAGTCTAGCTCTTTTCATTGAGCTTTTTCAGTGCAAACCGTGCCGCGAAAGCGGCGACGGGGCGCTCCTTGCTTGCGGCGGGGTTTCCATCCAGCGCCGCAAGAATTATTTGATGCCACCCCTCACTCTTAACTCCCATGTCAAGCACTGGCAGCTCTCCTACTTTTACTGCCAAGACACCTCCCCACCCGGCCAAAAGAAGCTGCCGGGTTACTCAGAGGGTCTTCTTGACATCTCCGAGAAATTTAGTGCCTTCGCCTCTGACTCGGATAGGGAGGCAATTCAACCTTTACTAGCCAAAATCAACACTCTCACGGCCCAAGGCCTCATCGGGCTCAACCTGGTGAAGACTTGGGTCGACTTCCGGATTCAACCCAATTCCATCCGCACAAAGTTGATGTGTGAGTATTCGGGACAATCTACAGACCCGCTCCGGTACTCTGATAACATCTTTGCAGCTGGCGATACCCACAAAACCATCAAGGGTTTTCTGACAGAAAAGCTTGAGGTAATCCGGAACATATCCGGATTGGAGCCCTTCACGCTCGAGAACCCAGCCCCCAAGGTGAAAAACCGACTTTAATGCCTTTATCTTTGCTCTTTCCACTCGATACAGTTGATAACCCTTGTACTAACACCTTTCAGGCTGATGATGATTTTTGGAAAACCAACACCTCTCCTAGCTCCAAAAGTCCAGAGGAGAAAGAAGTTGCTAACTCGGATGAAGGTATTTTTCGGATTTTGTTTGGTTCCTTTAGGCTCACCATAACCCCTTCATTTCCAACTATAACTCTGATGATATCCAGAACAAGAAGATGACGAGGAAGAAAACTCCGATGGCAAAGTAGAATCTGCAAGCGATGAGGAGGAACTGGAGCCGACAATCAAAGTCGGATAAAAAAGAAAAACCCAAGAGGCCACCTCCAAGGTTTCATATCTCCTCCTCGCATTCAATTCGTATTACTTTAATGATATATATGAGCTACCTTGATGTTATTCCACTGGCCATTCTTGAAGGAGTCGCCCATGACCAAGCGCAGGTCAACTCGAAATCACCCGGGTGATGATGCCCTTAACCCGGGTATTTCATCGACCCCGACTCGGTGGGCTGGTAATTACCCTATCTTTTCTCGGTCAAAACATTCTCCTTGAACCATTCCCACATGACATCTAACTTGATAATTTCCAGCCTCTCCCGAGTCCAGCGACGGATTTCCTTGTGACTTTGCGGTGAACACCGGGTAAAATCCTCTTCTTGATGTTCCACCACATTTCATCACCCTTTCCTGACTGTGTATTTAGCTGCTTACTGACAACATCTACAGGGCCACGGTCGTTGTCAGCGACCAAGAGGATATGGAGATCGAGGGCCCGGGTAAGGGGAGCCCGACTGATAAGACTACAGCCGTGTCTAGCGGCGAAAAACAAGCATCGCCGGCAAAGCCGGACACACAAGAAGCCGAGTATCCGATTGCTTCCCATGCAAGCAAGAAGAACAAAGCCACCGTCTTGGGTGCAGAAGAAGGAGCATCGGATTCCGACACACAAATGACCCGGGTTCCGCCTCCCACTAAGAAGAAAGCTCCTTCTCGGAATTTCCAAGGCCCCGGGTCCTCTGATACGAGTAAATACACTTTTGATCAATTGATGAACACCCTCCTCACTATGAAGACTTCGGAGAGAAAAATCTTGGAGCGCATGGCTGCAGAGCACCAGGTAAGGACACTTGGTATCTCATATTGTATACCTAGTCCCCAAGTTCCGAGTATGACTTGCAAAAGTTATGCTTGGAACTTTACGCCATATTCAGCTTACCCTAATATCCAAATAATACTTGCGTTCCTTGCTACTTGCAGGCACAGATAACCCGGCCTGATGAAACTTTACTGAAGACCGAACGACTTCTTCTTGCCGAGATAAAACGAAGGGAAACCCTTGAGGATGACATGAAAACTTTGAAGAAGGATGTTTCCAAATACAAGAAGAAGTGCAATGCAGCTCAGACCGCACTGAAGAAACTATCGGACCAAGTCACCGATACTTATCAGATCTTGCTTAGTAAGTTTTTGCTGCCGATTGGCTTCATGTCTTTTCTTTATTATATCAGACTCGGGATTACTGATACGTTCTCTCTCTTGTTACAACTGTAGGTGCCAACCTTGCGGCCCCAGAGGAGGATGCCATTGTCAAGGCTAAAACCCTAAAGACCGTGCTCCGGACTTTCTTTGCCGGCACGAAATTTATACTGGATGCCGTGAAGTGGCCTACGGAAGTATATCCGGGTGAAGAAAATCTCATTCAGGCCTGCTCCACTGTGCCTGGCTGGATTGAAATCTGGAAACGTTCGTCATGCCGAATTGGAATGACCCGGGCTTTCACCCTGGCCAAGGCTTTCTTTCCGAAGCTTGACCCGGCAAAGGTAATATCCGGGTTTCCCGAATTCAAGGCGGACGGTTCCAAATTTACACCCAAGGATTTCAAAGCCATACAAGCCGCAGTGCGCCCCTCGGCTACCACTTTGGCCGATAGTTTGGATCTAAACACAATTATGAGTGCATACGACGCTGATGGCAAAGTTGTTACGGAGGAAGCACCCCCGCCCTTTGATATCTTGGAGAAGTGGGTTTCTAACTCGGCTAGGAAGAGGGAGGCGACTGCAAAGAGAGAGGCCGAGCTAGGATCAGGTCCGTCTGCCTCCACACCAGCCGTCCCTCCACCTGTCCGCCCTGGTGCAGTGAGTCCGGGTAAGGGTGCCGGGAAGGCTAAACAGCAAGCCCAGGACCCAGAGCCGGAAGACCGTACTCAGGAGGCTGAATAGGGTAGTACCATCATAATGCCTTGTTTACGTGATGCTTTGTATTCAAACTATTATGCTTTTGATGGTGCGCCTGTGCACTCCTGATACTGGTGTCGTAACTTGTAACGTACTTTTAGCCCGTGATATACTTTGCGGCTTTCCTGGCCTTTTGATAACCGTATTGCTTGTCTATTCGTTGAGCTTTTTCTCGATACCCGACTCTCTGTTTTGGCTCCCTTCGTAAGACTCGGTTTTCCGAGTACCAGGGGCTTTGATAAGTGGACTTTTCTTTAAGTTCCCAAGACTCGGATGTTAGGGTCTTTCGAACTGCAATAGCCAAGTAGTTTGCTTCTGTTTCGAAGTCCCCAGTCCCCATGACCCAAAGTCCGAGTCATGGCGGTGTGGCCTTTCTCAGAGAACAAATCGTTTTTTACCGAGTCGAAAACCTAAGGCCATTCCGCGGGAGTACTGAAGTTATGCTTGATAGTCATTGAGTTTCCGGCTATTAGCCTTGTACTCTGCATAAACTTGTGGTTTAGATGACCCTTTTGACTATCTTGTACTGTAAGCCGGCTTTCGCGTGGATACCATGTTGTTACATCCATACGAGAACAGGGTCAGACCAGTCCTATTGGGCTTCATGGCTGATTGTAATCGTAAGCGAACAAATCATGCCACTTTAGTGTGAGTCACATCGAGCTTAAGTAAGAAAAGTCAAGAAAATTTGGCTCCTTTGTCCAGTTATAAGATTGCAGCCGTACTCGTTTGCGAATAATCGGCCCTTATAACTTATAGGCATCAAGGCCGGGTCTTTCGGGTTTGTGGCTGGGCTACTTGAGCAATCAGCCCCCGAGACCTATATATACTCAACGTTCTTAATGATACTGAAATATTGATGTCACATGGATACTACTTACTTGTAATCAGGCTGTAACGAAATAGGACTTGATAACCATCTCTTTATTGATGCGAGAAAGTTTGGATCAGCAGGCCGCCTCATTAAAAACCTTCCAGTCCCCTTAGGTACCCTGGGTAGGAAAAGAGCGCGTCTGAAACCTGCTGCCCGTTACATTGTTTTGTTCTCCATGGGGACCGATCCCGGACTGGCGTGACCGACGCACATTCTCCACATGCTGAACTTTTTCATGATGAGTACCGGGTTTACTAATCGACCCGGGTGAGGTGTTTCCGTGACACGGCTGGTTGTGAGCGGCCGTGCAGTTTCTTCCTTTATAGCGGATTGCTTGGGGGAGTCATCCTTGATAAAAGCCACCATTTTAGCATCTTGTGCTACTTTGGATTTTGCTCTTTCGCCTTCAGTACTCGGCCTTTTTGATGTGGTTCTATCCTCCGGGTCTGCTTGAGACCGGTAATGCTTGAGTTCTTCTTTTCTACAGGCCTGCTCGGCCATCGCTGCGTCTCCTTCGTCGCATTCAGCTGCTATGTCTCGATTTCCATGTATGGTAATGGTCTTCTTGGGACCCGGGATTTTTAGCTGTAGATACACGTAACACGGCCTAGCCATGAATTTGGCGTAAGCCGGCCTTCCAAATAACGCGTGATAAGGGCTGCGCAATTTGACTACCTCAAAGGTAAGCCACTCAACTCTATAGTTATCCTTTGACTCCCCAAAGGCTACCTCCAATGCGATTTTTCCCTCGGGGCACGCTGAATGACCCGGCACTATCCCATGAAAAACTGTTGAGCTTTTTTGTAGCTGAGACTCCTTGAGGCCCATGCGTAGGAAGGTTTCCCAATACAGTATGTTGATGCTGCTTCCACCATCCATCAAAACCTTCTTCAGCTCATACCCATTGACTTGTGGTGCGACTACTAATGCCAAGACTCCCGGGTGCTCCACTCTTTCTGGGTGATCCCTTCTGCTCCATGTTACCTCCTGTTCTGACCATCTCAAGTATCTCGGGACAGCTGACGAAACTGAGTTGACCGCTTGCTTCAGTATCTTTTTGTCCTTGTTAGAGCCTCCTGTGGTATGCACATGATATTGACCCAGTTGTTTGGGGTTAGCCTGGAAACCTCCTGCCCCTCCTTGGTTATTACCTTGATTTCCAGCCGCCGGGTTACCAGCTGGGGGTGGGCCGTTGCCCGGGTTTCCCCCTGGACCCGGTCCTCCTCCCCGTCCTGCACTTCGCATAGCTCTGTTCACTTCCTCATTTTTCCATCTTTGTAAGTCGGCGCACTGCTCCAGAGAGTGGTTGGCTGGCCTGCCGTTCCTGCTGTGCTTCGGGCATGCCATCCTGAATATGTCCCAATTGTTACCCGGCCTTGGCGGCCCTTGATAGTTTCCTCCATTGTGATTACCTCCGTTGAAATTTCCTTCTGCTCTGGGCCTCGAAGACCCGGCTTCTGTATTGGCGACAAACTCGGAGCCTCCTTCAAACGGGCGCTTGTTCTGGCTATTCCCGTTATTACCCGGTGCTGATCCATTGCCGGTTCTTCCGTTATTACTTGTGTTTGCTTTTACCTTCTTGTCATCAACTTCCTCTTCTGTAGTATCTGTCGCAGCGTGTTTGTTGCACGCATCCATCAATTCTCCCATTGTAACTTCCGACGCATTTCGACTAGACTTCATGCGAGTTAACTTTTGCACTAAAGGTATGTACTTGCATGTTTTTGCCATGGCCTGTAGTGCATCCTTGGGCTGAATATCCGTGGACGAGTGAAGTATCTCCATGACCCGGCGCACCCAACTGCGTGCCGATTCTCCCTTCTTCTGGACGCACCGCTCTAGATCATCAATAGTGAACAATTTCCTGCACGTCCCATGAAAGTGCTTGACAAACGCGGTCTTCAATTCCTCCCAGGACTTGATCGATCCTTCCGGCAAATTGGTGAACCACAACTTCGCTGCTCCTTCTGACATCATCAAGTACATGAACTTTGCTTGGAGATTCTCGGACGCGTTGTGAATCGACATTGCCATCTCATAACTACTTAGCCATGTTTCTGGATCCATAGTTGGCTCATAATTCACCACTTTCCCTGGCTCTTTGAATTTTTCCGGGTAAGGTTCAACTCTGATATTGTCCGAGAGACACTTGGGTCCCGCTAGAACGGTTGAGGCCGGTCTTGCTCTAGAAACGTGTGATATCGCGGGGGGCGCGGCTGGGCGCGATGCTGCGGGAAGTCCATGCGCTGCAGACCCGGCCGCGGCCCTCCGGGCTCTAGAACTGTCCACGACAGCCTGTGCTGCTGACGCTGCCTGAGCGCGGGGAGGAGGCGGCATTTGCTGCTGCTCTTCCCTCCGCCGTGCTGAACTTGTTTGGATATTCCCTTGTTGTTGACTGACGTATGGCGTTCCATGCATACCGCTTCTGTGATCCGGATAATTGGCTTGCTGTGCCACCGCAGTGTGCAACAGATCGATGGCTTGCTGAGTCTTCTCTGCATGGGGCGACTCTCCCACGGGGATCTGATTTAACGCGAGTGTCGCCGCATACACATTGTCCATGGGGTTATTGTAGTGGACGGCTGGTGTGCGGAATCGTGATGGTGGCGGTGGTGGTGGATCGTTGCCGGTTGTGACTCTGGTCTGTGGTGGGGGTAACCCGGCCCGTTCATTGGCCGGATGTGTCCCTGCTGTAGCCGGTTGGGGTGCGGTTCCCTGGTTCACCACTGGTATCGGCTGATCCTGCGGTGTGACAAATAAATTAGCCGGATTAATAACCCCGCCCGTTGCTGGTAACCTGGTTTGATGCCTTTGATGCACTATAGACGTTTCCTCTCGGAGCCGAGTTTCTAGCGCATCCAGCTCACGCTGCCGCCTGGCCATCCCTTGCCTTTCTGCCTCTACCTGCCTTCTTTGCTGTTCCAGCGCACGACGAGCTACATCCAGATCCTTGACACGTTCCGCTGCGTTTTCCGGAGTGATAACCGTTGCAAGGACTGTGGGATCTAGAATCAGATTATTATCGAATAAGGCCGGGTGGCGCAAGTTTGAAGGACCCGCCCCTGGTGTCCGGTTTCCCAGGAATCCGAACGTGTTTGCGTGCAACTCCTCGTCTGCTGCACGGCTGGTTACTGATGCCGATTCCCCATCAACCCGGGCCAAAACCGGGTCTCCGTTAGCCGCGCCCTGCTGCTGGGCCACTGCCTGAGCCGCCCCGACTGATGCCGCGGTTGTGTTTCCTTGGTTGAGATTGGTCGCGGGAGCCGCATAGACTGCAACTCGGCGTACGATATCCGGTGTAAGTTCATGCTGTTCTTCCTCATCGTTCTCCCCCTCATACCGGTTTTCCAGCAGATGCAGGATAGACCCGGTATCACCTTCTCTTTCGACACGGTCGCGCGGGGTCCATGCCGGCTCCTCCGGCTGTTCCCACTCCGCGATGGGTTCTTCTGCCGGATGTGTCGTTCCAATCGATTCTTCGTCATCTGATCGGATAGTAGAGGCTTCTCCTGGCACAGAATCAGATCCAATATTGTTAGGGATCGAATTGGAAGTACATACCATACCAATGAAGACGCTGATCCGGCCGATTGTCACGACGGATCCGGATTCGAGGTGATCCGACTCTGGCCCCCAGCCGGAATCGTCCAACATCTTTTCTCCTTTGTGGTCGACGTAGATTTCACCGACGACGAGATTCTCCATGCTCTTCCGAGCTTCTCCCATGATGTAAACACCTTTGGACGCAGGCCCCACGGTGGGCGCCAACTGTCGTGGGATAATCACGGCAGATGTTACCGGGGGTAACTGATCTTGGGGCAAGACGACACAGGCGTTTGGGAGAGGGTTTAGCTCAGAGGAAAACATGGTGCAATTCGATCTGGTAGCCGGCAATCAAAGTCGCCGAGTCTCCGACCTTGATATAACAACTCAACTATGGGATTACACTGGATGCTCGATATCAAGCGATATTGCTAGGGTTCTTAGATCTCTGCCTAAACTAGGCCTGGGGGTCGGTTTATAAAGCACCCGTACCCCCTGGCTTATTCTCCAAGGCGCATCCTGGATCCTACCCGGACACGGCGCACAAACCCTAACTTTCTTCTACCATAACCCACAATCCGGGTTACTGGGCCTACAAGCTTGGGCCTTTACAGGTTTCCTTATCCTTAGCCGGATCTTGCACAGCGTCCTTTGGGCCGGGTTACTCCTTGGAGTTTGGCCTACCAGGTTATCATCCCCCCATCAAGGGCTTTACACCACACTGGTGGCCTAAACCTGGGTAAACTCTCTGTGTCGCTATTGCCATCGTTCTCAGCCTTCTCTCGTGAAACCTCCTCGAGAGGTGAAGGAAGTGTGTTTAGCCCTCAGTCTTCGAACCTTTAGAGAGATCCTTTCCTTGACAGACCGCTCTCTGACATTTGGCGCGCCAGGTAGGGAGCTAAGGCACTCCTCCACTTCATTGTCGCCATGGCGCCTGCTTCCCGGACCAGCTCTCGCCTCACCGGATCAGAGCGCGCTCGTCGCCGGGGGCAAGTCGAGCCAGCCGGCGACGACAACAACAACGACGCGCCGTGACGCAACCTCTGCTCATCCCCCTGAAACCCAAACAGATTCCTAACCAAAATGCCAACAACCCTGAGAACCCAATAGCAATGCAAATTAAATGTTACTAGAAGCTCAGACTCAGCTGATACAACTGATGACCCAGAGTCAAGCCAACAGCCCCAATATGGAGTTAACCCCAGGAATGCAACAAGTGTTGGATAATCAATCACATATAGTACAGATGATGTCCCAAAACTTGGCCAATAGTGAGAATAATCAGCCCTTGATAGCTAGAGATAACCAGGAGACAGAAGAAGAATTGTTGTCAACACTTAAAGCCTGCAAAGCTTGTGAAGAGATAGGACACTATTCCAAAGATCATCCTGATGAGTGGCCCCATGGTGATGCAAACAACTCAACTTAAGAATACTTCACTCAAGTTACTTGATTTTTGTGTGAAGGAACAACACATGTTCCAGCCCAATGTCCACTTTACCCTATGGTTCAACAAGTTGTAAAACAAGACAGAGTGAGAATGCTTAGTGCAATCCAAGAGAACTTAGGAAAACAAGAAGTGAAGGGAAAACGAAAACTGGATACTATTCAGATGGACCATGTCAAGATGGATACTGGAGCCAAGACTGCCCCACATGCCCATTCATCCAAACACACCACCAAGAATTGTTATTATTGCGAAGAAGATGGACATTTATCTCAGAATTGTCCCAACAAGCAACCCAAACTACCAGACAATATAGTGGAGTATACTGGCAAGCAGTATGTAGATATGATGACCAATTTAATACCACCAAAATGGAAGAAGAAACTTCAGAAGAACCCCAATCCCATCTACAGAGACATCACCCAAGTGATGAAGATATCATTTGGCTTATGTTGCAGCTGCTATCTGTTGGGAGTCTGAATTGTGTGTTGTATTGTGCATCTCTAGTCAGTTTGAAAATGTTTGACTTATGTTGCAGCTGTTATCTATTGTAATATGTCAGTTTGATCTCTAGTCAGTTTGAAAATGTTCGAGTCTGTTGTTGAATTTGAGTTGAATCTAGTGCTGCTAATGTTTGACCAATGTTAATTCATGCAAAAAAAAAACAGCAGCAATGTATTTATCTATAAATCATGGAAACAAAATCCAGGTGCTACATATTGCACAAAATTCCATTAATGTGTAAAACAAACATACTATTCGCGCACACAAACAAGAGCACCAATAAGAACACTTATTATCAAGCGCTAAAAACACTTAAACAACTAGTTCTGCATATCCTTTTGTTCGTGCCCTTGTTGTTGTGGCGACAGCGTGAAGCTCTATGTTTTCTCTTGCACCAGGGGCGAATCATCTCTAGCCATGTTGGACCTAAACTGTTTTTCATGTCTCGGATCCTTCTGTACAACTCGTAGCTGACATATCCGTCCAACGCTGCATAGTTGAGGCTTGCTTGATCCATCGTACATTCCCAATAATCGTGCAGGTCTGATGGGAGTCTAGACTTCATCTTGAGGTACGAACTGCCTATGACATTTCCTGCTAGAGTATCCATTTCAATTCTGTCTGCACCGAATTCCATCTGGATGTCATGGTGATACTGTGGTGGCAGAAAGATGCCTGATTGGACAAGAGTCTTCTTGTCTCCCCTCGTGTCCATGCTTGCGAACATGATCTTCTTTGTTGAAAAGAAATCTTGCAGCAACTTGCGTCCATGATCTGTCTGCGACGACCTGCACGAGTGGTACACGGGGGCGTCTTTGCGCATGGCGATTTGCACGACGGCGACGCCATCGGGTTTGTGAGCTCGGCTACATGTGTACTCTAGGTCGAACCCCAAGAACTTGTGCTTTTCAGGCTCAAGCTGAAAGTAATGTATGGGCACCTAGAGGGGGGTGAATAGATTCTACGACCAATTTTAATTTTCTTACAAGATTAGGATTGACATAAAGGTAAATTTTCTAGATAGTGCAACTATGGTGAATTTACCTATATGGCAAGTACGGTAATAAATGCAACAAGTACAACAATAAATGCAAGGAAAACACAAGTAGAGGATAAGGGAACGAGATAACCGATAGGAAGCACGCGGAGACACGATGTATTCCCAAGTTCCTCCTTGTTAAGAGAGTACGTCTCGTTGGAGGGGTGTGAGCTCGCCACGAAGGCCTACTCAACACCACAAAGGCCTCACCCTATTCTCTGATGAACCCTGCCACAAAGGCTTAGTCCACCTTCCACTATTGATCCCCTTTGAGGCGGGAATCGAGTCCTTTATAAACAAGTTTGGGGCACACACCCACAACCAAATTGGGGGCTCCCAACAAGCACAAGAATCACCAAGAGAGACAAGATGTCTAGGTTCTCCACAAGAGGAAACCCTAGACTTGTTCCCCTCAAGAAAATGAAGGGGGAAATGAAATCCGGTTGGTGAAGACGTAGATCGGGGCCTTTTCCTTAAATCCTCCAAAGATTAAGGCTTTTGGGTGGAGGGATTTGGAGATCTAGCAAGGTGGGTGAGCTCTAGAAATGGTGAGATCTATTATGGATAAGCTAGCTGGAGGTAGGTGGAGGGGAGGGGGTATTTATACCCCTCATAAAGTTTGGAGCCGTTGGAGACATTTCTGCCAAACTCACACCAGAGACTCTGGTGTAAAGGCCGGAGACTCCGGTCTGAGCTTTTCGTCAGAGCTTCAGTCCGGAGACTCCGAACACATTCCGGTAACACTCCGGTGTGGATCCAGCGGGCGACACCACTTCCTTCAGCTCCTTTTTCTTCAGAGAAACCACCAGTCCGGAGACTCCGGTGTGCGGGACCGGAGACTCCGGTCTTGCCATCTTGCGCCTTGTGGCCTGAGTGTAGAATGTGTCTGGGGTCAATCGATCAGCAAAAGCACCAGTCAGTCCGAAGACTCCGGACAGTCTCCGGTCTGGATACAGCGAGCGACACCAGACAAACTCCTGCGCGAATTCTTCAAAGTTGTGCTTACTCCGGAGACTCTAGTGTTTCTCCGGTAAATCTCCGGTCTGGGTACAGCGGGCGACAACAGAAATTCCATAGAACACAATCCCACAAATAACTTCACATCGGAGACTCCGGCCTGGAATAAATTCCAACAGAAGTTTTTCCTGGAACTTTGCTTCTTTTTGTATCTCACTATCACCACATCAAATATGTTATTTAGGCCCTGAAAAACATCAACACACTTAAGTATACACATGTTGTTAACAAACACCAAAACAAGATGATTTAAGAGCGTTTGCACTTTCAATCTCCCCCTTTTTGGTGTTTGATGATAACACACATATTTGCAATAAAATTACAGCTAGGCTATGTTTGTAAAAGATAGACGGGCTTTTGAACACTCAAGTAGTGAGCTCCCCCTATGTTTTACAAACAAATCCCTCTAGATCAACTATTAGTAACAATATAAATACATGCATAGATACGATAGATAAAGCAATATTAAGCACAATAGGATAGATAGCTTCACCACATAGTCTCACCACACACATAAATCCATAGTTCACTACGAAATGAAATCAACTATGATAAAGGGAACACAAGCCATAAAAGAAAATCAAGTTCAAATACTTGTGTTCCGAAGCAAATCAAACCAAAGCAACCCTTGCAAATCCCGGAGAAGACTATAGCTACTTCTCCCCCTTTGGCATCGAGAAACCAAAAAGGGCAAAGAGCACTACACGCACACAAGGAATCAGTCATCCTCCTCATAGTACTTGTCCTCCTCATCATCAACGCGGTCCGTGCCTTCTCCATCATCTTCTTCATCCTCAACATTGAACTCCTCAAGATCCTCGTCATCTTCTTCCTCAGTTTGCTCCTCAACCTGTTCCTCTTTGTCAGTCATAGGAGCCTTTCCACGGCTGGTAGAAGAGGACGATGCTGAAGTGACCTCCTCAAAATCACCCCACGGGTTGTGTCAATAGGTCTATTACTAGTCAGGTTATCATTAGTTAGGTGTAAGTTGTTCTGAGTACTTGTTAGCCAGTACTTTCACCAAGTCAACCATAACCGCGGAAAACACGGCTTCTCGAGAAGATTTATCCCTGCAGGGGTGCACCAATTTGGCCGTACACGTAAGAATAACCCGCCAGATGGGAAGGCCTTTCCCACCAAGCGGGGCACTCAACACAACTCAACTCTTCTTCACATCAAGCCCAAAGCACCACGTGCTATGCGTGCGCGGCTAATTGAGCCCCCCGAAGAAAAGGAGGACCCTCATAGCACTGGAAGACCACGCCGCCCTAAATGCCGACTACAAAAATTCCACCCTGGCCTCGGGTTCGTACCTGCATATGCGTGCATCAAATGGAAAGCCCGAACTAAGTGTGGTGATTTGGACGAGATGCGGATCGAGTCAAATTGAGGGGGGCGCCCATACACGCTTCCCACATGCGGATAGTGCGCTCATCATGGATCAGTAGACAAGACCCTTTTCCTATTAGGGTCGACACTAGCAGGCCTCAAAACCACGCCGGGCCTCCTGCCGGTGCCTTATCAGCAAATTATTATTACCTCAAATTGACAAGTGTTGTTTAACATCGAGCCCCAGAATATAACAGAATATAATAACAGTAAGTAACTGATAACAGACTCGAACAAACAACCCTAAGCATGCTAGTAAGACACGGGCCCAAGCAACGGGGTTTTAGGATTGGAGGGGTGGCAATATCAGGGTTTAGGGTATCATGTGATAGGTTCGTAACAGAAACAACTACCACTATGGCTAGCAGAAAAGTACAACGGAAAGTATCAGTAACCAATGTTGAAAGGAACACAATGGTTCATGTGAGTGATAACTTGCCTGCAAACCCAGTAGCCGGGTACTGAGCTAGATCCTCGGAAGGGGTGTCGTAAAGGTCGTCGGTATCAACGTCGTCGTCTATCCGAGAAGAAGCAAACAAACAAGGCAGAAATATAAACAATCATCATCATGGCATAGTGCACAATCAAATATGATGCATGACAAGTTAATAGATGCATCAAAATAAACTAATTGATATGATAACACAATTTAAATGGACACATATGCAATTTTGAGTTGCATATGAAAAACCCATGGATTTTGGTTAGATTATTTGTTTTCCAACTAAACAACAGGTGCTAGTGGTTTAGTATGATGCATGCAAAAGGAAAAAAGCAAAATAACAACATTAGAATCGAATTAAGATAGGGTGTAGCAATTTAGAATTTTATTATTAATTTAGGGAATTTTTGGGTGCCTTAAAGGTGACACACAAGTATTTCTTGTTTTCAAACATTTTAAAATGTTCCAAACAAATAACAAAGTTGATATTTGAAAATAGCATCAAATTTTAGTTGGATTACATGTTTCAAATATTGAAATTGGAATTTGGATTATTTAATTATGAATTAAACAATATTAAACAAGTTTTAAATGAATTTAAAACAAGTTTGAATTTAATTGAATTTTTATTTGTTCAAAACATGAATTCAAACTCACATTTGAAAAGTTCACACTTTGATGGTTTGAAAACATATTTTGCATGTTCAAAAATATTTTATTTTGAGCAAGTTATGATTTTATCAAATTTAAATGAATTAAACAAGTATTAAATTATTTAGGAAATTTAAATTATTTAAACCAGGAAACAAAAATTATATTTGAATAGGTTATTCAAAATGGCCTTGAAATCATATTTTATTTGCATGATTTGGAATTATTATGAATTACTTATGAATTTTAGCAAAATACAATTGATTGATTTGAATTTAAATTTGAATTGCAATTTGAAAGTTCAAAACAGTACACAAATAGGTTATTTGGAAAGATTAGGAAATTTGGAACCGAAAACATATAAACTTTTCATTTATTGGATTTACAGAATAAAAGATATTAAAGTTTGAAATTTTAGGTTCAAATCTGTTATTTTAAATGATTTGGAATAAACAGAAATTCGCGCAGAAAACATTTGTTACCACGCGGCCCTCTACTCCTAGCCACTGTCCAGTGGACCCGTGCCAGCATGGCGCGCGCGCGCGCACGCGTGGCAGAGAGAGCCGCTGACAGTGGGCCTCTGCGCGCTGAAGCAAAAATGGGCAAAAAGTTGGGCGCTTGCGGGGGCTCGAACCCGTGACCATCCCATGCGCGCACAGAGGCAGTGCCGCTGCGCTAATGTTCAGTTGTTCGACAGAGTACGCGACGCATACAGGTTAACATTCAACGCCAAGTTTCTGAATTTTTAACTGACGACGGAATTCTTCCACGGCTGACAGAAACAGCAGAAGCTCGCCGGCGTTGAGTGGCACGGCCGTGCTCGCTGCGGTTGAGGGATGGACGTGTGCAGAACGTGCACGGGATCACGCGCAAGTGACAGAGGGAGAGATGGGAGAGAGGGTATCGCGGGGAGCTCACCGGGATTTCGTCGGGTTGCAGAGAGCTGACGACGGCGGCGTTGTTCGTGGACGGCGGGGGAGGGAATAGCGACCTAGGGGGCTAGGGTTAGGTACGGGGTGCCCTAGGCGTGCTTTTATAGGCCGCTGGACGCTCGGATCGCCGTCGGAGCGCCGTGGCTGCCGCGGTGGCGCGCTGCGATTGCAGCCGTACTGCAGAAAGAAGATCAGCACGCTTTTTGAAGCGTTACGCGATGGCTTAGGCTGGCTGGGCCGCACGCGCGTTAGATTAGGTGGGTTGGGTAGCGTTAGGTGCTGCGCGCGCGGTAGGTTTCCTTCTCTTTTTATTTTTCCTTATTATTTTTTTTTTGCTGAAACCAAAAATGGAAGAAAAGAATAGGTTTAATTATTGGAAAAATTTGGAAAAAATTTGGAGAAGCTCCTTAGTCCAAATACAACCAGTTGGTAACTTTTATTTTCAAAAAATTTAAAGGTTTGAAAGCTTTTTGAAATTTGAACCAATTTTGGGTGAAATGGTTAATATTAATAATCATTATTAAAACCAATATTGAACATAGGGTAACCCCTAGGTAAAATAGGCAAATTGAGTTGGTTTGATTTGGTAACAACATGATTTCAAAATGGTTCTGTTTTGGGTGCTTGGATTTGAATTTTAAAATGTGTCTGGAAAATAAATAATTGATTTAAAACCATTATTTTCCCAAGTGATCACTATTGAAAAACATGGAACCAATTGATTGTTATTATTTGTGATTTTTATTCAAAATGTTGTAACAGAGCAAGTATGAAACCATTGTTTGAAAAAGGTTTGAATTTGAGTTGTGAAAACAGTGGAAAACAATTGCAATAATTAAGAAACAAATGCAAACAACATGGAATCAATATGATGACATGATGCAAAACTTTAATAAGCATGCAACAAACATTCTAAGTGGATGATTTTCATACTTGGGATGTTACAAAACGCCCCCCCTTGAAGGAATCGCGCCCCGAGATTCCTGCTGAGAAATGAAAAGGTCCGGATACTTCTTGCGAAGATCCTCTTCGGTCTCCCACGTTGCCTCTTTATCGGAATGATGCGACCATTGCACTTTCAAGAACTTGGTGCTCTTGTTGCGAGTCTTACGCTCGGTCTCATCGAGAATACGAATAGGGTGCTCCTCATAAGATAGATCATCTTGCAGTTCGATAGAATCATGATCAACTGCACGATCTGGATCTTTGAAACACTTCTTGAGCTGTGACACGTGGAACACATCGTGCACCTTGGATAGTTTTTCTGGAAGTTCAAGACGATAAGCATTTTCTGCACGCCTTGAGAGAATGTTGAAAGGACCAATGTATCTTGGTGCAAGCTTTCCTTTCACACCGAAACGATGAGTGCCTCTGAGGGGAGTTACACGGAGATATGCCTTATCACCAGGTGCATAGATCATATCCCTGTGCTTGCTATCATAATAGCTCTTCTAACGAGACTGAGCAATCCTGAGATTGTCACGAATGATACGAACTTTCTCCTCGGCTTCCTTAACAATGTCAGGGCCTAGGAGTGAACGTTCACCAGCTCCAGACCAATTGATTGGACTCCTGCATCTGCGACCATACAATGCCTCAAATGGTGCCATGCCTAGGCTTGCCTGGTAGCTGTTGTTGTAGGAGAATTCAGCATATGGAAGGCAATCCTCCCATTTCATGCCAAAGGAGATACCACATGCTCTGAGCATATCCTCGAGAATCTGATTGACTCTTTCGACTTGCCCCTGAGACTGAGGGTGATAAGCTGTGCTGAACAGAAGTTTAGTGCCCAATGCTTCTTGAAAGCTTTTCCAGAAATGAGAAGTGAAGATACTTCCACGGTCTGAGCTTATTTCCAATGGAACACCATGAAGGGGAACAATCTTTGCTGTATAGAGCTCTGCTAACTGGCTAGCTGAGATAGTTTCCTTGACAGCGAAGAAATGAGCTACTTTAGTGAGACGATCAATAACAACGAAGATTGCATCGTTGCCCTTTTTGGACTTTGGAAACCCAGTAACGAAGTCCATTTCAATCATGTCCCACTTCCACTCAGGAATTTTCAGAGGTTGGAGTAGACCTGCTGTTTTCTGATGGACTGCCTTAACACGTTGACAAACGTCGCATTCAGAAACGTATTGAGCAATTTCACGTTTCATGCCAGGCCACCAATACAGTGTCTTAAGATCCTGGTACATCTTTGTACTTCCAGGGTGAATGGAGAGAGGTGTTTCATGAGCCTCCTTGAGAATGATATCTTTTAGACTTTGAACTTGAGGAACTGCAATGCGTCCTTCAAAGAACACAGTTCCTTTATCATCAACTGAGAAGGACTTGAATTTCTCCTTGCCTTCCTTGATGTGCTCAACCATCTTCTTGATTTCAGTATCACGACGTTGTTCAGAACGAATCTTGTCCTCGAGAGTTGGACTGGCTGTCAAGCTAGCAAGGTAGCCTTGAGGAACAAGACCAAGGTTCAGCTTCTGGAATTCTTCATGAAGTGGAGGTTGGCTTTCCATGATCATGAGATTATTGCAATAGGACTTGCGACTGAGAGCATCGGCCATAACATTAGCCTTGCCTGGAGTGTAAGAAATGGTGAGATCAAAGTCTTTAATCTTCTCAATCCATCTCATTTGCCTGAGGTTAAGATCTGGTTGAGTGAAGATGTATTTCAGACTCTTATGATCGGAAAAGATTTCAGTTTTGTTACCCAACAAGTATTGCCTCCATTTCTTGAGGGCAAACACAACTGTTGCAAGTTCAAGATCATGTGTGGGATAGTTTTGCTCATGTGGGTTCAACTGACGTGAAGCATAAGCCACAACTTGGCGTTCTTGCATAAGAACTGCTCCTAGACCTTGTAGAGATGCATCACAGAATATCTGGAAAGGCTTGGTAGTATCTGGGCCAACCAGAACTGGGGTGGAAGTGAGTTTAGTCTTCAGGAGATTGAAACTCTCATCACACTATGGAGTCCAAACGAACTTTTTGTCCTTCTTTGTGAGATCAGTGAGAGGTTTGGCAATCTTGGAAAAGTTTTGGACGAAACGACGGCAATAGCTAGCCAAGCCAAGAAAACTTCTGACTTGCTTCACCGTCTTAGGGGGTTTCCAATCAACAATTGCCTTAACCTTTTCCGGGTCAATGGCCATGCCTTTGGCAGAGATGACATGACCAAGGTAAGCAACTTCTGGAATCCAGAACTCACATTTGGAGAATTTGGCATACAGACGATGCTCGCGAAGTTTCATGAGAGTGAGACGAAGGTGTTCTCCATGCTCTTCCTCGGATTTTGAGTAGACTAGAATATCATCAAGATATACCACAACGAACTTGTCGAGGTATTCATGGAAGACAGAATTCATGAGTCTTGAGAAGGTTGCCGGTGCATTGGTGAGACCAAAGGACATGACGGTGTATTCATATAGACCGTACCGAGTGGTGAAGGCTGTTTTTGGAATATCTTCCTTTCTGATCTTTATCTGATGGTACCCCATCCTCAAGTCCAACTTTGAGAATATTGAGGCTCCAGCAAGTTGATCAAAAAGATCATCGATACGAGGAATTGGATACTTGTTCTTGATGGTTTTCTCGTTGAGAGGACGATAGTCAACCACGAGTCTTTTTGTTTGATCCTTCTTGGCAACAAACAGAGTTGGGCAACCCCAAGCGGAGGAACTAGGCTGAATGTAACCTTTCTCCATGTACATATCAATTTGCTCCTTTAACAATTTCAGTTCAGGAGGAGCTATCTTGTATGGATGCTTAGAGATTGGAGCAGTACCTGGTTCAAGCTCGATCACGAACTCAACTGCTCTGTCCGGAGGCATCCCTGGCAACTCTTCTGGAAAGACGTCAGGGAATTCACAAACCACCGGAACATTTTCAAGCAGAGGTAGAGGTTTAGCATCCAGGGTGTACAGCTGAACAGAACTTGATTCACTTGGAGAATAGACTATCTGGCCGGAAGGGTGGAACAGAGTTATTGACTTCTTAGCACAATCAATCGTAGCTTTATTGGCCTTCAACCAATCCATGCCAAGGATGACATCAATGTCAGAATTGCCAAGCAGAATGAGGGAAGCAAGGAATATGTGACCTCCAATCAAGATCTGATTCTCGTGACTGATCTTGGAAGTTTGCATAGTTGCTCCAGGGGAGTTTACTACTAGCGGGGAACCCAAACCAACAAAAGGTAGTTTAACTACTGTCGCAAAGATCTTTGACACGAACGAATGCGATGCTCCGGTATCAAACAACACTTTAGCTGGGTTAGAGTTTACGGGGAATGTACCGAGAACGACGTCAGCAGCTTCCTCAGCTTTGTCGGCCTTGATATGATTCACCCTCGCGGTCCTCCCGACAGGCCTGTTGTTGGAGTTGAAGGCTTTAGCCGGGGGAGCACGAACCATTGCCTGGTTGGTGTTGGGGCGAGGAGGTGGTGGAGGTAGCTGCCTCTGAGTGCACTTATCAGCATAGTGTCCAGTCTCCTTGCACTTGAAGCAAGTGACGACACGAGGAGGAGCTGGCCTTGGCTGCCCCATTGGAAACCTCTGACCCTGCATCTGAGATGGGTTGGGTGGGTGGGGACCAAAGCCTGGAGAAGCTTGGGCATTTGGAGCCCTAGTGACAGCACTGTTTGGCACCCAGATGCGGCGCTTCTGCGGAGGGGTGGTCATGTTGGAGGAGGAACCACCCTCACGCGAGTGCTTGCGCGACTCTTCGAACGCTTTGCGCCCATTCTCCTCATTGAGCGCGGTGTTCACGAGCTCCACGAAGTCCTTGCACTTGATGTTGGTGAGAGCGTACTTCAGTTCCGGGTTAAAACCTCGGCGGAACCTTGCCATCTTCTTGGCTTCAGTGGACACCTCGTCACCGGCGTATCGAGCGAGACGATTGAACTCGTTCTGGTAGTCGAGGACGTCCAGCTTGCCCTGTTTGAGAGAGCAGAATTCCTCACGCATCCTTTCCATGAGACCATCCGGGATGTGGTGCTTCAGGAAGGCATCCTTGAAACAACCCCAGGTGATAGGATAGCCAGCTCTCATGGTCTGGTAGTTCTCCCACCAGGTAGCTGCCTGACCCTTCAGTAGGTAGGTGGCGTACTTGACCTTATCTTCCTCAGCAACATGAGCAATCTCCAGAGCCCTGTTCATCTCCCTGATCCAGTCATCAGCATCCAGAGGCTCACGTGTTGCCACGAAAGCTCTCGGCCCCATGCTCAGAAACTCCTTGATGCTGACTCGCGGAGCATTCTGGTTGTTGTGCTGGTTAGCCTGGATCTGGGCCATCTGAGCCACGACCTGAGTCATCTGAGTCAACAGCTCCGTGAGCGGAGGTGGTTCAGGCATGGTGTTCCTGGTTGGAGGCATCCTGAACATAAATGCAGTTTAGCACAATAACAGCAAAGGATAGACTTGGTAACCGAAAGAGAGATTATTCCGACGCATGAAATAGATAACCAACAGGTATATCATCACATGTTCAAATACATCAGAATATCCAACACACCAATACATGGTTCGAAATACAAGGATAACTAAACATAGCTATGAATGGATACATCGGTACTCCCATGCTCATCACGCAGGACGGCGGTGAGTAGTACGACGAGAGATACGGTGCGGAGGAATCCCCCGGAAGTAGGTATGACGACGATCCACGTAGAGCGGGACTGCTCTGAGAGCAACTCTCGGTGTGGTGAAGTAGAAAGCGTCGTCTCCCTGTGCTCCATAGAGGGGAATCCCTGTGTAACCAGCTCCGAGGTCGAGAAGTGGACCTCTGATCGACTCGTAACCTCCAGCATCTGGCAGCGGTAACCCAGCTGTCTGAACGCAACGTGCAAAGCGCTCATCTCCAACAAAGTCTGTGGTGTACGTCGCCAGACGAGTGTGAGCAAGGTGGAGCTGCTCCCTGACTGAGGCTAACTCCTGAGAAAGTGTGCAAGCAACTGCGTCACTGTGCCTCACGAACTGAGCAGTGGTGTGCAGCCTGGAGCTATCAGACTCGTAGGTATCCAGGTTGCTGTGGAGAGTGAAGTGAACTCCCGCCGACGTGATGTAACCACGGGGGATATGACGATAGATAGAATCGTCAAACCCCCAGTAGTCAGCACGGAGGACGGTGAGACTCACGTAAGCGGCCTGCTGCACAGCCATATCCACTGCGGAACCTACTGCCTCGTAGCGGTGGACAACGCTCCTGCCATCATCCGACAGAATGTAGACGATAGCCCGGTAGCAGGTCTGGTCAAACTCTCGCTGCTGCTCGTAGACCTGGTACTCTGGTGCCCAATGGAACCCCAGATAAGTCACCATGTCTCTCAGCATCTCCGGATAACCGGCGGTGCTCTCACAGCGAGTCATCCGAACCACCTGCGGGTAGAACCGGAAATCCATCTGCAGATGATTTGGGAGGTTTTGATTAGACTCCGGTAGAAGAAATGAAGTGGAAATCAACAGCAAGGTTTCAACGGACGAAAGGTTCTTTAGAAGAACAGGATATCGAAGCAACATCGGGAAAACGAGACCAAAAGTCCTGAGGTACTAAGGAGAAACCCATCCGGGCTTCTAAAGGATCAATATCTACTGCTTAAGAGATAGAGGATTTGCTTCCGGGGCTTAGACGCCTCCGTTCTCAATCGTGAGTAGGCAACATGATAAATCATGTCACAACCACGTCCATTCCTATGGTCTAGTAGATATAGCTATCCCAAAGAAACCAGGATTCGTGAAATCCTAACTTGAAAGTTTAGATGAGAAGGGAAAACAACGTTGCACTTCCTTACCAGAAAAGGGAGGGTGGGTGGGGAAAGAAGAAAAAGAACAGAATTCCTACTCTCACGTTTCATTTTTCCTGTATAGCTACAAAATAGTTTCTAGACTCAACTGCGACCAGTAAAAAGGGATCCTACAGGCAGACAGGCTCTGATACCATTTGTCGCACCCGGACTTCTAGAGGATACTCACCGTACGAACTGAACAGTATTTTGGTTGGATTACGGGGCTTAACGGCTCCCGCGTCCCCTTACGGGTAGGCCAGCACTTATGTGCGACAACCAACCGTTACTGTTCACCGTCGATGTAAACTATCCCGTAGAAATCAGGATACTACCATTGACGTACTTCATACCATACACACATGGTACGTCAACGGTTTTGAACAAAAGGATAACACAACATGCCTCTAAGACACAAACGATTGAAATAAGGTTGCAAATGGCCTTCACTAAGGCAGAAATAGCAAATACAATCATCCAGAGGACACATGTCCCAACATAGCATTCAATACATCAGCGGAAGCAATCAACGGTGTCTGGGTACAGACAAATCCAACAGGCTTAAGAAGCCGGAGAAAATAAAGAAGACGAAGCCCATCCACGTAGGTCCTGGATCCAGCCCTGGTCCAGCTATCTACTCGTCTGCAGTCTCGTCAAACTCCACGAAGTAGCCATCCTGGTGGTCATCGTAGCCGTAGTCGTAGTCTGCGTAAACCACAGCCCCAAAGGGGTTAGTACAACAACGTACTGGCAAGCAAGACTCACAGTTCACCAAAGTGTAGCCCGTCAACACCAAGTACAGATGCCTTGGGATCAACGGAAGGAAAAGGTATAAAGATGCTGCAACTGGCTGCACTAACCAACTACAGAACATACTACAACTTACGGTGTATCAGAAAGAGATAAGATAGCGTATCGTAACCAACTATAGCTAACCACCAAACAAACCCATCCTGGATCTCGCCCCTTATCCAAAGAAGCAATCCGAGGATAACTCACACAGTTGGATTAATGATGGATCAAGTTGTTGTGTCAATAGGTCTATTACTAGTCAGGTTATCATTAGTTAGGTGTAAGTTGTTCTGAGTACTTGTTAGCCAGTACTTTCACCAAGTCAACCATAACCGCGGAAAACACGGCTTCTCGAGAAGATTTATCCCTGCAGGGGTGCACCAATTTGGCCGTACACGTAAGAATAACCCGCCAGATGGGAAGGCCTTTCCCACCAAGCGGGGCACTCAACACAACTCAACTCTTCTTCGCATCAAGCCCAAAGCACCACGTGATGTGCGTGCGCGGCTAATCGAGCCCCCCGAAGAAAAGGAGGACCCTCATAGCACTGGAAGACCACGCCGCCCTAAATGCCGACTACAAAAATTCCACCCTGGCCTCGGGTTCGTACCTGCATATGCGTGCATCAAATGGAAAGCCCGAACTAAGTGTGGTGATTTGGACGAGATGCGGATCGATTCAAATTGAGGGGGGCGCCCATACACGCTTCCCACATGCGGATAGTGCGCTCATCATGGATCAGTAGACAAGACCCTTTTCCTATTAGGGTCGACACTAGCAGGCCTCAAAACCACGCCGGGCCTCCTGCCGGTGCCTTATCAGCAAATTATTATTACCTCAAATTGACAAGTGTTGTTTAACATCGAGCCCCAGAATATAACAGAATATAATAACAGTAAGTAACTGATAACAGACTCGAACAAACAACCCTAAGCATGCTAGTAAGACACGGGCCCAAGCAACGGGGTTTTAGGATTGGAGGGGTGGCAATATCAGGGTTTAGGGTATCATGTGATAGGTTCGTAACAGAAACACCTACCACTATGGCTAGCAGAAAAGTACAACGGAAAGTATCAGTAACCAATGTTGAAAGGAACACAATGGTTCATGTGAGTGATAACTTGCCTGCAAACCCAGTAGCCGGGTACTGACCTAGATCCTCAGAAGGGGTGTCGTAAAGGTCGTCGGTATCAACGTCGTCGTCTATCCGAGAAGAAGCAAACAAACAAGGCAGAAATATAAACAATCATCATCATGGCATAGTGCACAATCAAATATGATGCATGACAAGTTAATAGATGCATCAAAATAAACTAATTGATATGATAACACAATTTAAATGGACACATATGCAATTTTGAGTTGCATATGAAAAACCCATGGATTTTGGTTAGATTATTTGTTTTCCAACTAAACAACAGGTGCTAGTGGTTTAGTATGATGCATGCAAAAGGAAAACAGCAAAATAACAACATTAGAATCGAATTAAGATAGGGTGTAGCAATTTAGAATTTTATTATTAATTTAGGGAATTTTTGGGTGCCTTAAAGGTGACACACAAGTATTTGTTGTTTTCAAACATTTTAAAATGTTCCAAACAAATAACAAAGTTGATATTTGAAAAGAGCATCAAATTTTAGTTGGATTACATGTTTCAAATATTGAAATTGGAATTTGGATTATTTAATTATGAATTAAACAATATTAAACAAGTTTTAAATGAATTTAAAACAAGTTTGAATTTAATTGAATTTTTATTTGTTCAAAACATGAATTCAAACTCACATTTGAAAAGTTCACACTTTGATGGTTTGAAAACATATTTTGCATGTTCAAAAATATTTTATTTTGAGCAAGTTATGATTTTATCAAATTTAAATGAATTAAACAAGTATTAAATTATTTAGGCAATTTAAATTATTCAAACCAGGAAACAAAAATTATATTTGAATAGGTTATTCAAAATGGCCTTGAAATCATATTTTATTTGCATGATTTGGAATTATTATGAATTACTTATGAATTTTAGCAAAATACAATTGATTGATTTGAATTTAAATTTGAATTGCAATTTGAAAGTTCAAAACAGTACACAAATAGGTTATTTGGAAAGATTAGGAAATTTGGAACAGAAAACATATAAACTTTTCATTTATTGGATTTACAGAATAAAAGATATTAAAGTTTGAAATTTTAGGTTCAAATCTGTTATTTTAAATGATTTGGAATAAACAGAAATTCGCGCAGAAAACATTTGTTACCACGCGGCCCTCTACTCCTAGCCACTGTCCAGTGGACCCGTGCCAGCGTGGCGCGCGCGCGCGCACGCGTGGCAGAGAGAGCCGCTGACAGTGGGCCTCTGCGCGCTGAAGCAAAAATGGGCAAAAAGTTGGGCGCTTGCGGGGGCTCGAACCCGTGACCATCCCATGCGCGCACAGAGGCAGTGCCGCTGCGCTAATGTTCAGTTGTTCGGCAGAGTACGCGACGCATATAGGTTAACATTCAACGCCAAGTTTCTGAATTTTTAACTAACGACGGAATTCTTCCACGGCTGACAGAAACAGCAGAAGCTCGCCGGCGTTGAGTGGCACGGCCGTGCTCGCTGCGGTTGAGGGATGGACGTGTGCAGAACGTGCACGGGATCACGCGCAAGTGACAGAGGGAGAGATGGGAGAGAGGGTATCGCGGGGAGCTCACCGAGATTTCGTCGGGTTGCAGAGAGCTGACGACGGCGGCGTTGTTCGTGGACGGCGGGGGAGGGAATAGCGACCTAGGGGGCTAGGGTTAGGTACGGGGTGCCCTAGGCGTGCTTTTATAGGCCGCTGGACGCTCGGATCGCCGTCGGAGCGCCGTGGCTGCCGCGGTGGCGCGCTGCGATTGCAGCCGTACTGCAGAAAGAAGATCAGCACGCTTTTTGAAGCGTTACGCGATGGCTTAGGCGGGCTGGGCCGCGCGCGCGTTAGATTAGGTGGGTTGGGTAGCGTTAGGTGCTGCGCGCGCGGTAGGTTTCCTTCTCTTTTTATTTTTCCTTATTATTTTTTTTTGCTGAAACCAAAAATGGAAGAAAAGAATAGGTTTAATTAATGGAAAAATTTGGAAAAAATTTGGAGAAGCTCCTTAGTCCAAATACAACCAGTTGGTAACTTTTATTTTCAAAAAATTTAAAGGTTTGAAAGCTTTTTGAAATTTGAACCAATTTTGGGTGAAATGGTTAATATTAATAATCATTATTAAAACCAATATTGAACATAGGGTAACCCCTAGGTAAAATAGGCAAATTGAGTTGGTTTGATTTGGTAACAACATGATTTCAAAATGGTTCTGTTTTGGGTGCTTGGATTTGAATTTTAAAATGTGTCTGGAAAATAAATAATTGATTTAAAACCATTATTTTCCCAAGTGATCACTATTGAAAAACATGGAACCAATTGATTGTTATTATTTGTGATTTTTATTCAAAATGTTGTAACAGAGCAAGTATGAAACCATTGTTTGAAAAAGGTTTGAATTTGAGTTGTGAAAACAGTGGAAAACAATTGCAATTATTAAGAAACAAATGCAAACAACATGGAATCAATATGATGACATGATGCAAAACTTTAATAAGCATGCAACAAACATTCTAAGTGGATGATTTTCATACTTGGGATGTTACAGAGGCAGTGCAGGGATGTAGGATCGCTTTGGCCGCAGTTGGCGTCCTCATGTATAAAGCACGGGGGACAACTGCTCCGGCCAAAGCGCCTTCCCAATATTTTCTCTTTGGTGCAAGAAGACCAAGACTACGCTACAAGACGGAGGCAACGTCACCGGACGCCCCCACTGTTCTGCCATGAACGGTGCATGTGTCCTCGACGACCAAGACGGCGCAGGCGGCGGGTTGTACTCTATTTTGGCACATTGTGGGAACCCTTTCCCGCCAAATGAGTGGGCAAGAGGTCCAAACGCCAATATAAGAAGGGCCCCTTGGCCTTCGTAGAAGGGGATACGGAGCTCAGTATCCCAAGGAGCTCCCATAGTCTCTCATTTGTACTGTAGTCACCGCAGTGCAATCCATCAGACAAGCAGGAGTAGGGCTGTCGTGGGATAATCACGGCAGATGTTACCGGGGGTAACTGATCTTGGGGCAAGACGACACAGGCGTTTGGGAGAGGGTTTAGCTCAGAGGAAAACATGGTGCAATTCGATCTGGTAGCCGGCAATCAAAGTCGCCGAGTCTCCGACCTTGATATAACAACTCAACTATGGGATTACACTGGATGCTCGATATCAAGCGATATTGCTAGGGTTCTTAGATCTCTGCCTAAACTAGGCCTGGGGGTCGGTTTATAAAGCACCCGTACCCCCTGGCTTATTCTCCAAGGCGCATCCTGGATCCTACCCGGACACGGCGCACAAACCCTAACTTTCTTCTACCATAACCCACAATCCGGGTTACTGGGCCTACAAGCTTGGGCCTTTACAGGTTTCCTTATCCTTAGCCGGATCTTGCACAGCGTCCTTTGGGCCGGGTTACTCCTTGGAGTTTGTCCTACCAGGTTATCATCCCCCCATCAGTAGTCCCCAGAATAGCCTGGGCTTCACGGGTCCTCCTTGAAGCGCTTGCTATTCCCTGCAAATATATCAAACACATAGGCATGTGGAGGCCGGGTTAAGATGCTTTGACAAGTGGCTAGGCACAACTCCATGGTGGCCATATAATAACCCGGGCTTTCCCCAAACTCTTTGGTTTAATTTTCCAGGTCCAAACCCTAATAAAAATGCCAAAATCCCATACTCGATAACCAACCCTGATATCACGGAGGGAATTTCCTTCTTTCTCTTGTCCAGATGCTTTGCCCAACATTTAAAACGCATCTCGCCAAAACTCAAATAAATAGTCGTTTACTTCCGCAACTCTCGGCTCCCGCTCACTGAACCGGGCTTATCCATTCGCCCTATAAATAAGCTCCTTGGGGGTAACCCGAACCCTAACGGCTCATTTCCCCCAACTCCGCTTCCTTTCTCCCTCTGAGCCCATTCTCGCCGAGCGCCACCACGGAAATCCCGCGCGCATCACCGGAGCCCATCGGCCGGAGGCTGCGCTCCGCCACTGCTTGCCCCGCGCCGCCGCCAAGATCCACCGGCGAATCTCCATCCGGTCCGTCGAGAACCGCGAAGGGACACCAGGCCTGCGCCATCTGCCTCCGCAAGGCTTCGCTCAGATCCCCTCCGGTAAGCCTTTTGCACCCATTAATTTGCCCTTGCAATTTTGATTTTACCTCAGATTAGATCCAAATCAGTCCGCCAAAGATTTCCCGGGCATGCCGAATTAGGCCACTAATAGTCTTTCTAGCTCGCCCAATAGATAAAGCGCATGCTCCAATCCACTCTCCTACTACCTGCAATTGTTATTTTCGCCACAAATCTGAAGATAAAATTCCCAATCTGGGCCCAAACCACTCAAAATTTCCGCCCTGGCTTCAATCACCCGGCTAATCTTCCCCTTTCCAGTTCCTTTTATTCGCGCTAAGTACCCGCGTAGCCATCCATCGTCTTCAAAAGTTCCTTCAACGTTTAGATCCCATAATTTTCGCCATAATGCTCGATACCCGGATAATTTCGAACTTTACTCTGCGAGCTAACACCCGGCTTACGCGCAATTTCTCATGTCTCAATATTACCCTGCCGATACTCGGCCGGCTCACAACTTCCGTGTCTTGGTCTTCTTATCCTTTTACCTTGTACTTTGCAGGCCAACCACATGGCTCCCAAAAAGCAGGGGAAAACTCCAACCAAAGCTAAAGCCACCAACTCCATATCCGCCAACTGGGCGCGGTCTACGGTCACCAAGGCCAAGTTGGAGGAGCTGGTGGAGCTGGGAGTCCTTCCTCCTCAAGAGGATATCCAGTGGAGGGTGCCGGGCAAGGAGACCCGGCCCACCCCGACAAAAGGCGAGGTAATTTGTTTCGTGGAACATGTGACCCGGGGCTTCCGCCCACCGGGTCACCCTTTTTTCCGTGATGTTCTAAGTCATTACGGCCTCCGTGTTTTTGACATCGGGCCTAATTCCGTATTAAACATCTCTCACTTCATCTTCCTTTCCGAATCATACTTGTGCACTTCGCCAAGTCTAGCTCTCTTCATTGAGCTTTTTCAGTGCAAACAGTGCCGCGAAAGCGGCGACGGGGCGCTCCTTGCTTGCGGCGGGGTTTCCATCCAGCGCCGCAAGAATTCTTTGATGCCACCCCTCACTCTTAACTCCCATGTCAAGCACTGGCAGCTCTCCTACTTTTACTGCCAAGACACCTCCCCACCCGGCCAAAAGAAGCTGCCGGGTTACTCAGAGGGTCTTCTTGACATCTCCGAGAAATTTAGTGCCTTCGCCTCTGACTCGGATAGGGAGGCAATTCAACCTTTACTAGCCAAAATCAACACTCTCACGGCCCAAGGCCTCATCGGGCTCAACCTGGTGAAGACTTCGGTCGACTTCCGGATTCAACCCAATTCCATCCGCACAAAGTTGAGGTGTGAGTATTCGGGACAATCTACAGACCCGCTCCGGTACTCTGATAACATCTTTGCAGCTGGCGATACCCACAAAACCATCAAGGGTTTTCTGACAGAAAATCTTGAGGTAATCCGGAACATATCCGGATTGGAGCCCTTCACGCTCGAGAACCCAGCCCCCAAGGTGAAAACCCGACTTTAATGCCTTTATCTTTGCTCTTTCCACTCGATACAGTTGATAACCCTTGTACTAACACCTTTCAGGCTGATGATGATTTTTGGAAAACCAACACCTCTCCTAGCTCCAAAAGTCCAGAGGAGCAAGAAGTTGCTAACTCGGATGAAGGTATTTTCCGGATTTTGTTTGGTTCCTTTAGGCTCACCATAACCCCTTCATTTCCAACTATAACTCTGATGATATCCAGAACAAGAAGATGACGAGGAAGAAAACTCCGATGGCAAAGTAGAATCTGCAAGCGACGAGGAGGAACTGGAGCCGACAATCAAAGTCGGATCAAAAAGAAAAACCCAAGAGGCCACCTCCAAGGTTTCATATCTCCTCCTCGCATTCAATTCGTATTACTTTAATGATATATATGAGCTACCTTGATGTTATTCCACTGGCCATTCTTGAAGGAGTCGCCCATGACCAAGCGCAGGTCAACTCGAAATCACCCGGGTGATGATGCCCTTAACCCGGGTATTTCATCGACCCCGACTCGGCGGGCTGGTAATTACCCTATCTTTTCTCGGTCAAAACATTCTCCTTGAACCATTCCCACATGATATCTAACTTGATAATTTCCAGCCTCTCCCGAGTCCAGCGACGGATTTCCTTGTGACTTTGCGGTGAACACCGGGTAAAATCCTCTTCTTGATGTTCCACCACATTTCATCACCCTTTCCTGACTGTGTATTTAGCTGCTTACTGACAACATCTACAGGGCCACGGTCGTTGTCAGCGACCAAGAGGATATGGAGATCGAGGGCCCGGGTAAGGGGAGCCCGACTCATAAGACTACAGCCGTGTCTAGCGGCGAAAAACAAGCATCGCCGGCAAAGTCGGACACACAAGAAGCCGAGTATCCGATTGCTTCCCATGCAAGCAAGAAGAACAAAGCCACCGTCTTGGGTGCAGAAGAAGGAGCATCGGATTCCGACACACAAATGACCCGGGTTCCGCCTCTCACTAAGAAGAAAGCTCCTTCTCGGAATTTCCAAGGCCCCGGGTCCTCTGATACGAGTAAAGACACTTTTGATCAATTGATGAACACCCTCCTCACTATGAAGACTTCGGAGAGAAAAATCTTGGAGCGCATGGCTGCAGAGCACCAGGTAAGGACACTTGGTATCTCATATTGTATACCTAGTCCCCAAGTTCCGAGTATGACTTGCAAAAGTTATGCTTGGAACTTTACGCCATATTCAGCTTACCCTAATATCCAAATAATACTTGCGTTCCTTGCTACTTGCAGGCACAGATAACCCGGTCTGATGAAACTTTACTGAAGACCGAACGACTTCTTCTTGCCGAGATAAAACGAAGGGAAACCCTTGAGGATGACATGAAAACTTTGAAGAAGGATGTTTCCAAATACAAGAAGAAGTGCAATGCCGCTCAGACCGCACTGAAGAAACTATCGGACCAAGTCACCGATACTTATCAGATCTTGCTTAGTAAGTTTTTGCTGCCGATTGGCTTCATGTCTTTTCTTTATTATATCAGACTCGGGATTAATGATACGTTCTCTCTCTTGTTACAACTGTAGGTGCCAACCTTGCGGCCCCAGAGGAGGATGCCATTGTCAAGGCTAAAACCCTAAAGACCGTGCTCCGGACTTTCTTTGCCGGCACGAAATTTATATTGGATGCCGTGAAGTGGCCTACGGAAGTATATCCGGGTGAAGAAAATCTCATTCAGGCCTGCTCCACTGTGCCTGGCTGGATTGAAATCTGGAAACGTTCGTCATGCCGAATTGGAATGACCCGGGCTTTCACCCTGGCCAAGGCTTTCTTTCCGAAGCTTGACCCGGCAAAGGTAATATCCGGGTTTCCCGAATTCAAGGCGGACGGTTCCAAATTTACACCCAAGGATTTCAAAGCCATACAAGCCGCAGTGCGCCCCTCGGCTACCACTTTGGCCGATAGTTTGGATCTAAACACAATTATGAGTGCATACGACGCTGATGGCAAAGTTGTTACGGAGGAAGCACCCCCGCCCTTTGATATCTTGGAGAAGTGGGTTTCTAACTCGGCTAGGAAGAGGGAGGCGACTGCAAAGAGAGAGGCCGAGCTAGGATCAGGTCCGTCTGCCTCCACACCAGCCGTCCCTCCACCTGTCCGCCCTGGTGCAGTGAGTCCGGGTAAGGGTGCCGGGAAAGCTAAACAGCAAGCCCAGGACCCAGAGCCGGAAGACCGTACTCAGGAGGCTGAATAGGGTAGTACCATCATAATGCCTTGTTTACGTGATGCTTTGTATTCAAACTATTATGCTTTTGATGGTGCGCCTGTGCACTCCTGATACTGGTGTCGTAACTTGTAACGTACTTTTAGCCCGTGATATACTTTGCGGCTTTCCTGGCCTTTTGATAACCGTATTGCTTGTCTATTCGTTGAGCTTTTTCTCGATACCCGACTCTCTGTTTTGGCTCCCTTCGTAAGACTCGGTTTTCCGAGTACCAGGGGCTTTGATAAGTGGACTTTTCTTTAAGTTCCCAAGACTCGGATGTTAGGGTCTTTCGAACTGCAATAGCCAAGTAGTTTGCTTCTGTTTCGAAGTCCCCAGTCCCCATGACCCAAAGTCCGAGTCATGGCGGTGTGGCCTTTCTCAGAGAACAAATCGTTTTTTACCGAGTCGAAAACCTAAGGCCATTCCGCGGGAGTACTGAAGTTATGCTTGATAGTCATTGAGTTTCCGGCTATTAGCCTTGTACTCTGCATAAACTTGTGGTTTAGATGACCCTTTTGACTATCTTGTACTGTAAGCCGGCTTTCGCGTGGATACCATGTTGTTACATCCATACGAGAACAGGGTCAGACCAGTCCCATTGGGCTTCATGGCTGATTGTAATCGTAAGCGAACAAATCATGCCACTTTAGTATGAGTCACATCGAGCTTAAGTAAGAAAAGTCAAGAAAATTTGGCTCCTTTGTCCAGTTATAAGATTGCAGCCGTACTCGTTTGCGAATAATCGGCCCTTATAACTTATAGGCATCAAGGCCGGGTCTTTCGGGTTTGTGGCTGGGCTACTTGAGCAATCAGCCCCCGAGACCTATATATACTCAACGTTCTTAATGATACTGAAATATTGATGTCACATGGATACTACTTACTTGTAATCAGGCTGTAACGAAATAGGACTTGATAACCATCTCTTTATTGATGCGAGAAAGTTTGGATCAGCAGGCCGCCTCATTAAAAACCTTCCAGTCCCCTTAGGTACCCTGGGTAGGAAAAGAGCGCGTCTGAAACCTGCTGCCCGTTACATTGTTTTGTTCTCCATGGGGACCGATCCCGGACTGGCGTGACCGACGCACATTCTCCACATGCTGAACTTTTTCATGATGAGTACCGGGTTTACTAACCGACCCGGGTGAGGTGTTTCCGTGACACGGCTGGTTGTGAGCGGCCGTGCAGTTTCTTCCTTTATAGCGGATTGCTTGGGGGAGTCATCCTTGATAAAAGCCACCATTTTAGCATCTTGTTCTACTTTGGATTTTGCTCTTTCGCCTTCAGTACTCGGCCTTTTTGATGTGGTTCTATCCTCCGGGTCTGCTTGAGACCGGTAATGCTTGAGTTCTTCTTTTCTACAGGCCTGCTCGGCCATCGCTGCGTCTCCTTCGTCGCATTCAGCTGCTATGTCTCGATTTCCATGTATGGTAATGGTCTTCTTGGGACCCGGGATTTTTAGCTGTAGATACACGTAACACGGCCTAGCCATGAATTTGGCGTAAGCCGGCCTTCCAAATAACGCGTGATAAGGGCTGCGCAATTTGACTACCTCAAAGGTAAGCCACTCAACTCTATAGTTATCCTTTGACTCCCCAAAGGCTACCTCCAATGCGATTTTTCCCTCGGGGCACGCTGAATGACCCGGCACTATCCCATGAAAAACTGTTGAGCTTTTTTGTAGCTGAGACTCCTTGAGGCCCATGCGTAGGAAGGTTTCCCAATACAGTATGTTGATGCTGCTTCCACCATCCATCAAAACCTTCTTCAGCTCATACCCATTGACTTGTGGTGCGACTACTAATGCCAAGACTCCCGGGTGCTCCACTCTTTCTGGGTGATCCCTTCTGCTCCATGTTACCTCCTGTTCTGACCATCTCAAGTATCTCGGGACAGCTGACGAAACTGAGTTGACCGCTTGCTTCAGTATCTTTTTGTCCTTGTTAGAGCCTCCTGTGGTATGCACATGATATTGACCCAGTTGTTTGGGGTTAGCCTGGAAACCTCCTGCCCCTCCTTGGTTATTACCTTGATTTCCAGCCGCCGGGTTACCAGCTGGGGGTGGGCCGTTGCCCGGGTTTCCCCCTGGACCCGGTCCTCCTCCCCGTCCTGCACTTCGCATAGCTCTGTTCACTTCCTCATTTTTCCATCTTTGTAAGTCGGCGCACTGCTCCAGAGAGTGGTTGGCTGGCCTGCCGTTCCTGCTGTGCTTCGGGCATGCCATCCTGAATATGTCCCAATTGTTACCCGGCCTTGGCAGCCCTTGATAGTTTCCCCCATTGTGATTACCTCCGTTGAAATTTCCTTCTGCTCTGGGCCTCGAAGACCCGGCTTCTGTATTGGCGACAAACTCGGAGCCTCCTTCAAACGGGCGCTTGTTCTGGCTATTCCCGTTATTACCCGGTGCTGATCCATTGCCGGTTCTTCCGTTATTACTTGTGTTTGCTTTTACCTTCTTGTCATCAACTTCCTCTTCTGTAGTATCTGTCGCAGCGTGTTTGTTGCACGCATCCATCAATTCTCCCATTGTAACTTCCGACGCATTTCGACTAGACTTCATGCGAGTTAACTTTTGCACTAAAGGTATGTACTTGCATGTTTTTGCCATGGCCTGTAGTGCATCCTTGGGCTGAATATCCGTGGACGAGTGAAGTATCTCCATGACCCGGCGCACCCAACTGCGTGCCGATTCTCCCTTCTTCTGGACGCACCGCTCTAGATCATCAATAGTGAACAATTTCCTGCACGTCCCATGAAAGTGCTTGACAAACGCGGTCTTCAATTCCTCCCAGGACTTGATCGATCCTTCCGGCAAATTGGTGAACCACAACTTCGCTGCTCCTTCTGACATCATCAAGTACATGAACTTTGCTTGGAGATTCTCGGACGCGTTGCGAATCGACATTGCCATCTCATAACTACTTAGCCATGTTTCTGGATCCATAGTTGGCTCATAATTCACCACTTTCCCTGGCTCTTTGAATTTTTCCGGGTAAGGTTCAGCTCTGATATTGTCCGAGAGACACTTGGGTCCCGCTAGAATGGTTGAGGCCGGTCTTGCTCTAGAAACGTGTGATATCGCGGGGGGCGCGGCTGGGCGCGATGCTGCGGGAAGTCCATGCGCTGCAGACCCGGCCGCGGCCCTCCGGGCTCTAGAACTGTCCACGACAGCCTGTGCTGCTGACGCTGCCTGAGCGCGGGGAGGAGGCGGCATTTGCTGCTGCTCTTCCCTCCGCCGTGCTGAACTTGTTTGGATATTCCCTTGTTGTTGACTGACGTATGGCGTTCCATGCATACCGCTTCTGTGATCCGGATAATTGGCTTGCTGTGCCACCGCAGTGTGCAACAGATCGATGGCTTGCCGAGTCTTCTCTGCATGGGGCGACTCTCCCACGGGGATCTGATTTAACGCGAGTGTCGCCGCATACACATTGTCCATGGGGTTATTGTAGTGGCCGTCTGGTGTGCGGAATCGTGATGGTGGCGGTGGTGGTGGATCGTTGCCGGTTGTGACTCTGGTCTGTGGTGGGGGTAACCCGGCCCGTTCATTGGCCGGATGTGTCCCTGCTGTAGCCGGTTGGGGTGCGGTTCCCTGGTTCACCACTGGTATCGGCTGATCCTGCGGTGTGACAAATAAATTAGCCGGATTAATAACCCCGCCCGTTGCTGGTAACCTCGTTTGATGCCTTTGATGCATTATAGACGTTTCCTCTCGGAGCCGAGTTTCTAGCGCATCCAGCTCACGCTGCCGCCTGGCCATCCCTTGCCTTTCTGCCTCTACCTGCCTTCTTTGCTGTTCCAGCGCACGACGAGCTACATCCAGATCCTTGACACGTTCCGCTGCGTTTTCCGGAGTGATAACCGTTGCAAGGACTGTGGGATCTAGAATCAGATTATTATCGAATAAGGCCGGGTGGCGCGGGTTTGAAGGACCCGCCCCTGGTGTCCGGTTTCCCAGGAATCCGAACGTGTTTGCGTGCAACTCCTCGTCTGCTGCACGGCTGGTTACTGATGCCGATTCCCCATCAACCCGGGCCAAAACCGGGTCTCCGTTAGCCGCGCCCTGCTGCTGGGCCACTGCCTGAGCCGCCCCGACTGATGCCGCGGTTGTGTTTCCTTGGTTGAGATTGGTCGCGGGAGCCGCATAGACTGCAACTCGGCGTACGATATCCGGTGTAAGTTCATGCTGTTCTTCCTCATCGTTCTCCCCCTCATACCGGTTTTCCAGCAGATCCAGGATAGACCCGGTATCACCTTCTCTTTCGACCCGGTCGCGCGGGGTCCATGCCGGCTCCTCCGGTTGTTCCCACTCCGCGATGGGTTCTTCTGCCGGATGTGTCGTTCCAATCGATTCTTCGTCATCTGATCGGATAGTAGAGGCTTCTCCTGGCACAGAATTAGATCCAATATTGTCAGGGATCGAATTGGAAGTACATACCATACCAATGAAGACGCTGATCCGGCCGATTGTCACGACGGATCCGGATTCGAGGTGATCCGACTCTGGCCCCCACCCGGAATCGTCCACCATCTTTTCTCCTTTGTGGTCGACGTAGATTTCGCCGACGACGAGATTCTCCATGCTCTTCCGAGCTTCTCCCATGATGTAAACACCTTTGGACGCAGGCCCCACGGTGGGCGCCAACTGTCGTGGGATAATCACGGCAGATGTTACCGGGGGTAACTGATCTTGGGGCAAGACGACACAGGCGTTTGGGAGAGGGTTTAGCTCAGAGGAAAACATGGTGCAATTCGATCTGGTAGCCGGCAATCAAAGTCGCCGAGTCTCCGACCTTGATATAACAACTCAACTATGGGATTACACTGGATGCTCGATATCAAGCGATATTGCTAGGGTTCTTAGATCTCTGCCTAAACTAGGCCTGGGGGTCGGTTTATAAAGCACCCGTACCCCCTGGCTTATTCTCCAAGGCGCATCCTGGATCCTACCCGGACACGGCGCACAAACCCTAACTTTCTTCTACCATAACCCACAATCCGGGTTACTGGGCCTACAAGCTTGGGCCTTTATAGGTTTCCTTATCCTTAGCCGGATCTTGCACAGCGTCCTTTGGGCCGGGTTACTCCTTGGAGTTTGGCCTACCAGGTTATCATCCCCCCATCAAGGGCTTTACACCACACTGGTGGCCTAAACCTGGGTAAACTCTCTGTGTCGCTATTGCCATCGTTCTCAGCCTTCTCTCGTGAAACCTCCTCGAGAGGTGAAGGAAGTGTGTTTATCCCTCAGTCTTCGAACCTTTAGAGAGATCCTATCCTTGACAGACCGCTCTCTGACATTTGGCGCGCCAGGTAGGGAGCTAAGGCACTCCTCCACTTCATTGTCGCCATGGCGCCTGCTTCCCGGACCAGCTCTCGCCTCACCGGATCAGAGCGCACTCGTCGCCGGGGGCAAGTCGAGCCAGCCGGCGACGACAACAACAACGACGCGCCGTGACGCAACCTCTGCTCGTCCCCCTGAAACCCAAACAGATGCCTAACCAAAATGCCAACAACCCTGAGAACCCAATAGCAATGCAAATTAAATGTTACTAGAAGCTCAGACTCAGCTGATACAACTGATGACCCAGAGTCAAGCCAACAGCCCCAATATGGAGTTAACCCCAGGAATGCAACAAGTGTTGGATAATCAATCACATATAGTACAGATGATGTCCCAAAACTTGGCCAATAGTGAGAATAATCAGCCCTTGATAGCTAGAGATAACCAGGAGACAGAAGAAGAATTGTTGTCAACACTTAAAGCCTGCAAAGCTTGTGAAGAGATAGGACACTATTCCAAAGATCATCCTGATGAGTGGCCCCATGGTGATGCAAACAACTCAACTTAAGAATACTTCACTCAAGTTACTTGATTTTTGTGTGAAGGAACAACACATGTTCCAGCCCAATGTCCACTTTACCCTATGGTTCAACAAGTTGTAAAACAAGACAGAGTGAGAATGCTTAGTGCAATCCAAGAGAACTTAGGAAAACAAGAAGTGAAGGGAAAACGAAAACTGGATACTATTCAGATGGACCATGTCAAGATGGATACTGGAGCCAAGACTGCCCCACATGCCCATTCATCCAAACACACCACCAAGAATTGTTATTATTGCGAAGAAGATGGACATTTATCTCAGAATTGTCCCAACAAGCAACCCAAACTACCAGACAATATAGTGGAGTATACTGGCAAGCAGTATGTAGATATGATGACCAATTTAATACCACCAAAAGGGAAGAAGAAACTTCAGAAGAACCCCAATCCCATCTACAGAGACATCGCCCAAGTGATGAAGATATCATTTGGCTTATGTTGCAGCTGCTATCTGTTGGGAGTCTGAATTGTGTGTTGTATTGTGCATCTCTAGTCAGTTTGAAAATGTTTGACTTATGTTGCAGCTGTTATCTATTGTAATATGTCAGTTTGATCTCTAGTCAGTTTGAAAATGTTCGAGTCTGTTGTTGAATTTGAGTTGAATCTAGTGCTGCTAATGTTTGACCAATGTTAATTCATGCAAAAAAAAAACAGCAGCAATGTATTTATCTATAAATCATGGAAACAAAATCCAGGTGCTACATATTGCACAAAATTCCATTAATGTGTAAAACAAACATACTATTCGCGCACACAAACAAGAGCACCAATAAGAACACTTATTATAAAGCGCTAAAAACACTTAAACAACTAGTTCTGCATATCCTTTTGTTCGTGCCCTTGTTGTTGTGGCGACGGCGTGAAGCTCTATGTTTTCTCTTGCACCAGGGGCGAATCATCTCTAGCCATGTTGGACCTAAACTGTTTTTCATGTCTCGGATCCTTCTGTACAACTCGTAGCTGACATATCCGTCCAACGCTGCATAGTTGAGGCTTGCTTGATCCATCGTACATTCCCAATAATCGTGCAGGTCTGATGGGAGTCTAGACTTCATCTTGAGGTACGAACTGCCTATGACATTTCCTGCTAGAGTATCCATTTCAATTCTGTCTGCACCGAATTCCATCTGGATGTCATGGTGATACTGTGGTGGCAGAAAGATGCCTGATTGGACAAGAGTCTTCTTGTCTCCCCTCGTGTCCATGCTTGCGAACATGATCTTCTTTGTTGAAAAGAAATCTTGCAGCAACTTGCGTCCATGATCTGTCTGCGACGACCTGCACGAGTGGTACACGGGGGCGTCTTTGCGCATGGCGATTTGCACGACGGCGACGCCATCGGGTTTGTGAGCTCGGCTACATGTGTACTCTAGGTCGAACCCCAAGAACTTGTGCTTTTCAGGCTCAAGCTGAAAGTAATGTATGGGCACCTAGAGGGGGGGTGAATAGATTCTACGACCAATTTTAATTTTCTTACAAGATTAGGATTGACATAAAGGTAAATTTTCTAGATAGTGCAACTATGGTGAATTTACCTATACGGCAAGTACGGTAATAAATGCAACAAGTACAACAATAAATGCAAGGAAAACACAAGTAGAGGATAAGGGAACGAGATAACCGATAGGAAGCACGCGGAGACACGATGTATTCCCGAGTTCCTCCTTGTTAAGAGAGTACGTCTCGTTGGAGGGGTGTGAGCTCGCCACGAAGGCCTACTCAACACCACAAAGGCCTCACCCTATTCTCCGATGAACCCTGCCACAAAGGCTTAGTCCACCTTCCACTATTGATCCCCTTTGAGGCGGGAATCGAGTCCTTTATAAACAAGTTTGGGGCACACACCCACAACCAAATTGGGGGCTCCCAACAAGCACAAGAATCACCAAGAGAGACAAGATGTCTAGGTTCTCCACAAGAGGAAACCCTAGACTTGTTCCCCTCAAGAAAATGAAGGGGGAAATGAAATCCGGTTGGTGAAGACGTAGATCGGGGCCTTTTCCTTAAATCCTCCAAAGATTAAGGCTTTTGGGTGGAGGGATTTGGAGATCTAGCAAGGTGGGTGAGCTCTAGAAATGGTGAGATCTATTATGGATGAGCTAGCTGGAGGTAGGTGGAGGGGAGGGGGTATTTATACCCCTCATAAAGTTTGGAGCCGTTGGAGACATTTCTGCCAAACTCACACCAGAGACTCTGGTGTAAAGGCCGGAGACTCCGGTCTGAGCTTTTCGTCAGAGCTTCAGTCCGGAGACTCCGAACACATTCCGGTAACACTCCGGTGTGGATCCAGCGGGCGACACCACTTCCTTCAGCTCCTTTTTCTTCAGAGAAACCACCAGTCCGGAGACTCCGGTGTGCGGGACCGGAGACTCCGGTCTTGCCATCTTGCGCCTTGTGGCCTGAGTGTAGAATGTGTCTGGGGTCAATCGATCAGCAAAAGCACCAGTCAGTCCGAAGACTCCGGACAGTCTCCGGTCTGGATACAGCGAGCGACACCAGACAAACTCCTGCGCGAATTCTTCAAAGTTGTGCTTACTCCGGAGACTCTAGTGTTTCTCCGGTAAGTCTCCGGTCTGGGTACAGCGGGCGACAACAGAAATTCCATAGAACACAATCCCACAAATAACTTCACATCGGAGACTCCGGCCTGGAATAAATTCCAACAGAAGTTTTTCCTGGAACTTTGCTTCTTTTTGTATCTCACTATCACCACATCAAATATGTTATTTAGGCCCTGAAAAACATCAACACACTTAAGTATACACATGTTGTTAACAAACACCAAAACAAGATGATTTAAGAGCGTTTGCACTTTCAATCTCCCCCTTTTTGGTGTTTGATGATAACACACATATTTGCAATAAAATTACAGCTAGGCTATGTTTGTAAAAGATAGACGGGCTTTCGAACACTCAAGTAGTGAGCTCCCCCTATGTTTTACAAACAAATCCCTCTAGATCAACTATTAGTAACAATATAAATACATGCATAGATACGATAGATAAAGCAATATTAAGCACAATAGGATAGATAGCTTCACCACATAGTCTCACCACACACATAAATCCATAGTTCACTACGAAATGAAATCAACTATGATAAAGGGAACACAAGCCATAAAAGAAAATCAAGTTCAAAGACTTGTGTTCCGAAGCAAATCAAACCAAAGCAACCCTTGCAAATCCCGGAGAAGACTATAGCTACTTCTCCCCCTTTGGCATCGAGAAACCAAAAAGGGCAAAGAGCACTACACGCACACAAGGAATCAGTCATCCTCCTCATAGTACTTGTCCTCCTATCATCAACGCGGTCCGTGCCTTCTCCATCATATTCTTCATCCTCAACATTGAACTCCTCAAGATCCTCGTCATCTTCTTCCTCAGTTTGCTCCTCAACCTGTTCCTCTTTGTCAGTCATAGGAGCCTTGCCACGGGTGGTAGAAGAGGACGGTGCTGAAGTGACCTCCTCAAAATCACCCCACGGGTAGAGGTGAGTGTTCCAGTTCTCATAGGACTAGGTCACGGACTCGGTAGGAGGAGTACCAACAGGAGGAGTATCCCCAATACCAGCATGGTCCTGGAGCTTGGAGACCATATTCCTCACCAAATAATGTTTCGCTGAAACCATGACAACTTCTTCATCTCATCTTGAGCTTCTTCCTTGCTAGAGAGGCGAGAGGGAGGATCAGCATTCTTCCTTCGAGACCTAGGAGCAGCCTCGGCATCACCCATGGGGGTATCATCATCATCAGGAAGGTGAGAAGATAGCACCTGAAGAGTGCCAACAGCGTGCTCAGTCTCACACACAAGCCCTGGACACTCATCAAGAATAAGCATCATCACATATGGAGCATACACCGGGACCTTCTTGATCTCAATCACTGCAGAATAAATATCCTCCTTGATGAAGTGCATGACATCAATCTCACACCCCTCACCATTTGGACCACCCAAGTGACACTAGAATGCCTGATAGAGAAAGTTCACAAGACCACCACAGATAGCATCCACATTCCCGGCCTTGGGAGCAATGTTGTTGCGGAAGATACGGAGAAGGATGTTGTATACTCTCCTGAGGTCCTTAGCGGTGCCGGTGCTTGATAGCTTCTCATACATAGGAGCCAACCTCTTCTTGTTGTATGCCACGCCATGGATATACATACGTTGACCACAGTTATCACCCCAAGGGTAGCCAAGCAGCTCAACCAACCTGCTGATAGAGGACTCACACTGCTTCGGCCTAGTCATCCAAGTCAAAGTAACATCATCATCATCACCAAAAGTGACAGTGGCAAAGAATTGCTGAACTGCTGAGACATTATACTTCTGCTGAATGCTAACTAGATGCTCAAGTACAAGCTTCATCGTGACCCACACAACCTCCTCAAAGTACTCAGAACCGCCCAGAGCATCCAAGTCAAGAACCTTCTGAGGACAAATAGGCTGCCTGAACATGGAGTAGATCTCCCTCTAAATCAGCTCGGACTCCCTCCTCCAGTAGTGGTTACTCTCAAAAGTGCGGGCCATGGTGAAGAAAGGTCTGGCCCTCATGATCCTGTACCACCTCTTGCTCAAAGACACCACAGAAGTGATCCTATCATACTTGGCCTTCTTCGCCAGTTCACTCTTCTGCCTTGCTTGAGCAGCTGCTTCTTGATGTTGCTCATTCTCAAAGGTCCTCCTCTGACCAAACCTGCCTGTAGCTTCATCGGTGATGTGATAGTTGCGAGAGTGGGTGCGGTATTTCCTTGGCTTGACATTAGGATTTGACGAGGATGACTTATACCTTCCTTTCCCTGAAAGCAAGCACAGCCAAACACAAACCAGAGAGCAACAACAAAAATAGTGAGCATACATGTACAAATGTGGAGGAAGAAACCAACCAGAAGCAATAGAACAAGTTCTGTAGAATTCACACCGGAGTCTCCGTTCTGGCAGACCGGAGTCTCCGGACTGAAAGACTGGAGTCTCTGGACTGTTTCCAGATCTGAGAGGTGAATTCAACACAACTTATTCTAACTGGTTTCTAGATGATTTCTATTGTTGCAAAACATCCTAGGGTGGTTCTAACAACAAGTAGAAAGTGCCAACTCTCCCAAAACAACTATCTAGAACAAGATCTAGATAAAAGCAAGAAAAACAAGAGGGGAGAGGGGGTACCCTTGCCACCCAAGTCTGCCATGGAGGAACCCACGGAGGGGAAATGCGAGGGGGAGTTGAGGGAGGCGGATTCCGGCCGTGGAAACTGGTCGGAGGAGTCCTTGGAGGCGGCGGCGGCGCAGCAACGGTTTTGGGGGTGGGGGAGTGGGGATGAAAACCCTAACTTCCTCGAGCCGCCTCTTTTTATACTGTTGTACCCCACACCGGAGTCTCCAGAAAGGCCGGAGATTCCGGTGTGGCAGACCAGAGTCTCCGGACCACACGCCACAAGACTCTGAGGAAAGTGGGCATGACATGTATGAAGCAGAAAAGAACTTATTTCTTTGGAAATTTTTGGCTTGGGATAGAAAATCAACAGCAGGGAGGGAACTTCATACTCAAGGAAAGCAAGAAAACATTTGAACACCAAAATTTTGAGTATGTTTTCCAAAACGACAAACAACTCTCAACAAGTCAAAATAAGACCAAATAAGAACCAACTCTTCAAAGAAGAGGTTGGTGGCCTAAGCCACCATGTAAGAGATCATGGTATGTCACCGCGAAGATATATCTTGGGTGCATGGCCAACACTCGACATTGGAGCTCACAATTCAACATTAGAAAAGAGAGATAACAATGAATTTTTGCTTTGGGAATAATGAGGGGAGGGAGAATCCAATGTGTTAGGATAACACTCCCCCTATGTCCATGCATACACCTAAACCCAAACACGTCACAACTATAGGGGTGTGTGCAAGATCTTCAAGTCAAGCTCCTAGAATCAATGATGTTTAGTTCATTCCTCAAGAACATGAATTTTGCATCATCGAGCGGCTTCGTAAAGATGTCCATGAGATTATCCTTGGTGGGGACATATGCCAGCTCAATATAACCTCTTGCCACATGATCACGGATGAAATGATGACGAATCTAAATATTCTTCGTTCTTGTGTGTTGCACGGGGTTGTAGGCGATCTTGATGGCACTTTCATTGTCACACATGAGAGGCACCTTATCCAAATGAATGTCATACTCTTTGAGAGTTTGCCTCATCCATAGCAATTGGGTGCAAGCACTTGCGGCGGCCACGTACTCGGCTTCGGCGGTGGAAAGAGATATGCAATTTTGCTTCTTGGAAGACTAACTCACCAAGGACCTACCAAGGAATTGGCAAGCCCCGGAAGTGGACTTCCTATCATCTTGATCACCGGCCCAATCGGAATCCATGTAGCCCTTGAGAGAGAATTGTGCCCCCTTTGGGTACCACAAACCAAACCTTGAGGTATGAACCAAATGCCGAAAAATCCTATGGACCGCCACTAAGTGGCTTTCCTTAGGCGCCGCTTGATACCTTGCACACAAACCTACACTCAAAACGATATCGGGCCTAGATGTACAAAGATAAAGCAAAGAACCAATCATAGAACGATACAACTTTTGGTCCACACCTTTACCATTCGGGTTGCGCTTGAGGTGGCACTTGACTTGCGTAGGAGATGGCTTTATTTTTGCACCTTGGAAATTAAACCTCTTGAGAATTTCTTGGGTATACTTGGCTTGAGAAATGAAAGTCCCACGAGCCAATTGCTTGATCTCAAAACCAAGGAAGAATTTAAGCTCTCCCATCATGTACATCTCAAACCTGTCAGTCATAAGCTTTGAGAACTCATTGTTAAAAGCTTGGTTAGTTGAGCCAAAGATAATATCGTCCACATAGAGTTGGCATATGAAAAGCTCTCCCTTTACCCTCTTTGTGAAAAGGGTGGGGTCGATCTTCCCAACTTCAAAACCACGATCTTCCAACAATTTTCTAAGGTGCTCATACCACGCACGTGGTGCTTGTTTAAGTCCATAGAGCGCCTTATCAAGTTTGTAGACATGGTTAGGAAAGTTGAGATTCTCGAACCCCGGAGGTTTCTTAACATATACCTCCTCTTTTAGTGGACCATTCAAGAAAGCACTTTTGACATCCATTTGTTGCAACTTGAAATTATGCAGATATGCATATGCAAGGAGGATATGGATGGACTCAAGTAGAGCCATGGGAGCATAGGTCTCATCAAAGTCAATGACTTCCACTTGAGTGTAGCCTTGAGCCACCAATATTGCCTTGTTTCTTATGAAAATGCCATGCTCATCTTGCTTGTTCTTGAATATTCACTTTGTGCCAATAACATTATGGAAAACTTTGGGATTCTCAACTAGCTTCCAAACTTTATTGAGCTCAAAGTTATTGAGCTTATTATGCATAGCTTCAACCCAATCAGAGTCCTCAAGAGCTTCAAACACTTTCTTTGGTTCCACCATAGATATGTGAGATTGATGCTCACTAAAATGTGCCAATTGCCTTCTTGTGGATCTTCCAACACTTTGTTGTCTTGAGACTCAATATGCTTTAAAGCTCTTCTTATCCTTCTAGCACGACGGGATTCGATCTCCTCATTATTGCGAGGAGGAATCACTTGATCATCTTGATCATTTGGGTCCCTGTCTTGACCAACTTTTCCTTGATCATCATCATAATCATCATCATCAAAAACTTCTTCAACACTAGCTTCAACTTGAGGAGAGGAGGATGAGGATGGTTGATCTTGGCCTTGACCTTGACTAGCATGAATGATAGGAGTGGTTGCATCTTGCGTAGTAACTTGGTCAATGAGAGGAGGGTCTTCAACATGTTCTTGGTTAGGTGCAACACTTGTCTCCTTGGCTTGTTCTTCTATTGTAGAGGAGGTCTCCACTTGAGTAGAGCATAGTCCTTCTTGAGTCGCCATAAGGTGTCCCTCAATGGGGCGGAAAAATCCCACACCCATCCTTCCTATGGCTTCTTGAGGCATTTCAACATCTACATTAGAAACATGAAATTGCGCCACTTGGGAGCCATCATTTTCCTCGAAAACCACACTACAAGATTCTATGATAATCCGTGAGGCTTTATCAAAGAATCTATAAGTGTGGGATTCGGCACCGTAACCAACAAATATACCCTCAATAGTTTTGGATTGAAATATAGACAACCTAACACCCTTGATCAAATAGAAGCACTTACAACCGAATACATGGAAGTAGGAAACTTTGGGCTTGTTGCCGGTGAGGATATCATATGGAGTCTTGTCCAAGCCCTTGCGGATGTAGAGGCGGTTGGAGGAGTGACATGCGGTAGAAATAGCCTCCGCCCAAACATATTGGGGAGAAGAATACTCTGCCAACATTGTCCTTGCCATATCCAATAGAGTTATATTCTTCCGCTCGGCTACACCATATTTTTAAGGGGTGTAGGTGGAGGAATATTGATGACGAATACCCTCATGACTAAGGAATTCATTCAAACTGTATATCTTGAACTCAGAGCCATTATCACTCCTAATGGCCATGATTTGGACACAATGTTGATATTGCACTTGGTTGGTGAAGTCGATGATAGTTTGTTGGGTCTCACTCTTGCACTTGAAGAAATATACCCAAATGTATCTTGAATAGTCATCGACAATCACCAAGCAATACTTCTTGCCTCCAAGACTTGCCTCGGGCACGACACCAAAGAGATCAACATGGAGAAGCTCCAAGATACTCTTTGATGAGATAATAGTCTTGGCCTTGTGGTAATGTGGGCGGTATCATGCATCTTTCCTTCAACACACGACCTACAAACACGATCTTTGGAAAAGGAAACATTTTATTTTAGTCCGAGGATAAGGCCACCTTTGTGAAAACTTTGCAAAGTTATCATGCTGACATGGGATAAGCGGCGATGCCACAACCACTCCACGCCCGCCTTTCCAAATAGACACATTTATTGAGAGTTGGTAGACCTCGAAAAGTCCACCACGAACAACTCATTTCAACATGTCCGACGTATGCGACATCAAGAGTCTTGCTCCTCAAAATGACCACAATGTTTTCATCAAAGAAGACGGAGAAACCCATGTTCCCAAGAGAACGAACCAAAAGTAAATTGAAACCAAGGGATTCAACAAGCATGACGTCAACGATAGTGATATCCGGAGCAATCACAACCTTGACAAACCCCGATACCTTAGACGAGGATGTGTCTCCATAAGTGACGGTTGCATTAATATTATTTGGGCGCAACTCTGTCACGAGTTCTTTGCTTCCGGTCATATGACTAGTGCATCCACTATCAATTATCCATTTAGACCCACCGGAAGCATAGTACTGCAAGAAATCATTGACTAGAGTTAGGACCCGAGGAGGGTCCCTTCATGTTAGCAACAAGGATCTTTGGAACCCAAATGGTATAGTCAATGTAACCCTCAATAGGACCAACATATTTAGCTTGCACAACCATAATAATCAACATATAAGAAATGGTGTGGATTTTTAGTTCCCGCGGAAATGCTACGAGTAGTGTTGTCCCTCATGACACCACTACTTGAAGAAACATTGTTAGCTTGTGCGAGAGTGCTACGAGTAGTGTTGTCCCTAAAGACAATACCACCCGAAACACCATTGTTGGCCTTCTTCTTTCTCTTCTTGCTCTTCTTATTCTTCTTGGCAACATAGCCAAGACCTTGCTTGCCCACTTGTTGCCTTGGATCACTCATTTGTAGTCTAGCAATAACCACATGAGATCTAGGGGCAACCACTTGTGAGTTAGAGGCCACAACCTTCTCAACTTGAGGGCTCTTTCCCTTGAGCCTTGTTAGCTCATCCTTCAACCTAGCATTTCCCTCAATAATATTTGCATGATCACAAGAAGAAGTGAGGTGCGGGGTTTTTAAGTTGATTAATTTGAGTTTGAAGTTGTTCATTCAACTCTTTGAGGGGAGAATGTTGATTTTCCAAGGCCTTGTGAGCCTTGGTTAGCTTTTCAAACTCCTCGGTTAGTTTACCATGACCAACACTAAACTCAACCTTATCCTTTTTAGCCTTTTTATATTTAGCAATTGCAAGGTCACTTTCCTTAGTGATATTAGAAACAAATTCATTATGTTACTCTTCAATAGATTCAAGTTCCTCCTCAAGAGAAACTCTACCATCATGCTCTTCCTCAAGAGTCATAGAGAGGGATGCTATCTCATCCGCATCCCTTCTTTCAATCTCACCTTTCTTCTCAAGAGCTTTATGGGCCTCTCCCAATTGGCTCATGAGATGATCAAAGTAATTCTTGGTTTCCCCTTGTATGTTAGACATAAAACATTCCAAAGAGAGAATTTCATCTTCTACTCTAAGACTAGCATGATTTTCTAGTTCACTTGGGGTCTTAGAGTTGGGAGAAGATGATACCTCCGAGGCCTTAGCCATGAAGCACTTGGCATTTGGGTGAGGATGATTCTCATTGGGGGATTAAAAGAGAGATGAAGATGATAGAGTAGAAGCAATAGCAAGAGCAGCCACTTCACTTGTGGTTTCTTGTTCTTCTTCATCACTTCCGGAATCATACTCCTCTTGAGTCACTAGCACAAACTTGGTGGGGGACTTCTTGTTGAATGGTTTCTTCTTGAAGTGAGGTTTCTTGTAAGCAACCTTGGACTTTTCCTTGCGAATTACCTTTCCACCATGGAGTTCTCTATTTTCATATGGACACTCCGCAATGAAATGGTGCTTATCTTGACAATTAAAGCAAGACCTCACTCGTTGAGTCCCATCATTGCCATAGCGAGATTTGGTCTTCTCCTCAACATATGCCTTGGACTTGGGGGATTCTTCCAAAACTTTTGCACGGTAAGAGCAATGATATATTTAAGCACGGGATCATATTCTTGATCCTTCAATGGATCCAACTCCTCATGGCACTCTTCTCCATACTCAACCTCCCTTGACACAACCTTGGCCTTCAAAGCAACCGATGCCCCTTTGTGCATTACTATGGCTCGAGCACGGTTGTCAAGAGCATTCTTGGTTTGCACTTGATAGGAGCACACCTCTTGCATAACTTGGGTTGAGGTCAGAGAAGCAAAGTAATGTCTTCCTTGAATGCTCTTCAAGTCCGCGGGATCAAATGGCATGAGAGAAATCATGTACTTCCTCTTGATCCAAGCATCATCAATGTACTTGGCACAAACATTGTGGAATGCGGTGGGAAGAGTCTTGATCCTCCAGTACATGTCTTCATGGCTCTCCCCATCATGCATATAGATACCTTCGGCCTCATTGCTCAAGGCATCATACCTATTCCTTTGCATGCTTTCATTGCCCACAAACATGACGACAAGAGCATCCCATGTTTCCTTGGTGGTGGAATATTGTTGAAGATGAGGCATGTGGTTAGGACCCACGACTTGTTGAAGAATAGACAAGGCGGTGTAGTTGAGTTGACAATCTACGGCTTCTCTTCTTGTCAAGTTCTTGGGGCCATGAGGCTTGTACCCATCACGAGTCACCCTCCAAAGTTCTATATAAGAAGAGTTCAAGTGAGTTTCCATGTAGTATTGCCATTCACAAAAAGAATGTGCATCAATTTTTGGTGGATCTACTTTAGGGATTATATGAGGATGTGGGATGGGAGGATCGGGAGAATAATGTCCTTTGACGGAGTGATATTCTCCATCTCCTTCCGTACCCTTATCGATGGAGTTCTTAGCAGAAGCATCTTTAGATGGATCACCATTATCCCCTTCCTCGGCGCCATCCGGAACTTTGTCCGGAGGAGGTGAAGTAGAGACTTCCGGTTGCTTGGGTTTCATGAATTGCAACATCAGTTGTCGCAATTCATCGATTTTGTTCTCCATGGATAAGGTCAATGAATTTTTCAACTCATTGAGATCATCCATAGAGACATGCACCGCGGAACCGCGGTCTCTGCCTCATCGACCATACTTAACTCTTAGGCGGTTAAGCCCAATACAAGAGACGAGGCTCTGATACCAATTGAAAGTAATGTATGGGTACCTAGAGGGGGGTGAATAGGTGCTACGACCAATTTTAATTTTCTTACAAGATTAGGCTTGATACAAAGGTAAATTTTCTAGATAGTGCAACTATGGTGAATTTACCTATATGGCAAGTACGGTAATAAATGCAACAAGTACAACAATAAATTCAAGTCAAACACAAGTAGAGGATAAGGGAACGAGATAACCGATAGGAAGCACGCGGAGACATGATGTATTCCCGAGTTCCTCCTTGTGAAGGGAGTACGTCTCGTTGGAGGGGTGTAAGCTCGCCACGAAGGTCTACTCAATGCCACAAAGGCCTCACCCTATTCTCCGATGAACCCCACCACAAAGGCCTAGTCCACCTTCCACTATTGATCCCCTTTGAGGCGGGAATTGAGTCATTTACAAACAAGTTTGGGGCACATGTTGGGACGCGTAGAGACAAACAAAACTTTTTCCTACGCGGTACTTCCAAGATCTAGCCGAGGTAGAAGGCCACGATGATTACCACTAGACGCGCGGTTGCGGATTATCGATGAAGCGCGTCGGGGTAGTGCAGTCCATGATCCGATCCAGCCGATCCGATCCCGCGAACGTCGAAGTGCTGAACGTACAGCACCTCTGCCGGTATCCACACGTACGAGGAGGAGATCCGACGGCGGACTGCTAGGTCCGGTGCGACGGCTGGACTGAGTGGGGCTAGGGTTCCTAACGCATGGGAGTGGACTAACTTGCCCGCTGGGCAACCTGCGCCCCTCTTTATATAGCGAATGGTATTGGGCTTCACAACACTTGTGGACCATTCCCTCTATGAGTCCGACTCACAAACTCAGTCCATTTCCGGTTCGGGTCCAACCCGACCAATACTTGCTCCCGCTCTTAAGTGTGCGACCCTGCAGGCTCATGGCGACTTGGACACGATTAGAGTCCGACTCTTAATCGATCAATCGGTAGCGGCTCCTAGCAGAACGTGCCGACTCCCAAGTCCCATTGAGTCATGACGACATACCTTCCAATGTGATTTACATCTTAGTCCCTTTTGCCTCACGATATACCTTGTCGAACTATAGGCGATTTATCATCATCCCTTAAATAGTTCGACTCTCTTCTCGATCCATGATATGTGATTCATCTGACTAACTCTTAGTCAACAGACACAGTTAACACTTAACTGAGTCGCGCATGGCCATGCTTCCTGAATCATATCACTCGAGAGGGCCCAGATAATATCTCTCCATTTGGAGGGGCAAAATCCCATCTTGATTATCCACATCACGCAGCTTGTTTCTCATTCGACCCGAACTCTGCCTTTATAACTGCCTTGTCATAGAGCAGCGTTTAACAGAACCTAAGTCGGTGATCCACAACTCGGATTGTGCGATAACCTCAGGTCTAAGGATTACATTGATTGAGACATGCAAATGACGACTTGCTCGTTGCATCTCAATGTGGGTCAGTCCGACTTGCTAAACTCTTTAGCCCAGTCCGTGATCGTTGGAATAGCATCACCATGCCCATGACAAGTGGAACCATGTCATCAGCCAACACTCACAATAGTCTACGGTGTGTGTCCAGCACAACCTTAATGACCAAGGACAATCTAGTATGAACAACATGAATATATAGTTCCACAATCGAATCACATATTCAATGACATATATCAGATGTTCAAAACAAGGACAACTTAATAACTTTATGAATACATTGGGAATTACATCATCCATGATTGCCTCTAGGGCATATTCCCAACAGCACACACCCACAACCAAATTGGGGGCTCCTAACAATCACAAGAATCAACAAGAGAGACAAGATGTCTACGTTCTCCACAAGAGAAAACCTTAGACTTGTTCCCCTCAAGCAAATGAAGGGGGAAATGAAATCTGGTTGGTGAAGACGTAGATCGGGGCCTTCTCCTTCAATCCTCCAAAGATAAAAGATTTTGGGTGGAGGGATTTGGAGATCTAGCAAGGTGGGTGAGTGATACGTCTCCAACATATCTATAATTTCTGATGCTCCATGATAATATTATGCCAATTGCTACATGATAATATTATGTCATTTTTACACGTTTTCTGGGACTAACATATTAACAATATGCCAAGTGCCAGTTCCCTGTTTTCTTATGTTTTTTATTTTAGAAAAGTTGTTCTGTAAATATTCTCGTAATTGGACCCCACAAAGGCCGAAGTTCCTATTTTCCCCGGAAACATCCAGAAGACCGAAGAGGGGCACCAGGGGGCCCACACCATGGGGTGGCGCCCCCCTTGGCCGCGCCAAGGGGTGGTGTGGGGCCCCTAGGGATCCACCACCTCTTCCCTTTCGCCTATTTATTCCCCCCGGATGGAAAACCCTAGAGACCTGATCAAATATCCCCTAAAAGATCCACAGCCGCCGTCATCGTCAACCCTAGATCAGGGGGATTCTGAAGCTGTCTCCCGACACCCTGCCGGAGAGGAGATCATCACCAGAGGCCTCTTCATCACCATGCCCGCCTCCGGAGTGATGTGTGAGTAGTTCATCCTTGGACTACGGATCCATAGCACTAGCTAGATGGTTGTCTTATCCTCCTATGCCTCAATGTTTAGATCTCGTGAGCTGCCTAACATGATCGAGATTGTTGGGATCTGATGAATATTGAACTTATGTCAATTTGATTATAGTCTTTTATTTCATATGTTATTTGTAATCTTGCATGCTTTCCGTTGCTAGTGGTGCTCTGTCCAAGTAGTTGCTAGTGACTCCAAGAGGGAGTATTTATGCTTGTTAGTGGGTTCATGCCTCCTTTTCGCCTGTGCTCGAGTGACAGAAACGTGACGGGGGAGGATGTGTTGTTGCCACTAGGGAGAAAACAATGGTGTGAGTGCCCGCGTGCACAATCATTGCTTACATTACACACATTGCTTAATGCGATTATCTGTTGCTTGCAACTTAATACCTAAGGGGGTTCGGATGATAACCTGAGGGTGGATTATTAGTCATAGATGCAATTGGATTACAGTCTATGTATATTGTTGTAATGCCCGCACTAAATATCATAGTAGTCTTCATGTCATGATGTGCACTATGGTGCAACCTTTATTTGTCAATTGCCTAGATGTTAAACAAACCACTACAATTTTCTTACACTGTGAACCTATGAACCCCGGTCCATTTTCTTACACTGTTAAACAAACCACTACAATTTCCTGCTTTCTTTACTTACTGCAAGCATACATTATTTTCCACACTATACGTCTAATCTTTGTTTTCAGCAAGACCGGTGAGATTGACAACCTCACTGTACCGCTGGGATAAAGAATTTTGGTTGTGTTGTGTGCAGGTTCCGCGTTGTTGGTGACACCGGTGAGCCATCACCACTGTCAGTGGCATCAACCTTATGAAGATCCTCTTTCTCCTACTGGATTGATAACCTTGGTTCTTAACTGAGGGAAATTCTTACTGCTGCACTGATCATACCCTCCTCTTGGGGTTCCTAACACGCTATCAAGGTATCATTGAGGCGTAGCATCAAGGAAATTTATGGCGCCGTTGACGGGGAGAAAGAAGTCTTCTATCAAGGGGGATCTCTCACTCTCAACCTCTTTACTTTGTTTCTTTTCTTGTTTTTATTTTTGTCTTGTTTTGCTTCTTCATATCAAAAACACAAAAAAATTAGTTTAGTTCATAGCTGTTATTTATTTGCTTGTTTTTATTTTGCGAAAATGAGTTCCTCTGAGAATACTAAGTTGTGTGACTTCACTAGAACAAACAACAATGATTTTATTTCCACACCTATTGCTCCACCTGCTCCTACTGCTGCTTTCTATGAAATTAAACCTGCTTTATTAAATCTTGTTATGAAAGAGCAATTTTCTGGTGTTAGTACTAATGATGTTGCTGCTCACCTTAATAATTTTGTTGAACTATGTGAGATGCAAAAATATAAAGATGTGGATGGAGATATTATTAAACTGACATTATTTCCTTTCTCTTTGAGAGGAAGAGCTAAAGAATGGTTGCTATCTTTGCCTAGAAATAGTATTGATTCATGGACTAAGTGTAAAGATGCTTTCATTGGAAAAATATTATCCTCCTGCTAAGATTATATCCCTGAGAAGTGATATAATGAATTTTAAACAATTTGATAATGAACATGTTGCTAAAGCTTGGGAAAGAATGAAAACTATGATGAAGAATTGTCCCACTCATGGACTGATTACTTGGATGATTATACAAACCTTTTATGTAGGACAGAATTTATCCTCAAGGAACCTATTGGATTCAGCTGCTGGAGGTACCTTTATGTCCATGACTTTGGGCAATGCAACAAAGCTTCTTGATGATAAATTATTCTGTTGAGGAAACCTCCTCTTTGAGTGAAAGGCTTGATGTTATTATGTCTATGCTTGTTAATGGTAAAGCTCAAGTTGATCCAAATAATGTTACTTTAGCCTCTTTAGTTGCTAAAGAAGAGCATGTTGATGTGAACTTTATTAGAAATAATAATTTTAACAACAATGCTTATAGAAATAATATTGGTGGAAACAATTATAAGACCTATCCTCCTAATAATGGTTATGGTAATTCTTATGGAAATTTCTACAATAATAATAAAAGCTCTACCTCTGATCTTGAAAACATGCTTAGAGAATTTATCAGCACACAAACTGCTTTTAATAAATCTGTTGAGGAAAAGCTTGGTAAAATAGATGTTCTTGCCTCTAAAGTAGATAGCCTAGCTATTGATGTTGATTTTCTAAAACTGAAGGTTTTTCCACATGATGTTAAATAAAGTAAAACTTTGAATTCCATCCAAGTTCAAATTGATGAAAATGTTAGGTTGATGGCTGAATTACGTGCTAGGTGGGAAAGAGAAGATGAATTGGCTAAAAAGAATAATATTGCTAGAGTTTGCACTATCACCGCCACTAGTAAAACTGAAGCTCCAAGTGCTAGTAAACCTCCTACTATCAATGGTAAAGTAGTTGGTGTTAACAAAGTCTCCACCCCTTTGATGAAACGTGCTAAATTGCCTCAAGTTACTGAAATTGCTTCTGATAAAAGTGCTGAATTTTTTAGAGATGTGGGAGATAACGGTCCCATTACTTTTGATGATAATAATATAGATTTTGATGATTGCAATATTTCTGAAGTTATTATGTTCCTACAGAATCTTGCTAGAAGTCCCAATGCTAGTGCCATGAATATGACCTTTACTAAACATATTACCAATGCTCACATGAAAGTTAGACAGGAAAAGCTGAAACTTGAAACATCTATCCCTAGGAAATTAGATGATGGTTGGGAGCCCATCATTAATATAAAAGTAAATGATTTTGATTGCAATGCTTTGTGTGATCTTGGTGCTAGTATCTCTGTTATGCCTAAAAAGCTTTATGATATTCTTGATCTACCACCGTTGGAACACTGTTATTTGGATGTTCATGTTGCTGATAATGCTAAGAAGAAACCTTTAGATAGAACTGATGATGTTCTTATTATGGTTAATAATAACCTTGTACCTGTTGATTTTGTTGTTATGAACATTGAATGCAATGCTTCTTGTCCTATTGTTTTGGGAAGACCTTTTGTTAGAACTGTTGATGCTATTATTGATATGATAGAGGAGAGTATTAAATATCGATTCCCACTCAAGAAAGGTATGGAACACTTTCCTAGAAACAGAATGAAGCTACCTTTTGACTCTATTATTAGAGAAAGTTATGATGTTGATGCTTCTTCACTTGAAAATACTTGAGTTGCTTTCTATGCCTAGCTGAAAGGCGTTAAAGAAAAGCGCTACCGGGAGACAACCCGTATTATTTCTCCGTTTTCAACCTGTTTTCCTTCGTTTTCTTTTGTTTTCTTTGCACCTGGGTGTTGTCTATTTCCTTAGCAATCCCTCTGTATCTTTTCTTCTGTGTTTTTGCTGAGCCAAGTAAAACCTCTAGTGGAAAGTTGGGGCTATATTTCGGATTTCTGCGCAGGAAACAGATTTATGCTGTCCACTGTTTATTCCGTATAAAATCACAGAAAATTCAAAATTACCTGAATTTTTTGTTCGTAATCCTGGGATGTATACGCAACTTTTCTTAGTTGATCACTTTTTTATTTGAGTAACAGAAGATTTTCGAAAAAAATCATCTTTACCTGTTGTCCTGTTTTGGAAGATTTCTGCCAATAATTGCATTTGCATCTTAATCTCTTTCTTTTGGTGTTCTTTTGAGAAAAAGAGTTTTAAAAGAAGTTGTGACGGTAGCTAATGTGTTTTTGAGTGTTAGTCTTGTGTTGAAACTGAACCATGTGAATTTATTATTTCGATTGCACTAACGTTGCTAATGAAGATTGTGAGAAGTTTGGTGTGAAGGAAGTTTTCAAGGCATCCCCTTCTTCATCAACAAATTATCAGGTCACTTCTAGTGAAACTATATTTTTATTCGATCACATCTTATGTGCTTTACTTGGAGCGTCTTTTATTTTTTCTTGCAGTTTATTTTTATTTTTGCAATAAGCTTGGTTGGACCCTAGCATTCTTTTATTGGAGAGTGACACGATCCACTTTTTCATGGGAATACTTTGTATTCTTAATTTTTGTCTAGCTGCTGCATTTATTTAGCTCCTGTTTTGCATGCAACTCTTATCAGAGCTGATAGTTTTAGTAGTGTTATGTGAGTTCTATCATGTTTGCTTGTTGTATCATGAAGAATATTTTTGTTAAAACATATCTTGTATGGTTCTTGTTGGGAGAAGAAACTGCTGCTTAAAATAGAATTTTTATTGGTGCAAGTAGAAGCTTGTATAGACTGTGGCTAGAAATTTTTCGTATCATGCTAGATGTTATTTTAGTTTTAAAGCATTGTGGTTACTGAGTAGCATGATTAGCCTCAAATAGCTGAGAGTGTTTAATGTGCCATTGAAAGATTCATGAGTTGTTCCTGTCATAGTAAAGCATAAATTTATGGTATTCTTTTTCGAATGTTTTTTTGGGTTGACTTGGCGCATGCTCACACCATGTTTATGACTATGAACCAGTCACTAATAGCCTCTATGATCATTTAGTTTTGGAACTTGTGATACCTCTTACGCTTTAATTAATGATGTTTATGTCGCTATGCATGATTATGGCTCTTATGCTCTCTTGATTTATCGCTCCCAGTCTTATGCTAGCCTCAACCTATACTGAGTATGAGCTCTACTCGTGCATCCAACTCCATAAAACCAAGTTTTCCCATTGTGTCCACCATACCTACCTACATGTGGTATTTAACCGCCACTCTAAGTAAATTGCTCATGTTTTACCTTTAAAACCTTCAAAATTACTCCTGCTTTATGTTCATGTTTTTGCTCATGAGGACGTCAATAGAGAATCTTTATCTCACTTGTTGATTGGATTTCACACCCTGGACTAGTGGCTTCATCCGCTTATCCAAATGATAGAACAACTGGCAACATGGTGCCCAGTCCCAAATTAATACACACAAAATCTCTTCACTATTTTTGCCCGTGATTTATCAGTCAAAGCATAATTGTGTAAACAAAAGAGAAAGAGGGATGACCTTCTACCCAGATGCGTTCTTCATATGGGAGCCGCTCTTGTGAATCCAGTTGGCTTGTGACATACTGTATTTTCTGTTTACCATTCGTTGACATTAGCATACATCTTACAAAATATAGACACTCCTCCATGGTATGTGATTGTTGGCACGCACCCGAGGATTCGGTTAGCCAAGGTTTGTGAAAGATGGATGGGGGAGTGTCAAACTTTTAATACCTCTGTTTACTAAAATAAAAAGCTCTGGCACATGAGTGATCCCTGCTTCCCTCTACGAAGGGCCTTTCTTTTACTTTTATGTTGAGTCTCCATCTTCTAACTTTATGCACAGTTGAGAGAGCATTTTTGCCATTCTGAGTTTTATGTGCATTTGTCCCAAAAACATTATTAATTGATTCACGATGTGTTATTATTTGTTCTCAAATTATTTTATCTAGTCTTCCTCATGAACTTTGAAGGTGTCTGGCATTTATGTTTTGCCCCACTCCTAAGGACTAGCAAAATATCACTTTGCCATGCTTTCTCTATACCTGAAACAAACATATATCTTTCTTTGCATTGTTATTCATGACCTTTTATTTGAGATACTTCTCATGCTAAAAAGTGATTGCTATGCTTTATTATTCAAGTTCTATTTATCATGTTTGTGTTAAAAGTTCTATGATCTCAGCTTACATATGCTTTTACATTTTGATGATCAAGTTTATGTTAGTAGCATGTCACCTCAGAAATTATTGTTTTATTGTTTACCTACTCGAGGACGAGTAGGAACTAAGCTTGGGGATGCTTGATACGTCTCCAATGTATCTATAATTTATGTTGCTCCATGATAATATTATGCCAATTGCTACATGTTTTCTCCCTTGTGTATGTCATTTTTACACGTTTTTCGGGGCTAACCTATTAACAAGATGCCAAGTGCCAGTTCCCTGTTTTCTGCTGTTTTTTATTTCAGAAAAGTTGTTCTGGAAATATTCTCGTAATTGGACCCCACAAAGCCCGAAGTTCCTATTTTCCCCGGAAGCATCCAGAAGACCGAAGAGGAGTCGAAGAGGGGCACCAGGGGGCCCACACCATGGGGTGGCGCGCCCCCCTTGGCTGCACCAGGGGTGGTGTGGGGTCCCCAGGGATCCACCGCCTCTGCCTTTTCGCCTATTTGTTCCGCCCAGATGGAAAACCCTAGAGACCTGATCAAATATCCCCGAAAAGTTCCACAGCTGCCGTCATCGTCAACCCTAGATCAGGGGGGTTCTGAAGCTGCCTCCCGGCACCCTGCTGGAGAGGAGATCATCACCGGAGGCCTCTGCATCACCATGCCCGCCTCCGGAGTGATGCGTGAGTAGTAATCCTTGGACTAAGGGTCCATAGCAGTAGCTATGTAACATCCCAGGATTTTGAAAATTTTGAAAAATTCAAAACCATCATGCATTCATGAACATAATAGCATACTTGCACTTTGATTGCATAAAAATTTGGTTTTAATTTGCTAAACACAAAATTTTAGGTATTATTACCTATTAAAGCACATTTTGGATTTAATTTTTTTCTAAAGTACCAAAAGGTTCCTTATTTCCTAAGCTTTTCAAAACATATTTTTGTGTATTTTTCAGAATTGCTTTGATGGGGTTTTGAATTGATTTTGAACCTATTTATTTAAAAAAACTGAAAAGAGAGAAATAAAAGGAAAAAACAAACAGAAAACGCATCACATCAGCCCTCTCCTCTCTCCCCGCGCGCGCGCCGCACAGAAAGCGGGCCAGCCCACGAAGGCGCCCAACCCACTCCCGCACCCTTCCCTCTCTGTCATCTGGGCCCTGCCCGTGACGTGATCATGACGCCGCGCTGACGTTACCGCTTCGTCGTCCCGGAGACGGACTCCGTCTCCCGCTCGATCTCTCCGCCGCCTTGGACTCCCTCGCGGACACGACCTCGCCACCGCCTCCCTGCCCCTCTCCCACGTCTCCTCCCTTCATATAAGGACACCCGAGGTCCTCGCTCTCCCCCACACCTCGAATCTTCCCTCGAAACCCTAGCTCGCCTCCTCGGAATATTCCGCCGCCGTCGCCATTGGAGAAGCTCCCGGGAAGCCCTCGCTGTCGCCGTTATGAGCCACGGAAGAAGAAGACAAGGAGACGAGGAGGTTCGAATCGAGGAGTAGAAGCCGCCGCCGTGCTCTCCATCGCCGGAAGCGAACGGGAACGTCCACGCCGTCCCCACCCAAGCTCGCCGTCGACGTTCGCCACGCCAATTCCGGTGAGTATCGCCGCACCCTCGAGAGCCGATCGATCTAATCTACGGCCCAGATTAGAAGTCGCAGCGAATCGGTACGGGAGATCCTGGCCACCCGTTGCTCATTAGATCCAACGCCCCACAGCGCCGATCCGCGCGGAAAGCCCCCAACCAATCACAGCGCTTCGTTTACCTCGCTCCGGATCGATCACGTTTTTAGTTAAAACAGAAATAAAACAGATTTGTTTCAAAACTTCAAAAAATCAAATCTCGAGTTCTATTTATCCAAATTCAATGATTTTGGACGTTTTGAAATCAGCATAATGTGTAAATTAATCTAGGCTATTCAAATTTCAAAATTGAATCGTGCACTCACATGTTATTTGTAGATCTCTATTAATCACTAATTTGGGCATAACTTTTAATCTACAAATCCTTTTTTAGGTGAAATCAATTGCTATGGTTTTGTTTTGATGTCCTCTATCCAGTTGATGTGTTGGAAAAATTATTTATACAACTTTCTAACAGAAACACTTTTAATGTTGATATTTGCCTATAATAAAACCCTAGTAATACTAATAGTTATAATTTGATAATAAATTTGTTTTGCATGCATCATAACCATGTTATTAACACCAGAGAACATATTTGTTAGTAATTATTGCTAGTTGTGAATTTTGTGCATTAATTTGATCATGGCATAACATGCATACATATTTTTGTATTGTTTTCTATGTTATGCTTGTTTTGTATGTTTATGTGTGGCTTGTTTTGCTTGTTTAGATTGTGAAGAGGAGCAAGTCTACTCTTGTTGCTGTTATTCTTGTTGTGATTGTTCATCCTATTGCCAAGGCAAGTGAAACACCATCAAATCTCCCATATTTTCACTATGCATTACTAGTGTTTTTGAGTAGTATGCATGATAGGGAATTTTACTAAGTTATTATTATGCTATGCAAAATCGCAAGTAGTGTGTAGCCATCCTTTAGAATTTTTATTTTGGAGACTTATACTTAGTTGATGCTTAGCCTTGCTACAAATTTGTTTTACTCAATGTTGTGAAAAATTCTAAATATAAATTTCAATGAACCACCTGGGTGGATTTGGTTGTTTGGTTCATGAGAGTTGAGTGTCGCCCCGAGGGGTGTTCACTTGTGGATTGCCACCCAGGAAACAAAGAGATTACCAAGTCCTCTAAGTTTAGTAGATTTTCGTGCAGCCCTTTGACATATGGGCTCTGTCTTGATCAACTAAGTTGTGAGAGTTCAGCCCATGCTTGACATGAAGATGTAGCAGAATTATAGGTGGAACAGGTCTTGCTGATTGGGTTGAATTCTTGCTTCCGAAAGATCTTGTCTCAATTCTCTCCTTTCCATGATGCACTCCGGGTGTATAGGATGTTTGGGCTAATTGAAGACAAAGGGTGAAAGTGCACAACCTCTGCAGAGTTAGAAACTATGATCATAGCCGTGTTCCCGGTAAAGGACGACTTCGAGCAGCTCGACAAGGATGGACAGAAGAATCTCAACACCGTTTTGAAGAAGTAAAATTTGGCTAAGGAAATATTAGTTGTGGTGCTCATGGGTGTGTCCCATGGTGCCAATCTTTGAAAGAGAACTCTTTTTCAAAAGTGTTAGGGAAAAACTTGCTTTTTGCAAATAGCCTAAACTCCACCAAGCCAGATATGCATGTAGTTTAGACTTGCCATTTTATATCCACCATAGTGTCATTTGCCAGTACATTGTTTTTACCGAATCTCCTTCGGGGGCTGCATATTCCAACGCGCAGGAAGTTCTGAGGATGAGGTTTGATCAAGTGCTTGGACTCGAGTCTACACCCAACATGTAATACCAGTGGCGCATGATTGAAGATGGAGGCTCATTGCTATCTTTATTTCTGCTGTTTAGAACTCTGAGTTTTGCTAGTCTTTAAAGACTATGCACTTTGTAATAAAGCTATACTTGGCTATTCTGGATCTTTTGTAATAAATTTTTGATACTTCGGCAATGATACTTTACATTTTGTTCTGTGGTGCTAGCATTGATCCAGGGACTAGCACTTAACACAGTAGTTCTTACATTATTAAATGTGAGGGCGCTACAAGCTAGATGGTTGTCTTCTCCTCCTATGCCTCAATGTTTAGATCTCGTGAGCTGCCTAACATGATCGAGATTGTTCTTATGTAACTCTATGTGTTGTGTTTGCTGGGATCCGATGAATATTTAACTTATGCCAAGTTGATTATAGTATTTTATTGCATATGTTATTTGTGATCTTGCATGCTTTCCATTGCTAGTGGTGCTCTGGCCAAGTAGTTTCCAGTGGCTCTAGGAGGGAGTATTTATGCTTGATAGTCGGTTCATGCCTCCTTTTCGCCTGTGCTCGAGTGACGGAAACGTGACGGGGGAGGATGTGATGTTACCACTAGGGAGAAAACAGCAGTGTGAGTGCCCGCGTGAACAATCAATGCTTACATTATACACATTGCTTAATGCGATTATCTGTTGCTTGCAACTTAATACCTAAGGGGGTTCGGCTCATAACCTGAGGGTGGATTATTAGTCATAGATGCAGTTGGATTATGGTCTATGTATATTGTTGTATTGCCCGCACTACATATCATAGTAGTCATCATGTCATGATGTGCACTACAGTGCAACCTTTATTTGTCAATTGCCTAGCTGTAATTTGTTCACCCATCATGCTATCTTTTATGGAGAGACACCGCTAGTGAACCTATGAACCCCGGTCCATTTTCTTACAGTGTTAAAAAAACCACTACAATTTCTTGCTTTCTTTACTTACTGCAAGCATACATTATTTTCCACACTATACGTCTAATTTTTGTTTTCAGCAAGACCGGTCAGATTGATAACCTCACTGTACCGTTGGGACAAAGTATTTTGGTTGTGTTGTGTGCAGGTTCCGCGTTGTTGCTGACACTGGTGAGCCATCACCACCATCAGTGGCATCAACCTTCCGAAGATCCTCTTTGACGAAGGGATGGATCTTAGATCCTACGGATAAGGACACCACGTCTCAGGCCCAACGTCAAGGCCCACGAAGGGAAGCCCTTAAGAGTGTTCCAGGAGGCCTACATGAAGCCCACCCGCAATACCTTGCAGGCTAAGTTAGGAAACATGTACCGACTTAGGGTTAGAGTTCGAGTCCTCCCCGGGTAGGGTTTGAGACCTGACAACCTATATAAGGCCAGGAGAACCACCGGAGGAGGACCAAGCAATACCGCACCACCAAAGTCTTAAGCTCGAGATTGTACTCTCGACTTGAGAGATCATCTTTGTAACCGATCTACTCAATAATACAGATCGACAGAGGCAGGAGTAAGGGTTTTACCTCTACGAGGGCCCCGAACCTGGGTAAATTGTGCCCCCTGTCTAGCCGACGATCGCCACCAGGGCTCATGGGTTCTCCTATTCGAAACCCGATAGGTTCACCTGAGGGATTTGCCGAGCAACAGATTCGACAATTGGCGCCGTCTGTGGGAACGGCGGGCGCTGGATCTCCGGCATCTTCGGCTTCATCGATAACCAACTCACAGTGGAAACCCTCGACTACGGCTCCAACCAATCCCATCCGGATCGGATCTGTCGTGGTCACCCCTCACTCGCCGGAATCACGCCTGGTATTCAGCGATTTGGAAAGGAGCGTCACCTTGACGTTCGGAAGCCTGAAGTTCGTAACCAACAGGGACGGGATCCTCCACTTCCCTGAGGAATCAAGATCTGAGTCAGAAGCTGTCGACTCGCGCCCCTACCTGGAGAAAAGCGGCGAGTCCGTCCGTTTCAACACCAACGACTACCACACCCTCTCGACAGAGGAACCTTCCCGAGTCCAGAAAGCTTTCCGTACCACGCCTAGGACGCACGAGCCTCGACTGGCTCAAGTCTGCATGGCAGGATCGGAATTACCCCCGGAAACAGAACATAGTGCGGCGGAACGCACTGAGATTGGCATTTCGCGGGAGGCCTGGGATCGAGCCAAGGAAGCTATGCGAACCAGCAAACCACCCGCAGCTGAAGCGCCACACGAGGACATGATCGCCTACCACTACCATCTAGTGAGAGCGGCCACAACCATCAAAGAAGCTCGGATAGATCTGGCCCGTCGAAAAAGAGCGGCGGATGAATCGAGTCAACGACGAGCTGAGCTATCCCTAACACCCTCGGTCGGAACCCGACCCACGAGGAGGGGATACGCGTCAACATCCAGGGACGTCGAGTCCTTAGGCGGAGCCAGCAGATCGATCGCACCTTCTCTGATGCAGGTCGATGAAGATGGGAACGTCTACCCGCAAACTCCTGCCGCCGATGTCCTAGCCGCAGCAACTTACATGCAGATGAACCAACCGATGGAAAGCGATCCTCGAGCAGAATAGTACAAGCAGGTGCGCAAGGGACTAGGTTTGGCAGCCGCGAGGCTCGCCTCCTATGACCGCCAGAAGGCTGCCGAACAGCTATAAAAGGAAAAAGAAAAAGAGACATCGCGCAAGCGTAGGAGCGCTTCGCCTAGAAGAGACAAATCGCCTCGCTGCGGTCGAGGAAAAGAAGCTCGGAGACGCGGCGATAGTCGAAGCAGCAGTGAAGGTAGCCCGAGAAACAAAAGCTCGCGACGTCATAGCAGCCGCTCGCGGAATCGCAGCAAAGAGCCAAGGAAAGAAGCTGATCGCGACCAGACAGGATATAACGCGCGGTCAGACATCGCACAAAACAAGGTGGACAAGGCAAGAGCCGCAAGGAACCGCGCGCGCTCCTCATCCAGTTCCTCGGATGACGAGGCCTGCGGCGCGCTGTGTTTCGCTCGCAGCATCCGCGAGGCACCCCTGCCCAAGAGATTCAAGCTCAGCACAGAAGTCACGAAATACGATGGTTCACTCGAGCCTTTGACGTGGCTAAACGATTACCTCACGGCAGTAAAATACCAACGTGGGAATAAAAACACGGCTATGCAGTATCTCAACCTGCACTTGGTCGGCGCGGCACGCAGCTGGCTGGAAGCAAGGCCAAGATCTTGTTACGCATCATGGGATGACCTACACCACGATTTCTGCAAAAACTTCCAGTCCACCTACAAAAGACCAGCGACCATTGAAGAACTGCGAGCCTGCAAACAGAAGAGCGGAGAGTCCACCCGCGAATATATTCAGCGATGGACAACGCTCAAGAACACCGCAGGAAACATCTCAGAAGAAGTAGCGGTTGAAGCCTTCGCGAAAGGTGCCTGACGAACTGCTTTCAGAGAAGAATTAGGCCGAGCAGCGCCCAAAACTATCGGGGAATTGATGATCATAGCCGACAAATGGGCTAATGGAGAAGACGCAGTGCGCAACGAGAGAGCGTCATCGCATGCGCCGAAGGAAAAGGAGGAAATACTACGATCACGAGGATCGCAAAGAGATGGTAGCAGCGGAATTCACGCGAAGTCGCGATACTAGACGCCGTGGAAATCGCGAGTGGAGACCAAAGGCTGAGGACAAAACTCCCGAGGAGGACCTCGATGCGTACTACTCGCTACATCTATTTACAGATAAGCGCACGGGCAAAACTAAGGCAACACACCTTCTCAAGGACTGCCGAAAGTTTATCGAAATCAGTGAGGCCTTCTCGAAGAAAAATAGATCAGCAACCAATCAAAATTACCCGCCACTTCCGGGAGCAGGACACCAAGGATTCCAGCCGCCACAACCCCCTACCTCCACCAGCAAATCCAAACATGGCGTTAGCCGCATTACCTGCGCCACCTGCGCAAAACACCGGAGCCAACGCGTACCCGAACCCGGCAGGACTACTAGGAATGATCCAGAAAGTCTGTCCATCCCGCAGAGCTCAGAAGATAAACACAAGGCAGTTATGCATGGCTGTGTAGACCCCGCCAACAAGGCCCGAATACCTGAAGATGGCGGACCAACCGATCACATTTTCAATAGAAGATCACCCACCACGAGTCTATCGACCAGGACACGCCTCCCTCGTAATCCAAGCTCAGATTGGTAACTACGAACTGGCCCGCGTATTTATGGATGGTGGCAGCGGCATCAACATTATCTACGCGGATACGCTCCGTCGGATGAACATGAACCTGGACGGCCTTGCGGAATCAGAAACATCCTTCCACGGGATAGTTCCGGGAAAGGCGATCCGTCCACTCAGAACAATTAACCTAGAGGTTGTGTTGGGCAATCGACGAAACTACAGAAGAGAATTCCTCGACTTCGAAGTGGTCGACTGGCCCTCACAGTACCACGCCATTCTTGGTCGAACAACGTTCGCCAGATTCATGGCAGTACCACACTACGCGTACCTGAAGCTTAAGCTACCCGGAGAATATGGTGTAATCACCATCGACGGAGATTTCCAGAAGTCCAACAAATGCGACATCAAGTTCAAGGAAATCGCAAAATCCTTCGGGATGCAGGAAGAACTGCAGGAGCTGGCAAAGACCACGGACCACTCCGTGATGCCCCTCACAAAGAAAAACGTGCCGGAATTGGATTCAGCACAAACATCGACACCCGAAAGCATCAGGTGCACCCGACGGATTCTGTCTCAACTACCCTCTCGCCAGCATAGGAAAGCGCGCTCGTCGAACACCTCCATGAGTACTGGGAAATTTTTGCTTGGCAGCCTTCAGACATGCCAGGAATACCCAGGGAGTTCGCCGAGCACTCACTCGAAGTCTTCAAAGACGCAAAACCCATCAAGCAGACCACTCGACGGTTTTCAGAACCCAAGCAGAAAGCGCTTGGAGAAGAAGTAAACAGATTGCTGACAGCAAAATTCATCAGAGAGATCAAGATATCCACCTGGTTAGCAAACCCGGTGCTGGTTCCAAAGAAGAACACCGACATCCTCCGAGTATGCATTGACTACACGTCATTAAATAAGCACTGCCCCAAGGATAATTTTCCCCTCCCGCGAATCGACCAGATCGTGGATTCTACTGCGGGTTGTCAACGCCTTTCTTTCCTGGACGCCTACTCGGGATATAATCAGATCCGGATGAAGAAGGAAGACGAGAAAAAGACAGTATTCATCACGCCACACGGTGTGTACTGCTACACGACAATGCTTTTCGGGCTCAAAAACGCAGGTGCAACGTATCAGCGCTGCATGCAAAAATACCTCGCCAAGCTCATTGGCAAGAACGTACAAGTGTACGTTGACGACATCGTCATCAAGACTCGAGTTGAGGATACACTCCTCGAGGACATTAGGGAAACATTTGACGCCCTCAACACATACAGGATCAAGCTCAATCCGACAAAATGCGTCTTCGGCGTCCCAGCAGGAAAACTACTCGGGTACCTGGTATCCGCCAAAGGCATTGAAGCCAACCCGGAGAAAATACAAGCAATCTTGACAATGAAGGAGCCAACCAATCTACGCGGAGTCCAGCAGCTCGCCGGGCGACTAGCCGCCTTGAGCAGGTTTATCGCGCGATTGGGCGAGCAAGCATTACCCTTCTACAAGCTGCTGAAGAAGACAGATAAGTTCGAGTGGACACCAGAAGCTAAGCAGGCATTCGCAGACTTGAAGCGATCATTGCAAAGCAAGCGCATCCTTGCAACACCGCAAGAGAGGGAGCCATTATACCTATACCTAGCCACGACAAACCAGGTCATCAGCACAGCAATTGTAATCGAACGACCTGAGGAAGGCAAGGCATACGGGGTCCAGCGACCAATCTACTACATCAGTGAAGTGCTCTCGCCATGCAAGCAACGATACCCTCACTATCAGAAACTCGCCTATGGAGTTGTTCTCACGGCTCGAAAGCTCAAGCACTACTTCCAGGAACACACCATAACAGTGGTTAACGATGCGTCACTCGTCACAATCATGAACAACTGTAACACCTGGGGTGTTACCCTAAGTTAGAAAGTTGTTTGTTTTCTTTTTGCTTTGCATCACATGCATCATATGCATTGCATCCTGTTTTTTAAAAAAAAACAACTCAAAAATCCAAGCCAACTTAAACTCTCAAACATTGTCCAAATTTCCAATTTGAAAATTGCAAACTAAAACAACTCAATTGTTTCCAATAGTTTTGAAGTTGAGTTATTTAAATTTGCTTGCTAATAAAATTCCTTTTTATCAACACACTAATGACAAATTCAAATTCAAATCAAATCAATCCTACTTGGCATATTTCAAATGTGGGTTTAAAATTTAAAATCTTGCAAACAAATTAAATTCAATAATGTTTTCATAATTGAATAAAAATTGTTTATTTCAAAATCCCCAAGTGAAACCCTATTTGAAAATTCAACTAACAATTTAAAACTAAATTAACATCTCAATTTTTTTTGGAAATGTTGGTAACATTGCTTTGATTTACTGTTTGCAAATTAATAAAACATTACATAAAAGTTAAAACCCCAACCTAATGTTTTCTCTCTCTCCTTTTCTTTTCTTACAAGCAAAAAAAAAGAGAAAGAAAAGGAAAAAAAATCAAAAGAAAGGGAGGCAGGCCCAACCTCACCACCCAAGCCCACCCCTCTCTGGCCCATACCCCTTCGAGGAGGCTGTCGTCTTCCTCGAGCGGTCGTCAGCAGTACGAACCCCCTCCCCACCGTATGATCCTCCTCTCCCCCTCCCGATGGCCTGCCGTACCGAGCTCCACTCCCCATAAAACCTAGCCTACCCCGCTGCTCACCCTAGACCCTAAGCCCCCTCCCTCTCCAGCCACCGGCGCCGCCAAATTTTCCTCTCTTCCACCTCCCTCCATCTCTGTTTTCCTTTTCTCTGCAATCACCCGAGCTCGCCGTCAGGCCCTGGCCGTTCACTGTCGCCAAGCACCCCCCTCCGTCCGAGCTGGCGATTGGAATGGGACCAGCGTGAGGTCCTCGTCGTGTTTGGTGAAGGCGTGGAGACGGGAGGGTGCCCGAGTCAACGACGCCGTCGATGTTTTCCTCCGCCGCCGAGCCCTGCACGCCATCGTTTTCTGCTCCTGCGTCGTCGTCGCCGCTCCTCCTTCCACGACGCCATCCACGGTGAGCAATCCCCTTCCCCTCCTCCTGCTCCCATCGCCACGCACCAGCACCCCACCCCTGCACTCCACCACCCTGTCGATCGCCGCGGTCCTCTGCTGCCTCGTCGCCGTTTAGTTCGTCAGAGAACGCGCGGTTCTTTTGGGTTCAGTTAACAAACCGCATGAAGTACACCTCAACCTTGCTCGCACCCCCTTACCTGACAACAACTCAGCGACAGCGCACTGGTGTTGTTCCTTGCGCGCGCGCATCGATCGCGGGATCGATCCCCCACGGCCGCAAGGCCCTTTTTCTCCCTTTTAATCGTGCGCGGGGGGTAGGACCCACGGGTCAGTGACCCCGAGGCCACATCACCTTCCACCCGCGCCCCGTGGCGCCTGCGTGGCCCCCTGGCCCGCCTGTCATCGACTGGGGGCGGCTGCGGAGCTGCGCCAGATCCAGATCTGGTGGCAGACTCGCAGAAGGGCCCCTGGCCTTTCCGTTTTTGCAACGAAGCCCTCACAATCTCTGTTTTCCCTCACAATAGGTCCCTGCCTTTTCAGAAAAGCACCCCTAACTTAAAATGCACATAACTTTTATTTTCCAAATTCAAATAATGTAAATAAAATATGTTTTCTGCCCCAAATTTAACGCTCTATCTGATTACATCATTTGTTTTCTGTTTTGCACATTTCAAATTGTTTCAAATTTCAAATTCAAACAATTCATTTAAAATTTGGTTAATTCCATAAGTAATTCATACTTAATTCAAATAACACAAATAAAATATGTTTTTCAGTCCAAATTCAATGAACTTTCTGTTTATCAACTTGGTTTTGCAATTCGGGCAATTAAAATTAATGTTATTTAATAATTCTTAAAAATGACAAACTAAATGGCATAATTAATAACTTTCAAATGGTTGCTCCAAATTAAATACTCAAAACATGAAATCCATCCAAAATCAAATGCCACACTTGAATATCAACTTTGTTTTCTGGTTTGCAACAATTAATTTGAATAATTGTTTCACCTCTTACTTAATGCATCTTAAATTGGTAATATGCTTAACTAAATCATTTAAAAATGTTTCTCAACCAATAAAATATGCTTTCCAATCAGATCCATGTCTTTAACATGTTCATGCCATCCATATCTCTGTTTGCATCTTATCTTGTGCATTTTAGGTTTTGTTATGCATGTTCATCTATATGACAACATATGGAATGTGTGGGCTAATTAATTCCAACTGTTGCCCCATTCCATTTAAATTGCCTAACTCATCTACTTTATTGTTTGCCATGCTAAACAACAATTAAATTGATGGTTAGATAAACAACTTGAACCAATTCCTATTTCTCCGGACTCCGGTCCCGGTTAAATTGCTTAAGTTGTTTCCCTTGTTGCATCTTGCCATGCCATGCATATAAAATAGGATCATGCTGGATCTTTTGCCGTAGTAGTAATTGTTGCATCCGGTGTTTGTTCGAGGTTCGTTGCTTCTTCGCGGATAGGACGTTGAGATGATGTGAGCAACGACAAGTTCTGCGGATGTACCTTTACTTGCTGGATTCCAGGCAAGTATACTCACTTGCTGCCACATGGCTGCCTTTCATCACTTGTTACCGATTAATTCCGTTGTTCTCATTCTAGCCTGTTGATTCGATGCTTGTGTCTCGATCCTATTATATGTTTACCTTGCAGCCATGATATAGCCTTTCCTTCCACTTCCTATTAACTGTTGTTTGTTTACCTTGTTGGCCCCCGTGTCGTAGTTGCATGCTTAGATTTGTTTGTGCTCGAGTCTTGTTGTCCTTTGTCGTATCACCTGTTTAGTTTATAGTTGGGTTTCAATTCAATCAACAACATGTTAATGTTTGGGGTAACAATAATAATTTGATGATAAGGCACCGGCAGGAGGCCCGGGTTAGGGTTTTGAAGCCTGCTAGTGTCGAACTTAATTAGGAAAAGAGTCTTGTCTACTGATCCATGATGAGCGTGCTCACCGCATCCGGGTGGTAGTATGGGACCCCCCTCGACTTAGACCTGATCTGCAGCTTGTCCGAAGAGCCACACTTAGTTCGGGTGTTCCATTTGCTCCTTTGCATAATGGGTTGATCCCCCATGGTTACTGATGATGATGATGATGCATATAGGGCGAGGCCTGTAGTGCCGGGGTGTTGTGTCCTGCGGGAGTTTTGCACACATGCGCTGAGTATTCGGCTGCGTGGCTGGGACCTTATAGCTCCGTGGCTCCTAGGATGGGTTGTAGAGATGGTTTGGGTCGTGTCGAGCCAACCTGAGTTTTAGTTGGTGGCTTGAGTGTGTACGGGTACTGGAGCACACCCTGCAGGGATGAATCTTCTCGAGAAGCCGTGTTGTCCGCGGTTATGTGACGACTTGGTGAAAGTGCTGGCTAACAAGTACTCAGACAACTTACACCTAACTATAACAACTTGACTAGTAATATAGATTACTTCCACCCTCAAAATGAATGTCACCTTAATCAACCGTGTGAGTTTTCCTTGGGTTGCTTCCTTAGTAGGGGGTGACATTGGATGGGTATTGTTTTGTGAGTAGTTGTAGTTGGTTACGATACGCTATCTTATCCCCCTCTTTTAGCCGGATGTTGTAGTGAGTCTCTGTAGTTGGTTAGTGCAGCCCGCTGCCGCTTCTTTGCAATAAACCCTTCCTTTCCGTTGAACCCAAAGTATTTGTATCTTGTGATGACTGGTTACGCCGGTATCTTGTGAGTATGGTTTATCCACTTGCCAGTACTTAACCGTACTGACCCACGAATTCTTTTTCGTGGCTGCATATTCAACATTGCAGTCAACAAGTTTGAAGTCTGACGACGTTAGCTTGGGAATCCCTCCGGCTTGGCCTGGGCAGGGATTGGACGCTCTCGGTTATCTTCAGGACTCTTAGTCCAATTTGTATCTTGTCCGTAGCCGGACGCTATGTTGTTTCTTCCGTTGTTATTTGGATCTTTGTATTGTATCAGTTGTATCCCTGACTCGTTTGAGTTATCTTGTATATCTCTTTGCTGTTGTGGTTGTGGATTATCGTGAACTGTTGTAATGTTATCACAAGTGGCAACCTGGAATCGGTTATTATGCGGATTTTGGCGGGAATGCTGAAATCTGCATAGTGCCTGATCTCGGGGCGTCACAAATGGTATCAGAGCCTTGGTTCCGATTCCCGAGATTGTTTCGATACGAATGGTTATCGAAGCAACGGGTCCGCAAAGCCTGTAGGATAACCTCGCTAACGGTCGTTGTTTCTAGAGTGTCAAAAACTATTTCTGCTAAACTATTTCGGAAAAACATCTCAATAGGATTCTTATTTTCTCCTTATCTCTATTCTATTTCCCCTCCCATCTTATTTGTTTTGGAGTCTTCCCCCCTTGTCTATCTTTCAAAGTGTTAGGCTCCTACGTGGGTGGACGTTTTCTGAGCCTTTAACCTAATAGGTTCGATCATCGGAAGATTCCTGGTGGAAGAACATCGTCATCAGCCCGAGCAAGATTCCCTTGTTAGTGGTGTCGAGGAGGTCAGCTGGAAGCATGAAGAATCGATAGTCGACCTTCTTTCCCCTCCCGGGTTAGCAGGTGGATTGCGAGGGCGCAATCCCTTGTTAGTGGTGTCGTCTGTAACACCTGGGTGTTACCCTAAGTTAGAAAGTTTTTGTTTTCTTTTTGCTTTGCATCACATGCATCATATGCATTGCATCCTGTTTTTCAAAAAAAAAACAACTCAAAAATCCAAGCCAACTTAAAATCTCAAACATTGTCCAAATTTCCAATTTAAAAATTGCAAACTAAAACAACTCAATTGTTTCCAATAGTTTTGAAGTTGAGTTATTTAAATTTGCTTGTTAATAAAATTCCTTTTTATCAACACACTAATGACAAATTCAAATTCAAATCAAATCAATCCTACTTGGCATATTTCAAATGTGGGTTTAAAATTTAAAATCTTGCAAACAAATTAAATTCAATAATGTTTTCATAATTGTTTGAATTTATTGAATAAAAATTGTTTATTTCAAAATCCCCAAGAGAAACCCTATTTGAAAATTCAACTAAAAATTTAAAACTAAATTAACATCTCAATTTTTTTTGGAAATGTTGGTAACATTGCTTTGATTTACTGTTTGCAAATTAATAAAACATTACATAAAAATTAAAACCCCAACCTAATCTTTTCTCTCTCTCCTTTTCTTTTCTTACAAGCAAAAAAAAAAAGAGAAAGAAAAGGAAAAAAAATCAACCTCACCACCCAAGCCCACCCCTCTCTGGCCCATACCCCTTCGAGGAGGCTGTCGTCTTCCTCGAGCGGTCGTCAGCAGTACGAACCCCCTCCCCACCGTATGATCCTCCTCTCCCCCTCCCGATGGCCTGCCGTACCGAGCTCCAATCCCCATAAAACCTAGCCTACCCTGCTGCTCACCCTAGACCCTAAGCCCCCTCCCTCTCCAGCCACCGGCGCCGCCAAATTTTCCTCTCTTCCACCTCCCTCCATCTCTGTTTTCCTTTTCTCTGCAATCATCCGAGCTCGCCGTCAGGCCCTGGCCGTTCGCTGTCGCCAAGCACCCCCTCCGTCCGAGCTGGCGATTGGAATGGGACCAGGGTGAGGTCCTCGTCGTGTTTGGTGAAGGCGTGGAGATGGGAGGGTGCCCGAGTCGACGACACCGTCGATGTTTTCCTCCGCCGCCGAGCCCTGCACGCCATCGTTTTCTGCTCCTGCGTCGCCGTCGCCGCTCCTCCTTCCACGACGCCATCCACGGTGAGCCATCCCCTTCCCCTCCTCCTGCTCCCATCGCCACGCACCAGCACCCCACCCCTGCACTCCACCACCCCGTCGATCGCCGCGGTCCTCTGCTGCCTCGTCGCCGTTTAGTTCGTCAGAGAACACGCGGTTCTTTTAGGTTCAGTTAACACACCGCACGGAGTACACCTCAACCTTGCTCGCACCCCCTTACCTGAGAACAACTCAGCGACAGTGCACTGGTGCTGTTCCTTGCGCGCGCGCATCGATCGCGGGATCGATCCCCCACGGCCGCAAGGCCCTTTTTCTCCCTTTTAATCGCGCGCGGGGGGTAGGACCCACGGGTCAGTGACCCCGAGGCCACATCACCTTCCACCCGCGCCCCGTGGCGCCTGCGTGGCCCCCTGGCCCGCCTGTCATCGACTGGGGGCGGCTGCGGAGCTGCGCCAGATCCAGATCTGGTGGCAGACTCACAGAAGGGCCCCTGGCCTTTCCGTTTTTGCAACGAAGCCCTCACAATCTCTGTTTTCCCTCACAATAGGTCCCTGCCTTTTCAGAAAAGCACCCCTAACTTAAAATGCACATAACTTTTATTTTCCAAATTCAAATAATGTAAATAAAATATGTTTTCTGCCCCAAATTTAACGCTCTATCTGATTACATCATTTGTTTTCTGTTTTGCACATTTCAAATTGTTTCAAATTTCAAATTCAAACAATTCATTTAAAATTTGGTTAATTCCATAAGTAATTCATACTTAATTCAAATAACACAAATAAAATATGTTTTTCAGTCCAAATTCAATGAACTTTTTGTTTATCAACTTGGTTTTGCATTTTGGGCAATTAAAATTAATGTTATTTAATAATTCTTAAAAATGACAAACTAAATGGCATAATTAATAACTTTCAAATGGTTGCTCCAAATTAAATACTCAAAACATTAAATCCATCCAAAATCAAATGCCACACTTGAATATCAACTTTGTTTTCTGGTTTGCAACAATTAATTTGAATAATTGTTTCACCTCTTACTTAATGCATCTTAAATTGGTAATATGCTTAACTAAATTATTTAAAAATGTTTCTCAACCAATAAAATATGCTTTCCAATCAGATCCATGTCTTTAACATGTTCATGCCATCCATATCTCTGTTTGCATCTTATCTTGTGCATTTTAGGTTTTGTTATGCATGTTCATCTATATGACAACATATGGAATGTGTGGGCTAATTAATTCCAACTGTTGCCCCATTCCATTTAAATTGCCTAACTCATCTACTTTATTGTTTGCCATGCTAAACAACAATTAAATTGATGGTTAGATAAACAACTTGAACCAATTCCTATTTCTCCGGACTCCGGTCCCGGTTAAATTGCTTAAGTTGTTTCCCCTGTTGCATCTTGCCATGCCATGCATATAAAATAGGATCATGCTGGATCTTTTGCCGTAGTAGTAATTGTTGCATCCGGTGTTTGTTCGAGGTTCGTTGCTTCTTCGCGGATAGGACGTTGAGATGATGTGAGCAACGACAAGTTCTGCGGATGTACCTCTACTTGCTGGATTCCAGGCAAGTATACTCACTTGCTTCCACATGGCTGCCTTTCATCACTTGTTACCGATTCTTTCCGTTGTTCTCATTCTAGCATGTTGATTCGATGCTTGTGTCTCGATCCTATTATATGTTTACCTTGCAGCCATGATATAGCCTTTCCTTCCACTTCCTATTAACTGTTGTTTGTTTACCTTGTTGGCCCCCGTGTCGTAGTTGCATGCTTAGATTTGTTTGTGCTCGAGTCTTGTTGTCCTTTGTCGTATCACCTGTTTAGTTTATAGTTGGGTTTCAATTCAGTCAACAACATGTTAATGTTTGGGGTAACAATAATAATTTGATGATAAGGCACCGGCAGGAGGCCCGGGTTAGGGTTTTGAAGCCTGCTAGTGTCGAACTTAATTAGGAAAAGAGTCTTGTCTACTGATCCATGATGAGCGTGCTCACCGCATCCGGGTGGTAGTATGGGACCCCCCTCGACTTAGACCTGATCTGCAGCTTGTCCGAAGAGCCACACTTAGTTCGGGTGTTCCATTTGCTCCTTTGCATAATGGGTTGATCCCCCATGGTTACTGATGATGATGATGATGCATATAGGGCGAGGCCTGTAGTGCCGGGGTGTTGTGTCCTGCGGGAGTTTTGCACACCTGCGCTGAGTATTCGGCTGCGTGGCTGGGACCTTATAGCTCCGTGGCTCCTAGGATGGGTTGTAGAGATGGTTTGGGTCGTGTCGAGCCAACCTGAGTTTTAGTTGGTGGCTTGAGTGTGTACGGGTACTGGAGCACACCCTGCAGGGATGAATCTTCTCGAGAAGCCGTGTTGTCCGCGGTTATGTGACGACTTGGTGAAAGTGCTGGCTAACAAGTACTCAGACAACTTACACCTAACTATAACAACTTGACTAGTAATATAGATTACTTCCACCCTCAAAATGAATGTCACCTTAATCAACCGTGTGAGTTTTCCTTGGGTTGCTTCCTTAGTAGGGGGTGACATTGGATGGGTATTGTTTGGTGAGTAGTTGTAGTTGGTTACGATACGCTATATTATCCCCCTCTTTTAGCCGGATGTTGTAGTGAGTCTCTGTAGTTGGTTAGTGCAGCCCGCTGCCGCTTCTTTGCAATAAACCCTTCCTTTCCGTTGAACCCAAAGTATTTGTATCTTGTGATGACTGGTTACGCCGGTATCTTGTGAGTATGGTTTATCCACTTGCCAGTACTTAACCGTACTGACCCACGAATCCTTTTTCGTGGCTGCATATTCAACATTGCAGTCAACAGGTTTGAAGTCTGACGACGTTAGCTTGGGAATCCCTCCGGCTTGGCCTGGGCAGGGATTGGACGCTCTCGGTTATCTTCAGCACTCTTAGTCCAATTTGTATCTTGTCCGTAGCCGGACGCTATGTTGTTTCTTCCGCTGTTATTTGGATCTTTGTATTGTATCAGTTGTATCCCTGACTCGTTTGAGTTATCTTGTATATCTCTTTGCTGCTGTGGTTGTGGCTTATCCTGAACTGTTGTAATGTTATCACAAGTGGCAACCTGGAATCGGTTATTATGCGGATTTTGGCGGGAATGCTGAAATCTGCATAGTGCCCGATCTCGGGGCGTCACAACAACCCAATGGCATCTGGACGGATAGCAAAATGGAGCATCGAGCTGGGCGCTTGGGACATCATCTATGCAGGCCGGAATTCAGTGAAATCCCAGGTACTCGTGGAGTTCCTGAGCGAGTGGACAGAGCTACAAACTCCCGACCCGCCAGAATACACGAGTAATTGGATCATGTACTTCGATGGGTCGAAGAGAAACGAAGGAGCAGGAGCTGGAATCGTGCTAATATCACCTAGAGGGGATAAACTGGAGTACGTCCTCCGATTGGATTTTCCACCTGATGATCCAGCATCAAACAACGACGCAGAATATGAAGCTTTATTGCATGGGATGAAGATGGCAGTTGCGTGTGGAGCCACCCGACTGATGATCTACGGCGACTCCAACCTCATCGTGCAACAGACAATGAAGGAATGTGATGCCATCGCTGAAAACATGGTCGCTTATCGTGACATGTACAACCTACTCGAAGGAAGTTTCAAGGGATGCGAGCTGAAGCATATCGCAAGATCTAGCAACGAAGAAGCAGACATGCTGGCAAACATGGGTTCCACAAATACACCCATACCGCCAGGGATATATTTTGAACGGATGACTAGACGATCTGTAAAAATCAAGAAAACTACAGATGTACCCGCATCATCGGAGACAGAGGTCAGCCCGCAAGTTGCTATTATCGAGCTCATTCATCACATTTCGCGACAAGTTTTTCTGGTCGAGCTAGTCTGGACGCAGAAATACCTCGACTACTAGTCCGCGAAGCAGCTCCCAGCAGATCCACGAGAAGCTCGACAGATAGTCAGGCGGAGCAAATCCTTTCGGGTGATCAACGGAGAGTTATACAAGCAAAACATCTCAGACATATTGCAACGATGCATAGCACCCGAGGACGGCAAAGAATTATTGCAAGATATCCATCAAGGAGATTGTGGACATCATGCTAGCTGGAAAGCAATCATGGGGAAAGCCTTCCGAGCAGGATTTTACTGGCTTACAGCCGCCAGAGACGCAAAGGACCTGGTCGACAGGTGCAACGCTTGCCAGCGATTCGCACCAAAACCACACGCACCTGCTACGGAATTACATATGATACCCATCGCCTGGCCCTTTGCACAATGGGGGCTAGACATGGTAGGACCACTATGCAAGTCCACGCCAGGCGGATACACACACTTGCTGGTTGCAGTTGATAAATTCACCAAATGGATTGAAGCCATGCCGGTAACATCGGCTAGCGCCCAATGCGCCGTCAAATTTCTCGACTCCATCGTATGCAGGTTTGGAGTACCACACGACATCATTAAAGACAATGGTACCAACTTCACGGCAAAAGAAACACAGCAGTTCTGTGAAGAAAAGGGCATCAACTTCAAATTTGCCTCAGTGGCCCATCCGCAAACCAACGGCCAGGTCGAAAGATCCAACGGATTAGTTTTGGCTGGCATCAAGAAGCGTCTACTCGATGTCTACATCCAGCAGCAGGACATTGGGCAGAAGAGCTACCCTCCGTGCTATAGAGCATCCGCACAACTCCAAACCGATCCACAAACTACACACCATTTTTCATGGTCTACGGGGCCGAAGCAGTCCTTCCCGAGGACGTTAGGTTCAGCGCCCCAAGGGTTGTTGCTTACAGCGAAGAAACCTCTAACAGGGCACTCACGGACGACATGGATGCACTCGACGAAATACGCGATATTGCACTCGCAAGATCAGCAGTATACCAGCAGTCGCTGCGCAACTATCACAGTCGCCGCATACGCCACAGGGCCTTCGCAGTAGGAGATCTGGTGCTACGGCTCAAGCAGAAGGAAGGACACAAGCTCGAGCCACCATGGGAAGGACCCTTCATCATACACGAAGTTATCCCAGGTGGCGCCTATCGACTGAAGAACCCGGCGACTGGAGGCGTCTATTCCAATCCTGGGAATGTCGCACAACTCCACAAATTATACCCTTAGATTTATTTTGCTCGCAATAATAAGGCTATACTAGCCATCTTGTAGTTCGACAGAAAAACACATGATTTCTCAGTCATTGCAATAAAATACATGGTTTCTCAACCATAGATACTCGACGATTCTTCATCCTTATATGCTAAAAAGTAACAGGTATACACCCCACAAAACATACGGGGGCTACGCCTAACTCAGCATTACATTTGTATACACAAGGTTAAAACACCTTACAACAGTTCTCGCAAACTATACAGCACAACAGGATACATACATCCTACATTTACACATGGCGATGAGTATTCTCAGCCGCCAAAACCCGATCAACCTCATCCGAGGTCAATCGAATGATTTCCTCTGCTGCAGGTCGAACATCCCTATAATGAGGAGACATATCGACGACTGGACCATCAGGAAGCCTAGCTATGGAATTGAAATTCACCTCAGGATGCCACAACCGGACGAAAGAGAGAGCCACCACCGAGCCGCAAGTCATCTGATTGCGAACACACTCGCGAATCTCTCCTTCTCGACCAAACACCTTGAGAAGATGGCTCCAATCTTCCGGACCCCTTTGCAGCGGATAGAAAGCGGCGTTCATTGCAATCAAAACCTCGTGAAAGGAACTCACGAGTATCTTCGCCTGGATGGCTCGGAGCTTCAATGTGGCAAGCACAAAACCTCGACTACGATCGGACCAAAAATTATTCGCATGAGGGCTCGAGCTGCCAGCTTCTTGACAGATGTGGTTCTCCACCCAATGTTTCTCATTCCTGTCATCCGGCCGAACAACTGAAAAAGCAAAGAGACATGATTACAAAAGAGCACAAGATAAGAAAGACTTGGGGGCTGAACTACTTACAGAGCAAATCATTGGCAACAGACGCCAGTTCATCCATCACAAACTGTTCGCGTTCAGTCGCCAGCTTTTGTTTGGACTTAGCCACATCGGCTATCCCACGCAACGCTTTTAGCTTGCGTTCACCATCAGCTACACGATCACGAAGACCCGCCAAGGTCCCGACAGCGGCAACAAGAGGATTTGCTGGACTAGCGAGTCCACCGAAGGCTCCGCAGTCACCCCGGATACCTGAAAAATACAAGAAAGTTAAAGGAATAAGATGCCCTGCTCGAGATATATTAACCACCTATTCGACAGGTGCTCGGGGGCTACTCCCATCGGGAGTAAACATACAATTGTGGGAAGCATTTCAGCAGAACATCTCGATTAAAATATTGAAAATACGGGAGCACATCCCAAGGTTCATTACAATCGAAACTGCGAAGTACAAACGAAATAAACTAAGGAGCTACAGTCGTGCTACCGCTCGCGCGGTGGTCCCTCCCCTAGCACGGGCAAACAACTCGGATAACTTCCGAGCAAGGACTCCGGCTGCATCGCCAAAACGACGAAGCCCTACCTTTTTGCCCGTAGCAGGATCGACGGGAAGCTCCGAGTAGGCCTCCTCCAAGCCAGTGACTCCGTGCGCCAGTGCGAACTGGATGGCGGTCTTCGCCCTAGATTCTGACTGAGCAACCGCGTAAGCTTCAAGGAGATTGCTCTCCGAGAAAATCTTCAGCAGATCACCCAGCGCAGGTGGAGACATGACGTTGACAAGAAGGCGGCCGTGCAGTTGCGTCAACACCCGAATGGCATCGCCAATCAAAGTGCAGACCCCTTCGGCGTGCCTCCTGAGCTGGGCGCAGGAATCCGTCAGGGCATCCATCCGACGGACCCCAGGGAGCTCCAGTGGGACACCCAGAAGACCTGCAAAGAAAAATGTTAAGATCCAAAAGACTCAAGACGGCAGAAGACAAATCATAGGCCAAAGATAACTTACCCGCAAAGCGCTCGGCAAGGGGACGAAGGAAGTCGACAAGGTCGGCATCCGCCTTGGTGTCGGCTTCCTCCAACTTCTTCAGAGCCTCCAGGGGAGATGGAAGCTTCCCTTCAAGGTCAGCCGACGACATGCGGGAGGACTCGAGATCCTGTCGAACAGCCGCCAACTCAGCCTCTTGAGCTGTTACCCGAGTGGAGACATTGTCCTTCTCGGTCTTCAAAAAACTCAAGTTGAGCTGCACAGCAACATTTATCAGAACCGAAGAATTGATGGAAAAACGAAAACAGGAAAAGATGGTAAACTTACTTCGAATAAGCTCATTCTCTGTGGCGAGTCGATCACGGTCCGCTCGAAGGATCCCGCATTCCGATTCAGCGAGAACGACACGGCGACCAATCGCCGCAAGGGAGTCAATAAGCGACTGCAAGGAACATGAAGATAAAAGATTCAGAAAAGTGAAATTTGAGCCTATACTCGATTGTAAACATTCGGGTATAGCCTCGGGGGCTACTCCCATCGGGAGCACTGCCGTGCACCCGATAAAAAGAAGAAGAAGGAAGAGACCATCTCTGAGCCTGTAGCCAATCGCATGCGATCGATTACAGCCTCGGGGGCTACTCCCATCGGGAGCACTGACGTGCACCCGATAACAAATCCATGGACGAAAAAGCATTAAAAAGCAGGTAGTGGAGTTTAACTGGCCTTGAGCGAGGGAGAGAGGATCTGCTGAGCTGCCCGACACCTCCTTCGGAGCCGAAGCCCCAGCAGCTAGGAATTATGTATTCCGTAGTCGCCGCGTTGGGGGCTACACTCGGCGAATTTTGGACGGTGTCGGCGGTAGGAGTCTCACCCGCAGCTCCCACTTTGTTCCTCCTCTCGGGAGGAAGGGAAGAGGCGTACCTGCGGGGGCTGATAGCTTGCAGGCTGCAATGAAGACAATGCATCAACAAGATGCGAGAGGAAATGTTCGACTAAAAGCGAGAAGAAAAACTTACTCATCATCATCCTCCTCCTCATCCAGCATATCCGCATTCCAGGCGGTTTGGATTGCTGGGAATGAAGGGGAAGGGGCGAGCGAGTGCAGCGGAGTTACGATGAGGGGCCCCTTCCCGGGTGATTCCTCCAAGGAATTGTCCTTGGAAGTAGCCTCGTCACCCTCTACCCGACGGCGTTTTTGCCGGAGGAGACCATCACCCGAATCCTCCATGCTATCAGAGGAATCACTCTCGGAGCTCGAGGAGGCGTCAGCAACACTGGTGTCGGCTGGGCCTTCCAAGTTGCTTGCCAGCAAGTCCGAGGCATCCTCCCCGGATATCGGCGGGTAGCAGGTAGTCACGGCTAAGCTCTATTGAAAAAGACAAAAGAAAAAGAAGAGAAAATTTCAGTCGACAAGATCTCAAAACAAGGAAAAGAAATCAAGATTAGGAATTTCAAGACTTACTTCGGCTGGCGGTGGCTTCGATGCCTCAAAAGCGTCTACCGGGCAGTCGGGGAAGGTATCACCTTCCTTCAAACTGGTGATAGCCGCGATCTTCTTCTCGAATTCAGCACTCGAGAGTTCTTCACGGCTCACGCGACTAGGATCCCCAGCGCCCTGGTACTCCCACATCGCGGATGGCCTATCTTGCAGGGGCTGAACCCTGCGCTTGAGGAAGACACTCGCCAAGTGCAGGCCGTTCAGCGCAGTTCCTGCGGGTTGGTCATGAAGAGCAGCCACCTTGGCGAGTAGGGGAGCGACGACTCGGTTTTCTTCAGCCGAAAGTTTGTGCGCCCAAGACTTCCGTTTCTTCAAAACAGCGAACGGGTGGAATTCGTTGACTCCACCCGCACTGTTGTTGGTTACATAAAACCATTTCTTCCTCCATCCCTGGGCAGAGTCGATGAAGTGCATGGTGAAGTAAACGTTCTCGGACTTCGCCTGGATCCCGAAGCCGCCGGTGCACAACGGTTCCCCAAGCTCCGTCTCCACTCGCGATCTCCCGCGGAAGACGCGCACCTTGAAAAGGGCCTTCCAGAGACCCCAGTGGGGGCGAATGCCCAGAAAGCATTCGCAAAGAACAATGAAGCACAAGATGTGCTGCATTGCGTTTAGAGGAAGATCATGGAGCAGCATGAGGAAAGGATGGAGAGGGAGAGAAAAACCGCGCGACACGTGATCCGCAAAGATCACGCGTTCATTCACGCGGGGATCGGGTACCTCCTCTTTCTTGCCGAGGTGTACCCGTTTCTCCGCATCTGGGGGCAGCAGTCCATCTCGCTGCATTCCCTTGATGCTCTTGGCCGTGGTGTTGGGCGAACGCCAATCACCTGAGCGCGGCGCGGGTGGCGGAGGAGCGTCCCCTGAGGCCCTCGACGACGAAGCGACAGCGCGTTTCTTGCCGCCCGCCATTGCTGCTAGCACGAGCTTGGAGAGCGAGGGAAGGTGGAGCGCGAGGAGGAAGATGAGCAAAGAAGACGAAGGCTGGGAAGTTTTTCACCGTTCCACCAAGTCCTGTATTTATGCACAGGACCGCTCAATCTTGGCCACTCGATGCGCCACGTGGCATCCATCACGGCCGCCGCGTGCGAAGGAGAAATGAGAGGGCGGCGGATGCTGTTTCATGCCACGATCCTAACGGAGGATCGTGGGCATTTATTGCGCAGTTCGCGTAAAAACCGGGAACGGCGTCTCGTTTCCGGTAAAAAAGCTGACGAAGTGGGCCAGCCCTTCTGCTCTCACTCCGTCACGTCCCGTCGGGAGGATAAAAGTGCGCCATGACGTCATAGCGTGCATCATCAAGCTGAAGAATCTTTCGAATGGAAAGTCCAAGCGCGAAAATAACTTCGCATGAACAAAAATCCTTCGAATAAAAGTCCAAACACGAAAATAACTTCGTATGGACAAATTATGACGTGAAAACTCTTTCACAGGAAAAAATACCCCAAACACGAAAACTCTTTCGTGTTGGCTCCGAACACGAAAACTCTTTCGTATAAACAAGGAATCACAAAATTCAAAACTACACGAGTAGGCAGATCCTGCCACTCATTCACATGATGTCTGCACATCATAAACCTGGATTGTTCAGCCGACTAGGTACATCCGGATGCCATATTCTTTCGAATATGAAGGTAAGACCCAAAAGATCTCTCTTGAGGGCCTGGAATCGCACTCAAGCTGCGTCCTCCGGTACAATTCCGTGTCAACAACACGAAGAAAAATCCTAGCGGACGCGCCGGGTACCCCTATAGGTTAATTTCGACTCGGTAAGACCACTACGGCCCAGTCGCAACGATCACCTTATCAGGATCGAGTCGGAGGTCTCAAATCTGTGTAGGCCAGAACTGTTTTTGCCCTAGTTGCAATTAATTGGCCCTGATCTTTCGGGAGAGCCAAGCTACTGCGCCATATCCTTCTGCGATAAACAGCCATAAAAACAGGCACTTTCATTACTCGATACTCCGGTGTAAAAAGCTCATCACGTAGGGTACACACCCTCTAAATAGGAAACGACCATACTGGTTATCCGAAGGAAAGATGAACAATCTGACCGTCTACTCGACTGGAAAAATCCTAATCGAGCAAACGCTCGGGGGCTACTGATGAAGGGATGGATCTTAGACCTATGGATAAGGACACCCCGTCTCAGGCCCAACGTCAAGGCCCACGAAGGGAAGCCCTTAAGAGTGTTCCAGAAGGCCTACATGAAGCCCACCCGCAATACCTTGCGGGCTAAGTTAGGAAACATGTAACCGACTTAGGGTTAGAGTTCGAGTCCTCGCCGGGTAGGGTTTGAGACCTGACCACCTATATAAGGCCAGGAGAACCACCGGAGGAGGACCAAGAAATACCGCACCACCAAAGTCTTAAGCTCGAGATTGTACTCTCGACTTGAGCGATCATCTTTGTAACCGATCTACTCAATAATACAGATCGACAGAGGGAGGAGTAAGGGTTTTACCTCTACGAGGGCCCCGAACCTGGGTAAATTGTGCCCCCTGTCTAGCCGACGATCGCCACCAGCGCTCATGGGTTCTCCTACTCGAAACCCTATAGGTTCACCTGAGGGATTTCCCGAGCAACAGATTCGACAATCTTTCTCCTACTGGATTGATAACCTGGGTTCTTAACTGAGGGAAATTCTTACTGGTGCACTCATCATACCCTCCTCTTGAGGTTCCCAACACGCTATCAAGGTATCATTGAGGCATAGCATCAGTGAGGTCTAGAAATGGTGAGATCTATTCTGGAAGAGCTAGCTGGAGGTAGGTGGAGGGGAGGGGGTATTTATACCCCTCATAAAGTTTGGATTCGTTGGAGACATTTTTGCCAAACTCACACCGGAGACTCCAGTGTAAAGGCCGGAGACTCCGGTCTGAGCTTTTCGTCGGAGCTTCAGTACGGAGAATCCGGACACATTCCGGTAACACTCCGGTGTGGATCCAGCGGGCGACACCACTTCCTTCAGCTCCTTTTTCTTCAGAGAATCCACCAGTCCAGAGACTCCCGTGTACAGGACCGGAGACTCCGGTCTTGCCAGCTTGCGCCTTGCCGCCTGAGTGCAGAGTATGTCTAGGGTCAATCGATCAGCAAAAGTACTAGTCAGTCCGGAGACTCCGGACAGTCTCCGGTAAGTCACCGGTCTGGATACAGCGGGCGACACCAGACAAACTCATGCTCAGCCAGTAGTTGAACATCAATGATGTTTAATTCCTAAGATGAAGGAAGTGGTAAGAAATGAGGTATTAAAACTCCTTGATGATGGTATTATTTTTCCTATTGCTGATAGTAGATGGGTGAGCCCTGTGCATTGTGTCCCTAATAAGGGAGGAATGACTGTTGTGCCTAATGAAAACAATGAGCTCATTCCACAAAGAGTATTAGTTGGTTACAGAATATGCATTGATTTTAGAAAGGTTAATAAAGTTACTAAGAAAGATCATTATCCTTTACCCTTTATTGATCAAATGCTAGAGAGGTTGTCTAAGAAAACTCATTTTTTTCCTTCTTGATGGCTATTCTGGGTTTTTTCAAATTGCTGTTAGGAAGCAAGATCAAGAGAAAACAAACTTTACTTGTCCTTATGGTAGTTATGCTTATAGGCGTATGCCTTTTGGTTTGTGTAATTCTCCTGCTACGTTTCAAAGATGCATGTCTACTATTTTTCATGGTTTTTGTGAAGAATTGTGGAAGTATTTTTAATTCAGAGATGTGAGGAAACTAATCTTGTTCTTAATTCAGAGAAATGCGACTTTATGGTAAATGAAGGAATTGTTCTTGGACATAAATTTTCTGAAAGAGGTATTGAAGTTGATAGAGCTAAAGTGGAAGAAATAGAGAAAATGCCCTGTCCTAGGGATGTTAAAGGTATTCGTAGTGTTCTTGGTCATGCTGGTTTTTATAGGAGGTTTATTAAAGATTTCTCTAAAATATCAAAGCCTCTTACTAATCTTCTGCAAAAAGATGTACCATTTGTTTTTTATGATGATTGTAAGGAAGCTTTTGAAACTTTAAAGAAGGCTTTAACTACTGCTCCTATTATTCAACCACCTGATTGGAATTTACCTTTTGAAATTATGTGTGATGCTAGTGATTTTTCTATGGGTGTTGTTCTCGGAGAGCACGTAGATAAGAAATTAAATGTTATTCATTATGCTAGTAAGACTCTTGATGCTGCTCAAAAGAATTATGCTACTATTGAAAAAGAGTTCTTAGCTGTAGTTTTTGCATGTGATAAGTTTAGACCTTATATTGTTGACTCAAAGGTTACTATTCATACTGATCATGCTGCTATTAGATACCTTATGGAAAATAAAGATGCTAAGCCTAGGCTTATTAAATGGGTGTTGCTTTTACAAGAGTTTGATTTGCTTATTGTAGATAGGAAGGGTGCTGAAAATCCTGTTGCTGATAACTTGTGTAGATTGGAAAACATTACTTTTGACCCTATTCCTGTTAATGATAGTTTTCCAAATGAACAGTTGGCTGCAGTAAAGGTAAAATCCCAAGATAGTCCATGGTATGCTGATTATGCTAACTTTATTGTTTCCAAGTATTTGCCTCCGACATTTACAACTCAACAAAAGAGAAAATACTTCTATGATTTGAGGCATTATTTTTGGGATGACCCACATTTATATAAAGAAGGAGTAGATGGTATTATGAGAAGATGTGTTATAGACCATGAACGGCGTGAAATATTGAAGAAGTGCCATAGTAGTGCTTATGGAGGACATCACGCCGGAGATAGAACCGCACAGAAGGTTCTACAATCAGGTTTCTATTGGCCTACTCTCTTTAAAGATGCACGTAAATTTATTTTATCTTTTGATGAATGTCAAAGAATAGGAAATATTTCTAGACGTAATGAAATTCCTACGAGTTATTCTCTTGTTATTGAACCTTTTGATTGTTGGGGATTTGAGTAAATGGGTCCTTTTCCTCCTTCTAATGGTTACACTCACATTCTTGTCGTTGTTGATTATGTAACTAAGTGGGTAGAAGCTATACCTACAAAAAGTGTTGATGGTGAGACCTCTTTAAAAATGCTTAAATATGTTATTTTCCCTAGGTTTGGTGTGCCTAGATATCTTATGACTGATGGAGGTTCTCATTTTATTCATGGTGGTTTTAGAAAAAACCTTGCTAAATAAGATGTTAATCATAGAATTGCCTCACCTTATCACCCTCAAACTAGTGGGCAAGTAGAATTATCAAATAGAGAAATTAAAACTATTTTGCAAAAGACTGTTAATAAATCTAGGAAGAATTGGTCTGATAAGTTGAATGATGCTTTATGGGCTTATAGAACCGCTTATAAAAATCCTATGGGTATGTCCCTTTATAAAATGTTTTATGGAAAATCTTGTCACTTGCCTTTAGAATTAGAACACAAAGCTTATTGGGCAGTGAAAGAACTTAACAAAGATTTTAAACTTGTTGGTAAGAAAAGAATGCTTGATTTGAATCATCTAGATGAATGGAGATGTGAAGCTTATGAAAATTCTAAGCTCTGAAAAGATAAAGTTAAACAATGGCATGGTAAAAGAATCCTTAAAAGAGAGTTTCATGTTGGTTAGAAAGTTCTATTGTATCGGTCTCGTCTCAGATTTTTTGCAGGAAAATTACTCTCTAGATGGGAAGGACCTTATATTATTGAAGAAGTGTATCATTCAGGTGCAATAAAAATTGCTTCCCTCAAAGATAACACTACATAGGTGGTAAATGGGCGAAGACTCAAACAATATATTTCTGGGGTTCTTATGATGAAGATGTTGATGTTATTCAAGTAATGACTCTGGAGACGTTCATTAGAGGGAAGATTCCAGAATCTGCAGAGTCTGTTTTGGAATAGGTAACAGTTCTGTTAAGAAAAAGTTCGCGGAATACCTTCCAAGTTATAAATTATTGGTTTTTAGAAAATATGAAAAATACCGAGCCGAAGAAGAGCAGGAGGAGGTGCCCGAGGGTACCATACCATGCCTGGGTGCGGGCCCACCCTTGGTCGCGCCTGGCTATGGTGTGGGCGCCCCGGAGCCCCTCTTCGATTCGTTTTCGACCTTGACTTTCCTTTCGTTACGCATATTTTGCTATATAACCCCCCGGACCCCCCGAGGTCCGTATATCGATTTCTCGTCGTGTTTCAGTTTCGAGCTGTTTCTGCCAGGATCTGTTTTCAGTTTAGAAGCATCATGGTCTCCGCCAACAACAACAAGGGGAAGGGATCGAAGTAAGATGATCTCCAAGACCGGAAGCCGGAGGAGGAGATCGAGAGTGGATCTCAAGGAGATGTAGAAGAAAACCCACGAGTGCGTCCACCCGCTACCATTGAGAGTACACAATGGTCAACTAGAGGGGGGTGAATAGCTGACCAACACATTTTAATCCTTTTTCACTTTTAGATGGGATTAAGCAAATAAACAACTTGGTTATCTAGATGTGCAACTAGGTAGACACCCAATGTGATAAGAAACAAGTATGCAACGAAAGTAAATGCAAGGCACAAGATAACCACAAGTGAAAAACACGGAGACAAGGATATGTTTCTCGTAGTTCCTTCTTAAAAGAAGTACGTCTATGTTGGAGAGGTGGGGAGCCACCTAGGCACTCCTCAATAGCATGGTTGGGCACACCTTGTTCTCCTTGAGCTTCTCCGGTGAGGGAGATTCTCGTTTCCACTATGAGGTCGACTTGAAGGCGTTGACAAAACCTTTACAAGGGGGTTGAGGTTACTCCACAAGTGAGATGGAGGCTCTCAACAATCTGAAGCTTCTTGCTACAAGGTGGATGTCGTGGGATAATCACGGCACATGTTACCAGGGGTAACTTACTTTGGGGCAAATCGACTCTGGTGTTTGGGAGAGGGTTTAGCTCAGGGGAAACCATGCTATCAATCGATCTGGTAGCTCTGGCAATAATGTCGCCGAGTCTCCGATCTAGGGTTTATTACTATCAGCTCTCGTATTACAGGGTACTCGAATATCTGGTGAAGCTCTCTGTTTCTAACCCTAGGAGCCGGTTTATATGTTACCCGGCTCCCTGGCTTCCTATGCAAGGTACACCTGGAATCCTACTCGGAAACCGCACACATCCCAAAGTTTCCTAATCTTAACCCCCAAAATACGGGTTACTAGGCCTACGCTCCTTCTTGGGCCTTCTAGAAACTCCTCCTCCTTGAGCCGGGTCTTGCGTGATTACCTTTCGGCCGGGTTTCACCTTGGCATTAGCCTACCGGGTTATTATCCCTCCATCAGTAGTCCCCAGAATAGCTTGGGCTTCTCGGGATCATCCATGAAGCGCACGCTATTCCCTACAAAACAATAAACACTCAAATTCATAATATACCGGGTTAGAATGCTTTGATAACAGCTAGGCCTGCTCTCTTGGCGGTCCATATAATAACCCGGCGTTTTCCGAGTCAATACACCATCTCCCGGGTCAACACTCCAAGGGAACGTAACGAGACTCGGCATCCACATTGCAACTAGTTAATCCGCATATTACGCTCGCAATCAATCATGATCTCCATCCGGATATCTCGCAACGGATACTTTGGTGCCTATCCCCAAATTTCTGGACCGGATCTTTTTTCCTCAAAAATCTCGCCTACCGCCCAAACCTAGGAATTTTCCCCCGCACCTATAAATAGGGACCAAGGGGTAACCCTAGATCCCACCGGTTCATTTCTCATCTGCTCCTCTTCCTTCCATTCCGCCTCCGCACCCACAAGCTCAACCCGAGCTCGTTCCACCGGAGCCGTGCCGCCGCCCGCAAGGACGCTGCCAGAGTTGCGCCGCCGCCGCCGGGTCGCCACCGTCTGCGCCCGCATCGCCGCCGTCAACCACCGCTGCATCGCCCCCGAGCAGGCCTCCAATCGGGCCGCCGGACCTCGATATGCCACCGCCGTCGAGCCAATTGCCTCCGCCGCGCGCCTCCTCCTTCAACTCATCTGGTAAGCACCTTTATCTCTTAGATCTAGATCTCTGTTTTCCATTGATTTCACGCATATATCTTGGATCCAATCTCACTCCTAACTTTCCACTACTCCCTCACAAATTTGGCATAATCTTGTAGTCCCTAAGTTCAATTTTCCCATGGATCACTTAATTAATTTCACGTCTATGCCTCCTCGCACATTTTTACTATTTGCAATCTCACATTTTTCTCCCCACGCGTAGTTGAATAGATCCATTTGCCTAGATCTCGCAAATACTTAGCACTTTCTTTTTCTTCTTCTCACTAACTCGACTAGTTGCACTCTCCGGGTTTCTTGATATTCACACGCTTGCTTTTTACTTCTTTTTATATCCATATCCCATGGCTCCTAAGTCAAGCACCAAGTCAAAGGGCAAAAACCCGGTCGGCAAGCAAAAGCCGGGTCAGTCGATTTCGGCCAACTGGGCCAAATCGACTGTCACGAAGGCCAAGCTGGACGAGCTGGCCGAGTAGGGTGTCCTTCCCTCCCGGTCTGACATCCACTGGAGGATACCCGGAGAGGAGACCCGGCCTTCTCCAGGCCTAGATGAGGTAGTGGTTTTCGTTGAGCATGTGATCCGGGGTTTCCGCCCCCCGGGTCACCCTTTCTTCCGGGAGCTCCTGGACCACTACAAGCTCCGGGTATTTGATATCGGCCCCAATTCCATGCTCAATATCTGTCATTTCATAGTCTTGTGTGAATCCTATTTGTGCATTCCTCCCAACCTCGCTCTATTCCTCGAGCTTTTTCAATGTAAGCCATGCTGAGGGAGTGGCGATGGAGCCCTCCTAGTTTGTGGAGGCGTCTCAATCCAGAGGCGGAAAAACTCTTTGATGCCGACTCTGAGTCTCCATTCACACGTAAAACACTGGCAAAAAACCTATTTCTATTGCCAAGATACCTATCCACCCGGCGAGAAGCCATTGCCGGGTTTCTCCACCGACACTCTCACTTTGTCCGACAATTTGAACTCCTTCGCATCTGATGCCGACAGGCAAACTATCCAACCTCTCCTTCATAAACTTGTTGTACTCTCCGCCCAAGGTCTCCTTGGGCTCAACCTGATAAAAACTTGGATGAGCTGCCGGATTCAGCCCAACAACATCCGGCCGAAACTCATGCTTCACTACTCCGGGCACCTCACCGACTCTCTCCGATACTCGGAGAAAAATTACCCGGTCGGTGACATGAACAAGCTCATGAAGACTTTCTTAGCCGAAAAACTTGACGCCATCAAGAATATAGCCAGACTTAACCCCTTCACACGCTCTAACCCAGCTCCTCCAGTAAGAACTGGTTTACTCTCTTTATCCGACTGATATTTCTTATATATACACTAATCTTTGTTTCTTCATTGCTTACACAGGAAGATGATGCATTCTGGAAGATAGTCACTCCTCCCCCCTCGGAAAACTCGGAGGAGGACGAGGAGCCGGCTGATAGCAACGAAGGTAAGTCCGGGTCTCCTGTTTATAGCTTCCTCATTAACTATTTTAAACCATCTTGTTCGCTTTACCGACAATGTTCCTCACTCACCAGAGCTGGAGGACAAGGAGGACACACAATCGGACGAAAGTGAAGCTGAGCCAGAGGTGGAGATTGGGGCGAAGAGGAAAACCCGTGGAGTTGTCTTCAAGGTGCCCTATTCCTCCATTGCCTCCAAACCATACTCTACGCTAATATGTGCGAACTTAACCAACGCTTAATGGATTCATCATACTTGAAGGAACCTGCCCCGACCAAACGTAGGGTAACCCGGAACTCTCCGGGTGACGATCCTCTTCACCCGGGCATCCCTTCATCACCCGCTCGCCGAGCCGGTACTTCCCAAACTCATACATCCTATATACCTCGGAAATTTCCATCTCGAAACCATCCCTTAGCCGGCCAACTCCGGGTCTCACTCTCTGACTCTTTATCAGCATCTTCTGGGTCTAGCAACAATCTCCCACCGGATTTCGTCGTGAATACCGGGTAAGTCACTTTCCTTGCTAATCAATACACTACTATCCTCCGCGTCTTTGTTATATGCTAACTGCCCCCCTTTTTTTTTCTTTATCAGAGCTAAGGTCACACTCAGTGATCCTGAAGATATGAACATAGACAATCCGGCTATGGAAGACCCAGAGGTTGTTGTGCAGCCCGCAGCTGGCGCCGCAGTAGAAGAAGAACAAGAAGATTTGCTGGAAGACCCGGTCGGGCAGGAAGCCGAGTTTCCTCTGCCAGGAGATGAGGACATTAAGTTCCTGGGATCACGGAGGGGTGACCCCACTCCTAACACCCAGGCAACCCGGATCAACTCCCCCAAGTAGGAAAGGACCCCACCTCCGGGTAACCAGAACCCCAGCTCCTCGAGGCCGAGACTCGATGATCTTGATTTTGAAGGGAAGTTAACTGAGCTCTTCTCTCTGAAGACCATTGAAAGGGATATCCTTGAATCCCTAGCAGCTGAGCACCAGGTAACTTAACCAATGCTGCTTATGTATTCATCCAGTCCCCAAGTTCCGAGTTAACTATATCAAGTTGACTTGGTACTTTCATAGCTATACAACTTTTCATACCCGGTTTTACCCTGCATCCTACTGATTTTTCCTTGTCTATTTCTTCAGGCGCACATGACCCGGTCCGAGGAGATGTTGGCAAAAACCAACGAGCTCCTTCAGGCCGAGACCAAGCTGCGAGAAGAGCTGGAAGACGAGGTGAAGGACCTTGCCAAGGATGTCAAGAAATACAAGAAACGATCCCAAAACGCTGAGGGCGCGCTGAAGAGAATTACAACCCAGATTGCCGACACTTACCGCTCTCTGCTTGGTAAGATATCGTAACTTTACTGAATATAACCCGGACTTCTCTTTCTGCAAGGTTTGTAACCCGGATCTCATTGCTTTAATTTTGCTGGCATCCTGTAGCTCTGGGTGAGCAGGCTATGGATGAAGATGATGTTGAGAAGCTAAAGACGCTGAAGGCCGTGATCCGGCAATTCTCTGTAGGAACCAAGTGGACCCTGGAGGCTTTGAAGTGGCCTGGGACTCCTGGCAGCGCGGACAAGATGCTCGAGGCGTGCTCAACTATCCCCGCTTGGATTGAGCACTGGAAACACTCAGCCTGCCGAGTGGGAGTAACCCGTGGCCTTGCCTTGGCCAAAGCTTATTTTCCTAAGCTTGAGCCGGCAACGCTCGTGGGCGGGTTCCCCGGGTTTAACAACGATGCCTCAAGGTTCACTGGCAAGGACTATAAGTTTATCCATACTCAGGTGCGTCATTCAGCAAGCTTGATAGCCGACAATTTGGATGTGAGCAAGATCACCCCGCCCTACGATGCTGATGACAAGCCGGTTCCATCTGAACTCCCTCAACCCTTCGATATGCTGGCTTGGTGGAAGGAGGAAATTGCCAAGAAGAAAGCTGAAGCCAATACTGTGCCTTCCTCCTCTACTCCGGATGTTCCTCCTCCAGCTCGCGCTGATACTGCGTCTAACCCGGATATGGGAGCAGGGAGGACCACCGATGAGCATGCTGAAGACCCGACTGCCAAGGACATTGTTGATGACTCGGCTATGGATGCTGAGTGAAGTTTTATTATATCTCGCCCCAAACACTTATTCGGCCAATAGGCATTGTGTAATATGCCTGATACAATTATTCTTTTAATAGTGCGCCTGTGCACTTTTCGATACTATTTCCCGGTTTGTAATACATTTAAACTTTAATAGTGTTTGGCGGCCCTTCTGGCCATTTCGCTTTGATATGCTGTTTCCCAGTCTTAAACTTTTTTTGCTGCTTTTTCTGCCTTTCGCTCTTTTTTCTTCTGTGAGACTCGGCTTCCGGGTCTCAGGATTTTTGACCAAGTGGACTTTATTTCTTAAGTCCCCAAGTCCCCAAGACTCGGATTTTTGGGTTTTAAGCTGATAGTTGAACAATTTATTGCTTTTCTCAAATTCCCAAGTCCCCAAGACCCAAATGTCCGAGTCTAAGGATTTGTAATTTTCACAAAGCTAAATGTTTTTGCTAAGGCCCAAACATAGAGTTACTCACGTAGGTTTGAAGTTATGCTTAATATATTGTGAGTTTTCCGGCTGTCAACCTTTTACTCCGCATAACTTGTGGTTTGGATGACCCTTTTGATCTTATTTGTTGTAAGCCGACTTTCGCGTGGATATTCAGTGTTGCTATAACTTTACAAAAACAGGGTCAGGCAAGTCCCAATGGGAATCATGACTGATTGTGATTATACGTTAGCAAAGCACGCCACATTATTGCGAGTCGCATCAAGCTTAAACAAGAGAAATCAAGAAAATTTGGCTCTATTGTCCAGTTATAAGATTGCAACCGTACTTATTGCAAGTAATCAGTCCTTATAACTTAATGGCATCGTGGCCGGGTCTTGAGATTATAGCTGTTCTATTCAAGCAATCAGCCCCCAAGGCCTATATACAATCTAGAAAAAAAATGTGAAAACTAGTGTACTATAAACAAACAACTAATACTTACCTGATAAAGTAAAAAGCGGAAAGTAAAAACAGAAAGATTGAAACCTGAGAAAAATAAACAAGAAGGAAACAATATCATAGTTTAACCATCTCTTTATTGATATAAGAAAAGTTAGGTCAGCAAGCCGCCTCATTAAAAACCCTCCAGTCCCCTTAGGTACCCTGGATAGTAAAAGAGTGCGTCTGAAACCTGCTGCCTGTTACATCGTGTAATTCAACTTTGCAAACCCAGCCTATGCTAAGTGTAATAGGGACGTAGCTGAGCCACGTTCCATGGTCTTTCCCTCTCTTGCATAGTTGACGTGGTGTGGGCGGTATCGTTGACAGTATCCGACTCTTCCCTTGCATCTACTAAGTAATATGATCCGTTGTGCAAATTCCGGCTTATGATGAACATGCCTTCCCATGGTGGAGATAACTTATGCTTTCCCTCCTTCGATTGTACTAAGCGTAATACCAGGTCCCCTTCCTGGAAGACCCGGGTTTTGACCCGCCGACTGTGGTATCGCCTCAAATCCTGCTGATATATGGCTGATCTCTCCAAATCTTGCTCCCTGTGCTCTTCTACATATCCACGGCATCTTGCCGGGTCTTCTCATTCTCCACCTCAATATAAGCCGCCACTCGGGGCGAGTCGTGAATAATATCACTCGGCAAGACTGCCTCTGCACTATAAACCATGAAAAACGGGGTCATATGAGTAGATCTGTTAGGTGTAGTGTTAATTCCCCAAACCACTGATGGTAACTCCTCAACCCATGCTCCAGCAGCTCTGAGGCACGGGACTCCCAGCCGTAGTTTCAACCCACGCAGTAACTCCTGGTTTGCCCTCTCCACCTGTCCATTAGCTTGTGGATGGGCTACTGAGGCTATGTCAAGGCGGATACTGTTGTTTCCACAGAATTTCTCCATCTCTCCTAAGGACATGTTGGTTCCATTGTCTATTATTATGCTGTGGGGATACCCAAACCGATAGATAATCCTTTTCAGGAACTTGACTGTTGTGATTGCTTCGCAATTGGTAACTGGCATAACCTCAACCCACTTGGTAAACTTGTCAATAGCCACAAGAAGATGAGTCTTTTTGCAGGGTGACATGTGAAAGGGGCCTACCATATCCATACCCCAAACTGCAAACGGCCAGGTCAGCGGGATTGTTCGTAACTCCATAGCCGGCACATGGATTTGGCGAGCGTACCTTTGACATCCGTCACACCTTGCCACCAAGCGCTCCGCGTCTGCTAGGGCCATGAGCCAGAAGAAACCGTGCCGGTATGCTTTAGCCACGAGGGATCTTGTGGAGGCATGATGCCCACAATCACCTTCATGGATCTCCTTCAGAATCTGCCGGCCTTCTTCTGGTGCTACACAGCGCAGAAAGACTCATGCTGCACTTCTTTTATACAACTCACCATTGATGATAGAATAACCCTTTGCTCGTCTCAGGATTTGCCTAGCTAAAACTTCCTGCGGTGGTAACTCGCCCCGTGACAGGTAGGCCAGAAACGGCTCTGTGCATTCGGGGATAGCGTGCACAGCGGCTACGAGCTCCAAATCCGGGTCTTGGTTGGCCACCACTTCCTCAGACTCGGTTTTGACGAAAGGCCGCCGTAACTCGTCCAGAAAAACATTGGGTGGAACCGGCTCTCGGCGCGAGCCGAGTCTTGCGAGCGCATCTGCTGCCTCATTCTTTCGTCTGTCAATATGCTCCACTTCATACCCGGAAAAAGACCCGGCCACCCTGTCCACCTCTCTACGATATGCTGCCATCATTGCGTACTTTCTATCACAAGTTCCTGAGACCTGTTGTACCACGAGATCCGAATCTCCATAGCACCGTATTCGCCTGATGTTCATCTCCTTTGCGACTCTCAGTCCATGTAACAATGCCTCATACTCGGCTACATTGTTGGAGCAATCGAAGTGAATCTGCCACACGTAACTTAATTTATCTACTTTAGACGATGTAAGTACCACACCTGCCCCTGATCCCTCATACTGCTTAGAACCATCAAAGTGCATCACCTAAGACTCGGAACTTGGCATCATCGTGGGCATGCATGTGTGAGTCCAATCATTGATAAAATCGGATAAGGCATGGGATTTGATTGCAGATCTGGGCTCGTAGTTGATGTGATAATCTCCCATCTCAATGGCCCACTTGGCTATTCTACCTGTCGCGTCTGAATTTCTGATAATATCTGCCATTGGTATAGAGCTGACCACTGTTATCGGGTGTTCCTGAAAGTATGGTTTCAATTTCCGGCTGGCCATAAAGACCCCGAAAACTAACTTTTGCCAATGTGGGTAACGCTGCTTTGCTTCCGATAGGACTTCGCTCACATAATAAACCGGCCTCTGTACCGGGTGATCCTTCCCATCCTCCTTACGCTCAACTACAACCACGACGCTGACCGCTCGGGGCCCAGCCGCTACGTACAACAACATGGGCTCTTTGGGACCCGGCGCTGCCAAAATCGATGCCTCAGATAACTGCTTTTTCAGAGCCTCGAACGCCTCGTCCGCCTCTTGGTCCCAAACAAATTTGTCGTTTTTTCTTAAGAGCCGGTATAGGGGTATTGCTTTTTCTCCGAGCCTGGATATAAACCGGCTTAACGCTGCTACACATCCTGTAAGCTTTTGAACGTGCTTCAGGCCTTCCGGCTTTTTCAGGTTTTGAATAGCTTTGATTTTATCCGGGTTTGCCTCAATTCCTCTCTCAGAAACAATGAAACCGAGTAATTTTCCTGCTGGGACTCAAAATACACACTTTGTGGGGTTAAGCTTCATCTGATATCTCCTCAGGTTCTTGAAGGTCTCCTTTAGATCATCCATGAAGGTTTCATCTTTCCTTGTTTTAATGACCACATCATCCACGTAGGCGTGAACATTGTGCCCAATTTGATCCTCAAAGCACTTCTGGATGCACCGCTGGTACGTTGCGCTTGCATTTTTCATCCCAAAGGTCATAGCTTTATAACAAAAAGCACCAAAGGGGGTTATAAACGAAGTTTTCTCCCAATCCTCCCTCTTGAGCTTGATCTGGTGATACCTGCAATAAGCATCCAGGAAACACAATAGGTCACTTCCTGCCACTTCATCTATAATATGATCTATTCTTAGAAGGGCAAACGGATCCTTTGGGCAATGCTTGTTGAGACTCGTGTAATCTATGCACATCCTCCATTCATTGTTCTTTTTCAGCACTAGAACCGGATTTGCCAGCCAATCCGGGTGAAAAACCTCCATGATAAAGCCGGCGGCAAGGAGCCAAGAATTCTCTGCTCCTATAGCCTTTCTTCTTTCCTCGTTCATCTTTCTCAAGCCCTGCTTCACAGGCCGAGATTTGGGATCAACATGCAAACTGTGCTCAGCTAACTCGGTCGGGATACCCGGCATATCGCTGGGCGTCCAAGCAAAAACGTCCTGATTCTCACGAATGAACTCGATAAGTGCTTCTTCCTCCTTGTTGTCTAGGTTAGAGCCGATGGCAAATTGTTTGGAGGGGTCACCTTCGACGAAAGCCACCATCTTTGTGTCCTGGGCCGCCTTAAACTTTTCCCTCTCATCCTCCGTGTTCGGCCTTTTCAAAGCAGTTCTATCATCCGGGTCTACTTGAGACCGGTAATACTTGAGCTCTTCCTTCCTGCAAGCCTGTTCTGCCATTGCCGCGTCTCCCTCGTCACACTCTGCGGCCACAACCCGGTTTCCATGCATAGTAATGGTTGATTTGGGACCCGGGATCTTTAGCTGCAGGTATACGTAACACGGCCTGGCCATGAACTTGGCGCAAGCCGGCCTTCCGAACAGCGTGTGATACGGGCTGCGCAATTTTACCACCTCAAACGTGAGCCATTCCACTCGGAAATTATCCTTAGACTCTCCAAAAGCAACCTCTAATGTTATCTTTCCTTCAGGGCACGCCGAGTGACCCGGTACAATCCCATGAAATACTGTGGAACTTTTCTGCAGCTGAGACTCCTTGAGCCCCATACGCAGGAAGGTTTCCCAATATAATATGTTGATGGTGCTTCCGCCATCCATCAAAACCTTTTTCAGCTCATAACCATTGACCTGTGGTGCAACCACCAAAGCTAACACACCCGGATGTTCTATTGTTTCCGGGTGATCCCTTCTGCTCCATGTTACATCTTGATCTGACCATCTCAGATATCTCGGAACACCTGAGGAAACCGAGTTTACGGCTCTTTTGAGTATCTTTCTATCTTTGTTGGAAGTCCCCGTAGTATGAACGTGGTACTGCCCTAGCTGCTTTGGGTTGGCTTGGAAACCTCCAGCGCCTCCCTGATTGTTACCTGGATTACCACCTCCCGCATTGCCGGCTGGGGGTGGCCCGTTGCCCGGGTTTCCACCCGGACCCGGTCCTCCTCCCCGGCCTGCGCCTCGCATGGCTTTTTGTATTTCCTCATTCTTCCATCTTTGTAAATCCACGCACTGCTCTAACGAATGATTAGCCGGCCTGCCGTTCCTGCTATGACGCGGACAGGGCATCCTGAAGGCTTCTATATGATTGGCCGGCCTTGGCGGTCCTTGGTAATTTCCTCCATTGAAGTTTCCTCCGTTGAAATTTTCCTCTGCCCTGGGTCTTGCAAACCCGGTTTCTGTATTAGCAACAAACTCGGAGTTTCCTTCATATGGGCGCGTGTGCTGGTTGTTTCCGTTATTTCCTCCATTATTACCCGGTGCAGTGCCATTGCCGGGTCTTCCGCTATTATTTGTGTTGGCCTTTGCTTTTTTGTCATCAGCATCTTCCTCTGTGGTATCTGTGGCGGCGTGCTCGTTGCACGCGTCCATTAATTCTCCCATTGTAACCTCTGAAGCGTGCCGACTGGACTTCATGCGTGTCAGCTTTTGCACTAAGGGTATGTATTTGCATGTTTTCTCCATAGCTTGTAATGCATCCTTTGGCTGGATATCAGTGGACGAGTGGAGAATTTCCATAACCCGGCGCACCCAGTTGCGCGCCGACTCTCCCTTCTTGTGGACACATCGCTCTAAATAGTCGATCGTAAATAACTTCCTGCACGTCCCATTAAAGTGCTTGATAAAGGCAGTTTTCAGCTCACTCCATGAATTGACGGATCTTTCGGGTAGGTTATTGAACCATAACTTTGCTGCTCCCTCTGACATCATTAGGTACATAAACGTGGCTTGAAGATTCTCAGATGCGTTGCGAATCGACATAGCCATCTCGTAACTTCTCAACCAAGTCTCGGGGTCCATGGTCGGCTCATAATTAACCACTTTACCCGGTTCCTTGAACTTATCCGGGTAAGGCTCAGCCCTGATGTGACACCCCGGGATCGGGCACTATGCAGATTTCGGCATTCGCCCAAATCCGCATAATAACCGATTTCAGGTTGCCACTTGTGATAACATTACAACAGTTCATGAATAATCCACAACAACAACAGAGGAGGTATATACAAGACGACGCAAACGAGTCAAGGATACAACTGATACAATACAAAGATCCAAAAGACAGCGGAAGAAACAACATAGTGTCCGACTACGGACAAGATACAAATTGGACTAAGAGTCCTGAAGATAACCGATGGCGTCCAATCCCTGCCCAGGCCAAGCCGGAGGGATTCCCAAGCTAACGTCGTCAGACTTCAAACCTGTTGACTGCAGTGTGGAATATGCAGCCACGAAATGGATTCGTGGGTCAGTACAATTAAGTACTGGCAAGTGGATAAACCATACTCACAAGATACCAGCGTAACCAATCATCACAAGATACAAATACTTTGGGTACAACGGAAGGAAGGGATTATTGCAAAGAAGCGGCAGCGGGCAGCACTAACAACTAAAGAGACGCGCTACAACTTCCGGCTAATAGAAAGGTATAAGAGAGCGTATCAGAACCAACTACAACTACTCACCAGACAATACCCATCCAGTGCTACCCCCTACTAAGGAAGCAACCCAAGGAAACTCACACTGTTGATTAAGGTGACATTCATTTTTATGGTGGAGGTAATCTATATTACTAGTCAAGTTATCATCGTTAAGTGTAAGTTGTCTGAGTACTTGTTAGCCAGCATTTTCACCAAGTCATCCATAACCGCGGAGAACACGGCTTCTCGAGAAGATTTAACCCTGCAGGGATGCACCAATTTGGCCGTACACGTAAGAATGACCCGCCAGATGGAAATGCACTTCCACCAAGCGAGGCACTCAACACAACCCAACTCTTCTTCGCATCAAGCCCAAAGAACCACGTGCAATTGAGCGCACGACTAATCAAGCCCCACTAAGAAAAGGGGACCCTCATAGCACTCTAAGAACGTGTCTCCCTAAATGCCGACTACAAAAGTTCCACCCTGGCACCAAGGGTTCGCACCTGCATATGCATGCATCAAATGGAAAGCCCGAACTAAGTGTGGCGATTTGGACGAGATGCGAATCGAATCAGAATTGCGGGGGGCGCCCATACACGCTTCCCACATACGGTTAGTGCGCTCATGGATCGGAGGACAAGACCCTTTTCCTAATTAAGTTCGACACTAGCAGGCCTCAAAACCACGCCGGGCCTCCTGCCGGTGCCTTATCATCAAATTATTGTTACCCAAAACATTAACATGTTGTTGATTAAGTTGAAACCCAACTATCAAACTAAACAGGTGATAAGACGGACAACAAGACTTGAGCGCAAACAACACTAAGCATGCAACTACGACACGAGGGCCAACAAGGTAAACAAACAACAGTTAATAGGAACTGGAAGAAAGGCTATATCATGGTTGCAAGGTAAACATATGATAGGATCGAGACACAAGCATCGAATCATAAGGCTAGCATAAAGACAACGGAAAGAATCGATAACAAGTGAGGAAAGGCAACATGGGTAGCAAGTGAGTATACTTGCCTGAGATCCAGCAAGTAGAGGTACATCCGTAGAACTTGTCGGTGCTCACATAATCTCAACGTCCTATCCGCGAAGAACCAAAAGCTAAAAGAAACACCGGATGCAACAATTACTACTACGGTAAAAGATCCAGCATGATCCTAATTTTATATGCATGACATGCGAGATGCAACGCAAAAATGCAATTTAGACAATTTAATCGGAACCGGAGTCCGGACAAAATAATTATTGGTTCAAGTTGTTTATTTAACCATCAATGTTAAATGTTGATTAACATGGAGAACAATAAATAGGTGAGCTAAACAGGATTAAATGGAATAGGGCATTATTTAAAGTAATTACCCCAACACATTCCATATTTAAATATTAGATGAACACGCATAACACAACTAAATTGCAAAATTCAAGATGCAAACAAAGGCATGGATGGCATATTCATATTCCTTGCATTTTTCTGATGAAAATAGACATAAACTTTGTACTATTTGGAATTATAACACAGGAGATATGGAATTTACAAGATTGACAAAACAAATAAAATAAAACGAGGGCAGAGAAAAGAGTTTGGGATTCGAACTTGGGTCTCCTAGGAAATAGACAATGCACGTAACCACTGGGAAAGGAAGACTTGGTGGCATATAGTGCAACAGACGATGGAATAACAGATAGAATGACGTTTAACTGAATCAAAATTCAGAACATCACCGCAGACAGGAGCAGCAGGTACACTGTTTAACAGAACAAAATAACAGCAGAAATTTCTCGCCAATGATGGGGATTGAACTCGGGATCCCTCAGTGCAAACCAGGGAACGAAGCCACTGCAGTACTGTTCGACTAGTGATGACATACGGTGTGTACAGGGAATCAAGTGTTTGCACGCGCCCAAACTGATGAAACTGAACTCAAGATTCAGATTTCAGGTTCAGGATTGAAAAGAAGCAAAAAGGAGTCCTTGTGGGATTTGATCCCGGGATGCAGCGCTGCTCGACAGAGGCATTGGCCACTGGGATGAATCCGTGTATGCGAATACAACCGCAGTCAGCGATATATGAAACATAAATTGAACGTTAACTGAACCTTCACACAAAAGATTCAGGCGCCAGGATTTCATAAGCAGCAGAGAACGACACGGACGAACGGCAACGGCTGCTGGGTTCCTTGCGCGCGTGTGCGAGCCCAGCGATGTAGTGGTGAGGCGCCAGGGTGCTGGTACATGCAAGGTGCGGTGTGGTGTGTGCGACACAAAAGGAAAAACAACAGGAGCAGCAGCAGCAGTGCGACGCCGAGCTGGCCGTCCCGGCGGTGAGGCGGACGAGATCGGCCTCCAACGGATCCGTGCGTACAGGAGTGTAACAAGACAGAGAGGATGTCTGGGGTGTTCGACTGCTCACCAAGAGTTGGATGGAGCAGCAGCGTGGCTCGGTGACGACGACGTGTACCGCACGGAGGCGGTGAAGACGGCGCCCGGATCAGCTCCACACGGACAGACAACATTCTTGACGAGGATGGAGCCGGCGGTGTAGTCGTCCTCTTGATGAATCCTTGCGCGGAGAGGTAGTGGAAGACGGCGCGTATCGATTTCCGGCTCTAGCTCGAACGGAGAACGTACATGGCGGCGTGGCTGCAACGAGGTACTCCGGTCTTGCTCCAGGGTACAGAAAAATTCAGAGAAGTACAGAAAGAGAGAGGCACACGCGAATGAAGAGGAGGGGAAGAGTGGCGGCGCTAGGGGAGAGGAGAAAGGCTAGGGTTTCTGGCGATCTGGAGAGGAGGGGCTTGAGGTAGATAAAGGAGGGGAGAGGGGACCGGTGGTGGACAGCGACGGGAGGAGTCACGCCCTCCTCGTGCTCCCTGTACGGAGAAGAAGAACGAGAGGAGGTTGGGCTAGGAGGAGAGAGTTGGGTCGTGGCCCTTTGGGCTGCGGCCTGGCTGCTCCAAAACGTTTTTTTTCTTTGTTTTATTATTTTCAGAAAAACAAGAGAATGACTTCAGATATTTAGAAGGGTCAAAACAATTTATAATTTTTGCAGTCTTGAGAGATACACGAATCAAAAGTTTTTAGTGCACTTAAATTTAGTGTGATGACTGATGATGCAAGATGACATGAGATGCACAAAAAGAAAAACAAGCAAGTTCTAAGTGGGAAACCCCGGGTGTTACAGACGACACCACTAACAAGGGATTGCGCCCCCGCAATCTGACCAACGCCAGGAGAGAGGGAAAAGTCGGACTATCGAGTCTTTGGCCACATTGTTGATCTTCTCGACACCGCTAAGAAGAGATTCTTGCTCACGTCGATGACGATGTTCTTCCGTTGAGAGATCTTCCGGAGATCGTACCTATTAGGTTTAAAGGCAAAGAGAACGCTCACCCACGTAGAAGCCTAACACTTTGAAAGATAGATAGGAGAGGAGACTCCAAAACAAATAAGGTAGATGAGAAGTAGAGTAGGGATGAGGAGAAAATAAGAATCCTATTCAGATATTTTCAAATAGGTTTAACAGAAATCGTTTTTGACACTCTAGAAACAACGACCGTTAGCGAGGTTATCCTACAGGCTTTGCGGACCCGTTGCTTCGATAACCATTCGTATCAAAACAACTTTGGGAAATCGGAAACCATGCTTTGATACCATTTGTGACGCCCCGGGATCGGGCACTATGCAGATTTCAGCATTTCCGCCCAAATCCGCATAATAACCGATTTCAGGTTGCCACTTGTGATAACATTACAACAGTTCACGAATAATCCACAACAACAACAGAGGAGGTATATACAAGACGACTCAAACGAGTCAAGGATACAACTGATACAATACAAAGATCCAAAAGACAGCGGAAGAAACAACATAGTGTCCGACTACGGACAAGATACAAATTGGACTAAGAGTCCTGAAGATAACCGATGGCGTCCAATCCCTGCCCAGGCCAAGCCGGAGGGATTCCCAAGCTAACTTCGTCAGACTTCAAACCTGTTGACTGCAGTGTGGAATATGCAGCCACGAAATGGATTCGTGGGTCAGTACAATTAAGTACTGGCAAGTGGATAAACCATACTCACAAGATACCAGCGTAACCAATCATCACAAGATACAAATACTTTGGGTACAACGGAAGGAAGGGATTATTGCAAAGAAGCGGCAGCGGGCAGCACTAACAACTAAAGAGACGCGCTACAACTTCCAGCTAATAGAAAGGGATAAGAGAGTGTATCAGAACCAACTACAACTACTCACCAAACAATACCCATCCAGTGCAACCCCCTACTAAGGAAGCAACCCAAGGAAACTCACACTGTTGATTAAGGTGACATTCATTTTTATGGTGGAGGTAATCTATATTACTAGTCAAGTTATCATCGTTAAGTGTAAGTTGTCTGAGTACTTGTTAGCCAGCACTTTCACCAAGTCATCCATAACCGCGGACAACACGGCTTCTCGAGAAGATTTAACCCTGCAAGGATGCACCAATTTGGCCGTACACGTAAGAATGACCCGCCAGATGGAAATGCACTTCCACCAAGCGAGGCACTCAACACAACCCAACTCTTCTTCGCATCAAGCCCAAAGAACCACGTGCAATTGAGCGCACGACTAATCAAGCCCCACGAAGAAAAGTGGACCCTCATAGCACTCTAAGAACGTGTCTCCCTAAATGCCGACTACAAAAGTTCCACCCTGGCGCCAAGGGTTCGCACCTGCATATGCATGCATCAAATGGAAAGTCCGAACTAAGTGTGGCGATTTGGACGAGATGCGAATCGAATCAGAATTGCGGGGGGCGCCCATACACGCTTCCCACATGCGGTTAGTGCGCTCATCATGGATCGGAGGACAAGACCCTTTTCCTAATTAAGTTCGACACTAGCAGGCCTCAAAACCACGTCGGGCCTCCTGCCGGTGCCTTATCATCAAATTATTGTTACCCAAAACATTAACATGTTGTTGATTAAGTTTAAACCCAACTATCAAACTAAACAGGTGATAAGACGGACAACAAGACTTGAGCGCAAACAACACTAAGCATGCAACTACGACACGAGGGCCAACAAGGTAAACAAACAACAGTTAATAGGAAGTGGAAGGAAGGCTATATCATGGTTGCAAGGTAAACATATGATAGGATCGAGACACACGCATCGAATCATAAGGCTAGCATAAAGACAACGGAAAGAATCGGTAACAAGTGAGGAAAGGCAACATGGGTAGCAAGTGAGTATACTTGCCTGAGATCCAACAAGTAGAGGTACATCCGTAGAACTAGTCGGTGCTCACATAATCTCAACGTCCTATCCGCGAAGAAGCAAAAGCTAAAAGAAACACCGGATGCAACAATTACTACTACGGTAAAAGATCCAGCATGATCCTAATTTTATATGCACGACATGCGAGATGCAATGCAAAAATGCAATTTAGACAATTTAATCGGAACCGGAGTCCGGACAAAATAATTATTGGTTCAAGTTGTTTATTTAACCATCAATGTTAAATGTTGATTAACATGGAGAACAATAAATATGTGAGCTAAACAGCATTAAATGGAATAGGGCATTATTTAAAGTAATTACCCCAACACACTCCATATTTAAATATTAGATGAACATGCATAACACAACTAAATTGCAAAATGCAAGATGCAAACAAAGGCATGGATGGCATATTCATATTCCTTGCATTTTTCTGATGAAAATAGACATAAACTTTGTACTATTTGGAATTATAACACAGGAGATATGGAATTTACAAGATTGACAAAACAAATAAAATAAAACGAGGGCAGAGAAAATAGTTTGGGATTCGAACTTGGGTCTCCTAGGAAATAGACAGTGCACGTAACCACTGGGAAAGGAAGACTTGGTGGCATATAGTGCAACAGACGATGGAATAACAGATAGAATGACGTTTAACTAAATCAAAATTCAGAACATCACCGCAGACAGGAGCAGCAGGTACACTGTTTAACAGAACAAAATAACAGCAGAAATTTCTCGCCAATGATGGGGATTGAACTCGGGATCCCTCAGTGCAAACCAGGGAACGAAGCCACTGCAGTACTGTTCGACTAGTGATGACATCCGGTGCGTACAGGGAATCAAGTGTTTGCACGCGCCCAAACTGACGAAACTGAACTCAAGATTCAGATTTCAGGTTCAGGATTGAAAAGAAGCAAAAAGGAGTCCTTGTGGGATTTGATCCCGGGATGCAGCGCTGCTCTACAGAGGCATTGCCACTGGGATGAATCCGTGTATGCGAATACAACCGCAGTCAGCGATATATGAAACATAAATTGAACGTTAACTGAACCTTCACACAAAAGATTCAGGCTCCAGGATTTCATAAGCAGAAGAGAACAACACGGCCGAACGGCAGCGGCTGCTGGGTTCGTTGCGCGCGTGTGCGAGCCCAGCGATGTAGTGGTGAGGCGCCAGGGTGCTGGTACATGCAAGGTGCGGTGTGGTGTAGGCGGCACAAAAGGAAAAACAACAGGAGCAGCAGCAGCAGTGCGACGCCGAGCTGGCCGTCCCGGCGGTGAGGCGGACGAGATCGGCCTCCAACGGATCCGTGCGTACAGGAGTGTAACAAGACAGAGAGGATGTTTGGGGTGTTCGACTGCTCACCAAGAGTTGGATGGCGCAGCAGCGTGGCTCGGTGACGACGACGTGTACCGCACGGAGGCGGAGAAGACGGCGCCCGGATCAGCTCCGCACGGACAGACAACATTCTTGACGAGGATGGAGCCGGCGGTGTAGTCGTCCTCTTGATGAATCCTTGTGCGGAGAGGTAGTGGAAGACGGTGCGTATCGATTTCCGGCTCTAGCTCGAACGGAGAACGTACATGGCGGCGTGGCGGCAACGAGGTACTCCGGTGTTGCTCCAGGGTACAGAAAAATTCAGAGAAGTACAGAAAGAGAGAGGCACACGTGAATGAAGAGGAGGGGAAGAGTGGCGGCGCTAGGGGAGAGGAGAAAGGCTAGGGTTTCTGGCGATCTGGAGAGGAGGGGCTTGAGGTAGATAAAGGAGGGGAGAGGGGACCGGTGGTGGACAGCAACGGGAGGAGTCACGCCCTCCTCGTGCTCCCTGTACGGAGAAGAAGAACGAGAGGAGGTTGGGCTAGGAGGAGAGAGTTGGGTCGTGGCCCTTTGGGCTGCGGCCTGGCTGCTCCAAAACGTTTTTTTTTTCTTTGTTTTATTATTTTCAGAAAAACAAGAGAATGACTTCAGATATTTAGAAGGGTCAAAACAATTTATAATTTTTGCAGTCTTGAGAGATACACGAATCAAAAGTTTTTAGTGGACTTAAATTTAGTGTGATGACTGATGATGCAAGATGACATGAGATGCACAAAAAGAAAAACAAGCAAGTTCTAAGTGGGAAACCCCGGGTGTTACACCTGATGGAATCCGATAAACATTTAGGACCGGCGAGGTTTGTCGGTACTGGCCTCACTCGGGAAACGTGTGATGCCGCAGCGGGTACGATGGGGAGTGCAACTGCTACCGGTCCCCGTACCGCAGACCCGGCTGCTGCTCGCCTGGCTCGAGAATTGTCCACAATGGCTTGTGCTGCTGATACTGCAGGTGTTGCCGGTCTATGGGGAGGAGGCGGCATTTGCTGCTGCTCTTCCCTCCGCCTTGCCGAACTTGACTGAATATACCAGGTATTCCCGGGCTGCCGGCTGACATACGGTGTCCCGTGCAAACCACTTCTATGATCCGGGTAATTTGCTTGCTGGGCCACTGCGGTGCGCAACAGGTCTATCGCCCGCCGGGTCTCCACTGCATGGGGTGACTCTCCTACGAGGATACGGTCAAGTGCCAATGTTGCTGCATATACGTTGTCTATGGGGTTATTGAAGTGACCTGGTGGGGTATGAAATCACGGCGGTGGTGGTGGTGCTGTATTGGCAACAGCGACTCCTGTTTGTAATGTGGGTAACCCGGCTTGCACGTTCGCCGGCTGTCCTCCCAGGGTTGCAGCTTGATATCCGGTTTCCTGATTGACAACCGGAATCGGTTGATCCTGAGGGGTAATGAACAGTGCGGCTGGTTGCAGATTTCCACCTGTAGCCGGTAATCTCGTCTGGTGCCACTGATTGTAAATCCTAGTCGACTGAACCTGAAGCCGGTTCTCCAATTCATCTAGCTCGCGCTGGCGCGCGGCCATCCCTTTTTTCTCAGCTTCGACATCTCTCCTCTGTTGATCCAGTGCACGACGAGCCACATCCAGATCTCAGGCACGTGCCGCCGCGTTTTCTGGGGTTATCACCGTTGCTAGCACTGTGGGATCTAAGATCAAGTTATTGTTGAACAGAGCCGGATTTCGCGGATTCGAAGGTCCCGCTCCTGGTGTTCTGTTCGCCATAAATCCAAACATGTTCATCTGCCGCTCGCTTTCTCCGGTATGGCTGGTGACAGAGGCCGACTCTCCGTCAACCCGGGCTATAACCGGGTTTCCGTCAATCGGTGCCTGCTGTTGGGCCAGTGCTCGCGCTGCTCCAGCCGCGGCTGTCGTCACATCCCCCTGATTAAGATTGATTGCAGGGGTTGTATAGACCGCGACCTGTCGCGCGATGCCTGGTGATGATTCGTATTCCTCCTCGTCACAGCTATCTTCCTCGTACCGATCTTCCAGCAGGTGAAGGATAGACTCGGTATCATCTTCTCTCGTGACCCGGCCGCGCGGGGTCCATGCCGGCTCCTCCGGTTGTTCCCTCTTCGCGGTGGGCTCTTCTACCGGATCGGCTATCCCGACCGACTCTTCTCCATCCGATTGAACGCAGGTTGCTTCTCCTGACACAGAATCATACCCAATATCATCAGTAACTGAACCGTACGTACGTACCATGCCGACGAAAACGTTGACCCGGCCGATCGTGACGACAGATCCGGTTTCCAGCAGATCCGACTCTGGTCCCCAACCAAGGTCGTTCACCATCTTCTCTCCTTCGGGGTTGGTGATGATCTCGCCGATGACGAGGTTCTTCATGCTTTCCCGAGCTTCTCCCGTGACGTAAACACCCTTGGACGTAGGCCCCATGGTGGGCGCCAACTGTCGTGGGATAATCACGGCAGACGTTACCAGGGGTAACTTACTTTGGGGCAAATCGACTCTGGTGTTTGGGAGAGGGTTTAGCTCAGGGGAAATCATGCTATCAATCGATCTGGTAGCTCTGGCAATAATGTCGCCGAGTCTCCGATCTAGGGTTTATTACTATCAGCTCTCGTATTACAGGGTACTCGAATATCTGGTGAAGCTCTCTATTTCTAACCCTAGGAGCCGGTTTATATGTTACCCGGCTCCCTGGCTTCCTATGCAAGGTACACCCGGAATCCTACCCGGAAATCACACACAGCCCTTAGTTTCCTAATCTTAACCCCCAAAATACGGGTTACTAGGCCTACGCTCCTTCTTGGGCCTTCTAGAAACTCCTCCTCCTTGAGCCGGGTCTTGCGCGATTACCTTTGGTCCGGGTTTCACCTTGGCATTAGCCTACCGGGTTATCATCCCTCCATCAGTGGAAGCTACAAGCACTAGGGTTTCTCTAGGATGACAAAGCAACCAAGAGATTACAAGATACCAAGGGGTATGGTATGGGAAAACAATTTTTGGCTTGGTAGAAAGGTAGATCTATGCCTCCTCCATGAGATCCTTGAAGGGCATCAAGTTTGGTTGGAGGAGGAGGGAGATCGGTGCGTTATGAGCTCTTGAACAATGGAGGAGAGAGAGGAATGGACGAACTAGATGTCTAGAGGAAGAAGACATCTATTTATAGCCTCCTCCAAGATCTGACCATTGCAGATCTCCAGGGCCGGAATATTCCGGTGTTAGTACCGGAAGATTCCGGGGCAGCCAGGCCGAATATTTCCAATATCCGAGGGGCGGATTTTTGAATAATCTGAGGCCGGAAATTTCCGGCCAACAATCCACCCCCATCTCTGCAAGCAGGAATCAACGCCCCATCTATTTTTCGGTAAGGACCAGGGGGTAGGATATTTGCCCCGGAATACTCCGGTCAAATTTCCGCCCCGTCTTCTGCGAGCGGGCAGCTGGAGGCCAAGAATCCATCTTTTGAAGTTTGAGAGGGCCGGAATATTCCGGTGCTGAGACCGGATATTCCGGCTTATATCCACCGGATATTCCGGGGCAAGTGGCCTGAATAATCCGGCTGCAGTTTTTTTCTTCTTCGGAAATCCTTTGTGTAACTTCTTAAGAATATCATCGTGAAATATAAATGAGGCCATCTGTAGACACTTAAACCATATGGTTAGTAATCGTACCAGCGTTGTTATCATCACCAAAATCATTAGAGGAGACATGAGATTTCAATCTCCCCCTTTTTGGTGAGTGATGACAACACGGGTATTTGCATAGTGATAATCCAACAATACGATAGAAAATAGAAAACACATATAATCATAACTAAGGAGTCATGCCTCCCGATAATATAAGTTCACGAATAGGAAATCCACGAAGAAAAACAAAGTTGTTCGAAAAGCACGAGAAGTAAAAAACAAGCAGCCCACCCAAGCGAATCCCGCGATCTCTAAATCTTCTCCCCCTTTGGCATCAGGATACCAAAAAGAGAGTAGGATGTACTACATCCCAAGGAACAAGCTCTAGGCCATGTGATCATCATCCTCGGCATGCTCGGTGTTGTCTTCCTCCTCACTAGGAGTGGCGATGTCATCATCATCAGGCACATCGAGATCCCAGTCCACATCACGGTTGTTCCAGTTGCGGTAGGGAATCTGAGCACGAAGAGGAGCAGGAACATTGGGCATGTTGAGGGCTGTCATGATGGCGCGCTGATTCTTTTGAATGTTGCGGCGCTCAACATAGGCATTGTAGTTCTCCTTGTGCATGCAGACATTCATGCACATCAACTTCTCAAGGGCACGAACAATCTAGGAGCGCTTCTTTGTACCAGGAGGAGGCTGCCTCATGCGAGGATCACGGTGGCCCTGACCAGTGGCACCAACATCATGTGCAACTTGCGTAGTGTGGGCACTCTTCTTGTATAGTTTCACATCCTTGTGTGTGTCTCACAGTCCAACTCAAGATCATCACGAAGCTCAGCGGGATACTTGGACTTAATGAGCTTCATGATGTATGGTGCATAAGGTGGCACCTTGCGGTGGAAGAGAGCATAGTGGATCTCATTGAAGATGAAGTCCATCACATCAATCTTGTGGAGCTCAGTATCCTCGAGATTGCCCTCGGTGAAAGTGAGGAAGGCATGGTGCATGAGGTTCACCAAACCGCCACGGATCTCATCGTTGTTGCCACCGCTAGGGGCAATGGTCCCCCGGAACATGCACACAAGGATGTCATAGATAGCATAGAGGCCCTTGGCAGAACCCACAACACCACGAGGACCGTACAACTCAACCAACTTGTTCTTCTCATACTCCATTCCATGAATGTGCATGCGAGCACCCTGAGGGACATTGAGGCCAGCAAATGGATACCCGAGCTCAGCAGCAAAATCATGGAACGTGGCAGTGAGCAAGTGAGGGCCAAACATCCAGGACATACCAATATCCTCAGACTCATCAAAAACCAGGGTGGCGAAGAACTGCTGGATGAAGGTGGTGTTGTAGGAGAATTGGGTCTCCATGAGATGGCGCAGTCCAAGGAGCTCAGCAAGATCAACAGAGTTGTTCAAGTAGGCAGGGTTGGCAGCCATGTGTGCAAAGTTGATATACTTCATTGGGCAGACTGGCTGGCTCATCACAATGTAAACTTGCTTGAACAGAGTCTCCTGATCCACATGCCAGAAGCAGGAATCAATAGTTGGGTCCTGAGGACCCTCAGTGTACCAGACCTTGTTGCGCCATGCCTTGAACTCAGCTACAGACATGGTGGCCACGTTGAGAGCGGCCTTGCCTTGTTGCTTGTTGGCCCTACGAGCTGCCCTGTCAGCGTTGCGCTGACGCTCATATGCTTGCTCTTCATCACGCTGGCGTCGACGAGTCTCGGCCTCGTCAACAAACACGCCCTCATCATCCTCCCTTAAGTTGCGCCACCGCTTGCGAGAGCTAGTCACCTTGGTGGGCCTAGAGCTTGAACCATCTGCGAGAAAAGCGAAAGCAAACCAAAATGAAAACCAAACACAACATCAAATAGGGGCTCACATCTTAGAGGAGTGGAATAAGGGATCTCTATAAGAGATTCAGGGCTGGCCAGAAATTTCATGCCATTGATGAAATTTCCGGGGGGGGGGGGGGGCGGAAATTCTGGCCCGGAGGGCGGAAATTTCCGGCCCTGAAAAAATCGCATTAGGGCTGCGAATCCAGGCCTGCAATGAATCTAAAACAAAATGGAAGTGCGATGGGAGGAACAATAAGTGATAAACAGGACTTGTAGAGAGATGTTCCAACCCAAAACTCGTTGGAGATGAATCTACCCAGATCTAATAGACCGAAAAACCCTAGATTGCGGAGAAAACATGGAACATACCGGGATCCATGGTGGGGGGCACGGATGTGCGGTCTCTTGATCCATAAAAGGTAGTCGGAGGACAGAGAAGGGATGCGAGCAGGCCTCCAAGGGAGCTCGGAGGCGGCGGTTGCGGCTTGGGATGGAGTGGAGGCGAGGGGAGGAGGAAAGATCTGGAAAATCCCCTCCCGTCGCGTATTTATAGCCCCCAACCGCTTACCCCGGAATATTCCAGTGTTAAGGCTGGAAATTTCCGGGGGCCAGAGATTTCACCCAAAAATTCCGCCCCAAAAATCCGGGGTGCCTTCTACGAGGGGGCACAACGGATTGGGGATTGAATTTACGGGAAAATCTCGAACCCCGGAAATTTCCAGGGCTTAAGACACGGAATATTCCGGGCCCCGGAAATTTCCGCTCAAATTTCCGGAGTGCCTTCTGTGAGCTGGCACAGAGGAAATGAGGGAAAATTTCTGAGACAAGTATCATGGGGCCGGAAATTTCTGGGCCTTAGGCCAGAATTTCTGGGGTTCCCGCACACACCGAGTTTTTGAAAAACAAGATATAAGATGTGAGCCACCAAAAACGAGAACAACAAAAACAACGACAATGAGCACAGAAACACAAAAACGAGAAAAGAGCAAACGGGACAATCAACATATCAAAGAGAGAAATGTTGGTGGCCGGAGCCACCGTGTTTGAGTGTATACCAAGGAGCCACGAAGATATATCTTGGGCCCAAAAGCATGACTCGCGTTTAAGCACAATAAGTCACATAATGACTAGATAGGCATGAAGTTTTGATTGTTTTGTGCATGATAGGAGGAGTGTTGGTTCATGAGTTGAAATACGCTCCCCCTATGTCCATGCCTACATCTAACCTAGATAACATGTGTAAGGAAGGTATCTATGCAAGGGTTCAAGTGAAGTTAGACGCATCCATCACATTTAGTTCATTCCTCAAACCCCAAAACCTTGGTTCATCAAGGGACTTCGTGAAGATATCCGCATGTTGATCCTTGGTCGGCACATAGGAGAGATCAATATCGCCCTTCTCAACATGATCCCAAATAAAGTGATGTCGAATCTCAATATGCTTCGTCTTGGAATGAAGAACTGGATTGTAGGCAATCTTGATAGCACTCTCATTGTCGCACAAGAGGGGGACCTTGTCGGAGTCGATACCATAATCTCGCAAAGTTTGCCGCATCCATAGCAATTGAGCACAACAACTTGCCGCGGAGATGTACTCGGCCTCGGTGGTTGAGAGAGCGATGCAATTTTGCTTCTTGGAAGACCAACATACCAAAGATCTACCAAGAAATTGACAACCACCGGATGTAGACTTCCTATCCATCTTCTCTCCCGCATAATCCGCATCCGAGTACCCGATGAGCTGAAAACTTGAACCCTTGGGATACCAAAGACCAAAGTTTGGGGTATGAACTAAATAGCGAAAGATGTGCTTAACCGCTTCAAAATGACTTTGCCTCGGAGAGGCTTGAAACCTTACGCATTTACCTACGCTATACATGATATCGGGTCTAGATGCACAAAGGTAGAGCAAATAGCCAATCATGGAGCGGTATACCTTTTGATCTACCTCTTTACCATTCGGGTCGGGTTTCAAGTCAATAGTCGTGGACATGTGTAACACCCAGGGGATTCCCCCCCCCCCCCCGCCCAACTAGAATTGTTTGCTTTACTTTCTCATGGCATTGCATCACATGCATCATTTGCACCTTTGCTTGCAAACCAATTCAAAAACAAAACAAAAATTAAAACCAATTTAAATTTTCAAACAATACACCTTTGTTTTCAAATCAAATTGTTTTCATAAAAATTGAATTGAAATAAAAAATTGGCTTGGTTAATAAAATTCCTTTTATTAAAACCCTATTTTGAATTTCAAGTTCAAATTCAAAGTTTAACAAAATTTTGAATTTTGGTAAAACAAAACTTGGTGCACTTGGGCATTCAATATGCTCAATGCAATAAAATTGTTTTCAAAAAATTTATAAAACCCTAAAGCCCTTTCTTTCTCTCTTATCCCTTTGCTACAAAAAAAATTAAAGAAAGAAAAAGAATAAAAAAAAACACCAGGGGGAGGCAGGCCTTTTCGGCCCACCTACAACCCCCAGGAGCAAAGCCCAGCCCACCCACGTACCTTTCTTCCCCGTACGGACGAACAGGCACGAGGGGAGCGTGCTGCTCCCTGTCGTTTTCCCCTCCACTGGTCCCCTCTCCACCTCTCCTTATCTACCCCTCCCCTCCTGGCTTCCCAAAACCCTAGCTCTCTTCTCCCTCTTCCTCCTTGCCCGCCGCCATCTCCCTCCTTCTTCCTCCTATGTTTCCCTCCCTTCTCTGAAACTTTCTGAACAAGAGGGGGGCACCTCCATGGCCGGGCTTTGGAGAGGATGGCGCAGCCGCTCTGGACCTCGTCGAGCCTCCTTTGTCGCGGGAATGGAACCGTGGGAGTGCGGGCTGCTGTTTTGCTGCAGACGCCGCGGCCGGAGGACGCCCGAGTTGACGGCGCCGTCGAGGTCTTCCGTCATCGAACGCCTGTACATCGTCGTCGTCTCCTTCGTCCACGGTCGCCTCCGACCACGTACGGCTCCTCCAGCCCCCCTCTCGGTGAGCCTCCACCTCCGGGACATGTTCCCCTACCCTCCCCTTGCTCTGTATGCCCGCCATCGAGCGGTAGATTCGAGCGCCGCCCGCTGCAGGTCGTCGCCGGCCCTGCTGCGTTCGTCTCCGTCAAGTTCAGAAACTGAACGAGTTCAGTTTCGTCAGTTTGCAATCCCGCAGTAGCACCTCAAAAAGGTTCAGTTCTGTAGGTGTTCAAACCAACAGCAGCAGCGCAGTGGCTAAGGCCTTGGTGCACTCCCCCGCAGGGCGCGGGTTCGAGTCCCCCCCCCCCCCGCGCGCATTTTTCTTTTTGGTTTTATTTCCTGCAGGCCAGCCCCAAAGCAGATCAAATATTAATTTGTAAATTCCACCAAATATTCATAAATGCTCCAATTTTGGTGATTCAAATTTCTGTAGATTCATAACTGTGAGCACTTTCGAAATATGTAAAAATGTCAACATGTTTCTGTAATAAATTTTGCACTAAATAATTAAATACAGAAATGGCTATTAAAATTTGAAACTTTGGAAATTCATAACTTGAGTTCTGTTCACCCAAATTGAGCAAACTTGGGCTCTAAAATTTTGTCTTAACAAACTCTACACAGTGGTATTTTATTTGGTCACAATTGAATTAAATTTGAACATGTTTCCTTCTGTTTACTAAAAAGGGCAGAATAAAAATGCTTATGGAAAAATGCATAATAAATTCAATAATGATCCAAAAATTATGTTTAATAGCTCAAAATGTTCAGTGAAACATTTGCTACATGTTTTAAACCTTTTCAATACAATTTTTTTTACTGTTTTTCCTAATTAAAATTGGAGTAATAACTCAATACTTTAATTACACCTTTTAAATTGCAAAATTCATAACTTGGGCAATTCAAATCCAATTCCAACATGTAAAATATGGTTTCCATGCAAAATTGAACAAGTTTTCCAAATATAAACTTTGTTTTCTGTTTTGAATAAATTAAATTGCTGAAAACAACTATTTCTTAATTAATGCATTTAAGATTGTCAATTTAATAACTTGCTCATCTAAAATCTAAATTCAACAAATGAAATATGTATTCCATCTAAATTTTTGTGTTCTTTCCAAATATAAATTTTGTTATCTGTTTTGAACATTTAAAATTGGTGAAAACAACAATTGTTTGTTTAAATCATTTAAAATGCCAAAGTTCATAACTTAATAAATAAAATTCCAAACTTGGTAAACAACATATCAAACTGAAGCTATTGTTGTTTTCTTATTGTTTTCATCATCCATGCATCATTCTAATCAACTTTCACATGATGGTTATTTGTAGATCATTTAATTCAACATTAATTCATGGGCTTTTCCATATGCAATCCAAATTGTATATGGGCCCATTTAAATATGTTTACCATGTCAACTAGTTTATCTTTGATGCATCCTTAAACTTGTCATGCATCCATATCTTGATCATGCTGGATCTTTTGCCGTAGTAGTAATTGTTGCATCCGGTGTTTGTTCTAGTTCGTTGCTTCTTCGCGGATAGGACGTTGAGATGATGTGAGCAACGACAAGTTCGGATGTACCTCTACTTGCTGGATTCCAGGCAAGTATACTCACTTGCTACCTATGGCTGCCTTTCATCACTTGTTACCGATTCTTTCCGTTGCCTTTATTCTAGCCTTATGATTCGATGCTTGTGTCTCGATCCTATCATATGTTTACCTTGCAACCATGATATAGCCTTCCTTCCACTTCCTATTAATTGTTGTTTGTTTACCTTGTTGGCCCTCGTGTCGTAGTTGCATGCTTAGTGTTGTTTGCGCTCAAGTCTTGTTGTCCGTCTTATCACCTGTTTAGTTTGATAGTTGGGTTTCAACTTAATCAACAACATGTTAATGTTTTGGGTAATAATAATTTGATGATAAGGCACCGGCAGGAGGACCGGCGTGGTTTTGAGGCCTGCTAGTGTCGACCTTAATTAGGAAAAGGGTCTTGTCCTCCGATCCATGATGAGCGCACTATCCGCATGTGGGAAGCGAGTATGGGTGCCCCCCGCAACTTTGATTCGATTCGCATCTCGTCCAAATCGCCTCATTTAGTTCGGGTTTTCCATTTGCCGCATGCATATGCAGGTTCAAACCCTTGGCGCCAGGGTGGAACTTTTGTAGTCGGCATTTAGGGAGACACGTTCTTAGAATGCTATGAGGGTCCCCTTTTCTTCGTGGGGCTTGATTAGCCGTGCGCTCAATTGCACGGGGTTCTTTGGGATTGATGCGAAGAAGAGTTGGGTTGTGTTGAGTGCCTCGCTTGGTGGAAGGGCCTTTCCATCTGGCGGGTCATTCTTACGTGTACGGCCAAATTGGTGCATCCTTGCAGGGTTAAATCTTCTCGAGAAGCCGTGTTGTCCGCGGTTATGGATGACTTGGTGAAAGTGCTGGCTAACAAGTACTCAGACAACTTACACTTAACGATAATAACTTGACTAGTAATATAGATTACCTCCACCATGAAAATGAATGTCACCTTAATCAACAGTGTGAGTTTTCCTTGGGTTGCTTCCTTAGTAGGGGGTAACACTGGATGGGTATTGTTTGGTGAGTAGTTATAGTTGGTTTTGTCGCGCTATCTTATCCCTTTCTTTTAGCCGGATGTTGTAGCGCGTCTCTGTAGTTAGTTAGTGCAGCCCGCGGCCGCTTCTTTGCAATAATCCCTTCCTTCCGTTCTACCGAAAGTATTTGTATCTTGTGATGATTGGTTACGCTGGTATCTTGTGAGTATGGTTTATCCACTTGCCAGTACTTAATAGTACTGACCCACGAATCCATTTCGTGGCTGCATATTCCACATTGTAGTCAACAGGTTTGAAGTCTGACGACGTTAGCTTGGAAATCCCTCCGGCTTGGCCTGGGCAGGGATTGGACGCCATCGGTTATCTTCAGGACTCTTAGTCCAATTTGTATCTTGTCCGTAGTCGGACACTATGTTGTTTCTTCCGCTGTTATTTGGATCTTTGTATTGTATCAGTTGTACCCTTGACTCGTTTGGGTCGTCTTGTATATACCTCCTCTGTTGTTGTTGTCGATTATTCGTGAACTGTTGTAATGTTATCACAAGTGGCAATCTGGAATCGGTTATTATGTGGATTTTGGCGGAAATGCTGAAATCTGCATAGTGCCCGATCACGGGGCGTCACAAATGGTATCAGAGCATGGTTTCCGATTCCCAATGTTGTTTCGATACGAATGGTTATCGAAGCAACGGGTCCGCAAAGCCTGTAGGATAACCTCGCTAACGGTCGTTGTTTCTAGAGTGTCAAAAACTATTTGTGCAAAACCTGTTTTGGCAACCTCTCGATAGGATTCTTGTTTATTCCTTATCTCTATTCTATTTCTCCTCCTACCTTATTTGTTTTGGAGTCTCTTCCCTTATCTATCTTTCAAAGTGTTAGGATCCTACGTGGGTTGGACGTTCTCTTAGCCTTTTAACCTAATAGGTTCAATCATCGGAAGATTCCTGGTGGAAGAACATCCTCATCAACCCGAGCCAGAATCTCTTGTTAGTGGTGTCGAGAAGCCCTTGTTAGTGGTGTCGAGGAGATCAACTAGAAGCATGAAGAATCGATAGTCGAACTTATTTCCCCTCCCGGGTTAGTGGGTGGATTGCGAGGGCGCAATCCCTTGTTAGTGGTGTCGTCTGTAACACCCGGGGGATTCCCCCCCCCCCCAACTAGAATTGTTTGCTTTCCTTTCTCGTGGCATTGCATCACATGCATCATTTGCACCTTTGCTTGGAAACCAATTCAAAAACAAAACAAAAATTCAAACCAATTTAAATTTTCAAACAATACACCTTTGTTTTCAAATCAAATTGTTTCCATAAAAATTGAATTGAAATAAAAAATTGGCTTGGTTAATAAAATTCCTTTTATTAAAACCCTATTTTGAATTTCAAGTTCAAATTCAAAGTTTAACAAAATTTTGAATTTTGGTAAAACAAAACTTGGTGCACTTGGGCATTCAATATGCTCAATGCAATAAAATTGTTTTCAAAAAATTTATAAAACCCTTTCTTTCTCTCTTATCCCTTTGCTACAAAAAAAATAAAAGAAAGAAAAAGAATAAAAAAAACACCAGGGGGAGGCAGGCCTTTTCGGCCCACCTACAACCCCCAGGAGCAAAGCCCAGCCCACCCACGTACCTTTCTTCCCGTACGGACGAACAGGCACGAGGGGAGCGTGCTGCTCCCTGTCGTTTTCCCCTCCACTGGTCCCCTCTCCACCTCTCCTTATCTACCCCTCCCCTCCTGGCTTCCCAAAACCCTAGCTCTCTTCTCCCTCTTCCTCCTTGCCCGCCGCCATCTCCCTCCTTCTTCCTCCTATGTTTCCCTCCCTTCTCTGAAACTTTCTGAACCAGAGGGGGGCACCTCCATGGCCGGGCTTTGGAGAGGATGGCGCAGCCGCTCTGGACCTCGTCGAGCCTCCTTTGTCGCGGGAATGGAACCGTGGGAGTGTGGGCTGTTGTTTTGCTGCAGACGCCGCGGCCGGAGGACGCCCGAGTCGACGGCGCCGTCGAGGTCTTCCGCCGTCGAACGCATGTACATCATCGTCGTCTCCTTCGTCCACGGTCGCCTCCGACCACGTACGGCTCCTCCAGCCCCCCTCTCGGTGAGCCTCCACCTCCGGGACGTGTTCCCCTACCCTCCCCTTGCTCTGTATGCCCGCCATCGAGCGGTAGATTCGAGCGCCGCCCGCTGCAGGTCGTCGCCGGCCCTGCTACGTTCGTCTCCGTCAAGTTCAGAAACTGAACGAGTTCAGTTTCGTCAGTTTGCAATCCCGCAGCAGCACCTCAAAAAGGTTCAGTTCTGTAGGTGTTCAAACCAACAGCAGCAGTGCAGTGGCTAAGGCCTTGGTGCACTCCCCCGCAGGGCGCGGGTTCGGGCCCCCCCCCCCCCCCCCCCCCGTGCGCATTTTTCTTTTTGGTTTTATTTCCTGCAGGCCAGCCCCAAAGCAGATCAAATATTAATTTGTAAATTCCACCAAATATTCATAAATGCTCCAATTTTGGTGATTCAAGTTTCTGTAGATTCATAACTGTGAGCACTTTCGAAATATGTAAAAATGTCAACATGTTTCTGTAATAAATTTTGCACTAAATAATTAAATACAGAAATGGCTATTAAAATTTGAAACTTTGGAAATTCATAACTTGAGTTCTGTTCACCCAAATTGAGCAAACTTGGGCTCTAAAATTTTGTCTTAACAAACTCTACACAGTGGTATTTTATTTGGTCACAATTGAATTAAATTTGAACATGTTTCCTTCTGTTTACTAAAAAGGGCAGAATAAAAATGCTTATGGAAAAATGCATAATAAATTCAATAATGATCCAAAAATTATGTTTAATAGCTCAAAATGTTCAGCGAAACATTTGCTACATGTTTTAAACCTTTTCAATACAATTTGTTTACTGTTTTTCCTAATTAAAATTGGAGTAATAATTCAATACTTTAATTACACCTTTTAAATTGCAAAATTCATAACTTGGGTAATTCAAATCCAATTCCAACATGTAAAATATGGTTTTCATGCAAAATTGAACAAGTTTTCCAAATATAAACTTTGTTTTCTGTTTTGAATAAATTAAATTGCTGAAAACAACTATTTCTTAATTAATGCATTTAAGATTGTCAATTTAATAACTTGCTCATCTAAAATCCAAATTCAACAAATGAAATATGTATTCCATCTAAAATTTTGTGTTCTTTCCAAATATAAATTTTGTTATCTGTTTTGAACATTTAAAATTGGTGAAAACAACAAATGTTTGTTTAAATCATTCAAAATTCCAAAGTTCATAACTTAATAAATAAAATTCCAAACTTGGTAAACAACATATCAAACTGAAGCTATTGTTGTTTTCTTATTGTTTTCATCATCCATGCATCATTCTAATCAACTTTCACATGATGGTTATTTGTAGATCATTTAATTCAACATTAATTCATGGGCTTTTCCATATGCAATCAAAATTGCATATGGGCCCATTTAAATATGTTTACCATGTCAACTAGTTTATCTTTGATGCGTCCTTAAACTTGTCATGCATCCATATCTTAATCATGCTGGATCTTTTGTCGTAGTAGTAATTGTTGCATCCGGTGTTTGTTCTAGTTCGTTGCTTCTTCGCGGATAGGACGTTGAGATGATGTGAGCAACGACAAGTTCGGATGTACCTCTACTTGCTGGATTCCAGGCAAGTATACTCACTTGCTACCTATGGCTGCCTTTCATCACTTGTTACCGATTCTTTCCGTTGCCTTTATTCTAGCCTTATGATTCGATGCTTGTGTCTCGATCCTATCATATGTTTACCTTGCAACCATGATATAGCCTTCCTTCCACTTCCTATTAACTGTTGTTTGTTTACCTTGTTGGCCCTCGTGTCGTAGTTGCATGCTTAGTGTTGTTTGCGCTCAAGTCTTATTGTCCGTCTTATCACCTGTTTAGTTTGATAGTTGGGTTTCAACTTAATCAACAACATGTTAATGTTTTGGGTAATAATAATTTGATGATAAGGCACTGGCAGGAGGCCCGGCGTGGTTTTGGGGCCTGCTAGTGTCGACCTTAATTAGGAAAAGGTTCTTGTCCTCCGATCCATGATGAGCGCACTATCCGCATGTGGGAAGCGAGTATGGGCGCCCCCCGCAACTTTGATTCGATTCGCATCTCGTCCAAATCGCCTCATTTAGTTCGGGTTTTCCATTTGCCGCATGCATATGCAGGTGAGAACCCTTGGCGCCAGGGTGGAACTTTTGTAGTCGGCATTTAGGGAGACACGTTCTTAGAGTGCTATGAGGGTCCCCTTTTCTTCGTGGGGCTTGATTAGCCGTGCGCTCAATTGCACGGGGTTCTTTGGTCTTGATGCGAAGAAGAGTTGGGATGTGTTGAGTGCCTCGCTTGGTGGAAGGGCCTTTCCATCTGGCGGGTCATTCTTACGTGTACGGCCAAATTGGTGCATCCCCGCAGGGTTAAATCTTCTCGAGAAGCCGGGTTGTCCGCGGTTATGGATGACTTGGTGAAAGTGCTGGCTAACAAGTACTCAGACAACTTACACTTAACGATAATAACTTGACTAGTAATATAGATTACCTCCACCATGAAAATGAATGTCACCTTAATCAACAGTGTGAGTTTTCCTTGGGTTGCTTTCTTAGTAAGGGGTAACACTGGATGGGTATTGTTTGGTGAGTAGTTATAGTTGGTTTTGTCGTGCTATCTTATCCCTTTCTTTTAGCCGGATGTTGTAGCGTGTCTCTGTAGTTAGTTAGTGCAGCCCGCAGCCGCTTCTTTGCAATAATCCCTTCCTTCCGTTCTACCCAAAGTATTTGTATCTTGTGATGATTGGTTACGCTGGTATCTTGTGAGTATGGTTTATCCACTTGCCAGTACTTAATAGTACTGACCCACGAATCCATTTCGTGGCTGCATATTCCACATTGCAGTCAACAGGTTTGAAGTCTGACGACGTTAGCTTGGAAATCCCTCCGGCTTGGCCTGGGCAGGGATTGGACGCCATCGGTTATCTTCAGGACTCTTAGTCCAATTTGTATCTTGTCCGTAGTCGGACACTATGTTGTTTCTTCCGCTGTTATTTGGATCTTTGTATTGTATCAGTTGTACCCTTGACTCGTTTGGGTCGTCTTGTATATACCTCCTCTGTTGTTGTTGTGGATTATTCGTGAACTGTTGTAATGTTATCACAAGTGGGAATCTGGAATCGGTTATTATGTGGATTTTGGCGGAAATGCTGAAATCTGCATAGTGCCCGATCACGGGGCGTCACAACATGGTGGTTTTCATAGGCTTGGCATCATGCATGTCAAATCGTTTGAGCATATCTTGAGTATACTTGGCTTGCTTGATGAAGGTGCCTTCGGGGTGTTGCTTGATCTCAAAGCCAAGAAAATACTCCAAATCGCCCATCATAGACATCTCAAATTTATCCGTCATAAGCTTGCAAAACTCATCATTGAACTTGGCGTTAGTAGAACCAAAAATGATATCATCCACTTAGAGTTGGCAAATGAACAAGTCACCTCCAACCTTTTTGGTGAAAAGGGTGGGGTCGATTCCACGATTCCACGCACATGGAGCTTGTTTAAGTCCATAGAGCGCCTTATCGAGTTTGTAGACATAATCGGGGTGGTTGGGATCCTCGAAACCCGGAGGTTGCTTGACATATACCAACTCATGGATAGGACCATTTAAGAAAGCACTTTTAACATCTATTTTTTGTAGTTTGAAATTATGATGAGAAGCATAGGAAAGCAAGATACGAATAGATTCAAGACGAGCCACGGGAGCGAAAGTTTCACCGAAATCGACACCTTCGACTTGAGAAAAGCCTTGAGCTACCAATCTCTCCTTGTTGCGAATGACAATACCATCTTTATCTTGATTTTTTATTGAATACCCACTTGGTGATGATGACGTTCTTGCAATATTTTGGCCTTGGCACTAACTTTCACACTTGGTTGCGCTCGAAGTTGTCGAGCTCATCATGCATAGCTTCAAGCCAATCTTGATCTTCAAGCGCTTCATATACCTTCTTGGGCTCAATGTGAGAGACAAAAGCATGAGCCTTGCTAAAATCCGCCAATTGTCTTCTTGTGACTACCCTTCCACGAACTTGTCCAAGAATCATGTCCTCTGTGTGACCGACACGAGCAAGATTTTCTAGCCTTCTCTTTGCCCTACGTGCTAGCAACTCCTCCAAAGAATCCTTGGATATGGCTTGATCATCACCTTCATCATCAGAGTCATGTCCATCTCATCCTTGATCTTGTTCCTCAATGGGAGATGGATCTCTTATCTGTTGGGTTTTATCACCAACATGAGTGTCTTGTCCTTGTCCTTCATTGTGAGATTGTCCTTGATTATGAGCTTGGCCTTGACTGTTAGCTTGGCCTTGATCGATGGAATGATCTTGATCATTAGCTTGGCCTTTATTCGTAGCTTTAGGGCTTGGTGCATCTTGTTGGGTAGCTTGTGTATCAATGGGTGTAGTCAATGGCTCCACTTGAGTAGAGCATAGTCCTTCTCCCTCCGTCATCCGGTAACCCTCAATGGAGATTATTTCACCAATCCCCATTCTTCTTATGACGATGGGAGGAATTGCATCTCCTACAACACCATGATCTATACGACCCCCTTGGGAATCATTATCCTCATCAAACACCACGTCTATAGCTTCTTCAACTTGTCTGGTGGACTTGTTGTAGACCCTATAGGCGTGAGAGTTCGTGGCATAACCAACAAAAATACCCTCATATGACTTGGTCTCGAATTTTGACAAGCGTTTACCTCTCTTACGAATGAAGCACTTGCAACCAAAGACCTTGAAGTATGAAACATCCGGCTTCTTCCCCGTGAGAATCTCATAAGGGGTCTTGTTCAAGATCTTGCGGAGGTACAGCCGGTTGCTAGCATGGAAAGCGGTGGAGACGACCTCGGCCCAAAAATTGTATGGAGAAGAGAATTCCGCAATCATGGTCCTTGCCGCATCCATTAGTGTCATGTTCTTCCTCTCCGCCACACCATTTTGTTGAGGGGTATAGGGAGTGGAATATTGATGAGAAATCCCCTCTTCGCTAAGAAATCCCTCCACGGTGTAGTTCTTGAACTCGGAGCCATTATCACTCCGAATCGCCAAAAGGCTCGTATTGTGTTGGCGCTCTACCAAAGTGATGAACTCGATGACCCTATTTTGAGTCTCACTCTTCCTCTTGAAGAAGTACACCCAAAAACATCTTGAATAGTCATCCAAAATAACCAAACAATACTTCTTGCCTCCAATACTATCATATGATAGGGGACCAAATAGGTCCAAATGAATGAGCTCGAGGATTCTTGAGGTGGTGATGTTGGTCTTGGTGGGGTGAGCTTCTCCATGTTGCTTTCCAAGAATGCAAGAGCTACACACACGATCTTTGGCAAACTTAGAATTCGTTAGTCCTAGAACATGATTGCCACTTTGAAGGTCATGCAACGTCCTCATATTGGTGTGAGCTAACCGGCGATTCCATAGCCAACCCACATCAACTTTAGCCATTAGGCATGTCGCGGCACACATGTCTCCTTTAGAGAAGTCCACTACATACATGCCGTTCTCGACATGCCCAACAAAGGCTACTTTAAGAGTCGTCTCCTAAGTGACAATCACATTCTCTTTATTAAAGAACGAGGTAAAACAATTTTTTGCAAGTTGAAAAACCAAGATGAGATTGTAACCAAGGGACTCGACTAAGAGAACATTCTCAATTGATAAATCATTTGAGATAGCTACCTTGCCTCGTCCCAATACCTTTAGCTCGGAGTTATCACCAATAGTGACGCAATTGAGATGAGGTAATGGAGGATTAAGTTCACTCATTGCGTCCTTGCTTCCGGTCATATGTTGGGATGCACCACTATCCACCGTCCATTTGCTCGACCCAGAAGCACTTCCCTACAATAGATTAGTGTCTTGATTTAGGTACCCATTGTTGAATGGGTCCTCTTTTGTTCGAAACAGGGGTATTTGGAACCCAAATAGTCCAATGATAGTCATCACCATAAGAAGTACCAACATATTTAGCATACACATGACCATCTCTAGATTTCATAAGATCATAAGATGGATTATATTTGCCGACAAAGTCATTATGAGTGGTTCTCCCCCTAGAGATCTCACCACCCACAATGGTGTTGGTCTTCTTGTCTTTGACCACCTCTCCCTCTTTCACAAATTTCACTCCTTGTGAGGGAGAGGTGACCTTCTTATTGTTCTTCTTGTACTTTTTCTTTGACTTAGCTACATAGCCAAGTCCCTCCTTTCCATTCTTGACTCTTTGAGGAATCACCTCATTAAGAGTCTTCTCACTTCCTGCAAGATTAGTTTCACCACAAGAATTGCTAGGAAAAGTACTAATGCTAGTAGATGAAGAGGACATGACTTGCTTATTTGATTGTTGAGCTAGAAGATTGTCACGAGATTTGGTTAGCTTGTCATGAATTTCTTTAAGAGACGTGAACTCCTTTTCTACTTTTTTATGATTAGCAACAAGTTCCTTGTGAACAATTCCTAGCTTCAACTCTTCATTTTCAAGTGTTTTAACAAGAGCAAGAGATTGTTCATTATCTTTCCTAAGCTTAGAGACACTCATAGCAAAAGTCTCTTATAGACTAGATAATTTCTCCTCAAGTGAGGCTCTAATGGAAGGCTCAATTTCAAGAGCCTTTTCAAGCTCTTTATCATTGCAAGAGTGATCTCCATGGCTTTCCAAGGTCATGATAATTTCCTCCTTTTCATCTACAAGAGAGTTAGCATCATCAAGTTGGCGCAAAAGGGCATTCACTTTCTCCTTAGTCTCACCTTTGAGGCTAGCTAACCAAATTCCTAGCTCCTTTGCCTCACTGTCCTCCTCACATACATTTTTAACAAGATCCAATAATGAAGGAGGGTTAGTTACAATGGTCATGGAGTTGGGAGAGAATACCAAAGTGGCTTTTGCCATAAGACATGTAGGTCGGATAGCCGCAATCTCATTGGGGGGATTCAAATAGAGAGACCGATGGAGATGAGGCGGTAACTATGGAAACATGGCCACACCTACAAATTCATCTTCTACTTCATCTCCGGAGATATAGGTTTCCAACACTGCCCCTTCTTGAACGTAAAGAGCCCTTGGCACTCTTCTAGCGAAGTTCTTGTTTTGTGGAGCCTTGGCCTTGTTCTTGCGGACTAGCTTGCCTTAATTTTCTTCTCTTGGCTCAAAAGGGCACTCCTTTACAAAATGATTTGCACTTCCACAATTCTATCATGTCCTTGGTCGCTCCCCCTTCTTCTTGTAGTTCCTGTTTCGTGGAGGTCTTGGAGAGCCGACATTGTGAGCTTCCAATCTGTTCCAATATCCGTGCATAGCAAGGGAAATGCACTTATGAGCGCCGGTTTAAGTGTCCTCATAGTCTTCCTCATCATCATCCTCCTCTTAAACTTCTTCAACTCGAGCCATTGCCTTTGACTTCAATGCAAGATTGGGTGACTTTCCCATTCCTCTTGAGCGAGCGAGAGAATCATCCGCACTCTTGTGCGATAGGGATATGGCGATGAATTCACTAAGAAATCCATAGGAGTTGAGGGAATTGTAGTCCGCTCTTTTCTGTATGCTAGTGGAGAGGTTCTTCTCGAAAGGTGTAATTGCTTTGATGAACTTCCTCTTTATCCACTCATCGGAGATCTCTTCTTTTCCAAAGTCCCTCAATTGATTGGCAATGGTGACAACTCTCCTATATAGCTCCTCGGGGGACTCATCCTCTTGCATAACAAAGTTCTCGGACTTGTCAACGCCACATCATACTTGGATGATTGGATACCAACATTTCCTTGAAAAAAAGTATCAAGCTTGTCCCATGCTTCCTTGGCGCTCTTTCAACCTCGAATGTGAGTGAGATTCTCCCTTGGAAGAGCCTTTTGAATGATGACAAGGGCGGTCTTATTGAGTTGAGATTCCACATCCTCCCTAGGAGTCAAGTTGCTTGGGTCATGAGGATGAAACCCATGAATCAAACTTCTCCACAAGGCGGTGCAAGAGCCGGAAATATGTGACTCCATTTCAAACTTCCAAGAAGAGAATTCATTAGTGTTAAGCATGGGAGGAAGTCCAACATTAAGAATGTGTGGCATTGAAACTATTGGGTGGATGGAGTCATAATTTTGAGGTGGTGGAACTTTTGAGTTGGACCCCAAACCATTACCATTTGAGACTTGGAGCCTCCGGAATTCTCCTTTGCCTTAGCCTTTTGTGTGGCTTTTGCCTTAGCTTTGGCAATGTCGTCTTCAATCTCGGTATCATCTGGAAGAGTTGTCACATCCCTGTTTTTAAGCACTTGTATAATAGTATTTTAGCAAGTCTCTTAAGACCTTTGTAATGAAATTAAGTGGACAACATGTTGTGTACTGATGTTTACCTATGCAATATTAGTGGTGTGTTTCTTTTCACTCACTTGAGGAGTTTTTCTCCTAAGAAACACATTGCTTTATTATTGTTTTCCCATGATTTCCACTAAGGTTCTTATGAGATTATTTTTCAAGACTTGAGGTGACCTTTTGTTTCAACTTGAAAATGTGTTATTAATGTTTAGGAATCATCTTGAACTTGAAATAAAATTAATTGGAAAAGATTCCATTAGCTTTTCCATTATAAATTTTGCCCTGAAAAACAGCCTAGTAGCTGTTTTCAACCCTTGTTTTCAATCACAAGGATTATCCATTTATGGATTTTCTTTGATCAAAGTTACTCTCTGTAATGAGTATAACAAAACTACACTCTTGGAAAAACCTACAAAGAAAATTAACACACAATGCCAAGATGGTTTTTGAGCCATCTTGATAAGACAGAATTTTGAGCATTTTAAAAACAGAGAATGTACCTACTTTGCCATTTATTTTCAGAGCCATAAACCCATCATTTTTCAAATCAAATGGTTGGATCTGAAACTTGGATAGTTGTTCTTTGTTGAGCATTTTAAATCACTCATTTTAGAGCTGGTTTGCTTGGTGAAAACAAACCCAACTTTTGCTATCTCTGTCTGTTTTTCCAGCACTTAGAAAAATTCAGAAACTGTCTAACTGAATTTTTCTGACAGAACAGTGATTACACTTTTAGGCTTGATGTTTTTAGATGTTGTGCACTGATCCAAGCCAGGGCACTTTGCCTATTCGAAAGCCTAATGTATATACTTCTAGAAGGTGGCATTGGATGCTACTTTGACTGACCAGGATGAGAGAAACATGAGGTGGCATTTGACTATATTGTGATGTCATTTGAGTGGTTGAAATAGTGTTGATTCTTTCTTTTGCCCATCACTTGGCCTTTGCTGTGGCCTTGCTCATCATTTTGGTACTTGCTTGACCCTTTGGCACCAATTGAAACCAGTGCAAGCCCTGGAGAACCCCCAAGGGGCAAGGGCATGCCCATGCCAAGCCAACCCGAGCACCCCCACCTTGGCCTCGTGGCTACAAAGCCCTAGAGGCCTAGCCCTCTCGCCAGCACACTCTCCTCACCCCACTGAACCACCCCGTCAAGCTCTCGGTTGCTCGTTCGCTCTGTGCGAGCGAGGCGAGCCGCGCCCATTTTCGGACCCGATCGGATCGAGCTCGAGGTGGCGCCGCGACCACGGCCTCTCCCACCCCCTTTTCACCTCCATTGCGATCCCCTAGCTCGTGCCAACCTCCCTGACACCCTCTTGCCCTCGATCGCTTGCAGATTCATCGCCGTCGTCCTCGGAGCCGCCGCGGGACGCCGTCGAGCCGCCGCAGCGCACACCCGTCGCCACCGCCCGAGACCGCGCCACGGCATCGCCCAAGCCACCCTCCTTCGACCCCGCACCGCCCCCTTGCTTCTCGCGAGCCCTAGGTGAGCAAAACCCCGTGCCCGTGAGGTGTTCGTCCGCGGTTAGGAGGGAGAGAGAGAGAGGAGCGACGCGGGGAGGAAGAAAGGACAGGGACCGTCGATCTGCGAATCGACGGCCCCCTTTAAACGCTGCGTTTCGCGCGCGCGCGCGCAGGCGGGCTGCGCTGTGCGTTTGCTGGGCCGCGCGCTGCGGGATCTGGCCCGTTGGGCAGTTTCGGTTAAAAACGAGTATACTTTTTTTTTTCTCTGGCAGATTAACTAGATCCTAGCTTTAGGCTTAGAAAAGGTAGCATATTAATTTATTTTACCTTGCTAATTTTTGTACTACTAGCCTTACAAAATTGCAACCATATCCCACTGGCAGAAACTTGTTTTGAGTTTTTATGATTTTTCTAAAAATCATATGCCAGACAGTACCCTAAAAATTGAATTGAATAGAACTTCAAAAATACAAAACATTTTTGAGTAAACTCAACTGTTTTGGAAAGCCCTTTCCAATACCTATCAGTAGGATTTTAGTTTGCATCAAGGAGTGTTACCATTTGGAAATGCCATCCATTTTGGTAAAACATCAGTGGGCTATTCCATGATTTTTAGAGGGAGTTTGGGATATTATTTTTGAGTGAGGCAAGTTGGAGAAGCTTTGTAGTGATAAGGACTATCACATCCTAGAAGGATTTGCTTTTTAGAGCAACAGAAAAATTTAGAGAGACAGAACAAGTTTTGGCTATTTTCTGCCTAAATTTTAATTCTAGATCTTGCCTTATATGTTACTTTTGTGAGTTGCAAATGAGGTGATCTTGCTTGTTATGTTGTTTTCCATTGTGGTTATGATGTATACAAGTTGTATGAGCATGTTAGAATAAATGGTTTGAATGGTAGCATTTTAGAACTAGTTTTCCATGCTTATGTCTTGCTATTGGCTAGATTTTTATGTATTTTTTTGAGTAGATATTTAAATAAATCTTTAGGCTAGTTGCTAGATTGTTTTTCATGGAACCAGTACCACTTAGGTACTGTTAATTAGTTTATAGCACCTCTGAATGCTTGGTGCTTGTGGTTGAAATAGGTTAAAATAGAAATGCTTGAGGACTAGATTTCACACTAGAATATTCATGTTTGTTTTGTGTCTTGTTTTCCACTAGGGAACAATATGACTCTTTGGTATTGAAACCAGAGGATGAAAAGTACTTGTGGCAATATTTTCATTAGGGTTTTCACCTCTGGTAGATTTCCTATTAAATAGCACAAAAGCATGAGTAGCACTTGAGTGACTAGAAATAAATCTCCTCACATGTGTAGCTTTTTAAGCATATCTATCCTTGTTTCCTAGCTATGTTTTTATGTCATTTTTGTGAGATCCAGTAGCATATATGGTACTGGTTAGAGGTGTATTTTGCCTCTGAAATCTTGCACACTTGTGCATAACATTAGCTAGTATAGTCTAAACTAGTCTAGTAGTTTCCTAAATTTTCTACTAGTATGAGTAGGAATTTTTGGGTGTTTGTTTGTTGTTTTTAGCACTTTTATAAAAGTGACCAGAGGCTTATTAACCTCTTGGTGAGCATATTTACTAGTGGAGCACCCACTGGTATGTTTGACTCATAGTGGAAAATAGGTTGACTTGTTGTCATGAGTTTATTTTCACTACTTGAGTAATTTAGCAAATTATGTGTGCTAGCCATAGGAATTGTTGTGGGGATTTTTAGGCATCAAAATGTGTTTTATGGGACACCCTACTGTCCAGTAGCATGTGCTATATCCCACTGGTCCACAATGTTCTTAACTAAGAATCATTGTTTTGGCCACACATAAGCACTAGGAAAAAGCAGATTTTCCAACTATAGTTTTTATGCCAATTTTTCTTTAGGGAAAAATTGAGAACTATGGGTGGTACTTTTTGATTGCTTGATGTATGTATTGCTTGTAGCATTGCTTGCCTTGCTTGGTTCTGAAAGTGTGTCTCTATTTCTTTTTACGACGTTAGAAAACGAGGAGGAAGGAATTGCTGAAGAAGGGTATTGCAACTCCTGTTACTTTCAGGATCAGGACCATCACTTGTACCAAGGCAAGCCATCCTAATGCTTGCTGTATAACTACTTATCATTATCTATCATGCATGCTTTCCACTTCTGAAGTTTTACAAAACTATGCCTTCAAAAACTATTTTTGTGTGAATCCTACTACTACTATTACTACTACTAGTATAAGGACTCATAATCATAGTCAACTTGGTATTACCAAGCCCTTAGACACTAAATGGTATATAAATACCATACACCTACTTAAAACTTGAGTTCTTAAATGAACTAAATAAAAATGTGTTTTTGTAAACAAATACCTTATTGAAGGAAAACCCCGGAGGAAGGGTGAGACCCTGTCTGCCGGAAGGATTGTTATGATGGGAAATTTTATGAGAAATGTTTACAAAAGACACATAACCTAGTCTTCGCTGGACAACCATTATCGTACTGCCACTTTACCCCAATATGGGTAGGGGCTTGATTAAAAACTTGTTAGGGTTAGTATATGTGCTATCTCAAAGGCTATAGGGGATTGGATCCTCCGAACCGAAGTGTCGCTAGGAGTGAGTATACGGGACATCTAAAGTGTGGGATTAATTTTCCCTCCGGATGCAGCAGTTGGGTCTCCTGTTAGGCGGTGTGTGACATGGCTTGCCAGGGAGGGAAACCCCAATGGAAGAGATAGTCATGTACTAGCTTGTACAGAGTGGATAGTCAAGACCAGTTATCTGATGTTCTCATAGGTTGGGAACAGTCCATGGTTGTTTCATGGCAGACTCTGGATCTGGTGGAAATGTGTACACCTCTGCAGAGTAAAACTATTTCGAGATAGCCGCGTCCTCGGATATGGACGGTTGAATGGCCATGTAGCTAGTATTGTGTCAACTTTTCAAAAGAGGTTTTGAAGGAAGGTTTTGGTACCTGAGAGGTACTATGGAGGAATGACTTGGTATCTGCGAGATACCGATGAGAAAGAAACTACTACTAAAAGTTTCTGAAAAGAAAAACTTTCTTTTCCAAAAGTATTATAAAACCTCCAAGATATGTGATATCTACGAGAGCAAAACTACATTATTTTAAATGATTTTGTTTACAAAGAAGTGAACTTGAAGAATCAACCATGGCAAGTCTTTTATCTGTCATGGGTAGCTGAACCATATGTATGGCCTACCCACTCCACCAAATAAGCATGTATGCATTACTGTAAGCTAATAAAGGATGTCTTGTTGAGTACATTCAAATGTACTCATTTGGTTTCGCCCCTGGTATCTACTTATCAGACTACGAGGAGCCACCTCAGGAGGAGTACTATGAGGAGGAGTTCTACGCTGATGGCCCTGCGAGTTAGGATCGTCTCCCAGTCAGCAGCCTGTAGGATGAGGCGTGACTCGGGTTCTACTACGCTATGCTTATCGTCTTCCGCTGTGTTTACTTTAAATGTCTGTCCTGCGTGACAGTTATCAAGAACTTGGTCATGTGACCATTTATGTAAGACTCTATATTCGTGTAATGGATGATGTATTCTGTATGCCAACTACGTATGTTGTTCACGACTGGTTCTTCTGGGATCGTGAATGAATGCATATGAGGGGTTCTGGACCTACCGGTCTGGGGCCTCTACAAGAGTTTCGTCTTCCGAACTATCCGCATCGGAGACATGGGGATAATCTGTGCGCCATTTAGGTTTACCCATCATGTTCTCCAACATCCTCTTGATGGAAGAAACCTCCAAACCAACACTAGAGCTAACCGTGGACAATTGGGTTTGAATGGTCACAACCATTGTCTCTAGGTTAGCTATAGTCTCGGCCATTTTGGAGAGCTCCTCCTTAGAGGATTCGGGATCATCTCTGTTGGCCATGATACTCTTAGGCGGTTAAGCCTGTATAAGAGCCGAGGCTCTGATACCAATTGAAAGTACACAATGGTCAACTAGAGGGGGGGGTGAATAAGTGACCTACAAATTTTTATCCTTTTTCACTTCTAGACGGGCTTAAGAAAGTAAGCAACTTTGTTATCTAGATGTGGAACTAGGTAGACACCCTATGTAATAAGAAACAAGCATGCAACGGAAGTAAACGAAAGGCACAAGATAACCACAAGTGAAAAACACGGAGACAAGGATATGTTTCCCGTAATTCTTTCTTAAAAGAAGTACGTCTACGTTGGAGAGGTGGGGAGCCACCTAGGCACTCCTCAATAGCACGGTTGTGCACACCTTATTCTCCTTGAGCTTCTCCGGCGAGGGAGATTCTCGTTTCCACTATGAGGTCGACTTGAAGGCGTTGACCAAACCTTTACAAGGGGGTTGAGGCTACTCCACAAGTGAGATGGAGGCTCTCAACAATCCGAAGCTTCTTGCTACAAGGTGGAAGCTACAAGCACTAGGGTTTCTCTAGGATGACAAAGCAACCAAGAGATTACAAGATCCCAAGGATTATGGTATGGGAAAACAATTTTTGGCTTGGTATAAAGGTAGATCTATGCCTCCTCCATGAGATCCTTGAAGGGCATCGAGTTTGGTTGGAGGAGGAGGGAGATCGGGGTGTTTTGAGCTCTTGAACAATGGAGAAGAGAGAGGAATGGACGAACTAGTTGTCTAGAGGAAGAAGACAGCTATTTATAGCCTCCTCCAAGATCTAACCATTGCAGCTCTCCAGGGACGGAATATTCCGGTGTTAGTACCAGAATATTCCGGGGCAGCCAGGCCGGATATTTCAAATATCCAGGGGGGATTTTTAAATAATCCGGGGCCAGAAATTTCTGGCCAATAATCCGCCCCCATCTCTGCAAGCGGGCAGCATCGCCCCATCTGATTTTCGCTAAAGTCCAGGGGGCAGGATATTTTCCCCAGAATATTCCGGGCAAATTTCCGCCCCGTCTTCTGCGAGCCGGCACCAGCGACACCTCCAAAAATCTGCTAAGGACTAAGGGGCCGGAAATTTTCCCGGGAAATTTCCGGGCAACCGCCCTAGCTTCTGCGAGCTGGCAGCTTGAGGCCAGGAATCCATCTTCTGAAGTTTGAGAGGGCCGGAATATTCCGGTGCTGAGGCCGGATATTCCGGCCTATATCCACCAGATATTCCGGGGAAAGTGGCCTGAATAATCCGGCTGCAGTTTTTTTCTTCTTCAGAAATCCTTTGTGTAACTTCTTAAGAATATCATCGTGAAATATAAATGAGGCCATCTGTAGACACTTAAACCATATGGTTAGTAATCATACTTGCGTTGTTATCATCACCAAAATCATCAGAGGAGACATGAGCTTTCAACCATCTCAAGCATTGGAGTGGGTGCAAAACCTTCCAAGCAAACGGCGAGGATGAGCACCGGAGGGAAGGCCCCACATCACTGCTTAGTTTCAAGGACACCACTTTCAGGCATAAAGAAACATTTCCGTACTTTAATTCATGAGTATCAATCTAGGAGGGTACCCGAGGCAAAGTTGCCTTCTTGCTGGGATATGGATCGTTCTAACCGTGCGGATGAAGAAAGCTCTCCACCTAAGGAAGTGTGAGAGGGGGGATCTTGATGGATGGAATTCTCAGTCTGACAAGCACGCGAACCGTATTGAGCACAATACAGAGATGATGCGTATGCTTATGTTCGTGATTTAAGATTTGAAGAAATCAATTGATAAGTTCATTGAGAAGGATTCACCACCACCATCAAAGAATTAATTCATCATTGGTATGTGCATCCCCTTGGCTTGTTCCAAGCTTGGGGGAGTGCCGCGATATCACACCTTTATCTTTCACCTTTTTACCTTTTAGTAGAGTCATATCATGAGTACAGAAAATATCATATAGGATGGTTTGCAGTATGGAAGTATCGCTCTCTAGTTGGTTATCGTTGTATCCCTTGGTTTGAGTTGACATATTGAAATATTAATGAGAAGTTTCATCATCTACTTGCTCTACTTTATTTTAGTTATATGGTTGATCTTGTTATTAGTATTGGTATCAATTTTGGAGCTTCAAGTTAATCTAGTTGGTTTTGGCAAACTTAGAATTGGTTAGTAGCAACAATACGTTGAGACTTAAGTAGAAAAGAGGGAGTTGCATGTAGATATATTATTCCATGATCTTTCTTTCTTGTTAGCTCATAAGCTTAGTATTCTCAAATAAGTTTGTTTGTACCTTCAAGGAAGATTGCATGATTGACTTTATCATATATGCTTTTGTTTGTTTTACCTCAATTCTTATGCTTGCTATCCAACCTTGCTAACCAAAAACCTGTACTAAGAGGGAATGCTTCTCGTGCATCCAAACCTTAAGCCCCCAAACCATGCCATTTGTGTCCACCATACCTACCTATATGTGGTATTTCACCGCCACTCCAAGTAAATTGCTTGTGTGCTACCTTTAAACCTTCAAAATTACACCTGTTTTGTGCCCCTGTTTTAGCTCACGAGGACGCAAATAGAGAATCTTTATCTCACTTGTTGATTGGATTTCACACCCTGGACTAGTGGCTTCATCCACTTATCCAAATGATAGAAGAGCTGGCATCGGGGTTTCCAGCCCCAAATAATAATACAAATTCTCTTCACTATTTTTGCCCCTGATTTACCAGTCAAAGCATAATTGTGTAAACAAAAGAGAAAGAGGGATGGACTTCTACACCAGTTGCGTCCTTCTATGGGAGCCGGTCTTGTGAAGTCTAGTTGGCTGGTGATGTACTGTATTTCATGTTTGCCATTTGTTTACATAAGCATACACCTCTCTCAAAATTAGACACTCCTCCATTGTTTGTGATTGTTGACAGGAGCTCGAGGATTCAGTTAGCCATGGTTTGTGTACGAAAGGTTGAGAGGAGTGTCAACCATTTTATACCTCTGTTTTACAAAATAAAAGATCTAGCACATGAGTGATCCATGCTTCCCTCTGCGAAGGGCATATCTTTTACCTTTATGTTGAGTTAGTAAACATACGTCTTTCTGTCTTAAGCAAGCATTTGAGTTGTTGTGATTCATCCATCTATATGTTGATTTACTCAATCATGTTTTTTATTATTCCTTGTTTATACGAATGTTTTTATCTGTTTGAATACCACTTTGAAAGTTACCAATGTACACAAAGAGACCGTTATAATTGATCATGATAAACTCTGCAATATAAGCTCTAGTATAAAGACTCTGGTCGAAAGATAAGTACACTGTTAATTGTTCTCTGACCAAGAACGAAGTTTGCCTTTACCAATTTTGATTTACTTTTTGCACCTTTATTGTTCCTTACTTGTTTCAAGTTTGATTATATGAGAGGAAGTTGCTGTCTAAAATGACTTGTTCTTTGTTAGATGTGATGCCTCTTGTCTGTATTTTATTTATTGACACTTCACTCCATAAACCCGTGGTCATGTTTACTGAGTTCAGTTTCGCTTGGGGACAAGCGAGGTCTAAGCTTAGGGGGAGTTGATACGTCCATTTTGCATCACTGTTTTTTATTTTTATTTTATGTTATTCATCGATATATTTCATGTTATGATGCATCACTTATGTTATTTTATCTTATTTTGCATGTTTTATAATTATTGGAGAACAAACATCGAGACCAGAAATCTGATGTAAAAAGCACCATCAGGACACCCTATTTCAGAAGTTCAGAAGAAGAGGGGGGACACCGGAGATGTCTTAGAAGTTCAGAGGAGGCGGCTAGCCAGAAGGGGAGCCGGAGGGGGGGCCACCACAGGCCCACACCATGGGGTGCCCCCCCCCCCCCCCGCTCGCCGCGCCGCCAGGTGGTGTGTCCATCCTGGCCCACCTCTGGTCGAGCCCTTTCGCGTAATTGACCCCCAGGGAACCCTAAGCCCCAGAACATCATCGAAGAATTATTTCGCCGCCGCCTCGGGGAGGAAAACACCAAAGAGAGAAAAGCTCTCCGGCAGGGAGAAATCTATGGGGGAAATTCCTCTCCGGAGAGGGGAAATCATCGCCATCGTCACCGTCGTCGCTCCGAGCATCATCAAGATCGTCATCATCATCATCATCATCATCATCATCACCATCAGCACCATCATCCTCATCATGCACCTTCTTCCCGTTGTAACAATTAGGGGCCTCTATCGTTGTTTTACATTAGATCTCTCTCCCGGTGTGGATTACTTGTTAGTAGTTGATGCTTGTGAGATTTACCGGTGTTAGCACTTTATGACCAGATTGTTAATATCCATTATATCACCTCTGATTATGATCCATATTATGTTTTGTGAGTAGTTCGTTTAGTTCTTGAGGACATGGGAGAAGTCATGATGTTAGTAGTGAAGTTATGTTGAAGTAATATCTTGTGGTTCAATATTTAAGTTGTGGTGCTATTCTTCTAGTGGTGCCATGTGAACATCGACTATATGATAATTCACCTTTATGGGCCTAGGATAATGCATTGTTTATTTGGCTACTAATTGTGGGGTTGCCGGAGTGAAAGAAACCTAAACCCCCATTAGGAAACCAATGCACGAGGGAGCGTAGAATCCCGGAGTTTTAAGGTTGTGGTTAGATTTATCTTAATTATTTTCTTGTATTTGCGGATGCTTACGAGGGGTATAATCACAAGTATGTATTAGTCCTAGTTGGGCGGTGCATTAGCATAGGTTCACCCACACAACACTTCACGAGACAATGGATATAAATCAACCGTAATGAAGTGAAAGCACCTGACAAAATTCACATGTGTCCTCGAGAACGTTTGGTAGTCATAAGTAGAACAAACGTCTTGTCCTTTTCTCTCAAAAGGATTGGTCCACTCGCTACAATATTATTTACTACACTTCATTTACTCTCACTTTATTTATCTGCTATATCAAAAACCTCCAAAAACCCGTTCGCTAGTGTTTACAGTGAATCCTCTATCCAAACTGCTTGTCAACACCTTCTGCTCCTCGTTGGGTTCGACACTCTTATTTATCGAAAGTACTACGATACAACCCCTATACTTGTGGGTCATCAATCGCTTCCCCCACCTAGATGGAGATCCACCTGAATAAGGCCTCGGAGCTCGCGAGGTCCCCTATTATTCAGACAACCAAGGTAAATACTAGCATATAAATTAGTATCTCCTTTCGCCTTTGTATCTACTTGTTTGATTTTTCTTCTTTTCATATTTGGCTGTAGCACTCCAGTTGAGGCTGTAACTTCTGCACCATGTCGCCTTATGAAACTCATGACTGGATGGAGGTGCCCGTTGAAATAGATTGAGAGTATCGTCTCTTTCTGGAGTCCCGTGGCATTCTGGTTGATGGAGTTGGTAAAAGACCAACTCGGGAGAGGATCTCGTCAGTGAAGGAAAGATCACTCGTAGAGGTGACATGTCTAACGAAATGCTTTATTACTCTCTTGTGCACCTACAGATTAGCCGAGATTAATTTGTTTCTTGCATTCTAGGTCCCAATATCCAAGGGACTCAAGACTATGATGGACACTGTTTTTTTTCAAACGGGGTGGAAATGATTGAAGACCAAGTCGCGCATCTCTGAAGCCAAGTTGCTGGACCACAACCATCTATACCGCACTACGTCTATAGGATGACAAAGTATAATGTCTTCCCTGGAAGGCCAAGATGGTAAACATCCGATTCTTTTACTTTTCCTATGCACATTGATCTTAGTCAACAGCTAACTTTATACTTCTTATCCGGTACTTCTCAATTAAGTTCAGCCATGCCTACCTCAACGGGTTTACGCCAATGTATGGACTTCCTGTCATATGCACCAACAATTCCGATGCTGAAGATGTTATGTTCATCAAGGGCAAGACAGAAGGCGCCGAGATGACAACCAACTATTCAAAGGTCGTCAATTTAGCTGGAATCAAGGAGGGTGCTATGTGTGTCTTCAACTTCTACAACGGAAGAGATGACTTTATTTGTTCTGTTGTTTTCCTCAACTGAGGTAAATAACTTTGCTCTTTAATTAGATAATGTAAACATGCTATGCTTGCCAATGAGGCTCACTGTTATTGTTTTATTTGTCTGTGCTTGATACATGTGCCAATGATTAAATGTTCACTCGATCTTGATGAGATTATTACCATTTACCTAGTGTTGTGTACAACCACATTGGTTCTGCATCTTCCTTGGTAAGTGGTCGATAATCTCATTGATTTTGTTTTGTGCTTATTAGTATGATGCTACTTTTCTTGTTTTCCATTGCTAAACATCCGCGCTTGATACATGTGCCAATGATTAAATTGTGCACTCGATTTTGATGAGATTATTACCATATACCTAGTGTTGTGTACAACCATATTGGTTCTGCATCTTCCTTGGTAAATGGTCGATAATCTCGTTTATTTTGTTTTGTGCCTATTAGTATGAGGCTATTTTTTTGTTTTCCATTGCTAAACATCTGTGCTTGATACATGTGCCAATGATTAAACTATGCATTCGATCTTGATGAGATTATTACCATTTACCTAGTGTTGTGTACAACCACAGTGGTTCTGCATCTTCCTTGGTTAATGGTTGATAATCTCGTTGATTTTGTTTTGTGTTTATTAGTATGAGGCTATTTTTTCTTGTTTTTCATTGCTCAACATCTGTGCTTGATACATGTGCCAATAATTAAACCGTGCACTCGATCTTGATGAGATTATTACCATTTACCTAGTGTTGTGTACAACCATATTGGTTTTGTATCTTTCTTGGTAAATGGTCGATAATCTCGTTGATTTTGTTTTGTGCTTATTAGTATGAGGCTACTTTTCTTATTTTTCATTGCTAAACATCTGTGCTTGATACATGTGCCAATGATTAAACTGTCTTTGCCGATGATTAATATGCAGTAATGTGTCTAGCAGTTTGGCTACCATAGCAAATAGCATGCAGAACAAGTTCAGTTTTGCCTCATTTTACTATAGTAGGCACATCTGTTAGAATTATTGCGTGTCATTTGTATGTACCATGGTTCACAATGAGGCTCACTATTACTGTTTTATCTATTTTGTTACATGTGCCGATGATTAGACTGTGCCGATGGTTGTCCTTGTAGTTGATGGTGATGTGCTAAACATGTATGGTGCCTTTTCTTTTGTAGGGTTTGCGAACCTGTGGATGTGGCTTCAGAATGGATAGATCGATAAGAAAATTGACGTGAACATGTGGATGTGGCTTCGGAATGGACGGATCAATAGGAAAAGTGACGTGAACCCTATCGATCACTTGTTCATATGATGAGGTGTACCTGTTGTGAAGCTGTTGTGAGCCTGTTGTGATGATGGCGTGGAACCTTTATAATGCTGATGTGAACTGATGTTAATTCTAGTTATTATAAATATCCTCGTTGTCTCTCTTTTAAGTACGACGGTTAATCATTGATTGTGGTGACTTGTGATTTGTTTCAGAAAAAAGGCTTGTTATTTTTTGTGAGTATTTAGAAGATTATGTGCATGCTTATATTTGGAGGAAGTGGCATATTATCCAACAAAAAGGTCAGACTAGACTGACAGCTGGACCCGAGCAAAAAAACGTTAGGAATAACCGTGAGAGAGCGCGGTCATTGCCGGTCAAACCAGTCAAACAGGACAGAATGTGTGGTCCGACGAAAATTCACGACGTTCTACGTGACCAAGCCAGTTTCGTTGAATGAAACTGGCTCTTAGTGGGCTACTGGGCCGGAGAGAAAATCCGCGACGTAAAATTAGCAAAAAGTCGCGCATAACCAGTCTGTGACGGAACAAACCAAAACGTCGAGAGAAAATTCCACTTTTCAGCCATCCGCGACGGAAACACGCGACGTTATCGAAACATCGCGCTCAAAATGTCCCTGATCCCACGGAATTTGGTGGTGAACGTAGACGCACTTCCCTTGGGAAGAAACTACGGCAAAAATATCTTTGTCTCCTTGTTTACACTTGTGGTTTATCTTGTGCTTTACATTTTGCTTCCGTTGCATACTTTGTATCGTATCACATAGGTTGTTCACCTAGTTGCACATCTAGATAACGTTGTGTTTACTTGTTAGGCCAAACTAAAAAGGAAAAGGAGAAAAAAATGTTATTCACCTATTCACCACCACCCCTCTAATTGACCATACCGTACTTTCAATGATGCCATGTTCATTATAGGTGTAAACATACATTGTGTGGTTTAGTATTCATGACCATCAAACACAGGGAGAAATTCAATGGCCACCACCTCCTTGTTATTACCACAGCTCCATTTTAATGCCCTCAGGTGTGCACATTTCGAGAGAAATTAGCATAAAACCACCACTTTTCTGCCAAAATTTCGGAAAACCACCAGTTTTCGTTTTTTTCGCAGAAAACCACCACATTTAGTTTTAATTTTTGCAATATGCACTGATCGCGAATTGAAAGCGAATTGACACGATTTCTAACAAGTGGGACCAATTTGTCAGCGCCGACGTGGCAAAAAAATTCTGAGCTGGACTGGGTCACACGTGGGGGCCACATGTCATACACACAGTAATTACAACTAAAAAAATATCCAAAAAATTCCGAATTTTTTTTAAACCGAAGTAACCTGTGCAAATTTTCGGAAAAATAAAAAAATAGAAAATTAATTCAAAAATATCCAAAAAAAAATCACAGGCATAGATGACTATGATTCGCACACCCGTGCAAATTTTGGTGCTAAAATGACTTTTCTTCTGGCCTGCGCAAAAAAGACAAATTTTCAGATCTGAGATATAAATCTCAGATCTGAAAATTTGTCTTTTTGCACAGGCCAGAAAATAAGTCCTATTTGTATGAAAATTTGCACGGGTGTGCGAACCATATGCATCTATGCTCGTGATTTTTTTCAGAATTTTTTAAATTAGTTTTCTATTTATTTATTTTTCCGAAAATTTGCACGGGGCCGCACACTTCTGAAAAATAAAAATAAATACAAAACGTTTCAAAAAATTCCGAAAATAATCATAGTCAAAGAATAGTATGGTCCGCACCCCTGTGTAAATTTTTGTACAAAAATGACTTTTCTGCTGGCCTGTGCAAAAAGATAAATTTTCAGATCTGAAAATTTGAATCTCAGATCTGAAAATTTGTCTTTTTTGTACAGGCCAGCAAAAAAGTTATTTTAGCACCAAAATTTTCACCGGTGTGCCTATCATGGTCATCTATGTCTGTGATTTTTTTCGGAATTTTTTGAATTTTTTTCTATTTTTTTAATTTTCCGAAAATTTGTACGGTTACGCACTCCGGTTTCAAAAAAATCCGGAATTTTTTGAAAATTTTAATTTAATTTTTTTTAGCTGTAATTATTGTGTGTATGACATGTGGGCCCCACGTGTGACCCAGTCCAGCTCAGAATTTTTTTGCCACGTCGGCGCTGACAAATTGGTCCCACTTGTCAGAAATCGTGTCAATTCGCTTTCAATTCGCGATCAGTGCACATTGCAAAAATTAAAACTAAATGTGGTGGTTTTCTGCGAAAAAAACGAAAACTGGTGGTTTTCCGAAATTTTGGCAGAAAAGTGGTGGTTTTATGCTAATTTCTCACATTTTGACCGTCGGTTCCTTCTCCCTTCTTGTCGATACCCCTCCTATTATTTAACCCATCGGGTGCAAACAACCATGTTCATCCATCTTCCCATCGATATATTGAGCACCTCTAGAGAAGAAGATCCCATGGCGTGCACAAGACTTGTTGTGGACACTGTCATCGTGCCCGTTCTCCATCCAGCCGGTCAAGTTCATTGGCCCCAAGCCATCGGGCTAAGGGGATCCTTCAGTTCTTCGTATTCACATGCACCATGCCCACTTGGAGTGCGTCTCGCATTCTCCTTAGCGTCATGTTCTCCAAGCCTGACATGTTCACGCTTACCACGAGCACATATGGATCTGATATCTATGCCGAGGTCAAAGAGGAAGACATCGTTGCACATCTGCACGGCGATGTCTTCTGGATCGGCAACACCCTCCTCAGTCGCATTCGCATCAACCCGTGGATGCTGCGTAACCGTGCCATCCATATGGTGTGCACAGTCGTGTGTTTCCTCCATCGCTAGGGTCCGTTGTCTTGTTCTACCTATTTTTTTAGAAACACAGTATAAACGCAAGCGCTTATATACACGCGCACACACTCACCCCTATGAACACACACACGCACACCCTACCCCTATGAGCACCTCCGAGAGACTGAACCGACGGGTCTTGAGATTGACGAAGTCACCACAGGCTCCTTGCTGTCGACGGGAACGTCGTCTCACACAAAAAATATATTCCGCCTAAATGCGACACGCATGTGTCAAACCCGGGGTTTGAACTCTAGCGGGTTGGAGGTATAGACATCCTCCTAACCATCCAACCACATGTTGGTTCACTGTTCTACCTAGTTAATGGAGCTATATCTCCTTTCTTTCCATGGTTGTGCTCATATGTAACCACAACTTCTGATTGTGCTACATACTATATGGTCTAGCAACTATATGCACAAATTATGTACGGTCGTTTTAATATTTTCGTCTATCTTCGTTTTTAATCGTCTTACTGTGCGTGATTTGTTTTTTCTTTTCTTGTGAAAATAGGGGTTATACCCCCTCTGCATCAAAACGCTACACTTTGTAAATTAAACAACACAGCCGTGTAAGCGCCATTGGCAAGTGCAAACTATGTTTTCCCAAACAAACAAGATATATGGATGTATTTTTGCAAATTATGTTTTGTCAAAGGAAATATGTTTCTACCAAATAAACACCCTGTGAATTACTAATTGCAGCGTATAATCAAAATCTATTAAGTTGCCAGTCTGTTGGTACACCTAGTTCGAACTGGCCCCTGATTCCAACTCAAGCTAACGAACTTGTACTCACATGGTCATGTGACGCATAAGTCAGCTGGACATTTATTGTGTATTCCGTTGCGTATTCTACCGTATCACTATGTAATATAATTTGTATTCAATAATAATAGTACTTTGTTTAATACTTTCGAAGTTGTCACAGACGTCCAGATTCCCTTCTCGCGTGTCTCCATATGCCCAAAGTACGCGTCGGTTCTGAAGCCTCTAGTCTGGTACTCACTCGGTTTCTTTTTACTCGGCGTATTAGAATTATCTTAAATTAAACATTGCAAAGTTTCACCAAGTTTATGGAACAAAGTATCAACATTTATAATACTAAATCCTTATAATATAATCACAATGGTATTGATTTGGTATTGTGAATGTTGATGTTTTTTCCTATAAAATTGATCAAACTTTATTAAATTTGACTTTAGACAAAACTAATACACGGGAGTAAAAAGAAACTGAGCGTACCACCAACAAAGGATGGGGCTTGTAAAAAAAAATCCTGTAAGAAAAACAAAGGATGTGAGGCGGCCCATACCTAAAATCCAAAGATTCTACCCAATATGCTGCAGTTATTTGCTCCGATCTGGAGTACTAAATATGTTGTACTCGGAAAGCCCGATTTGGTGCAGTTATGATCTTGCCGCGGAGTTTGCCAGTCCTCCTTCCTCCTTTGACCGCGGATGTCCTGCTCGTCGCACGCCAACGATGTGATTACGTCGCCGATGTTAAGAATATGGAGCGAACGATATCCCCGTTAGGGGTATCGGGTACATGTTAAATAGGGTGGAAAAGCCCCACCGTGGCATTGTACATAAGCGCATACCAATACGTGTCGGAGTACTACTCCGTATATGTATGAGTATAGGATTACATTTAACACTCCCCCTTAATCTGAACCTTCGCAGAGGTTAAGATTACGTTTGAACTCATCTAGCAATCTAACTGGTAGAGCCTTGGTGAAACCATCTGCAACTTGATCTTTGGTGGATATGAACTTGATCTCAAGCTGATTATTAGCAACTCTTTCACGAACAAAGTGAAAGTCAATCTCAATATGCTTAGTACGAGCATGGAATACAGGATTAGCAGAAAGATAGGTAGCACCCAAGTTGTCACACCATAAACATGGATTTTGCAACAAAGAAACACCAAGCTCACGAAGAAGTGCTTCAACCCATATCAACTCTGCGGTGGCATTTGCCAAAGACTTATATTCGGCTTCAGTACTAGAACGGGACACTGTATTTTGCTTTCTGGAACTCCATGACACTAAATTTGGACCAAGAAAGATAGCAAAGCCACCAGTAGAAGGTCTATCATCAAGACTGCCAGCCCAGTCAGCATCAGAAAAAGCACTCAGAAGTGTAGATGAAGATTGCATAAAAGTGATACCAATATCCAAAGTCCCTCTAATATATCGAAGAATACGTTTAACAGCTGACCAATGTGTTGTAGTGGGTGCATGTAAAAACTAGCAAACCTTATTAACTGAGTATGACAAATCTGGTCGTGTCAAAGTCAAATATTGGAGAGCCCCAACAATGCTCCTATAATTTGTACTATCTTCAACACCAAGAAGTGAACCATCATTAAGAGCCAATGAAATAGAGGATGATAGTGGTGTTGGAGCAGATTTACAAAGTCTCATATTAACCTTATCAAGTAACTCAGTAGCATATTTTTCCTGTGTCAACAATAATCCCTGTTGTACCTTTTTAACTTCAATACCCAAAAAGAAGTGTAGTTCTCCCAAGTCTTTAATAGCAAAGTCAGTATTGAGATCACGAACAAGAGCAGAAATAGCATCATCTGAGGAACTTGTGACTATGATATCATCAACATATATGAGAACAAATATAGTGATACCTGACTTGCTGTAAAGGAATAGAGAGGTATCAGCTTGAGAAGGCCGAAAACCAAGATGACACAATTTTGCACTCAATCTAGAAAACCATGCTCTTGGTGCTTGTTTTAACCCATAAATGGCTTTCTGAAGTTTGCATATGTGCTGCGGAGCGTGAGAATTCTCAAAACCTGGGGGTTGTTGCATATAAACTTCCTCTTCCAGAACACCATGAAGAAACGCGTTCTTGACATCTAGCTGCCTTAGACTCCAATTCCGAGAAACAGAGAGAGCCAAAACAATTCTGATAGTTGCTATTTTCACAACAGGACTAAAGGTATCTTCATAATCAATGTCATACCTTTGTTTGAATCCCTTTGCAACTAAATGAGCCTTGTATCTGTCAATTGTGCCATCAGCTTTCCTTTTAATGCGATAAACCCATTTACATCCAATAACATTTTTGGTGGTGCTAGAAGGAACCAAAGTCCATGTGTTATTTTCCATTAGGGCATTGTACTCCTCCTCCATTGCTTTCTTCCATTGCAAATGATCAAGAGCTTCTGAAAGATTGCTTGGTTCCCCTGTAGAGATGAACAAACCATGCCTAGCATTGACATTAGGATTAGTATATATTTTAGGTTGATGACCATATTTTATTGTCCCATCAGTGTATGCACGAGGTTTTTGTATCCCCTTTTGTAATCTGGTACGGGCTGCTGGAGCGTGTACCGGAGAAGAGTTGGCAGAGAACCCCTGGTCATCAATATCTTCATCGGAATTATCAGCAGGCGCATTTGATCCAGCAGATGTGTGCGCCCCGGTGTGTGCTGTCGAAGAGGCAGCAACAGTAGACGGACTGGATGAATCATCCGCAGAAGATCCGTCAAGGCGGTCATTATTGCTCGCAGAGGGGGACAGCGCAGAGGGGTTGTCGGGGTCATTATTGCGCGCAGAGGAGGGCGACGCGGGATTGTTGTCGGCAGGAGGATCCACCTCGGGATCCGAGAGATCGGCATCTTCCTCGGGATCAGAAGGAGCAGAAGAATGTTCCTCCGGATCTGCATTGTTTTCAGCGCTGGTTTCGGCATTTTGTGAATCCTCTTCAACAACGATTTGTGAATCATTTTCTGCACCGATTTCTTCAGAATTTGGACCAGCAGTAGTACCCTGTTGCACATTAGTAATAGGTACAATAGAAATCATATGGTCATTAGTATTTTGGGCACCCGTGTGAGTTGGTAGCATGGAAGGTGGAAGGAGCAGAATTTCCTTTTGCAAACGATATCTAGCATTTGAAGGTAGGGATGCAAAAGGGAAAATATTCTCGTCAAATACAACATCACGAGAGATGTAAACACGTCCAGTGGAAGTGTCAAGACACTTGACACCTTTGTGAAGGGGGCTATATCCAAGAAAAACACATCGTTTTGAACGAAAAGAGAGTTTACGTGTATTGTAGGGACGAAGATTTGGCCAACATGCACAACCAAAAGTGCGCAAAGCATCATAATTTGGGGTGACATGTAGGAGACGTTCTGTGGGTGTTTCAAAGTTAATAACTTTGCTAGGAAGTAAATTTTTAAGAAAAGTGGCAGTGAGGAAAGCTTCATCCCAGAATTTGAGAGGCATGGATGCATTAGCTAACAAAGCAAAACCCACTTCAACTATATGACGATGTTTTCTTTCAGCTGAACCGTTTTGTTGGTGAGCATGAGGGCATGAAACATGATGAGTAATCCCAACCTTCTGAAAGAAACCATGGAGTTTTTCATATTCACCTCCCCAATCAGTTTGCATAGTGATAATTTTCCTATCAAACTTTCTTTCAACAAATTGTTGGAAATTAAGAAACACTTGATAAACATCAGAACGCTTCTTAAGAAGATAAATCCAAGTGAATTTACTGAAATCATCAATAAAGCTTACATAGTATGCATGTTTGCCAACAGAAAGAGGGGCAGGTCCCCAAACATCAGAAAACACTTGTTCCAAAGGAACAGTGGAGACACTAGTGGATACAGGATAAGGTAATTGATGGCTCTTGGCTAGTTGGCATGAGTCACATACATAAGGATTTATTTCAGGAGTGTAAGCTAATTTATTTTTCCTAAGAATTTGCTGAACCACAAACGAAGATGGATGTCCTAGACGTCGATGCCATGTAGAGGAGGATGGCTTTATTGAAATAAAAGCATGCTTGGAGGACTTGTTGGAGACAGGAACCAAAGGATAAAGACCATCATGGCAGGGACCCTTAAACAGAATTCTTCGTGTGGCTTGGTCCTTTATCAAAAAGAAGAAAGGGTGAAACTCGAGGAAAACATCATTATCTAGGGCAAGTTTATGAACAGATATGAGGTTTTTAGATGCACTAGGAACATGGAGAATATCATTAAGATGAAAAGAGCTATGTGGGGTGCGCAAAATAGAATGACCAATATGATTAATTGACATACCCTTGCCATCTGCAGTGTGCACATGATCACGCCCATTATACTTGTCTGCAGTAGTGAGTTTATTCAGTGCACCAGTGATATGATCAGTAGCCCCAGTATCCGAATACCAGTTGGTATCCACTCCGTAAGATGCAATATTTGCCCTCTTTTCACCACGATCACGATCACGTCTATCATCACGGTCATCATCACCATCAGAATCCTCACGGCGCCACCAACAGTCTCCAGCTGGGTGTCCATGAATTTTACAAATTTGACAGGTAATATCCACATATGGTGTAGGAGCACGACTGCGGTATGTACGGGAGCGAGGCCTCCCACCATCATCACGGCGTCTGTCTCTGTCACCTCTATCATCACGTGTGTACTCCCGGCGTGTGTTCTCATCACGGCGAGTGTCACGGCGTCCATCATCACGACGAGGTTCAGGTCTATCATCACGGCGTTGATATCCACGGCCATCACGTGCATCACCTCTGTCACGATCACGTCGATCATCGCGAGGATCTCCTCTGCCACTATCATATCTGTACGACCGAGTGTCTCGGCCTCCATCATATCCACGGAGAGCCACATTAGCAGAGGATGTAAAAGCACCAGGAGGATCATTATTATTGTCATTGCGCAAATCATAGGAGGATAACAAGCTGAAAAAGTCATCAGGAGTTGTATTGGGATTGCTATCAACCGCAGTAATGAGAGCATTATAGGAACCATCTAAGCCATGCAACAAGTATCCAACTAGTTCATCTTCTTCAAGGGGTTTACCAGCAGCTGCAAGTTCCGAGGCTAAACCCTTGACCTTTGTGAAGTATTGAGCAGCAGTCATTGTACCTTTGCGAGTATCGTTGAGTGAAGCTCGAAGATGTTGCACCTTCGATCTGGAGGCAGTGGAGAACATAGCAGAGATTGCAGACCAAACAGCAGCGGTGGTGTCCATCCCGAGAACATGAGACAAGATGTCTGGTGAAAGCGAGTTGAGGAGGAACCGCAGTACCTGTTGATCCCGTGCAATCCAAGCAAGGTACTCTGGATTATCAACCGTGATCTTGTTCTTCTCCGAATCTTCAGACTCAATCCGCTTGGGTGGGGCTGGATCAGATCCATCCAGCAAGCCCATGACATTGGCCCCGCGAAACGCGGGAAGAACCAGCGCCTTCCAGAGAAGATAGTTGCTGCGAGTAAGCTGTTGAGCAGGGGGTGCTCCGAGGGCGGCGGCCAGCGACGCAATCGATGATGAACTCATGGCGATATCAGGAACAGCTAGGGTTTTTCAGGGTATTGGTTTATTTCGGGATTTTGGCTATTGTCGTCGACGGCAACTAGCAGAAGCGACGATGAGATCTATTGGGGTATTGGTATTCGGATATTGGGATTGTGAGCCGAGGTGCAAGACAGCAGCAAGGCAGGATATTGGGTATTGGTGTATGGGAGCGGCAATGGCAGAGAACTGCGACGGCGGCTGAGATATTGCGGCGGCGGCGGCACCTCAGAGAGATACGGCGGCGGCGGCAGCTAGGTCTTGGAAGAGACGCTCTGATACCATGTTAAGAATATGGAGCGAACGATATCCCCGTTAGGGGTATCGGGTACATGTTAAATAGGGTGGAAAAGCCCCACCATGGCATTGTACATAAGCGTATACCAATACGTGTCGGAGTACTACTCCGTATACGTATGAGTATAGGATTACATTTAACAGCCAACAATGGAGCCAGGTAGTAGAAGCACGGAAGAGGCTCGTCAGGATCGACTCAGCGCGCTCCCCGACCATATCCTGCTCTACATCGTCAACGACCTCGGCTTGCCCGCCGTCGTCAGGGCGAGCGCTCTGTCGACTGTCGCGACGGTGGAGCCGCATCCCTCCTCTGCTCGCTGATCTGGCCATCGACGTCGCCGATTTCATGCCGCGGCACGACGACGGCGATCTGTCTCCGGACACGGTGGACCAGGCCATGGCGGCGTACGCCTACGCAGCGAGGCGGCTGCTTGCCCCGAACGCGGAGAGGGCCATCAGGAGCATCAGGCTCCGCTTCTACCTGGCGGCAGAGGCACACCACGTGCAGTCCGTCGGCCGCGCAGTTGCGGACGCCGTTGCCGGCGTTGGCACCGAGCTCCTCGAGTTCGACATACTCACAGGGCATGATCCCGGCGCTCGCCGCGCTCCTACTCGCCATCAGAAATCCTTGTTCCAGCAGCGCTTTGTGTCGTTCCGCGACGCTTGCCCCGTCGCCTTCAGCCGGCTCACTAGGCTAACCCTGCAGAACCTAGACTTCGCCGGCGGCGACCTCCCTGCCCTCCTCAGCGCCTGTGAGGGGCTGCGGGGCCTGTCGTTGAACCATTGCGGCTTAGGCGGCGGCAAGTCGGTCGTGGAGATCGACGCGCCGCGTTCACAGCTCGTGTCGCTAGAGCTCCAATCCTGCGTCTACGGGAGGATGGAGCTGGTCCGGGTCCCCATGCTCCAGCGTGTCTGCTGTCGCACCTGGTACGGCGACGACCCTCCAGTCCGCTTCGGATGCGTGCCTCGACTTCAGCGCTTAAGCCTCGTTTCTCACGGGCGTTCTTGGCAGGCGCCGTTCGCGATGAGCGCGTGGCTGCTGCCTGCCGCCGGGAACCTCTCCACGCTGACTCTGGATTTTCTCGACGGAGCGGTGAGTCGCTCGCACGATTGTCCTCGCTTTTGTAGCGTTTCTTTCAGCATTGCTATTTCTAGATTGCTTCACCTTTTTCGTAATTCTTCCTGCACATTGATTTAGCTTAAAATTGTGACACCCCATGTTAAGGCCTTCGCCACCCGGCTAACTCCATTCCTCCTTATCAACCATTCAAAATATGAGTTTTATTTGAGAAATCATTTGGCTATTACTTCTAAAAATCTATGTTTCGTCTACAAAAAAAACTTCCATGTCATGTTGTATGATTCATTCTTTTCCTTGTCCTACAGATTTGGATTAAACCTGAAGACCCGAAACTACTGTCCCCGGCATTCAGCAACTTAAGAGACATTTTTTTGTGCAATATTTTCGATGAAGGTGACCTGAGTTGGACTCTCTATTCATCCTCGAGGCCGCCCCTTCCTTGAAGAACCTCTATATCACGGTAGAATACCCGAATCTATCTTTTGTATACTACCTCAGTTTCAAATTAATTGAAGTTTCTTGTATCGTTCTAAGGGCATCTCCAGTCGTTGCGCCCCCCAGGGCCCAAAACGCCGCCGTTTTGGGGCCGCCGCGGCGCTAAACGGCGCTATTCTGAAACCTGGGGGGGGGGGGGGGGGGCATCGTTCCCAGTCGCTCCCCGAGCCCAAGAATCGGCCCAAAACAAACGCAATTTGAAAACTAGTCGATTTTTATTGAAATTTGCGAAGTGCGTACATATTGGGCGCGAATTTAAACTAGAACTGCAAATTTAAATATAAATCTAAACTAAACTACTTAAGGCCGAGGCTGGCGGCGATAGCCTGGCTGTAGTCGCCGTCGTCGTCGTCGTCGTCGCCGGGGCCGTCGCCGGGGCGCGTGCTCGGCCCCTGTCCCTGGTCGCCGCCGCCTTCCCACCTGCTCGCCTCGAGGGCTTACTGGATCACGCCCTCGTCATCGGAGTCCGGGTCGAGGACGATGTAGACGTTCTCCTTCTGCGGCGGCGGGGGGGGGGGGGGGGGACGCGGAGGCGGGCCGCGTTGGCGGCGGCCTCACGGTCGCGCGCCGCATTGCGCTGCTCGGCCTCCGCCAGCAGGCGGCACTGGAGCTCGAGCTCCGCCTCGGTGGTGTCCCGCAGACTCCACGTCGCGGCGGTGTCGTCGTCGAGTGGCTGCAGCGTGTCCAAATGACAGCTGCTCCACGACCTTCTGGTCGGGCCACTCGTCCTCCTCGTCGCCGCCGTCCTCCGTCTTCGAGGGAACCACGCGTTCGAAGCGTGGCTCGCCGATGCGGAGCGCGCCGCCACTGCGCCTGCGGGCAGGCGCGCCGGCGTTCAGAAAGGGGGGGAGATGGAGATGGACTGCCCAGCGGAGGAGCTGGACGTCGCGGACGACGAGGAGGCGCCGGTCCGCCCTGCCGCCCACGTCTGGGCCTGCCGTGGCGGCATCTCCAGACGCGGCTGGTCGCCGGCCTGGATGTGGTCGAGGACCGCCTCCAGGGTCCTGTTGGGGGCGCTCCACCAGCGGCGCCGCCCGTTGGCGTTGAAGCGCCCGTCGACCGCTCCATTGTCGTTGTTGGAGGCGATCTCCTGGTCGCGGCGAGCGGCGAGTTGCCCCCACCAGAACTGGTCCACCCCCAGCTCGGGGAAGTTCTCGGGGTTCTCCATTCCGGCGCGCATCTCGCGGATGGCGCGCCGGAATTCGGGGTCAGAGTTGGGCAGGGGAGGGACGGGAACCCCGCCGGCACTGAGCACCCAGCGGCCCGCCCCCGCGGCGGAGCTAGGGAGGCGCACGTCCGGCGGGCAAGGGTAGCCCGCGCGGTAGAGCGCCATCGCCTTGCACCGCCGTAGGTTGTGGCGCGGGAACCCGTTGGCTGCAGCCCCGTCCTTGTAGGCGGCCATTGTCGTGGAGAGAAGAGGGGAGGAGAGCGTCGAGAGGAAGAAGAGAGGAGAGAGCTCGCCGGTGGAAGAATGGCGGGGCGCGGCGCGCGGCGGGGGGGGGGGGGGTTATAGCGCGGCGAGCGGCCGGGCATTTACTTCGCGCGCGCGTCCCCTCGCTGCCGCCCGCCACGCCATTACGCCGGCAGCCTTTGGGCGGGGCGCATGCACTGGACGGCCGCCACGCCATAAACGGCGGCAGCCTTTGACCGCGCGGAAGCCGAGAAGACGATCACGGGGCGGTGCAGTTCCCGCGCTTTCTCGTCGCGTCGCTGACCGAGCTGGCCCACGCGCGCGGCCGCGCAGTTTCGCCCCCCCAGGCCGAACCCAGCCGGCTGGGTTCGGCCTGGGTGCCGCGGCGCGAAATAGCGCCGAAACGGCGCTATTTGGGCCTCTGGGGGGCCGAGTGGTGAAGAAGCGGCGCTATTCGCCGCTTCCGCCGCGAAAAAAAGCCCCCTGAGGGGGCTCTGGGGGGGACGACTGGAGATGCCCTAAATAAAACATCTCTAAGTTTAGTCTTTTCAACAAATTCAATAAAATTTGACTTAGAATAAATATAGAACTTCAATTAATTCCGAGTTTATACTGAGTAATATTTAAGTTGCGATGAACTTTTATTCACTGCCGGTTTTTATTTATGAAAAATAATTATAGCATGTGGAAAGCCCCTTTTCCATCAGAGAAATCATTAGAGATCCATATCTAGGAACAATGTATAGCACAAGTGACATACCCAGCATTTTTAGAGAAGTATAGACACCGCACTTGATTAAATAATCATTACTCTTACTCGTGTACTTATATATGTTTGTTATGTTATGCCCCGTAAAAGCTATCTCGGGACGAATGCTGCCAAAGATACAAGGGCAGTGCTAGGAAGACCGCCATCCCCCAGAGAGCCTCGAGTTTCGAGCACCATGGCCTGCGGCTGCTGGAGATCATGGGCTACGCGATGGACGTGGTCCTGGAGCGGTACATTAAGCGGGTCATGGAGCGTGCAGTGTGTTTGGAGAGGATCCGCTTGCTCCCGCACGAGCCGTGCGACAGGTGCTATGTGCAGCGGGATCGTTTATGGGAGACCTTGAAATCGTTCTCTCTCACGATCCATGAACGTGAGTTCGTACCAGGGGCGGAGCCAGGATTTAGACATAGGGGGACGAAATAACGATGATCATCCGTGAAGTACAATGTATAAAAATATCATGTGAAAAATGAACACCATATTATCACAGATTTGGCTTATACTAATATTTAAAAAATCATCAACCTTTTCATTGATAAATAAATTGACATTTTTTTGTTACAAAAGAAAGCTAATTTTCCAAATTTGTAGATGTCGGTTCTACTATTGCCAATAATTTGATCAAAATTAGGCACTAGGTTAGATTCAGATCGATGCTATAGGCAGATAAAGTTCCACTATTACCAATTATTTGATTCAAATATGGGGCTAGGTCAGATTCAAAATCTAAGCAACTGGCATAAAGAAGTAATGAGTATGGTATTATTGTCGCTCTATCTAATTACTGAATAATGGTCAAACTCAAACAAAAGGGGCTTAAATTTGACTAGCTGTAAGTATAAATACATTGTGTACCTTATTAGACAAAAAAACTATTGGGCAAACCAGGGATGGAGATCCGCGACAAGCGGCGATCTACCGCCACCGTCGGCGCACTCGCGGCAAATCGGCTGGATAGAAAAGTCGTCTATGGACGGTGGCTCCCGATCAGGAGCAGCCCAACGATCTTGGTACTAGATCGATCTAGGAGAGAGGTTAGACGGACGGGCATAAAACATGCCACCAAATGACCAATTGCCGATTGCCTAGACAGTACCGGTCATGGGCTGTTTTGTTTTGTTGCTCTTTTGGGATTCGGTGTGTGCAGATCAACAGATCTCTGTGGATCAGTATGTGCTACAGCCTTAAACACTAATTAGGACGTGTACTCATAATGTGTACTGGTATTACGTGATATAAAAACGTCGGAGGGACGAGCCATTAGGAGGGGTCAGACCCCTGTTAGCCCCCCTTGTCTCCGCCCCTGGTTCGTACTTACCCACATGCATGTAGTCGGACAGCCTTATAGGCCCTGGGTGTATCCGTCTACGGAACGTGATAAGGGAGAGACAAGGAGATGACTGTCTGCGGATGGAGCCTACTCGCCCGTGAAAATAGTTATCGGCCACATCGGTGAGTGAGGTGGAACCACACCCCAGGAAAACCGAGCAATGGCCCCGGACATGGATTTTTTTTTTTGGCTCTTATATATATTACTAGTTGCAATATACGTGCAACACACGTCTTCACAATTAAAGGGGCAAATTAGTAAAGACCGTATTGTGTCTTCATGAAATACTTATTTTACACTTTTGAATTGGTCCTAAATTTTATATTGTAAAAAGAACGATGCTTATGTAAACTTCATGGAGCAAACAAACCTCACACGAAGACAACATAACTGGTCACGACTGTGAAGGCGTGCTCCTTGGGAGATTCTGGAGAGAAATTATGTCATATTCTCAAGGTCACACCGTATGTTTTGGCACGACCTTCTGCGGCGGCTCCGCTTCGGACATCATCACCCCGCCTGCATGTAGAGGGGAAGAGGAAGAGCGCATTGACCGGGTAGTGGACATGAAGGTTGTTGCCATCCTCATCACTACCGTCACGGAATATGCCCTCAGCCCTGTGGGATTTCACGTGGCTCTTGTGGAAACTACACCCGCGGGCAAGGAAGGAGGGGCACTTGCGATTAGCTCGAGCGGCATCACACTGCAGGAGCATAGAAGTGCAGTGCTGTGGACTGGTTGTCGCAAAATCTCCATGGCCGTGTACCGCATGAGCTTTGTGCGGGCCGTGTACCCCACCCCTCCTCCCCGCCTCCCTCCCTCGCCGTTCCCGGAGGCAGCCACCGGAAAAGTCTGTGGCATCGGTGAATGGGGCGGTGGGCATCTACGCCTCCCGTTCCCTACTGCGGCTCAGAAGAGGTTGTTGCGCTTGGAACTCGGCTCTCCCCCACGCATCTCCAATCGTGTCTCCTCACGCCCCGACTCGACAGCCCTCTGCGGGGCCGTCCAACGTGCTCCTCCCAATTGCCACGAGTCACGACATCGCCCATGCAGCATATCCATGGAGCTTCCCCATGTGGTTCTGGAAGTGGTCCTTCCCGTCACCCTCTGGTTGCCCTCCGGCGTGCTGAATCATCTCCCACTGGACTAGGTGTCCGGTGGGAGAGGCGGGTGGTGCTTTTGCGGGTATGTATCTCACATCCTGACGCGCCCGTACCAGATCTGATTCATGGCGGGTATGTGTGGTTGGGCACAACTGCTTGGCGAGGGTGGTGTGTGCATGCCTCCGGTTGTTGACGTGTCACCGCATCATGCCCCTTGGCTGGTCTCGGGAGGGTGACGGTATTATGCTTCCGTGGTCAGGGTGACTCGACAAGTTGTTGGGGCCGGAGTAGGGGCTCGCGGCCCCCTCATCCCTTTCCTGCTACCCCTTCATGGTTCTTGTCGTCGACATGGTTCAAATCCGGATTTTTTTCCTCCGCCAACCGGCATCCGCTCGACAGAGAAGAAGATCTTGCTGCAGTTTGGTTCTCCTCGGCATTTTTCTGGTCCGACTGGTGTTCCACCGGTGGTGCGACCGCGGTTTGGCGTTGTTGGTACTGGGTTGCATGTACGGGAATTTAAAATTTTCGCCATGCATGCTATGCAACCGCCAAGACCTATCTATGAAGATACAAGCGAATAACAATTCCAAGATCTAGTTCTTGAGATCGTATACCAAACATCGTAGAAGCAGAAGAGGTGTTGGTGACGATGTCGATGAAGTCTGTAGAAGTTCCTCACGCACAAGACTATGTGCGAGGATGTTGCCGACTCCCCGTATCCAGCACCTTGATCCAACAGAGTGTGAGTCTCACGTGTTATCCCTCTAAGAGTATGTACACATACGTCAGGGTCAATTCTGCAGCGTTCCGCCGTTGAGGACTAGACGTCGTAGGCGTATATGAATGTGGAGTTCTCAACACATGAGAGAGAGAGATTAATTAGAAGGTAGATCTAATTTGGAGAGGGTGCCTCAAAACTCCGATTAGAAGAAGATCTAATTCAATTATGGGGCTCTGATTAGAAGCTCTAATTAGACACTCGAATTCTACTACAGAGACAAAGACTTGAGAGACAATTGCTGACAAAAATTATATTTTGCCTCGAGCCTTGGGGGTCCTTTTATAATTAGAAGTGAGGAGAGACATACCACGGGGGGAGGAGTTCTAGTTGAGCTAGGACGGGGGCTATCTGCACCAAGGAGGTGGCCGCACCCGCTCTCCTTGCCCGACTCGGATTGGACTCCCCAAGTGGAGTCCAACTCCACCTCCCTTTTTCTTTTTTCCTTTTCCCCTTTTTATTTTATTCTTTTCTCTCCAATTAAATCTAGAAAAAATACAGAGATGTCATGTATCAATGTGTGGTGCCCTGGGGTCCATCTGGCAGCCCCTAAAATTAGGGTACGGCCATAAGGGGCATTTCTACGCCCCTCTGGCGCTCCCCCTTTCTCGGTTTTTACCCGAAACTCTTACGGAGCCATGTGACCCATTTATATAAAAATCATCGACCTTATCCAACGATGTGAGAGATATATTTCCGACACCTCGGGACATCTAAGAGCAGCTATAGTGTGTGCCAAATTTGGTTGCCAAATACCATATTTAGCTTTTGGCATCGGTTCCCTATATTGTAGAGATGCCAAAGCCAAATAATTTGGCATAGGAGCAACTATAAGATCCAATGCCAAATTCATTTAAGTGAGTAAAATAATGAGATGGAGGGGTGGGACTAGAGAGAAGTGAGCAGTCCAAAATATTTTATTATTACTTTGTACTTAGTGGGCCACACATTTAGTGATTTTGGCATTTGGCTTTGGCTTTGCCACATTGTAGCTAACATAACAAATTTAGCACTCATACCAAATAAATCTATGTGGCAAATTTGGCCTTGACAACACTGTGGGTTCCCTAATGCCCCTTGCACTTACTCCGTAATGCGTGCATGCTCAATTTCTCTCTCAGAACAATTCCGAAATAAAATCAGATAACAATAGTTTCTATTACTCTGGGACATCTAATGTTCTCAAAATAATTTCTCTCTGATATATAAAATATATCTATCACGTAGAAACATCACTCCGATGATACTCCTTGTTGATCCGTACCTACCAATATACACATAAATCAACCCTAACTTGATTGTGTTTCCTCTACAAGGTTTGATAGTGTGTGAACATGAAACTGAAAACTCTTTCCTTTCCAATAATCTATAGCGGGTCCATGGACACCCATATTGACTAAGACATACTATACGAATAAACGGCTAAACATGTTGGCTATTATACCTTTTTTCATTACTCATGATACCGAACTTACCCGAGACTATGGATTCCAGTATCACCGTGAAACAATCTTTTGTTCACTATACCTTTGTCTGTCTCGTTCGCCGGTAAGCTTCCTTTTACTTTTTACTCGTTACTATATTATGATATTCCATATGATGTATCATCATCATGCATTGTCTGCAGAACTCACATGATGTATCATCATCATGCATTGTCTACAGAACTTATGGATATCAAGAATACCGAATGGGCACAAGCATGTATCTTTTTTTTTACGGAGGAGTAATTATCATCTTAGACCATCGAGGCAATATAATCATTTAGAATTACCCAGTGGCTACCGTTATGTTTACCCAGTTTACGGTGTGACTCTATATACTATCAAAGTAAAACCTCGACAATATATCACCCCGATAATCTCATGGTCAAAGTATACATTGTAATATAACCGTGATGTGATATGACACTAAGAGAAAAGATGTCTTAACGAAATTTCTTAGCATATCAACTACTAGGTTATACCCAGCGATATTGTTCTCTTCCAACAATATGTTATTCATTGATACTGGCATAAAAATGTTCATGACCAGGAAAACACAACCATCGAGCATCTAATGAATTAGTCGTAAAAGGCAAGACTAGGGTTTGATACTTTGTTCATGTTACTACACGTGCGCGCGGATTTTCCTCTTAATCTTATATTCAGGAGCCACGTCGGTTATAGAATAGTAATATGAATCATAATTCTGAAAACATATATACAAATATCATTTCCTTTTGGGCATACTCCAACAGTCTTCCACTTGCACAACTGGTAATAATCTATTTGTATAAGTCTATCAGACATCCAGGACATGTAAGTGAACACTCATGCAAACACTGTGTTAGAGATATTTGTCATCAACCCCTTTTTCAGGTTGTCATATGTATTATGAAGAAATTATTTCTTTCATAATACCCCTTGATCATATGATCAACTTGCAGTCTAGGCTATTCTAGGTGAAACCTTATAGTGTTTTCAACTGAGAATACAATTTCGCCATTTATCACAGATCATCGTGCATCTTTTGTGAAAGATCACACCTACCCAATATAATGAACGATAGCCCCGGAGAGTCATCGACAATTTCATGGCTTCGTCATGGTCCTTGATCACTTTACAACGACATGTTTTTTATCATGTACATGTGTATACCGTAGAGGTGCTGCGATTGCGGTACTTGAATGGGACAATACATATCCTTAGAATTAGACATGTCTAATTGCAGTGATCGACTACGTCTACTTCCACGTCGATCTCGTCACTGACAATATTCCACTAGTTCGACAGATGAGGGTATGTTTTGTTGCCTCCCGCCTTGCGGTGGATCTTTGTTTATGCATTAGAATTTTTTTTGTTTTTCGTAGATCGTTCCCCAACAACATTTTCTTGTAGAAGGATTTGCCTATAAGTTTTTTTCTCATTGATTTGTCTTTACCATAGGGCTAGTGGTATTCTCGTGGAGTGACTGTCGCGAGGCATGCAGGCTTGGGTTTGTTTATTTTGTAATATTTCTAAACTTTGCAATGTGCATCGTTTCAACACATAGGCTGGGTTCCGTTCCCCATTTGAAAAGAAAATCTAGGTTTGCAAACTCGTAGGTCTATAGTGCAGCAATGCTCACCACCTGCACGACGTGCGAGCTCTGGATTTTTTCTCGAAATAGAGGTTGAAACCCTTGGCTTCTACATAAAAATGATGCACATAACATTTATTTTTATTCATAAGGAAAAGAGCCACAATGCCTTACAAAGAAACTATTATAAACCATCCTACGCCACCTACCCACGACAAATGTTGCTACACCTACAAGCTTGAAGAAGGGGGTGTACTTGATCGGAGCCATATGCCCAAACCTCACACACGTGGGCACATCATTTAAAACTGGAGGACTCAACCAAGCCACCCAATGACGAGTTGGGAGCACAAACAATTCTAGCAGATCCTCAGCGCACACCACTTGCGCACACTCAGAAGCCGATATCGTCACCTTCCGCCTACCCATCTTCGAAAGAGATTGTCGCGATGACATTGTGAGGCCTGTTGTCTACGCCGCCACCATTTTGCGCGCTTCCATCATCACACTTTTGTCGTCGAGACCCGATGCGCCACGTCGTCAAGACTCGTCGTCTTCAATGCGGTAAATGCAACACCGCACCACCTCCACACCTCTCTAACCAACACCATGCTCCAAAGACGATGCCCTCAAGAGGTAGAATGACACAAAAAGTGACGCCATCGTCCGATCTGGGATTCCTGGATCTAGGGTTTCCCCTAGAGCAGGATAACCAAGTAGATGAGCTCTGCAACGACGATGCCTCTGAAAAGTCAATGCCGAAAAAGGCATTGGTATCGTCCTGGGTTTTCAACAGCAGCTGCACATCTCTATACATGTCGTCGAATGGCCTGTGATGCAGTGGCCAAGAGATCTCGGCGGGGTACACGACAAACTGGACGCCCAGCCCCGAACGAGCCTGAAGGGCCCAAATCACAACCTAGCCGCCCGCCACCGCACAGATCATGGACGACGCCGCCGCTTAGACGGTCAGCACCAGCCTTCCGCAACCCGTGCCTTCCACCTCCTATGGGAGCGCTGGATGACCCAGGCTGAAAGAATATCCGGTGCTACAACCGCTTATATGCTCCCGTGCTTCTATTTCTAAAGGATCAATTTATAATATTTTGAAAAATCGTAGAAAACAATATGAATGTTCATAAGGAATGTGTTAAAAAATCAGATCCAATTCCAAACTACATTGAGAAAAAAAAAAAGACAAAATTTGCATGAATAGTGTCACAAAAAGATAAAACAAAATTGACACTATTCACATATGAATTTCTCTTTTTGTTTCTAAATGCGAACTTCAAATTTGGATCTGAAATTTTGGATGTTGTCGACGCATTTCTTGTAAACATTCACATTTTTTTGAAACGTTTGTAATTGATTCCTATGGGAGCAACGTCTAAGTGTAGATAGCACTGGATATTCTCCCGACCCATCCCCATCGAATGGTTTAATGGGTAGTAAACGAATTTCCGCCGTTTTCATCTCTATTAGTAAGAAGTAAGGTATAGAAATGTTCGCTGTTGGTCTTCCAGAGGAACCCACGAATGTGTCCTGAAATCTGTATCCACGACAGCCTGAAACTACGAAATATTTTGTTTGTATCAGTGGAAAGGTAAAGGGAGAGAATAATTAACGGAGTAACAAAATTTGTTGATTAATTCTTGGTTATGCTCGGTTTATTTACATTACTACTAGAGCTGATATGCCAAAGGGTGCTCTGATTGAAGCCTTTAAGAAGGGATCCACAGAAGATAAGAATTGTTTTCAGGAAAGCAAAAACTTGCAGAAGTAGCATCCTTGTGATGTTTACGCAAAAAATGAAGTAGCATTCTTGTGATGTTGAATCACATGCTCAATCGAGCAATTGCTCGCCGACAGAGAGATTTTGGCCGCCGCTGACGTCATGCGGACGTCATCGTGGGCCAGCCTCGTGTTTTTGAAAATGTTTTAATAAAAGATAAAACAATGACAGGTGGGCCCACTGTTTAAATAATTCCAGAAAATGAATAAAAAATAATAATTCAATATCTTTTAGTTGGTAAGTCAGAAAATATTTAAATCAGATATGATTTTGTTCAGAAATTATTTCCTACCCAAATATGTCACTTTAATACATGTTTGACAAAGTTGAAAATTGAAAATTATTTGAATTTGTTTAATTCATTTAAAAATAGAGAAAATAAGTTTTTATTCAATACAATTAGAAAATTAAAATTTATATACCAAATTGTTCAAAATGAAAAATGCAACCCATTTATGATGTTTTCAAAACCATTTGAGAAATCAAAATTGTACTCACTTCCAGAATTGCCCGAAGTGCCCCTCCGGGGTCTATTTCGGGATAATTCCAGTAAAAATGCATAACTGACATACGAACCCTAGCAACCCTATCCTCATGTCTAGGGATTTATCTTAGTGCATTAACTTGCTCATGCATACATACTGCGCATTTCATCGATGCCATGTGTTGATTGTTGTTCTTCTTCTCGGTGTTGTTTCCCCCTCAGTAGAATGCGACTCCGAAGTGAAGGCCAACAACTCCAATGGCGAATACTTGATCTTAACTGACAAGTCAAGAACTTATTCCATAAGATATCTATTGGTTTTCTTATAACCAAGACAAGCATAATCTCTTATCTGCTCATATATGTTTTCAAACGACATTTGATTCTCGTACTTTGCATTCGATTCTAAACTATTGGATGTACGTAGATATAGTTCTTTTATATACTTAATTGCCTCAATAACCATGTCCATTGCTCCTAGCCGCCATAGATTTGCTTGTGCGCAACGCCAGAGCCTTATATCTGCTATGCTTAGTCATATAGTTTTGTTTAGCTCTGCTCCATCCGGTTAATGAATCAGAATTGCGCATGAATCTAGTATGGTAGTTTGTTTTGGTAAGATGAGTGGTGTGTGGTTAACTTGACTAAGGCTTGGACGGGAGGCCACTTGGGAAGTGGTTGTTTGTACTGTACTTGCCAACCCTAGGAGTAAGATCTCACCGAAGAAACCAAGACTGAGCGTGCAACCACACGCGGGGCCTAACAGACCGTTCTCGACCAACTAACGTGTTTTGCTCTATCCATGAGTCACGTAGTTTGGGAGTTCCATCTGCGTGTGAGTCAAAAACCTTTTGGAGGTGTTTAGGGCATGACCGAGACAAGTTATGGACGTACACGACTCTTGATCCCGACTCACAAAACAGGTGCCGTCAGGAGGTGGCCAACTCCCTGTTGACGGGGTGGCCCTGTTTGGGTTGACTCATGGATAGGGTCGGGCAAGGTAAAGGTCGTGGCCAACCACACTCTGCCGGCACATCGTCGGAAGTGTACCAATAACTTTGCATTAAGAGTCGGATGGTATGTGTGGGTAAAGTGTACATCCCTGCAGGGCAATCTTTTCGAGAAGGCGTGTCCACGGTTACAAACGACTTGGTGGAAGATATGAGTTCATAGATAACATGAACGAGAGACTAAAACCTGTTGACAACGAATGAGATGCTGGGAAATGAGATTGGTGGATTGAAAAGGTAATGATTACAGTAGTTGAGTAGTCTTCTCATCTATTTTGAAAAAACTCCACGAGACGTGCTATTCTCCCTCGATTTGGAAAACAAAGATTGCTTTACGCAAACTAACCTTCATAAAACCCTTTTCGAGATAGAAGATGTATAATAGGTTAACTAAGTCTTGTTGAGTACCTTCCGTACTCATGTTTGCTTCAACTTGGTTCAGGTGGAGTTCCTCACTCTAGTGGTGATTCAACATGGACATCGACGAGTAGTTTGGGGTTCCCAGGTAGCATCCTAGAATCTATGGGCTGGGACGACGCCTTATGTGGCGGCCTCTTAGGCCTTTTTGGTTCTTATTGATTAGCAACATAATTTGCCTTCCGTTGTCTGATGTATTGTTGGGTCGTGTGACCTCTGTTTGTACAGTTGTACTCTAGTAACACCTGTTTGATACAGCTTCCATGTTTAGAGTGATACTTTGATCGGTTGTTGGTTTCGAGCTCATCGTTATACAGTTTTGGCTATGCCTGCATAGTTGTCGCAGTCGAGGGGTTGTGGAGCCGATGATCCATTTCCGAGCACGCCTGTCGATGTGATTCGGCATGGGGCTTGGTAACACCAGTAAGCCTCGATTGATGTTGCACTTTCTGGAGACATAGCATCTTTTTATAGCTTTGGTCCCGTTCCTTCAGTTTCATACGATTCATGGACGCTTTAATATGCATAGTTGGTTATGACTAGCATGGACACAAGGAGTAGTAGTACTGTGGTGATCCGGCCTGCGTGTCGATGAATCCGGTCTGTCTGGTTGTTTGTTGCGGCCGGGGCTGGTAACCCTGAAGCCCTTGTGGGTCCCTGACTAGGAGCGCATAACAGTATGTATACCTTTGGTTCCGGGGTCGTGACAGTTCCACCATAGATATGTGAGCTTGATGTTCACTAAAATGTGCCAATTGCCTTCTTGTGGATCTTCGAGCTTGAACATCTTCCAACACTTTCTTGTCTTGAGCATCAATATGCTTTAAAGATCTTTTTATCCTTCTAGCACGACGGGCTTCAATCTCCTCATTATTGCAAGGAGGAATCACTTGATCATCTTGATCATTTGGGTCTCCGTCTTGACCAACTTGGCCTTGATTGTGACGCCCCGAGATCGGGCACTATGCAGATTTCAGCATTCCCGCCAAAATCCACATAATAACCGATTCCAGGTTGCCACTTGTGATAGCATTACAACAGTTCACGAGTAATCCACAACAACAACAGAAAGATATATACAAGAGGACTCAAACGAGCCAAGGATACAACTGATACAACACAAAGATCCAAATAACAACGGAAGAAACAACATAGCGTCCGGCTACGGACAAGATACAAATTGGACTAAGAGTCCTGAAGATAACCGAGAGCGTCCAATCCCTGCCCAGGCCAAGCCGGAGGGATTCCCAAGCTAACGTCGTCAGACTTCAAACCTGTTGACTGCAATGTTGAATATGCAGCCACGAAAAAGATTCGTGGGTCAGTACGGTTAAGTACTGGCAAGTGAATAAACCATACTCACAAGATATCGGCATAGCCAGTCATCACAAGATACAAATACTTTGGGGTCAAAGGAAAGGAAGGGATTATTGCAAATAAGCGGCAGCGGGCTGCACTAACCAACTACAGAAACACACTACAACGTCCGGCTAAAAGAGGGGGATAAGATAGCGTATCGTAACCAACTACAACTAACCACCAAACAAACCCATCCAATGTCACCCCCTACTAAGGAAGCAACCCAAGGATAACTCACACTGTTGGATTAAGGATGGATCAAGTTATTGTGTCGATAAGACTATTACTAGTCAAGTTATCATTAGTTAGGTGTAAGTTGTTCTGAGTACTTGTTAGCCAGTACTTTCACCAAGTCAACCATAACCGCGGAAAACACGGCTTCTCGAGAAGATTTAACCCTGCAGGGGTGCACCAATTTGGCCGTACACGTAAGAATAACCCGCCAGACGGGGGATCAACCCACCAAGCGAGGTACTCAACACAACCCAACTCTGCTTCGCATCAAGCCCAAAGCACCACGTGCTGTGCGTGCGCGGCTAATCGAGCCCCCGCGAAGAAAAGGGGGACCCTCATAGCACTGGAAGACCACGCCGCCCTAAATGCCGACTACAAAAGTTCCACCCTGGCCTCGGGTTCGCACCTGCATATGCATGCATCAAATGGAAAGCCCGAACTAAGTGTGGCGATTTGGACGATATGCGAATCGAATCAAGTTGAGGGGGGCGCCCATACTCGCTTCCCACATGCGGTTAGTGCGCTCATCATGGATCAGTAGACAAGACCCTTTTCCTTATTAGGGTCGACACTAGCAGGCTTCAAAACCACGCCGGGCCTCCTGCCGGTGCCTTATCATCAAATTATTATTACCCAAAACATTAACATGTTGTTGATTGAATTGAAACCCAGCTATCAACTAAACAGGTGATACGAAAGGAACAACAAGACTTGAGCGCAAACAACACTAAGCATGCAACTACGACACGAGGGCCAACAAGGTAAACAAACAACAGTTTATAGGAAGTGGAAGGAAAAGGCTATATCATGGCTGCAAGGTAAACATATAATAGGATCGAGACACGAGCATCGAATCAACAGGCCAGAATAAGAACAACGGAAAGAATCGGTAACAAGTGATGAAAGGCAGCCATTTGGCAGCAAGTGAATATACTTGCCTGAGATCCAGCAAGTAGAGGTACATCCACAGCACTTGTCGTTGCTCACTTCATCTCAACGTCCTATCCGGGAAGAAGCAATGAACCTCGAACAAACACCGGATGCAACAATTACTACTACGGCAAAAGATCCAGCATGATCAAGATATGGATGCATGACAATTTAATGGATGCATAGAAATAAACTAGTTGACATGAGCACATAACATAATTAAATGGACCCATATGCAATTTGGATTACATATGGAAAGCCCATGAATTATGGTTGAAACAATTGTTTTACAACTAACCAACAGGTGAACGTGGTTTAGTATGATGCATGGATGAGGAAAACAACAAAATAACAACAATGGAACCAATTGGAAATAAGGTTTACCCATTTTGAAATTCACTTATTAAGTTTTGGAATTTTGGGTTTCTTAAAGGTGTCACACAAGCATTTGTTGTTTTCATTAAGTTAAATTGTTCAAAACAGATAACAAAGTTCATATTTGATTAGAACACAAAATTTTAGGTGGATTACATGTTTCAATTATTGAAAAAGGAATTACAATGATTTAATTCTGAATTAAACAAGATTAAACAAGTTTTAATTGGATTTAATTCAAGTTTGAATATTATTTGGATTTTATTTGTTCAAAACATAAATTCAAATTCATATTTGAAAAGGTTATGTTTTTCTGGTTTGAAAACATATTTTATAAGTTCAAAAATAATTTAATTTGAGCAAGTTATTAATTTAGCAATTTTAAATGATTTAAACAAGGTTTACATTATTCAAGCAATTTTAATTATTCAAATCATGAAACAAAATTTATATTTGAAAAGGTGGTTTAAAATAGCATGGAAAACATATTTTATTTGTTGGGAAAACAATTTCAAATGATTTAATTAAGCATGTTACCAATTTAATTGCATTAAATAAGAGATGAAACAATTATTCAAATTAATTGTTGCAAACCAGAAACAAAGTGGATATCCAAGTGTGGCATGTGATTTTGGATGAAATTCATGTTTTGAGTATTTAATTTGGAGCAACCATTTGCAAGTTATTAATTATGCCATTTAATTTGTCATTTTTAAGAATTATTAATTAACATTAATTTTAATTGCCCAAAATGCAAACCAAAGTTGATAAACAGAAAGTACATTGAATTTGGACTGAAAAACATATTTTATTTGGGTCAATTGAATTAAGTATGAATTACTTATGGAATTAATCAAAATTAAGAGGATTTGTTTGAATTTGAAATTTGGATGTATTTGAAATAATCAAAACAGAAAACAAAAAGCATATTTGAAGAGTTCATGAAATTTTGATTGGGATACATATAAAGTTTGTATTATTTGGATTTATGAATTAGAAATTATAGCCATTTAAATTTTAGGGTTATTTCTGTAAATAAAACAGGGGCTGGACTGTGAAAGAAATAGGGGAACAGGGGCCTCTCTGTGAAATCGTGCCAAAAAAACGGAAGTGCACCGAGCCACCAGTGACCCTGAGCCGCTGCCAAGCGGGCCCAGGCCACGCTGGCGCACACGGGGCGCGGTTGGAGGGTGACAGGGCAGGCACGGTCTATGACCAGTGGGCCCTGCTGCGCGCGTAATTGACAAGAAAAAGGGGTGGGCTTTTATCCCACCGCGGGGATCGAACCCGGGGTCTGCCCGCTGCGCTCAAGGGAACAGGCCAGTGCGCCTAGCGTTTGTTTCGTGACAGAGTACAGTCGCGGGGGAGGTTAACATGCAGTGATTGCGCTAACCTGAATTTTTCTGTTGCAGGTTCAGTTACAGCGACAGAGCAAACGATCAATCGAGAGGGGGGGTCACCGGCGGCAACTGCTTGCTGCCGATGCGCACGGTGCGGCTGGGCTGCCGTGTGGTGGCCGGGTGCAGGTGGGGCCACGAGGGCAGAGAGGAGAGGGAACGCGGGAGGGGGAAAAATGCAGAGCGCACCTGCTGCTGCTGTCGAGGGCGCCGGAAGCGGCGGAGAAGGTGGCGTCATGGCCTGCTCGCCGGCGGCTGTCCGTGGAGGCACGGGGTCGTCCTCAGGGTTGCAGAGGTAGAGGACCTCGCGGCAGCTCCGTTCCCGCGGTCGGCGGCCCGTGGTCGCTGTTCGAGCCCCGTCGTCATGCTCCTCCTTCTCCGGCGATGGAAAGGTTCAGAGGGAGAGACAGAGGGTGGGGAAGACAGTGGAATTTGGCGGCGCTAGGAGGGGGAAGGAGTAGGGCTAGGGGGTCTAGGGCGAAGGGGAGATTATATGGGGGGGCGAGCTCGTACGGCGCACAATCGGGAGGAGGAGGCGATGAGCCGGTGGTGGAGATGCTGTCGTACAGCGCTGACGTTGGGAGGAGGAAGACGACAAGCGGAAAAGGGTACTGGGCCAGAAAAATAGGTGGGCTGGGGGAGAAAGAGGGGATGGGGTTGGGCTGCCTCTCTCCCCTTTGGATTTTTTTCCTTTTCCTGTTTTTTTTTGTAAAGAATGAAAGGGAGAGAGAGAGGTAGAAATTAGGGTTTTTGGGGGGTTTGTTTTATGAAATATTTTTTATTAATTTTCAAAACAGAAAATAAAGGCAGATGTTAGCATTGTTTCAAACTTGGAATTATTATTTGGATTTTTAAATTGGTAGTTGAATTTCAAATAGGGTTTGGGGGTTTTTATTTTATAATTAAATTTTATTAATTTGCAAAACAATAATTGAAAGTAAGGTTAGTTATTGATTTCAAAATTGGTAATATTAGTTTGATTTCTAAGTGGTTAGTTTAATTTCAAATAATGTGTGATTTGGGAATTTTGGAAATAAACAAATTCTATTTAATAAGCTCAAGAAATTTTGCAAGCATTATTTAATTTAATTTGTTTGCAAAATTTTAATTTTTAAACCCATATTGAAATATGATAAATATGATTGATTTGATTTGAATTTTTTTGAATTTGCCATTGGGGTTTTAATAAAAGGGAAAATTTTAGTAACAGGCAATTTGATTAAAACAAATTCAACAATTGAAAAACAATCGAGTGGTTTAGTTTGCAATTTTGAAATTGAGAATTTTGAACATGTGTGAAAGTTTTAATTGTTTTTTAATTTGAGTTGTTTTGAAAAACAGAATGCAATGCTCATGTGATGCAGGTGATGCAAGCAAAAGAAAACAAACAACTTCCTATTAGGGTAACACCCCAGGTGTTACAGACGACACCACTAACAAGGGATTGCGCCCTCGCAATCCACCTGCTAACCCGGGAGCGGAAAGAAGTTCGACTATCGATTCTTCGTGCGTCCAGTTGATCTCCTCGACACCACTAACAAGGGATTCTTGCTCGGAGTGACGACGATGTTCTTCCACCAGGAATCTTCCGATGATCGAACCTATTAGGTTAAAGGCTCAGAAAACGTCCACCCACGTAGGATCCTAACACTTTGAAAGATAGACAAGGGGGGGGACTCCAAAACAAATAAGATGGGAGGGGAAATAGAATCGGGATAAGGAGAAAACAAGAATCCTATTGAGATGTTGTTCCAAAATAGTTTAGCAGAAATAGTTTTTGACACTCTAGAAATAACGACCGTTAGCGAGGTTATCCTACAGGCTTTGCGGACCCGTTGCTTCGATAACCATTCGTATCGAAACAATCTCGGGAATCGGAACCAAGGCTCTGATACCATTTGTGACGCCCCGAGATCGGGCACTATGCAGATTTCAGCATTCCCGCCAAAATCCACATAATAACCGATTCCAGGTTGCCACTTGTGATAGCATTACAACAGTTCACGAGTAATCCACAACAACAACAGAAAGATATATACAAGAGGACTCAAACGAGCCAAGGATACAACTGATACAACACAAAGATCCAAATAACAGCGGAAGAAACAACATAGCGTCCGGCTACGGAGAAGATACAAATTGGACGAAGAGTCCTGAAGATAACCGAGAGCGTCCAATCCCTGCCCAGGCCAAGCCGGAGGGATTCCCAAGCTAACGTCGTCAGACTTCAAACCTGTTGACTGCAATGTTGAATATGCAGCCACGAAAAAGATTCGTGGGTCAGTACGGTTAAGTACTGGCAAGTGGATAAACCATACTCACAAGATATCGGCATAGCCAGTCATCACAAGATACAAATACTTTGGGGTCAACGGAAAGGAAGGGATTATTGCAAATAAGCGGCAGCGGGCTGCACTAACCAACTACAGAAACACACTACAACGTCCGGCTAAAAGAGGGGGGGATAAGATAGCGTATCGTAACCAACTACAACTAACCACCAAACAAACCCATCCAATGTCACCCCTACTAAGGAAGCAACCCAAGGATAACTCACACTGTTGGATTAAGGATGGATCAAGTTATTGTGTCGATAAGACTATTACTAGTCAAGTTGTCATTAGTTAGGTGTAAGTTGTTCTGAGTACTTGTTAGCCAGTACTTTCACCAAGTCAACCATAACCGCGGAAAACACGGCTTCTCGAGAAGATTTAACCCTGCAGGGGTGCACCAATTTGGCCGTACACGTAAGAATAACCCGCTAGACGGGGGATCAACCCACCAAGCGAGGTACTCAACACAACGCAACTCTGCTTTGCATCAAGCCCAAAGCACCACGTGTTGTGCGTGCGCGGCTAATCGAGCCCCCACGAAGAAAAGGGGGACCCTCATAGCACTGGAAGACCACGCCGCCCTAAATGCCGACTACAAAAGTTCCACCCTGGCCTCGGGTTCGCACCTGCATATGCATGCATCAAATGGAAAGCCCGAACTAAGTGTGGCGATTTGGACGAGATGCGAATCGAATCAAGTTGAGGGGGGCGCCCATACTCGCTTCCCACATGCGGTTAGTGCGCTCATCATGGATCAGTAGACAAGACCCTTTTCCTAATTAGGGTCGACACTAGCAGGCTTCAAAACCACGCCGGGCCTCCTGCCGGTGCCTTATCATCAAATTATTATTACCCAAAACATTAACATGTTGTTGATTGAATTGAAACCCAGCTATCAACTAAACAGGTGATACGAAAGGAACAACAAGACTTGAGCGCAAACAACACTAAGCATGCAACTACGACACGAGAGCCAACAAGGTAAACAAACAACAGTTTATAGGAAGTGGAAGGAAAAGGCTATATCATGGCTGCAAGGTAAACATATAAAAGGATCGAGACACGAGCATCGAATCAACAGGCCAGAATAAGAACAACGGAAAGAATCGGTAACAAGTGATGAAAGGCAGCCATTTGGCAGCAAGTGAGTATACTTGCCTGAGATCCAGCAAGTAGAGGTACATCCACAGCACTTGTCGTTGCTCACTTCATCTCAATGTCCTATCCGGGAAGAAGCAATGAACCTCGAACAAACACCGGATGCAACAATTACTACTACGGCAAAAGATCCAGCATGATCAAGATATGGATGCATGACAATTTAATGGATGCATAGAAATAAACTAGTTGACATGAGCACATAACATAATTAAATGGACCCATATGCAATTTGGATTACATATGGAAAGCCCATGAATTATGGTTGAAACAATTGTTTTACAACTAACCAACAGGTGAACGTGGTTTAGTATGATGCATGGATGAGGAAAACAACAAAATAACAACAATGGAACCAATTGGAAATAAGGTTTACCCATTTTGAAATCCACTTATTAAGTTTTGGAATTTTGGGTTTCTTAAAGGTGTCACACAAGCATTTGTTGTTTTCATTAAGTTAAATTGTTCAAAACAGATAACAAAGTTCATATTTGATTAGAACACAAAATTTTAGGTGGATTACATGTTTCAATTATTGAAAAAGGAATTACAATGATTCAATTATGAATTAAACAAGATTAAACAAGTTTTAATTGGATTTAATTCAAGTTTGAATATTATTTGGATTTTATTTGTTCAAAACATAAATTCAAATTCATATTTGAAAAGGTTATGTTTTTCTGGTTTGAAAACATATTTTATAAGTTCAAAAATAATTTAATTTGAGCAAGTTATTAATTTAGCAATTTTAAATGATTTAAACAAGGTTTAAATTATTCAAGCAATTTTAATTATTCAAATCATGAAACAAAATTTATATTTGAAAAGGTGGTTTAAAATAGCATGGAAAACATATTTTATTTGTTGGGAAAACAATTTCAAATGATTTAATTAAGCATGTTACCAATTTAATTGCATTAAATAAGAGATGAAACAATTATTCAAATTAATTGTTGCAAACAAGAAACAAAGTGGATATCCAAGTGTGGCATGTGATTTTGGATGAAATTCATATTTTGAGTATTTAATTTGGAGCAACCATTTGCAAGTTATTAATTATGCCATTTAATTTGTCATTTTTAAGAATTATTAATTAACATTAATTTTAATTGCCCAAAATGCAAAACAAAGTTGATAAACAGAAAGTACATTGAATTTGGACTGGAAAAACATATTTTATTTGGGTCAATTGAATTAAGTATGAATTACTTATGGAATTAATCAAAATTAAGAGGATTTGTTTGAATTTGAAATTTGGATGTATTTGAAATAATCAAAACAGAAAACAAAAAGCATATTTGAAGAGTTCATGAAATTTTGATTGGGATACATATAAAGTTTGTATTATTTGGATTTATGAATTAGAAATTATAGCCATTTGAATTTTAGGGTTATTTCTGTAAATAAAACAGGGGCTGGACTGTGAAAGAAATAGGGGAACAGGGGCCTCTCTGTGAAATCGCGCCAAAAAAACGGAAGTGCACCGAGCCACCAGTGACCCTGGGCCGCTGCCAAGCGGGCCCAGGCCACGCTGGCGCACACGGGGCGCGGTTGGAGGGTGACAGGTCAGGCACGGTCTATGACCAGTGGGCCCTGCTGCGCGCGTAATTGACAAGAAAAAGGGGTGGGCTTTTATCCCACCACGGGGATCGAACCCGGGGTCTGCCCGCTGCGCGCAAGGGAACAGGCTAGTGCGCCTAGCGTTTGTTTCGTGACAGAGTACAGTCGCGGGGGAGGTTAACATGCAGTGATTGCGCTAACCTGAATTTTTCTGTTGCAGGTTCAGTTACAGCGACAGAGCAAACGATCAATCGAGAGGGGGGGTCGCCGGTGGCAACTGCTTGCTGCCGATGCGCGCGGTGCGGTTGGGCTGCCGTGTGGTGGCCGGGTGCAGGTGGGGCCACGAGGGCAGAGAGGAGAGGGAACGCGGGAGGGGGAAAAATGCAGAGCGCACCTGCTGCTGCTGTCGAGGGCGCCGGAAGCGGCGGAGAAGGTGGCGTCATGGCCTGCTCGCCGGCGGCTGTCCGTGGAGGCACGGGGTCGTCCTCGGGGTTGCAGAGGTAGAGGACCTCGCGGCAGCTCCGTTCCCGCGGTCGGCGGCCCGTGGTCGCTGTTCGAGCCCCGTCGCCGTGCTCCTCCTTCTCCGGCGATGGAAAGGTTCAGAGGGAGAGACAGAGGGTAGGGAAGACAGTGGAATTTGGCGGCGCTAGGAGGGGGAAGGAGTAGCGCTAGGGGGTCTAGGGCGAAGGGGAGATTATATGGGGGGCGAGCTCGTACGGCGCACAATCGGGAGGAGGAGGCGATGATCCGGTGGTGGAGATGCTGTCGTACAGCGCTGACGTTGGGAGGAGGAAAACGACAAGCGGAAAAGGGTAGTGGGCCAGAAAAATAGGTGGGCTGGGGGAGAAAGAGGGGATGGGGTTGGGCTGCCTCTCTCCCCTTTGGATTTTTTTCCTTTTCCTGTTTTTTTTATTTTGTAAAGAATGAAAGGGAGAGAGAGAGGTAGAAATTAGGGTTTTTGGGGGGTTTGTTTTATGAAATATTTTTTATTAATTTTCAAAACAGAAAATAAAGGCAGATGTTAGCATTGTTTCAAACTTGGAATTATTATTTGGATTTTTAAATTGGTAGTTGAATTTCAAATAGGGTTTGGGGGTTTTTATTTTATAATTAAATTTTATTAATTTCCAAAACAATAATTGAAAGTAAGGTTAGTTATTGATTTCAAAATTGGTAATATTAGTTTGATTTCTAAGTGGTTAGTTGAATTTCAAATAATGTGTGATTTGGGAATTTTGGAAATAAACAAATTCTATTTAATAAGCTCAAGAAATTTTGCAAGCATTATTTAATTTAATTTGTTTGCAAAATTTTAATTTTTAAACCCATATTGAAATATGATAAATAGGATTGATTTGATTTGAATTTTTTTGAATTTGCCATTAGGGTTTTAATAAAAGGGAAAATTTTAGTAACAGGCAATTTGATTAAAACAAATTCAACCATTGAAAAACAATTGAGTGGTTTAGTTTGCAATTTTGAAATTGAGAATTTTGAACATGTGTGAAAGTTTTAATTGTTTTTGAATTTGAGTTGTTTTGAAAAACAGAATGCAATGCTCATGTGATGCAGGTGATGCAAGCAAAAGAAAACGAACAACTTCCTATTAGGGTAACACCCCAGGTGTTACATTGATCATCATCATCATCATCAAAAACTTCTTCAACAGTAGCTTCAACTTGAGGAGAGGAGGATGAGGATGGTTGATCTTGGCCTTGACCTTGACTAGCATGAATGATAGGAGTGGTTGCATCTTGCATAGTAACTTGGTCAATGAGATGAGGGTCTTCAACATGTTCTTGGTTAGGTGCAACACTTGGATCCTTGGCTTGTTCTTCTATTGTAGAGGAGGGCTCCACTTGCGTAAAGCATAGTCCTTCTCGAGTCGCCATAAGGTGTCCCTCAATGGGGCGGAAAAATCCCACACCCATCCTTCCTATGGCTTCTTGAGGCATTTCAACATCTACATTAGAAACATGAAACTGGGCCACTTGGGAGCCATCATTTTCCTCGAAAACCACACTACAAGATTCTATGACAATTCGTGAGGCTTTATCAAAGACTCTATAAGTGTGGGATTTGGCACCGTAACCAACAAATATACCCTAGAAATTTAGAAAACCTAACACCCTTGGTCAAATAGAAGCACTTACAACCGAATACATGGAAGTAGGAGACGTTGGGCTTGTTGCCGGTGAGGATTTCATATGGAGTCTTGTGCAAGACCTTGCGGATGTAGAGGCGGTTGGAGGAGTGGCATGCGGTATAAAAAGCCTCCGCCCAAAGATACTAGGGAGAAGAATACTCCGCCAACATTGTCCTTGCCATATCCAACAGAGTTCTATTTTTCCGCTCGGCTACACCATTTTCTTGAGGGGTGTAGGTGGCAGAATATTGATGAAGAATACCCTCATCACTAAGGAATTCATTCAAAGTGTAGATCTTGAACTCGGATCTATTATCACTCCTAATGGCCATGATTTGGACACTATGTTGACGTTTCACTTGGTTGGTGAAGTCGATGATAGTTTGTTGGGTCTGACTCTTCACTTGAAGAAATAGACCCAACTCTATCTTGAATAGTCATCGACAATCACCAAGCAATACTTCTTTCCTCCAAGACTTGCCTCGGGTACGACACCAAAGAGATCAACATGGAGAAGCTCCAAGATACCATTTGATGAGATAATAGTCTTGGCCTTGTGGGAGGCATCATGCATCTTTCCTTCAACACACGACCTACAAAAACGATCTTTGGAAAAGGAAACATTTTCTTTTAGTCCGAGGATAAGGCCACATTTGTGAAGACTTTGCAAAGTTCTCATGTTGACATGGGATAAGCGGCGATGCCACAACTACCCCACGTCCACCTTTCGGAAAAGACACATTGATTGAGAGTTGGTAGACTTCGAAAAGTCCACCACGAACAACTCATTTCAACATGTCCCACGTATGCAACATCAAGAGTCTTGCTCCTCAAAAGGATCACAATGTTTTCATCAAAGAAGACGGAGAAACCAATCTTCCCAAGAGAACGAACCGAAAGTAAATTGAAACCAAGGGATTCAACAAGCATGACGTCCACGATAGTGATATCCGAAGCAATAAAAACCTTGCCAAACCCCGATACCTTGTAACATCCCAAGTATGAAAATGTCCCTTAGAATGTTTGATTTCTTGTTTAATTAAAGTATTGCATCATGTCATCATATTGCTTTCATGTGTGGATTCTCAAAATTCAACTAAATTCAAATCACTTATGTTTTCACACTTGGTCTGTTACAACCTTTTCAAATAAAATAATCTAATCTAATAAGTTATTTGTTTTCCATAAATTTGAATTTGCAACAATTGATTTGGTGGAATTTCAAACCTTTTCAATTATCGCAAAATTCACTCAAATTCATTTGAATTTCAAATAGCAACAAAAATTTGAGATTTTGAAAAAACAAATTTTTTGCAGCTGGGCATTTTGAATTCCCAATGCATAGGAAATTATTTCATGATTTTATGACTTGAAAATCTACCTCAAATTCCTTTTCTAATTTCCTTTTTACAAAAAAAAGAGCAAAAATAAAAATAAAACAACACACAAGAGAGAGGGACAGCAGGCCCTTTTTCTCTTTTCCCCCAGCCCACTTTCCTTCTGCCCATACCCCCTTCCCCCTTGTCTTCTTCCTCCCTGATGTCGTCATCCTCTGTACGACTGAACCTCCACCGATCGATCTCTCCCTCCCCTCCTCGATTGCTGGCCGTACGAGCTCCTCTCCCCCATAGAACAACCACCTCCTCCCCTCTGCCTAACCTAACCCTAGCCCTAGCGCCGCCATCCTCTTCCTCCCCTCCATCTCTCTGCAAACTCTCTGTTCCTTTCCCTGTTAACTGAACCCAACCCCGCCGAAATTCCCTCCTCCTGCCGCCGGTGATCGCCGCCCCACGGCCACCTCGAGGTTCATCTGGCTAGGGGAATGGAACCGCCACATCACGCACTCCATCTTTGGTGAAGGCGCCCTGGTCCGAGGAGGCTCCCGGGGCCGCGGCGTCGAGGTTTGCCGCCGGCCAAGCCCCTGCTGCTCGCCCCGACCTGCTCCTGTCCGCTCGCCAAGGTGAGGCCTCCCCCCCGATCGCTTCCTCTCCTTCCCTCGCTCCCTTCCCCTCCTCTCACGCGCACACGAGCACCGCACCCCCACGCACCCCCGTTTCCCTTCCTATCACAAACACAGAGCACTAGCCCACTGGTTCCTGTCCCCTTGGCGCAGCAGGAGGTGGGGGGTTCGATTCCCCCTCCCACAATAAAACAAACCTTTTATTTTGCAATGTTTTGATACAGCACCTTCTCAGTAATCACAGCTAGGTCCCTGTTAAATAAATTTAGACCCCTTTAAAAATATTTTCCAAGTCCCTAGATTCATAAAAATGGCAGATTTGCACCAAATCTTGTAAAATGCATAACTAAATCATTTTAACTCCAAATTTAACTTTTAAAATATGTTTTATGTACCAAATTGAATGCTCTATCCAAATATAAAAATTGTTTACTGTTTTGAATATTTTAAATTGGTGAAACATTTGAATTCTTGTTTAAATCACTTAATTTTGCAAAATTCATAACTTGGGCATAAAAATTCCAAATTCCACAAACTAAATATGTTTTACAATCAAATTTTCATGTACTTTCCAAATATAATTTTTGTTTGCTGTTTTGAATAATTTAAATTGCTGAAAACAACTGTTTCTTATTTATTGCATTTAAAATTTCCAAAATAATAACTTGCTCATTTTAAATCCAATTTCAACAAATGAAATATGCTTTCCATGCAAAATTAAACCACCTTTCCAAATATAAAATTTGTTTCATGTTTTTAATAATTAAAATTGGGTAAATGATTTAAACCTTGTTTAAATCATTTAATATTGTTAAATTCATAACTTGATCAACTTAAATTCTTTTGGGACATATAAAATATGTTTTCAAACCATAAAAGCATAACATTTTCAAATATGAACTTCACTCAATGTTTTGCACAAAGAAAAATTCAAATAAGTTCATGTCTGAATTAAATTCATCTAATTCTTGCTTAAACTTGGTTAATTCATAAATAATTTATTCCAAATCCTTTTTCAACAAGTGAAACATGTATTCCACCTAAAATTGTGTGTTCTTATCAAATATAAACTTTGTTATCTATTTTGAACAATTAAAAGATGTGAAAACAACAAATGCTTGTGTGACACCTTTAAGTAACCAAAATTCCAAAACTTAATAAATGAATTTCCAAACTTGTTAAACCTTATTTCCAATTGGTTATATTGTTGTTATTTTGCTGTTTTCCTCATCCATGCATCATGCTAATCCACTTTCATCTATTGGTTAGTTGTAAAACAATTATTTCAACTATAAGTCATGGGCTTTTCATATGCAATCCAATTTCATATGGGTCCATTTAATCATGTTGCTATCTTGTCAACCAGTTTATTTCTATGCATTAATTAAATGGTCATGCATCATCCCATGTTTGCGCATTATGCCATGATATTGATTGTTTATCTTTCTGCGTTGTTTGTTTGCTTCTTCCCGGATATACGACGACGTTGAGACCGACGACACTTACGACACCCCTTCTAAGGAGTTAGCTCAGTACCAGGCTACTGGGTTTGCAGGCAAGTTATCACTCACATGAACCATCGTGTTCCTTTCAACATTGGATATTTTCGTTGTCTATTCTGCTAGCCCTATGAATAGTTGCTTCTGTTACGAACCTATCACATGAATCCCTTAACCCTGATATTGCCTCACCTCCACTCCTATAACCCCGTTGTTTGAGCCCGTGTCTTACTAGCATGCTTAGGTTGTTTTGCTCGAGTCTATTACCCGTTACTTTTTGTTACCATTTCTATTATGTTCTGGGGGCTCGATGTTAAACAATGAATCATGCTAATGTTATTGTTAACAATAATTTGCTGATAAGGCACCGGCAGGAGGCCCTGTGTGGTTTTGAAGTCTGCTAGTGTCGACCCTAATAGGAAAAGGGTCTTGTCTACTGATCCATGATGAGCGCACTACCCGCATGTGGGAAGCGAGTATGGGCGCCCCCCTCAATTTGATTCGATTCGCATCTCGTCCAAATCGCCTCATTTAGTTCGTGTTTTCCATTTGCCGCATGCATGCTTTTGCGAGCCCAGGCCAGGGTGGAACTTTTGTAGTCGGCATATAGGGGGACACGTTCTTAGAGTGCTATGAGGGTCCCCTTTCTTCGGGGCTCGATTAGCCGTGCGCCCAAGGTTCTTTGGGCTTGATGCGGAGAAGAGTTGAGTTGTGTTGAGTACCTCGCTTGGTGGGTTGATCCCCCGTCTGGCGGGTTATTCTTACGTGTACGGCCAAATTGGTGCACCCCTGCAGGGATAAATCTTCTCGAGAAGCCGTGTTTTCCGCGGTTATGGACTACTTGGTGAAAGTACTGGCTAACAAGTACTCAGGACAACTTAAACCTAATGATTAACAACCTTACACCCAATGATTAACAACTTGACTAGTAATAGGCTTATTGACACAATAATTTGAACCACCATTAATCCAACTGTGTGAGTTATCCTCGGATTGCTTCTTTGGATAAGGGGCGAGGTCCAGGATGGGTTTGTTTGAAGGTAGTTATAATTGGTTACAATACACGATCTTATCTCCTTTCTGATAGCTGGAAGTGGTAGTAACTCTGTAGTTGTTTAGAGCAGCCAGTTGCAGCATCCTTTTTATCCCCTTCCTTCCGTTGAACCCAAAGCATCTGTGCTTGGTGTTGACGGGTTACACTTTGGTGAATTGTGAGTCTTGCTTGCCAGTACGTTTATGTACTGGCCCCTTTGGGGCTGTGGTTTCCGCAGACCTACGTTTCGAGGATCTACATGGTGGCTACTACGTGGAGTATGACGAGACTGCTGACGAGTAGATAGCGGACCCGGGTAGGATCCGAGACTTCGTGGATGGGCTCCGTCTTTTCGTTTCCGGCCTCTTAGGCCTATTTGGATCTTGTCTGTACTCAGACAGGTTGAATGCTTCCGCTGTGATGTAATGATGTATTGTTGGGACATGTGTCCTCTGGATGATTGTATTTGCTATCTCTGCTCTAATGAGAGCTATTTGCAACTTATTTCCATCTTTTGTGTCGTAGAGATCTGTTGTGATATCACTTGTTCCAATGCCGTTGACGTACCATGTGTGTATGTTTTGAAGTACGTCAATGGAAGTATCCTGATTTCTATGGGATAGTTTACGTCGACGCTGAACAGATAGGGGTTGGTTGTCACACATACGTGTGTTGGCCTACTCGTAAGAGGACGCGGGTGCCGGTAAGCCCCGTAATCCAATCTACTACTGTTCAAAGGAACGGCGAGTATCCTCTGGAAGTCCGGGTGCGACAAATGGTATCAGAGCATGTCTGCCTGTAGGATCCCTTTTTACTGGTCGCAGTTGAGTCTAGAAACTATTTTGTAGCTATATAGGAAATATGAAACGTGAGAGTAGGAATTATGTTCTTTTTCTTCTTTCCCCACCCACCCTCCCTTTTTCTGGTAAGGAAGTGCAACGTTGTTTTTCCCTTCTCACCTAAACTTTCAAGTTAGGATTTCACGTATTCTGGTTTTTCTAGGATGGTTATATCTACTAGACCATAGGAATGGAGGTGGTTGTGACATGATTTATCATGTTGCCTACTCACGATTGAGAACGGAGGCGTGTAAGCCCCGGAAGCAGATCCTCTATTCCTTAAGCAGTAGATATTGATCCTTTAGAAGCCCGGATGGGTTTTTCCGTAGTACCTCAGGAGTTTTGTTCTCGTTTTTCCCGGTGTTGCTTCGTTATCCTGTTCTTCTCAACATCCTTTTCGTCCGTTGAAATCTTGTTGTTGTTTTCCACTTCAATTCTTCTACCGGCGTCTAATCAAAACTTCCCAAATATCAAGTCTATCTGGCCAGAAAGGTTGTTGTTGTTGTTGTTGTTGTTGTTGTTGTTGTTGTTGTTGATTCCAGGCTATGAGAGCTGGCATTCCTATAACCTGGGGTTGTTTCGAGGAAGCATTCCTGAATCACCACATTCCAGATAGTCTATTCTCCAAATGAATCAAATTCTGTTCAATTATACACCTTCCATACAAAACCTCTCCCTTTACTTGAAAATGTTCCGGTGGTTTCCAAATTCCCTGACGTCTTTCCGGAAGAGTTGACGGGAATACCTGTCGTCTTGAAATCCCAGAAAAACTATCCAAGGTGCACGATGTGTTTCACGTGTCACAGCTCAAGAGGATCTTCGCAAGAAGTATCCGGACCTTTCTTTTCTCAGTAGGAATCTCGGGGCGCGATTCCTTCAAGGGGGGCGTTTTGTAACATCCCAAGTATGAAAATGTCCCTTAGAATGTTTGATTTCTTGTTTAATTAAAGTATTGCATCATGTCATCATATTGCTTTCATGTGTGGATTCTCAAAATTCAACTAAATTCAAATCACTTATGTTTTCACACTTGGTCTGTTACAACCTTTTCAAATAAAATAATCTAATCTAATAAGTTATTTGTTTTCCATAAATTTGAATTTGCAACAATTGATTTGGTGGAATTTCAAACCTTTTCAATTATCGCAAAATTCACTCAAATTCATTTGAATTTCAAATAGCAACAAAAATTTGAGATTTTGAAAAAACAAATTTTGTGCAGCTGGGCATTTTGAATTCCCAATGCATAGGAAATTATTTCATGATTTTCTGACTTGAAAATCTACCTCAAATTCCTTTTCTAATTTCCTTTTTACAAAAAAAAAGAGCAAAAATAAAAATAAAACAACACACAAGAGAGAGGGACAGCAGGCCCTTTTTCTCTTTTCCCCCCAGCCCACTTTCCTTCTGGCCCATACCCCCTTCCCCCTTTTCTTCTTCCTCCCTGATGTCGTCATCCTCTGTACGACTGAACCTCCACCGATCGATCTCTCCCACCCCTCCTCGATTGCTGGCCGTACGAGCTCCTCTCCCCCATAAAACAACCACCTCCTCCCCTCTGCCTAACCTAACCCTAGCCCTAGCGCCGCCATCCTCTTCCTCCCCTCCATCTCCCTGCAAACTCTCTGTTCCTTTCCCTGTTAACTGAACCCAACCCCGCCGAAATGCCCTCCTCCTGCCGCCGGTGATCGCCGCCCCACGGCCACCTCGAGGTTCATCTGGCTAGGGGAATGGAACCGCCACATCACGCACTCCATCTTTGGTGAAGGCGCCCCGGTCCGAGGAGGCTCCCGGCGGCCGCGGCGTCAAGGTTTGCCGCCGGCCAAGCCCCTGCTGCTCGCCCCGACCTGCTCCTGTCCGCTCGCCAAGGTGAGGCCTCCCCCCCCCCCCCCCCCCGATCGCTTCCCCTCCTTCCCTCGCTCCCTTCCCCTCCTCTCACGCGCACACGAGCACCGCACCCCCACGCACCGCGCCTCCGGCGAGCACAGCGCTCCGATCGCCGGCGGCCTTCCGCCCTGCAGATGTTCAGATCGACTGAACTTGCAATTTAGTTACAGAACCCGCAAAACTGAAACATAACCACCCCCGTTTCCCTTCCTATCACAAACACAGAGCACTAGCCCACTGGTTCCTGTCCCCTTGGCGCAGCAGGAGGTGGGGGGTTCGATTCCCCCCTCCCACAATAAAACAAACCTTTTATTTTGCAATGTTTTGATACAGCACCTTCTCAGTAATCACAGCTAGGTCCCTGTTAAATAAATTTAGACCCCTGTAAAAATATTTTCCAAGTCCCTAGATTCATAAAAATGGCAGATTTGCACCAAATCTTGTAAAATGCATAACTAAATCATTTTAACTCCAAATATAACTTTTAAAATATGTTTTCTGTACCAAATTAAATGCTCTATCCAAATTGTTTACTGTTTTGAATATTTTAAATTGGTGAAACATTTGAATTCTTGTTTAAATCACTTAATTTTGCAAAATTCATAACTTGGGCATAAAAATTCCAAATTCCACAAACTAAATATGTTTTCCAATCAACTTTTCATGTACTTTCCAAATATAATTTTTGTTTGCTGTTTTGAATAATTTAAATTGCTGAAAACAACTGTTTCTTTTTATTGCATTTAAAATTGCCAAAATAATAACTTGCTCATTTTAAATCCAATTTCAACAAATGAAATATGTTTTCCATGCAAAATTAAACCACCTTTCCAAATATAAAATTTGTTTCATGTTTTGAATAATTAAAATTGGGTAAATGATTTAAACCTTGTTTAAATCATTTAATATTGTTAAATTCATAACTTGATCAACTTAAATTCTTTTGGGACATATAAAATATGTTTTCAAACCATAAAAGCATAACATTTTCAAATATGAACTTCACTCAATGTTTTGCACAAAGAAAAATTCAAATAAGTTCATGTGTGAATTAAATTCATCTAATTCTTGCTTAAACTTGTTTAATTCGTAAATAATTTATTCCAAATCCTTTTTCAACAAGTGAAACATGTATTCCACATAAAATTGTGTGTTCTTATCAAATATAAACTTTGTTATCTATTTTGAACAATTAAAAGTGGTGAAAACAACAAATGCTTGTGTGACACCTTTAAGTAACCAAAATTCCAAAACTTAATAAATGAATTTCCAAACTTGTTAAACCTTATTTCCAATTGGTTCTATTGTTGTTATTTTGCTGTTTTCCTCATCCATGCATCATGCTAATCCACTTTCATCTATTGGTTAGTTGTAAAACAATTATTTCAACTATAATTCATGGGCTTTTCATATGCAATCCAATTGCATATGGGTCCATTTAATCATGTTGCTATCTTGTCAACCAGTTTATTTCTATGCATTAATTAAATGGTCATGCATCATCCCATGTTTGCGCATTATGTCATGATATTGATTGTTTATCTTTCTGTGTTGTTTGTTTGCTTCTTCCCGGATATACGACGACGTTGAGACCGACGACACTTACGACACCCCTTCTAAGGAGTTAGCTCAGTACCAGGCTACTGGGTTTGCAGGCAAGTTATCACTCACATGAACCATCGTGTTCCTTTCAACATTGGATACCGATACTTTTCCGTTGTCTATTCTGCTAGCCCTATGAATAGTTGCTTCTGTTACGAACCTATCACATGAATCCCTTAACCCTGATATTGCCTCACCTCCACTCCTATAACCCCGTTGTTTGAGCCCGTGTCTTACTAGCATACTGTAACACCTGGGGTGTTACCTGTTTGTTTTCTTTTGCTTGCATCATTTGCATCCCATAAGCATTGCATCATGTTTTCCCAAACCACTCAAAATTTCAAAACAATTTAAACTTCCAATTTCAAAATTTCAACACCAAACCACTCAATTGTTTTTCACTGGTTGAATTTGTTCCAATCAAACTGCTTGGTGATACCAATCTCCCTGTTATTAAAACCCTAATGACTAATTCAAAAATTCAAATCAATCTTATTTCTCATATCTCAATATGGGTTTGAGAAATTAAAATTTTTGGCAAACCAAACTAATTTCAATAATGTTGTATAATTGCTTGTTGCTTGTTAAATAAAATTTGTTTAACTCCAAATTTCCAACCAAACCCTATTTGAAAAATCACCTAACCAATTAATATCCAATTACTACTTTCAAGTTGTTGAAATTACCTTTTAACTACCTTGTGGTTGTTGTTTTGCAAAATAATAAAAATCTAACTATCAACTAAACACCCCAACCTTATTTTGGAATTTCAAATAACAAAATAGAAATCAAATCAACAATTTAAATTTTGATTAACATTACTTTTATGTGCTGTTTTGCAAAATAACCAAATGTATTTATAAACCCAAAACTAAAACACTAACCCTTTTCTATCCCATCTTTTATTCTTTACAAAAATCAACTAATAGGCAAAATCTAAAGCAAAAAAAAAAAAAAAAAAAAAAAGGAAGGAGAGGAGGCAGCCCATCTCCTTTTTCTTTTCTCCCCCCAGGCCCATCTATTCTAGCCCAGTACCCCTTCAGCGTTTGTCTTCTTCCTCCACCCATACGTCATCACTGTACGATCATGGCCAGAACCGCTCGATCACCTCTCCCTCTCTCCGATTGCAGCCGTACGAGCTCGCCCCTCCCATATAACCTACCCCCCTAAGCCCTACTCGCCAACCCTAGCCTCCCCCTCCTTCCCATCGCCGCCATTCCCCTCTCTGCTTGTTCTTCCTCCTCTGAACCCTGCTCCTCTGTCTTTCTCCTGTTACTGAACCGAAGAAACATCCTCACCACCGAGGCCCCTTCCTCCCCTAGCTCCGGTAGCCCTGGCCACCTCGAGGTGCCTCCGAGGGGGAAAATGGAACCGCGGCGCCTGGCCGCATCTCCTCGTCCCCTCTCCGCTCGCTGGGAGCGACCGTGGGCGCCGCGCCATCGCCGGAGCAGGACGTCGGCGTCCCTGTTCGTCGACAGCGATTGGCAGGTGCGCCTCGTCCCCTTTCCTTCCGCTCCCCCTCCTCTCTGCCCTCGTGGCCACCCGCACGCTGGCCGCACGCCCTCGGCCGCTCGCCGGCCCGAGCCGCGGTGTATCGCGCCTTTCCGCTCGGCCTCGACGTGGATCTCCGGCGAGCAGTTCTGTCCGCTCGATATACAGTACGTTCCAGTTACAGTTTCTGGAAAAACTGTTCGGTAGATGCACCTTATTCCCCTTAGCTGCTGTTATCTGACAAGGAAGCGAGTTCAGCCGCACTGGCCTGTTCCCCCGCGCGCGCAAGCCAGGTCGAGGGATCGATCCCCTCGGCCGCAATTAAACCACCTTTTTCTCGTTTCCTTTCCAGCGCTCCGGACCCACCTGTCAGCTTCCCTGCTGGCCACGTCAAGCTCCAGCCGCGCCACCTAGGCGCCACGCTGGCCCCCTGGCCCACGGGCAGTGGCTAGGGGTAGGCAGCATTGCGGTAACCATTGTTTTTCTGAATTTCTGTAATCAAAAACTAGTCCCTAAAAAATAACAAAGTGGTCCCCTGTTTTGATCTGCTAATAACTTTTAATCTGTGAATCCAAATCAAAAACTCTAAACATGTTTATTGCTCTAAATTGAATTCTCTATCTATTGGTGCCATTTGTTTTCTGTTTTGAACTTTCAAAATGCAATTCAAATTTAAATTCAAATCATTCAATTGAATTTTGCAATAATTCATAAGTAATTCATAATAGTTCCAAATCATGCAAATAAAATATGTTTTCAATACCATTTTAAATAATCTATTCAAATATAATTTTTGTTTTCTGTTTTGAATAATTAAAATTGGCTAAACAATTTAAAACTTGTTTAATTCAATTAAAAATTGTTTAAAATTGTTTAATGCATAATTAAATAATCCAAAGTCCAATTTCAAAATGTGAAACATGTAATCCAACTAAAATTTGATAACCTTTTCAAATATCAACTTTGTTGTTTGGTTTGAACACTTTAACTTGATGAAAACAACAATTGTTTGTGTGACATGTTTAAGTAACCAAATTTTCCAAACTTAATAAATAATTTCCAAACTTGTTTTCTTCCTTTTCCTTTGCATCTATCAATGTTATTTGTTGTTATCTTGTTATCATCATCATCCATGCATCATGCTAATCCACTTTCACCTATTGGTTAGTTGGAAAACAATTGTTTCAACCATAATTCATGGGCTTTTCATATGCAACTCAAATTGCATATGGGTCCATTTAAATTTGTTTATCTTGTCAACTAGTTTACTTTGATGCATCAATTAAATTGTCATGCATCCATATCTTGATCATGCTGGATCTTTTGCCGTAGTAGTAATTGTTGCATCCGGTGTTTGTTCGAGGTTCATTGCTTCTTCCCGGATAGGACGTTGAGATGATGTGAGCAACGACAAGTTCTGCTACCTTGCGGGATCTCAGGCAAGTATACTCACTTGCATGCCACATGGCTGCCTTTCATCACTTGTTACCGATATTCTCCGTTGTTCTTTTCTGCTAGCCTTAGTAGTAGTTGTTTCTGTTACGAACCCATCACATGAATCCCTTAACCTTGATATTGCCTCAATTCCATACCTATAATCTTGCTTGAGCCTGTGTCTTACTATCTTGCTTAGGGTTGTTTTGCTCGAGTCTGTTACCCGTTACTTTCTGTTATTACTCTATTATGTTCCGGGGGCTCGAGGTTAATCAATCAATCAATCCTGTTAATGCTAATGGTAATAATAATTTGATGATAAGGCACCGGCGGGAGGCCCAGGGTGGTTTTGAGGCCCGCTAGTGTCGACCCCTAATTAGGAAAAGGGTCTTGTCTACTGATCCATGATGAGCGCACTACCCGCATTTGGGGAGTATGGGCTCCCCCTCAGTTTGACTCGATTCGCATCTCGTCCAAATCGCCGTACTAGTTCGGGCTTTCCATTTGCTGCATGCATGATCTTGCGAGCCCTTGGTACCCGGGTGGAACTTTCGTAGTCGGCATTTAGGGCGGCGTGGTCTTAGAGTGCTATGAGGGTCCCCTTTTCTTCGTGGGGCTCGATTAGCCGCGCACGCACAGCACGCGGTGCTTTGGGCTTGATGCGAAGAAGGGTTGGATTGTGTTGAGTGCCCCGCTTGGGGGAGTGGCCGCTCCATCTGGCGGGATATTCATGAGTGTCGGTTACTATGGTGCAACCCTGCAGGGATAATCTTCTCGAGAAGCCGTGTTTTCCGCGGTTATGGATTACTTGGTGAAAGTACTGGCTAACAAGTACTCAGGACAACTTCAACATAATGATCAATCATGTTTCACCCAATGATTAATAACCTGACTAGTAATAGGTTATTCACACAATAACTTGACTCATCTTTAATACCACGGTGTGAGTTATCCTCGGATTGCTTCTTCGGATAAGGGGCGAGATCCAGGATGGGTTTGTTTGAAGTTATCTTTCAGTTGGTTACTATCACTCGATCTTATCTCCTTTCTGATAGTTGGAAGTAATAGAATCTCTGTAGTTGGTTAGTGCAGCCTTTTGTCGCTTATTTGCAATAACCCCTTCCTTTCCGTTGATCCTAAAGTATTTGTATCTTGTGATGATTGGCTACGCCGGTATTCTTGTGAGTATGGGTTCTATCCCCCTTGCCAGTACTTAACCGTACTGACCCACGAATCTCTTTCGTGGCTGCAAATTCCAAATTGCAGTCAACAGGTTTGAAGTCTGACGACGTTAGCTTGGGAATCCCTCCGGCTTGGCCTGGGCAGGGATTGGACGCCTTCGGTTATCTTCAGGACTCTTAGTCCAATTTGGATCTTGTCCGTAGACGGACGTTTGTTTCTTCCGCTGTTATCTGGATCTTTGTAATGTATCAGTTGTAACCCTGGCTCGTTTGAGTCATCTTGTATCTATCTGTTTCTGTTATAATTGTGGATTATTCGTGAACTATTGTAATGTTATCATAAATGGCAACCTGGAATCGGTTATTATGCGGATTTGGCGGGAATGCTGAAATCTGCATAGTGCCCGATCTCGGGGCGTCACAAATGGTATCAGAGCCTTGGTTCCGATTCCCGATATTGTTTCGATACGAATGGTTATCGAAGCAACGGGTCCGCAAAGCCTGTAGGTTAACCTCGCTAACGGTCGTTGTTTCTAGAGTGTCAAAAACTATTTCTGCTAAACTATGTTGGAAAAACATCTCAATAGGACTCTTGTTTTCTCCTTATCCCTATTCTATTTCCCCTCCCATCTTATTTGTTTTGGAGTCTACTCTCGTACTCAATCTTTCAAAGTGTTAGGATCCTACGTGGGTGGACGTTTTCTGAGCCCTTAACCTAATAGGTTCGATCATCGGAAGATTCTTGGTGGAAGAACATCGTCGTCACTCCGAGCAAGAATCTCTTGTTAGTGGTGTCGAGAAGCCCTTGTTAGTGGTGTCGAGGAGATCAACTGGAAGCACGAAGAATCGATAGTCGAACCTCTTTCCCCTCCCGGGTTAGCAGGTGGATTGCGAGGGCGCAATCCCTTGTTAGTGGTGTCGTCTGTAACACCTGGGGTGTTACCTGTTTGTTTTCTTTTGCTTGCATCATTTGCATCCCATAAGCATTGCATCATGTTTTCCCAAACCACTCAAAATTTCAAAACAATTTAAACTTCCAATTTCAAAATTTCAACACCAAACCACTCAATTGTTTTTCACTGGTTGAATTTGTTCCAATCAAACTGCTTGGTGATACCAATCTCCCTGTTATTAAAACCCTAATGACTAATTCAAAAATTCAAATCAATCTTATTTCTCATATCTCAATATGGGTTTGAGAAATTAAAATTTTTGGCAAACCAAACTAATTTCAATAATGTTGTATAATTGCTTGTTGCTTGTTAAATAAAATTTGTTTAACTCCAAATTTCCAACCAAACCCTATTTGAAAAATCACCTAACCAATTAATATCCAATTACTACTTTCAAGTTGTTGAAATTACCTTTTAACTACCTTGTGGTTGTTGTTTTGCAAAATAATAAAAATCTAACTATCAACTAAACACCCCAACCTTATTTTGGAATTTCAAATAACAAAATAGAAATCAAATCAACAATTTAAATTTTGATTAACATTACTTTTATGTGCTGTTTTGCAAAATAACCAAATGTATTTATAAACCCAAAACTAAAACACTAACCCTTTTCTATCCCATCTTTTATTCTTTACAAAAATCAACTAATAGGCAAAATCTAAAGCAAAAAAAAAAAAAAAAAAAAAAAAAGGAAGGAGAGGAGGCAGCCCATCTCCTTTTTCTTTTCTCCCCCCAGGCCCATCTATTCTAGCCCAGTACCCCTTCAGCGTTTGTCTTCTTCCTCCACCCATACGTCATCACTGTACGATCATGGCCAGAACCGCTCGATCACCTCTCCCTCTCTCCGATTGCAGCCGTACGAGCTCGCCCCTCCCATATAACCTACCCCCCTAAGCCCTACTCGCCAACCCTAGCCTCCCCCTCCTTCCCATCGCCGCCATTCCCCTCTCTGCTTGTTCTTCCTCCTCTGAACCCTGCTCCTCTGTCTTTCTCCTGTTACTGAACCGAAGAAACATCCTCACCACCGAGGCCCCTTCCTCCCCTAGCTCCGGTAGCCCTGGCCACCTCGAGGTGCCTCCGAGGGGGAAAATGGAACCGCGGCGCCTGGCCGCATCTCCTCGTCCCCTCTCCGCTCGCTGGGAGCGACCGTGGGCGCCGCGCCATCGCCGGAGCAGGACGTCGGCGTCCCTGTTCGTCGACAGCGATTGGCAGGTGCGCCTCGTCCCCTTTCCTTCCGCTCCCCCTCCTCTCTGCCCTCGTGGCCACCCGCACGCTGGCCGCACGCCCTCGGCCGCTCGCCGGCCCGAGCCGCGGTGTATCGCGCCTTTCCGCTCGGCCTCGACGTGGATCTCCGGCGAGCAGTTCTGTCCGCTCGATATACAGTACGTTCCAGTTACAGTTTCTGGAAAAACTGTTCGGTAGATGCACCTTATTCCCCTTAGCTGCTGTTATCTGACAAGGAAGCGAGTTCAGCCGCACTGGCCTGTTCCCCCGCGCGCGCAAGCCAGGTCGAGGGATCGATCCCCTCGGCCGCAATTAAACCACCTTTTTCTCGTTTCCTTTCCAGCGCTCCGGACCCACCTGTCAGCTTCCCTGCTGGCCACGTCAAGCTCCAGCCGCGCCACCTAGGCGCCACGCTGGCCCCCTGGCCCACGGGCAGTGGCTAGGGGTAGGCAGCATTGCGGTAACCATTGTTTTTCTGAATTTCTGTAATCAAAAACTAGTCCCTAAAAAATAACAAAGTGGTCCCCTGTTTTGATCTGCTAATAACTTTTAATCTGTGAATCCAAATCAAAAACTCTAAACATGTTTATTGCTCTAAATTGAATTCTCTATCTATTGGTGCCATTTGTTTTCTGTTTTGAACTTTCAAAATGCAATTCAAATTTAAATTCAAATCATTCAATTGAATTTTGCAATAATTCATAAGTAATTCATAATAGTTCCAAATCATGCAAATAAAATATGTTTTCAATACCATTTTAAATAATCTATTCAAATATAATTTTTGTTTTCTGTTTTGAATAATTAAAATTGGCTAAACAATTTAAAACTTGTTTAATTCAATTAAAAATTGTTTAAAATTGTTTAATGCATAATTAAATAATCCAAAGTCCAATTTCAAAATGTGAAACATGTAATCCAACTAAAATTTGATAACCTTTTCAAATATCAACTTTGTTGTTTGGTTTGAACACTTTAACTTGATGAAAACAACAATTGTTTGTGTGACATGTTTAAGTAACCAAATTTTCCAAACTTAATAAATAATTTCCAAACTTGTTTTCTTCCTTTTCCTTTGCATCTATCAATGTTATTTGTTGTTATCTTGTTATCATCATCATCCATGCATCATGCTAATCCACTTTCACCTATTGGTTAGTTGGAAAACAATTGTTTCAACCATAATTCATGGGCTTTTCATATGCAACTCAAATTGCATATGGGTCCATTTAAATTTGTTTATCTTGTCAACTAGTTTACTTTGATGCATCAATTAAATTGTCATGCATCCATATCTTGATCATGCTGGATCTTTTGCCGTAGTAGTAATTGTTGCATCCGGTGTTTGTTCGAGGTTCATTGCTTCTTCCCGGATAGGACGTTGAGATGATGTGAGCAACGACAAGTTCTGCTACCTTGCGGGATCTCAGGCAAGTATACTCACTTGCATGCCACATGGCTGCCTTTCATCACTTGTTACCGATATTCTCCGTTGTTCTTTTCTGCTAGCCTTAGTAGTAGTTGTTTCTGTTACGAACCCATCACATGAATCCCTTAACCTTGATATTGCCTCAATTCCATACCTATAATCTTGCTTGAGCATGTGTCTTACTATCTTGCTTAGGGTTGTTTTGCTCGAGTCTGTTACCCGTTACTTTCTGTTATTACTCTATTATGTTCCGGGGGCTCGAGGTTAATCAATCAATCAATCCTGTTAATGCTAATGGTAATAATAATTTGATGATAAGGCACCGGCGGGAGGCCCAGGGTGGTTTTGAGGCCCGCTAGTGTCGACCCCTAATTAGGAAAAGGGTCTTGTCTACTGATCCATGATGAGCGCACTACCCGCATTTGGGGAGTATGGGCTCCCCCTCAGTTTGACTCGATTCGCATCTCGTCCAAATCGCCGTACTAGTTCGGGCTTTCCATTTGCTGCATGCATGATCTTGCGAGCCCTTGGTACCCGGGTGGAACTTTCGTAGTCGGCATTTAGGGCGGCGTGGTCTTAGAGTGCTATGAGGGTCCCCTTTTCTTCGTGGGGCTCGATTAGCCGCGCACGCACAGCACGCGGTGCTTTGGGCTTGATGCGAAGAAGGGTTGGATTGTGTTGAGTGCCCCGCTTGGGGGAGTGGCCGCTCCATCTGGCGGGATATTCATGAGTGTCGGTTACTATGGTGCAACCCTGCAGGGATAATCTTCTCGAGAAGCCGTGTTTTCCGCGGTTATGGATTACTTGGTGAAAGTACTGGCTAACAAGTACTCAGGACAACTTCAACATAATGATCAATCATGTTTCACCCAATGATTAATAACCTGACTAGTAATAGGTTATTCACACAATAACTTGACTCATCTTTAATACCACGGTGTGAGTTATCCTCGGATTGCTTCTTCGGATAAGGGGCGAGATCCAGGATGGGTTTGTTTGAAGTTATCTTTCAGTTGGTTACTATCACTCGATCTTATCTCCTTTCTGATAGTTGGAAGTAATAGAATCTCTGTAGTTGGTTAGTGCAGCCTTTTGTCGCTTATTTGCAATAACCCCTTCCTTTCCGTTGATCCTAAAGTATTTGTATCTTGTGATGATTGGCTACGCCGGTATTCTTGTGAGTATGGGTTCTATCCCCCTTGCCAGTACTTAACCGTACTGACCCACGAATCTCTTTCGTGGCTGCAAATTCCAAATTGCAGTCAACAGGTTTGAAGTCTGACGACGTTAGCTTGGGAATCCCTCCGGCTTGGCCTGGGCAGGGATTGGACGCCTTCGGTTATCTTCAGGACTCTTAGTCCAATTTGGATCTTGTCCGTAGACGGACGTTTGTTTCTTCCGCTGTTATCTGGATCTTTGTAATGTATCAGTTGTAACCCTGGCTCGTTTGAGTCATCTTGTATCTATCTGTTTCTGTTATAATTGTGGATTATTCGTGAACTATTGTAATGTTATCATAAATGGCAACCTGGAATCGGTTATTATGCGGATTTGGCGGGAATGCTGAAATCTGCATAGTGCCCGATCTCGGGGCGTCACACATACTTAGGTTGTTTTGCTCGAGTCTGTTACCCGTTACTTTCTGTTACCATTTCTATTATGTTCTGGGGGCTCGATGTTAAACAATGAATCATGCTAATGTTATTGTTAATAATAATTTGCTGATAAGGCACCGGCAGGAGGCCCTGTGTGGTTTTGAAGTCTGCTAGTGTCGACCCTAATAGGAAAAGGGTCTTGTCTACTGATCCATGATGAGCACACTACCCGCATGTGGGAAGCGAGTATGGGAGCCCCCCTCAATTTGATTCGATTCGCATCTCGTCCAAATCGCCTCATTTAGTTCGTGTTTTCCATTTGCCGCATGCATGCTTTTGCGAGCCCAGGCCAGGGTGGAACTTTTGTAGTCGGCATATAGGGGGACACGTTCTTAGAGTGCTATGAGGGTCCCCTTTCTTCGGGGCTCGATTAGCCGTGCGCCCAAGGTGCTTTGGGCTTGATGCGGAGAAGAGTTGAGTTGTGTTGAGTACCTCGCTTGGTGGGTTGATCCCCCGTCTGGCGGGTTATTCTTACGTGTACGGCCAAATTGGTGCACCCCTGCAGGGATAAATCTTCTCGAGAAGCCGTGTTTTCCGCGGTTATGGACTACTTGGTGAAAGTACTGGCTAACAAGTACTCAGGACAACTTAAACCTAATGATTAACAACCTTACACCCAATGATTAACAACTTGACTAGTAATAGGCTTATTGACACAATAATTTGAACCACCATTAATCCAACTGTGTGAGTTATCCTCGGATTGCTTCTTTGGATAAGGGGCGAGGTCCAGGATGGGTTTGTTTGGAGGTAGTTATAATTGGTTACAATACACGATCTTATCTCCTTTCTGATAGCTGGAAGTGGTAGTAACTCTGTAGTTGTTTAGAGCAGCCAGTTGCAGCATCCTTTTTATCCCCTTCCTTCCGTTGAACCCAAAGCATCTGTGCTTGGTGTTGACGGGTTACACTTTGGTGAATTGTGAGTCTTGCTTGCCAGTACGTTTATGTACTGACCCTTTGGGGCTGTGGTTTCCGCAGACCTACGTTTCGAGGATCTACATGGTGGCTACTACGTGGAGTATGACGAGACTGCTGACGAGTAGATAGCGGACCCGGGCAGGATCCGAGACTTCGTGGATGGGCTCCGTCTTTTCGTTTCCGGCCTCTTAGGCCTATTTGGATCTTGTGTGTACTCAAACAGGTTGAATGCTTCCGCTGTGATGTAATGATGTATTGTTGGGACATGTGTCCTCTGGATGATTGTATTTGCTATCTCTGCTCTAATGAGAGCTATTTGCAACTTATTTCCATCTTTTGTGTCGTAGAGATCTGTTGTGATATCACTTGTTCCAATGCCGTTGACGTACCATGTGTGTATGTTTTGAAGTACGTCAATGGAAGTATCCTGATTTCTATGGGATAGTTTACGTCGACGCTGAACAGATAGGGGTTGGTTGTCACACATACGTGTGTTAGCCTACTCGTAAGAGGACGCGGGTGCCGGTAAGCCCCGTAATCCAATCTACTACTGTTCAACGGAACGGCGAGTATCCTCTAGAAGTCCGGGTGCGACATACCTTAGACGAGGACGTGTCTCCATAAGTGACGGTTTCATTAATATTATTTGGGCGCAAATCTGTCACAAGTTCTTTGCTTCCGGTCATATGACTAGTGCATCCACTATCAATTATCCATTTAGACCCACCGGAAGCATAGTACTGCAAGAGATCATTGACTAGAGTTAGGACCCGAGGAGTGTCCCTTCATGTTAGCAACAAGGGTCTTTGGAACCCACATGGTATAGTCAATGTAACCCTTAATAGGACCAACATATTTAGCTTGCACAACACCATAATAATCAACATATAAGAAATGGTGTGGATTTTTAATTCCCGCGGAAATGCTTCGAGGAGTGTTTTCCCTCATGACACCACTACTTGAAGCAACATTGTTAGCTTGCGCGGGAGTGATACGAGTAGTGTTGTCCCTAATGACAATACCACCCGAAACACCATTGTTGGCCTTCTTCTTGCTCGTCTTCCCCTTGTTCTTCTTCTTGGCAACATAGCCAAGACCTTGCTTGCTCACTTGTTGACTTGGAGCACTCATTTGTGGTCTAGCAATAACCACATGAGAGCTAGGGGCAACCACTTGTGGGTTAGAGGCCACAACCTTCTCAACTTGAGGGCTCTTGCCCTTGAGCCTTGTTAGCTCATCCTTCAACCTAGAATTTTCCTCAATAATATTTGCATGATCACAAGAAGAAGTAGAGGTGCTAGGGTTGTTAAGTTGATTAAGTTGAGTTTGAAGTTGTTCATGCAACTCTTTGAGGGAAGAATCTTGACTTTCCGAGGCCTTGTGAGCCTTGGTTAGCTTTTCAAACTCCTCGGTTAATTTACCATGACCAACACCAAACTCAACCTTATCCTTTTTAGCCTTTTTAAATTTAGCAATTGCAAGGTCACGTTCCTTAGTGATATTAGAAACAAGTTTATTATGTTACTCTTCAATAGATTCAAGTTCCTCCTCAAGAGAAACTCTACCATCATGCTCTTCCTCAACAGTCATAGAGAGGGATGCTATCTCATCCGCATCCCTTCTTTCAATCTCACCTTTATTCTCAAGAGCTTCATGGGCCTCTCCCAATTGGCTCATGAGATGATCAAAGTACTTCTTGGTCTCCCCTTGTATGTTAGACATAAAACGTTCCAAAGAGAGAATTTCATCTTCTACTCTAAGACTAGCATTATTTTCTAGTTCACTTGGGGTCTTAGAGTTGGGAGAAGGTGATACTCTGAGGCCTTAGCCATGAAGCACTTGGCATTTGGGTGAGGATGATTCTGATTGGGGGATTAAAAGAGAGATGAAGATGATGGAGTAGAAGCAATAGCAAGAGCGGCCACTTCACTTGTGGTTTATTCTTCTTCATCATTTCCGGAATCATACTCCTCTTGAGTCACTAGCACAAACTTGGTGGGGACTTCTTGTTGAATGGTTTGTTCTTGAAGTGAGGTTTCTTGTAAGCAACCTTGGACTTGTCCTTGCGAATGAGCTTGCCACCATGGAGTTCTCTATTTTCATATGGACACTCCGCAATGAAATGGTGCTTATCTTGAAAATTGAAGCAAGACCTCACTCGTTGAGTCCCATCATTGCCATAGCGAGATTTGGTCTTATCCTCAACATATGCCTTGGCCTTGGGGGGATTCTTCTAAAACTTTTGCACGGTAAGAGCAATGATATCTTTGAACACGGGATCATATTCTTGATCCTTCAATGGAGCCAACTCCTCATGGAACTCTTGTTCATACTCAACCTCCCTTGACACAACCTTGGCCTTCAAAGCAACTGATGCCCCTTTGTGCATTCCTATGGCTCGAGCACGGTTGTCAAGAGCATTCTTGGTTCGCACTTGATAGGAGCACACCTCTTGCATAACTTGGGGTGAGGTCAAAGAAGCAAAGTCATGTCTTCCTTGAATGCTCTTCAAGTCCACGGGCTCAAATGGCATGAGAGAAATCATGTACTTCCTCTTGATCCAAGCATCATCAATGTACTTGGCACCAACATTGTGGAATGCGGTGGCAAGAGTCTTGAGCCTCCGGTACATGTCTTCATGGCTCTCCCCATCATGCATATAGAACCCTTCGGCCTCATTGCTCAAGGCATCATACCTATTCCTTTGCATGCTTTCATTGCCCACAAACATGACGACAAGAGTGTCCCATGTTTCCTTGGCGGTGGAATATTGTTGAAGATGAGGCATGTGATTAGGACCCACAGCTTGTTGAAGAATAGACAAGGCGGTGTAGTTGAGTTGACAATCTACGGATTCTCTTCTTGTCAAGTTCTTGGGGTCATGAGCTTTGTATCCATCACGAGTGACCTCCAAAGTTCGATACAAGAAGAGTTCAAGTGAGTTTCCATGTAGTATTGCCATTCACGAAAAGAATGTGCATCAATTTTAGGTGTATCTTCTCTAGGGATTATATGAGGATGTGGGATGGGAGGATCAGAAGAATAATGTCCTTTGGCGGAGTGATATTCTCCATCTCCTTCCGTACCCTTATCGATGGAGTTCTTAGTGGAAGCATCTTTAGATGGATAAATTAAACTCTTCGGAGCATGACTATGGGCGCTCCTCCCCATCGATACCGCTGCACCGGCCGCCTTGGTCGCCGGCACAAACCGCCGGCTCCCCTTGCGCGCCTGCTGCTATCAAGTCACCATGGGTTACAACATGTGGTGCCTCCTCATTATATGATAGGCCCTAGGATACACGTGTTCGACTACAACACTACCGTACCCTGTCCATACCTATTATAACTCCAAGTCCTACCGTAACCCTACTCGTACATAATATTCTACACAAATACAACACAGGAGCAGCTACTGCTCGCTCTCTCTTTGCCTGCGGCGTGAACATGATGGATCTTGGTATTTCCTTTCGTTCGATGTTGGTGATGCAGTGCGATGCCTCTTGTAGCTACCTACAGATGATGTGCTATGTAGTGTGTATGAGCTAATTGATCTTTACAACAATGCAATATAGATGAGATTTACAGCAATGCAATACAGATGAGATTGATCAAATTAGTGTCGGACTGATCATTTCAAATTGTGTGTGAAATTTGTACAATAATTAATAAATTAAACTTATCTATTTATTATTGTTAAATTTTCATTAGTTATTTGGATAAACATGGATTCATGCAATTTTCTTTGCTTTGCCAAGATTGGCAATATATGAACCCTTTGTTCCGTGCATACTACTCCCTCCGTTCCATAATATAAGATGTTTTAGGTATTTCACATATTGTCTAGATTCGGACTAAAATAAATGGACATATACACTAAAACATGTCTAGATACACGTGTATATGTGAATGTGAAAAATATCTAAAACATCTTATATTATGAAATGGAGGGAGTACCTACTACAGCAAATGTATTGTAATGCTCCAACTATGCGTCCACGCGTTTAGTTTATATATGTGATTATTCCGGTATATGGAAAAACAAAATATAGAAAGTTCAAATCAATCTCTAATAAAGCATGGGGCACACCGCAAATATTTTTTCATCCCGCCGCAACGCACGGGCATCTGTGCTAGTAATACTAAATCCTTATAATATAATACAATATTATATTACATTGTGAATCACAATGGTATTGATTTGGTATCGTGAATATTGATGTTTTTTCCTATAAAATTGATCAAACTTTATTAAATTTGACTTTAGACAAAACTAATACACGGGAGTAAAAAAAAACTGAGCCTACCACCAACAAAGGATGGGGCCTGTCAAAAAAAAAACTGTAAAAAAAACAAAGGATGTGAGGCGGCGCATACCTAAAATCCAAAGATTCTACCCAATATGCTGCAGTTATTTGCTCTGATCTGGATTCCCAAATTAAACTACTCAATATGCTGTACTCAGAAAGCCCGATTTGGTGCAGTTAGAGCATGTCTAACAGACCCCCTATATGGCCCAAACCCGTATAATAACCGCTGATATACGGGTTTGGGCTCTACCCGGCCATCTAGCAGACCCCGTAAATGGACCACCCCGGACGATTTTTTACAAGTTTGGGTAGGGGGCGGCCCGTCGACCCCTACATGTGCGGGTCGGGAGGAGATGTACAGGGCCAACCCCTCACCTTTTCCCCAACTGCGCGCGAAGCTCCCAACCGCCGCCGCCGCCGCCGGAAATCCGCCTCCTCGCCCTCCCCGGCCACCGCGTCGCCAGATCTCGCCGCCATGGACTCCTCACAAGCCCCTCCGACCGCCGACGACGCGCCACCCATGTCTGAGGTGGTGAATGCTGTCACCGTCGACGCCGCGGCCTCCGCCGATGTGGCGGCCATCATCTCCGCCACCATGCCGATGAAGAGGAAGAGGATCCCGAAGCTCTTCTTCGACACACCGCCGGGGCCTGCGGTAGCGGCGGCGGCGGCGACCACTACTGCGCCCCTCGTCGCGAAGAAGGTGAAGTCATTCGCGACGAGGGGGCGGCCGCCAAAGGTGAAGAAGGCCGCGACGCCTGCAGCGGACGATCCGCCCACGCCGGTGGTCGCCGAGGTTCCGTCACCGGCCGTTCCGCCAGCTCCCACGCGGTTGCCCACGCCGCCGCCGGCTGGTGCCCGCCAGGTGCTCGACGAAGTGCCTGCGCCTGCCGTCGCGACATCCTACATGGATATGCTCAACGATTCTGCGGTGGACTTGGATTCGGGCATTGCTGGCTTCGACGACGAGTACGCTGACTATGGCGAGGATGAAGAGGCGGACGAAGAGGTGGATCGCGTTGGTGGTGGCAGTACTTTTGGGAACCTCTATGCCTAGAACATGACCTATGAACTTGTTGATCTATTTGTGATGTAAAACTATGGATTATGCATCGCATATCTTGAATCTGCCATATTTGATATGCTTGTGTAGTTGTGCTAAACCCTGCAGAACCCTGTTTTGTGAGGGGCCAAAAGCTCGTGCGAGCTAGCAGACCCCCTACCCCCACCCCGTAAAACAGAATATTCTGTTTTACGGGGTAGGTGTAGGGGGTCTGCTAACTCGCACGAGTTTTTGGCCGGCGAAATGTGTATACAGGGCCCTCTACACGCGTTTTAGGGGGCGAAAACATAAGGGGTCTGTTAGACATGCTCTTATGATCTTGCCGCGCAGTTTGCCAGTCCTCCTTCCTCCTTTGACCGCGGATGTCCTGCTCGTCGCACGCCAACGATGTGATTACGTCGCCAACAATGGAGCCAGGTAGTAGAAGCACGGAAGAGGCTCGTCAGGATCGACTCAGCGCGCTCCCCGACCATATCCTGCTCTACATCGTCAACGACCTCGGCTTGCCCGCCATCGTCAGGGCGAGCGCTCTATCGCGACGATGGAGCCGCATCCCTCCTCTGCTCGCTGATCTGGCCATCGACGTCGCCGATTTCATGCCGCGGCACGACGACGGCGATCTGTCTCCGGACACGGTGGACCAGGCCATGGCGGCGTACGCCTACGCGGCGAGGCGGCTGCTTGCCCCGAACGCGGAGAGGGCCATCAGGAGCATCAGGCTCCGCTTCTACCTGGCGGCAGAGGCACACCACGTGCAGTCCGTCGGCCGCGCCGTTGCGGACGCCGTTGCCGGCGTTGGCACCGAGCTCCTCGAGTTCGACATACTCACAGGGCATGATCCCAGCGCTGGCCGCGCTCCTACTCGCCATCAGAAATCCTTGTTCCGGCAGCGCTTTGTGTCGTTCCGCGACGCTTGCCCCGTCGCCTTCAGCCGTCTCACTAGGCTAACCCTGCAGAACCTAGACTTCGCCGGCGGCGACCTCCCTGCCCTCCTCAGCGCCTGTGAGGGGCTGCGGGTCCTGTCGTTGAACCATTGCGGCTTAGGCGGCGGCAAGTCGGTCGTGGAGATCGACGCGCCGCGTTCACAGCTCGTGTCGCTAGAGCTCCAATCCTGCGTCTACGGGAGGATGGAGCTGGTCCGGGTCCCCATGCTCCGGCGTGTCTGCTGCCACACCTGGTACGGCGACGACCCTCCAGTCCCCTTCGGATGCGTGCCTCGACTTCAGCGCTTAAGCCTCGTTTCTCACGGGCGTTCTTGGCAGGCGCCGTTCGCGATGAGCGCGTGGCTGCTGCCTGCCGCCGGGAACCTCTCCACGCTGACTCTGGATTTTCTTGACGGAGCGGTGAGTCGCTCGCACGATTGTCATCGCTTTTGTAGCGTTTCTTTCAGCATTGCTATTTCTAGATTGCTTCACCTTTTTCGTAATTCTTCCTGCACATTGATTTAGCTTAAAATTGTGACACCCCATGTTAAGGCCTTCGCCACCCGGCTAACTCCATTCCTCCTCATCAAGCATTCAAAATATGAGTTTTATTTGAGAAATCATTTGGCTATTACTTTTAAAAAACTATGTTTCATCTACAAAAAAAAACTTCCATGTCATGTTGGAGTATGATTCATTCTTTTCCTTGTCCTACAGATTTGGATTAAACCTGAAGACCCGAAACTACTGTCCCCGGCATTCAGCAACTTAAGAGACATTTTTTTGTGCAATATTTTCTATGAAGGTGACCTGAGTTGGACTCTATTCATCCTCGAGGCCGCCCCTTCCTTGAAGAACCTCTATATCACGGTAGAATACCCGAATCTATCTTTTGTATACTACCCCAGTTTCAAATTAATTGAAGTTTCTTGTATCGTTCTAAATAAAACATCTCTAAGTTTAGTCTTTTCAACAAATTCAATAAAATTTGACTTAGAATAAATATAGAACTTCAATTAATTCAGAGTTTATACTGAGTAATATTTAAGTTGCGATGAACTTTTATTCACTCCCGGTTTTTATTTATGAAAAATAATTATAGCATGTGGAAAGCCCCTTTTCCATCAGAGAAATCATTAGAGATCCATATCTAGGAACAATGTATAGCACAAGTGACATACCGAGCATTTTTAGAGAAGTATAGACACCGCACTTGATTAAATAATCATTACTCTTACTCGTCTACTTATATATGTTTGTTATTGTTAAAACCTGTTAGCCTAGTCTTTCCATCAGTTCGGACTTTTGGAATATATGGCTAGTGCATTTGTCTAATATGGTATCAGAGCCAAGAGGTCTCAAGTTCAAGACACAGCCAACGCACTATTAAATCTAAAATAGTTGCGGCCTTTCATCGATCCCACGTCTGAGGGTCTTCCTGTACGTCACAGCCTAGACGTGAGGGGGAATGTTAAAACCTGTTAGCCTAGTCTTTCCATCAGTTCGGACTTTTGGAATATATGGCTAGTGCATTTGTCTAATAGTTATGTTATGCCCCGTAAAAGCTATCTCGGGACGAATGCTGCCAAAGATACAAGGGCAGTGCCAGGAAGACCGCCATCCCCCCAGAGAGCCTCGAGTTTCGAGCACCATGGCCTGCGGCTGCTGGAGATCATGGGCTACGCGATGGACGTGGTCCTGGAGCGGTACATTAAGCGGGTCATGGAGCGTGCAGTGTGTTTGGAGAGGATCCGCTTGCTCCCGCACGAGCCGTGCGACAGGTGCTATGTGGAGCGGGATCGTTTATGGGAGACCTTAAAATCGTTCTCTCTCACAATCCATGAACGTGAGTTTGTACCAGAGCGGAGCCAGGATTTAGACATTAGGGGGGACGAAATGACGATGATCATCCGTGAAGTACAATGTGTGAAAATATCATGTGAAAAATGAACACCATATTATCACAGATTTGGCTTATACTAATATTTAAAAAATCATCAACCTTTTCATCGATAAATAAATTGACATTTTTTTGTTACAAAAGAAAGCTAATTTTCCAAAATCGTAGATTTCTATTCTGCTATTGCCAACAATTTGATCAAAATTAGGCACTAGGTTAGATTCAGATCGAAACTATAGGCAGATAAAGTTCCACTATTACCAATTATTTGATTCAAATATGGCGCTGGGTCAGATTCAAAATCTAAGCAACTGGCGTGAAGAAGTAATGAGTATAGTATTGTTGTCGCTCTATCTAATTACTGAATAATGGTCAAAGTCAAACAAAAGGGGCTTAAATTTGACTAGCTGTAAGTATAAATACATTGTGTACCTTATTAGACAAAAAAAACTATTGGGCAAACCAGGGGATGGAGATCCGCGACAAGCGGCGATCTACCGCCACCGTCGGCGCACTCGCGGCAAATCGGCTGGATAGAAAAGTCGTCTATGGACGGTGGCTCCCGATCAGGAGCAGCCCAGCGATCTTGGTACTAGATCGATCTAGGAGGGAGGTTAGACGGACGGGCATAAAACATGCCACCAAATGACCAATTGCCGATTGCCTAGACAGTACCGGTCATGGGTTGTTTTGTTTTGTTGCTCTTTTGGAATTCGGTGTGTGCAGATCAACAGATCTCTCTGGATCAGTATGTGCTACAGCCTTAAACACTAATTAGGACGTGTACTCATAATGTGTACTGGTATTACGTGATATAAAAACGTCGGGGGGACGAGCCATTAGGGGGGGTCAGACCCCTGTTAGCCCCCCTTGTCTCCGCCCCTGGTTCGTACTTACCCACATGCGTGCAGTCGGACACCCTTATAGGCCCTGGGTGTATCCGTCTACGGAACGTGATAAGGGGGAGACGAGGAGACGACTGTCTGCGGATGGAGCCTACTCGCCCGTGAAAATAGATATCGGCCACATCGGTGAGTGAGGTGGAACCACACCCCAGGAAAACCGAGCAATGGCCCCGGACATGGATTTTTTTTTTGGCTCTTATATATATTACTAGTTGCAATATACGTGCAACACACGTCTTCACAATTAAAGGGGCAAATTAGGAAAGACCGAATTGTGTCTTCATGAAATACTTATTTTACACTTTTGAATTGGTCCTAAATTTTATATTGTAAAAAGAACGATGCTTATGTAAACTTCATGGAGCAAACAAACCTCACACGAAGACAACATAACTGGTGCACGACTGTGAAGGCGTGCTCCTTGGGAGATTCTGGAGAGAAATTATGTCATATTCTCAAGGTCACACCGTATGTTTTGGCACGACCTTCTGCGGCGGCTCCGCTTCGGACATCATCACCCCGCCTGCATGTAGAGGGGAAGAGGAAGAGCGCATTGACCGGGTAGTGGACATGAAGGTTGTTGCCATCCTCATCACTACCGTCACGGAATATGCCCTCAGCCCTGTGGGATTTCACGTGGCTCTTGTGGAAACTACACCCGCGGGCAAGGAAGGAGGGGCACTTACGATTAGCTCGAGCGGCATCACACTGCAGGAGCATAGAAGTGCAGTGTCGTGGACTGGTTGTCGCAAAATCTCCATGGCCGTGTACCGCATGAGCTTTGTGCGGGCCGTGTACCCCACCCCTCCTCCCCGCCTCCCTCCCTCGCCGTTCCCGGAGGCAGCCACCGGAAAAGTCTATGGCATCGGTGAATGGGGCGGTGGGCATCTATGCCTCCCGTTCCCTACTGCGGCTCAGAAGAGGTTGTTGCGCTTGGAACTCGGCTCTCCCCCACGCATCTCCAACCGTGTCTCCTCACGCCCCGACTCGACAGCCCTCTGCGGGCCCGTCCAACGTGCTCCTCCCGATTGCCACGAGTCGTGACATCGCCCATGCAGCATATCCATAGAGCTTCTCCATGTGGTTTTGGAAGTGGTCATTCCCGTCACCCTCTGGTTGCCCTCCGGCGTGCTGAATCATCTCCCACTGGACTAGGTGTCCGGTGGGAGAGGCGGGTGGTGCTTTTGCGGGTATGTATCTCACATCCTGACGCGCCCGTACCAGATCTGATTCATGGCGGGTATGTGTGGTTGGGCACAACTGCTTGGCGAGGGTGGTGTGTGCCTGCCTCCGGTTGTTGACGTGTCACCGCATCATGCCCCTTGGCTGGTCTCGGGAGGGTGATGGTATTATGCTTCCGTGGTCAGGGTGACTCGACAAGTTGTTGGGGCCGGAGCAGGGGCTCGCGGCCCCCTCATCCCTTTCCTGCGACCCCTTCATGGTTCTTGTCGTCGACATGGTTCAAATCCGGATTTTTTTCCTCCGCCAACCGGCATCCGCTCGACAGAGAAGAAGATCTTGCTGCAGTTTGGTTCTCCTCGGCATTTTTCTGGTCCGACTGGTGTTCCACCGGTGGTGCGACCGCGGTTTGGCGTTGTTGGTACTGGGTTGCATGTACGGGAATTTAAAATTTTCGCCATGCATGCTATGCAACCGCCAAGACCTATCTATGAAGATACAAGCGAATAACAATTCCAAGATCTAGTTCTTGAGATCGTATACCAAACATCGTAGAAGCAGAAGAGGTGTTGGTGACGATGTCGATGAAGTCTGTAGAAGTTCCTCACGCACAAGACTATGTGCGAGGATGTTGCCGACTCCCCGTATCCAGCACCTTGATCCAACAGAGTGTGAGTCTCACGTGTTATCCCTCTAAGAGTATGCACACATACGTCAGGGTCAATTCTGCAGCGTTCCGCCGTTGAGGACTAGACGTCGTAGGCGTATATGAATGTGGAGTTCTCAACACATGAGAGAGAGAGATTAATTAGAAGGTAGATCTAATTTGGAGAGGGTGCCTCAAAACTCCGATTAGAAGAAGATCTAATTCAGTTATGGGGCTCTGATTAGAAGCTCTAATTAGACACTCGAATTCTACTAGAGAGACAATTGCTGACAAAAAATTATATTTTGCCTTGAGCCTTGGGGGTCCTTTTATAATTAGAAGTGAGGGGAGACATACCATGGGGGGGAGGAGTTCTAGTTGAGCTAGGACGGGGGCTATCTGCACCAAGGAGGTGGCCGCACCCGCTCTCCTTGCCCGACTCGGATTGGACTCCCCAAGTGGAGTCCAACTCCACCTCCCTTTTTCTTTTTTCCTTTCCCCTTTTTATTTTATTCTTTTCTCTCCACTAGGAAAAATACAGAGATGTCATGTATCAATGTGTGGTGCCCTGGGGTCCATCTGGCAGCCCCTAAAATTAGGGTACGGCCATAAGGGGCATTTCTACGCCCCTCTGGCGCTCCCCCTTTCTCGGTTTTTACCCGAAACTCTTACGGAGCCATGTGACCCATTTATATAAAAATCATCGACCTTATCCAACGATGTCAGAGATATATTTCCGACACCACGGGATATCTAAGAGCAGCTATAGTGTGTGCTAAATTTGGTTGCCAAATACCATATTTAGCTTTTGGCATCGGTTCCCTATATTGTAGAGATGCCAAAGCCAAATAATTTGGCATACGAGCAACTAGAAGATCCAATGCCAAATTCATTTAAGTGAATAAAATAATGAGATGGAGGGGTGGGACTAGAGAGAAGTGAGCAGTCCAAAATATTTTATTATTACTTTGTACTTAGTGGGCCGCATATTTAGTGATTTTGGCATTTGGCTTTGGCTTTGCCACATTGTAGCTAACATAACAAATTTAGCACTCATACCAAATAAATCTATGTGGCAAATTTGGCCTTGACAACACTGTGGTTTCCCTAATGCCCCTTGCACTTACTCCGTAATGCGTGCATGCTCAATTTCTCTCTCAGAACAATTCCGGAATAAAATCTGATAACAATAGTTTCTATTACTCTGGGACATCTAATGTTCTCAAAATAATTTCTCTCTGATATATAAAATATATCTATCACGTAGAAACATCACTCCAATGATACTCCTTGTTGATCCGTACCTACCAATATACACATAAATCAACCCTAACTTGATTGTGTTTCCTCTACAAGGTTTGATAGTGTGTGAACATGAAACTGAAAACTCTTTCCTTTCCAATAATCTATAGCGGGTCCATGGACACCCATATTGACTAAGACATACTATACGAATAAACGGCTGAACATGTTGGCTATTATACTTTTTTTCCATTACTCATGATACCGAACTTACCCGAGACTATGGATTCCAGTATCACCGTGAAACAATCTTTTGTTCACTATACCTTTGTCTGTCTCGTTCGCCGGTAAGCTTCCTTTTACTTTTTACTCGTTACTATATTATGATATTCCATATGATGTATCATCATCATGCATTGTCTACAGAACTTATGGATATCAAGAATACCGAGTGGGCACAAGCATGTATCTTTTTTTTACGGAGGAGTAATTATCATCTTAGACCATCGAGGCAATATAATCATTTAGAATTACCCAGTGGTTACCGTTATGTTTACCCAGTTTACGGTGTGACTCTATATACTACCAAAGTAAAACCTCGACAATATATCACCCCGATAATCTCATGGTCAAAGTATACATTGTAATATAACCGTGATGTGATATGACACTAAGAGAAAAGATGTCTTAACAAAATTTCTTAGCATATCAACTACTAGGTTATACCCAGCGATATTGTTCTCTGCCAACAATATGTTATTCATTGATACTGGCATAAAAATGTTCATGACCAGGAAAACACAACCATCAAGCATCTAATGAATTAGTCGTAAAAGGCAAGACTAGGGTTTGATACTTTGTTCATGTTACTACACGTGCGCGCGGATTTTCCTCTTAATCTTATATTCAGGAGCCACGTCGGTTATAGAATAGTAATATGAATCATAATTCTGAAAACATATACACAAATATCATTTCCTTTTGGGCATACTCCAACAGTCTTCCACTTGCACAAATGGTAATAATCTATTTGTATAAGTCTATCAGACATCCAGGACATGTAAGTGAACACTCATGCAAACACTGTGTTAGAGATATTTGTCATCAACCCCTTTTTCAGGTTGTCATATGTATTATGAAGAAATTATTTATTTCATAATACCCCTTGATCATATGATCAACTTGCAGTCTAGGCTATTCTAGGTGAAACCTTATAGTGTTTTCAACTGAGAATACAATTTCGCCATTTATCACAGTTCATCGTGCATCTTTTGTGAAAGATCACACCTACCCAATATAATGAACGATAGCCCCGTAGAGTCAACGACAATTTCATGGCTTCGTCATGGTCCTTGATCACTTTACAACGACATGTTTTTTATCACGTACATGTGTATACCGTAGAGGTGCTGCGATTGCGGTACTTGAATGGGACAATACATATCCTTAGAATTAGACATGTCTAATTGCAGTGATCGACTACGTCTACTTCTACGTCGATCTCGTCACTGACAATATTCCACTAGTTCGACAGATGAGGGTATGTTTTGTTGCCTCCCGCCTTGCGGTGGATCTTGGATTATGCATTAGAATTTTTTTTGTTTTTCGTAGATCGTTCCCCAACAACATTTTCTTCTAGAAGGATTTTCCTATAAGTTTTTTTCTCCTTGATTTGTCTTTACCATAGGGCTAGTGGTATTCTGGTGGAGTGACTGTCGCGAGGCATGCAGGCTTGGGTTTGTTTATTTTGTAATATTTCTAAACTTTGCAATGTGCATCGTTTCAACACATAGGCTGGGTTTCGTTCCCCATTTGAAAAAAAAATCTAGGTTTGCAAACTCGTAGGTCTATAGTGCAGCAATGCTCACCACCTGCACGACGTGCGAGCTCTGGATTTTTTCTCGAAATAGAGGTTGAAACCCTTGGCTTCTACATAAAAATGATGCACATAACATTTATTTTTTATTCATAAGGAAAAGAGCCACAATGCCTTACAAAGAACTACTACAAACCATCCTACGCCACCTACCCATGACAAATGTTGCTACACCTACAAGCTTGAAGAAGGGGGTGTGCTTGATCGGAGCCATATGCCCAAACCTCACACACGTGGGCACATCATTTAAAACCGGAGGACTCAACCAAGCCACCCAATGACGAGTTGGGAGCACAAACAATTCTAGCAGATCCTCAGCGCACACCACTTGCGCACACTCAGAAGCCGATATCATCACTTTCCGCCTACTCATCTTCAAAAGAGATTGTCGCAATGCCATTGTGAGGCCTGCCGTCTACGCCGCCACCATTTTGCGCGCTTCCATCATCACACTTTTGTCGTCGAGACCCGCTGTGCCACGTCGTCAAGACTCGTCGTCTTCAATGCGGTAAATGCAACACCGCACCACCTCCACGCCTCTCTAACCAACACCATGCTCCAAAGACGATGCCCTCAAGAGGTAGAATGACACAAAAAGTGACGCCATCGTCCGATCTGGGATTCCCGGATCTAGGTTTCCCCTAGAGCAGGATAACCAAGTAGATGAGCTCTGCAACGACGATGCCTCTGAAAAGTCAATGCCGAAAAAGGCATCGGTATCATCCTCGGTTTTCAACAACAGCTGCACATCTCTATACATGTCGTCGAATGGCCCGTGATGCAGCGGCCAAGAGATCTCGGCGGGGTACACGACAAACTGGACGCCCAGCCCCGAACGAGCCTGAAGGGCCCAAATCACGACCTAGCCGCCCGCCACCGCACAGATCATGGACGACGCCGCCGCTTAGAAGGTCAGCACCAGCCTTCCGCAACCCATGCCTTCCACCTCCTATGGGAGCGCTGGATGACCCAGGCTGAATGAATATCCGGTGCTACAACCGCTTATATGCTCCCGTGCTGCTATTTCTAAAGGATCAATTTATAATATTTTGAAAAATCCTAGAAAATAATATGCATGTTCATAAGGTATGTGTTAAAAAAATCAGATCCAATTCCAAACTACATTGAGAAAAAAAAAAGACAAATTTTGCATGAATAGTGTCACAAAAAGATAAAACAAAATTGACACTATTCACATATGAATTTCTCTTTTTGTTTCTAAATGCGAACTTCAAATTTGGATCTAAAATTTTGGATGTTGTCGACGCATTTCTGGTAAACATTCACATTTTTTTGAAACGTTTGTAATTGATTCCTCTGGGAGCAACGTCTAAGTGTAGATAGCACTGGATATTCTCCCGACCCAGCCCCATCGAATGGTTTAATGGGTAGTAAACGAATTTCCGCCGTTTGCATCTCTATTAGTAAGAAGTAAGGTATAGAAATGTTCGCTGTTGGTCTTCCAGAGGAACCCACGAATGTGTCCTGAAATCTGTATCCACGACAGCCTGAAACTACGAAATATTTTTTTTGTATCAGTGGAAAGGTAAAGGGAGAGAATAATTAACGGAGTAACAAAATTTGTTGATTAATTCTTGGTTATGCTCGGTTTATTTACATTACTACTAGAGCTGATATGCCAAAGGGTGCTCTGATTGAAGCCTTTAAGAAGGGATCCACAGAAGATAAGAATTGGTTTCAGGAAAGCAAAAACTTGCAGAAGTAGCATCCTTGTGATGTGTACGCAAAAAATGAATTTTATGTACTCCCTCCGTATCGAAATATAAGATGTTTTAGCATTTCCTAGACAATATGTACCTAGACATGTTTTAGTGTAAGATGCATATGAATCTACACAATAAAACATGTCTAGATACATTATATCTACAAAATGCTAAAATATCTTATATTTTGATACGGAGGGAGTAGTACTTAGTAGTTTCCTTTCTTCACAGACTTGTACCCTTTTGCTGTCATCCCCATTATTTTTACCAACGTTTTGAACTCTTAGATCTTGATGTTATTGTTTGTTAACTGAACTCACGTCAGGAAGTAATACAGAAATATTCTTGTGTACAAATCTGTGTAATACTGTGGTTATTCCAATTAAGAATCAGCTATTCCAGTTTGCAGTGCTAGTATTGTTTCTGAAAGTAACGACATAATAAAAAAATGTATTGTCTTGCATAATTTCCAACTGCAGCGTCCAATCATTTTAGGTCTTTAAAGCATACATAGAGAACTAGATCATGAAAATACAGTACAAAGCACACCCCAAAGTCCCAGCAGATGTTTACCAAGTCCTGAACTGCACTAATTTCCACAGTTGTCCCCAGCTTGTGGTGCTAAAGCAAATTCAGAAACATAGACTAGCTTTGAATGAAAAGAGTGAACATAAACCAGATCTTAAGTTTCATTTTGCAATGAAATTAAAACGTCACCGGGTGTAACATGCCAGCGTCACGGCAACATGAAACGTGAATCCAAAAAAACAGAAAACCAGCTAGCTAGATAAGTTGCATCGACACTACATAACTTCGCACCAACAAGACTTTAAACAATATGAGAGCATAAAGACCACGATCACAGAAGTTGCACTTCCTGAAGCTTTCGCGAAAGAACAATGTTCTGTCCACCTCTTCCACACCTGCTCCTAAAGAACATCCTTTTTTGTCCCCGCAAAAGTAGGAAACAAGTTGAGCACCAACCCCAGAAACATATCACTCCTTTGGCACTAATTCAAAGGACTCTATTGGTGTGACATATGAATGCACAGCACCAGAGCGGCAATCTCCTGAACTCCCATTTGCGTCGAAAGGCACACACTCGATCATCTCCACTGAGCTAACATTGATAGAGAACATCATCCCTTGTTGTCGGAGATAAAGAACATGATGGTTGAATGGATGGACAAGTGCTAGTGTCGGTCTCTCAGATTGAAGGCCCGCAGAAACAAATGGTGCGGTAGACCAAAGTTCCTTGATCTCAAAATCGTACTCCTTTCTCCAGCTCAATCTCTTGCGGTCACTGACAAGAACAGTCCATAGACTCACAATGGGTGCATCATCAGGCTCATGCATCTCGGCATACCTGAGCAGACCTTCACTTACATTCACGCTGCGCCGCTCAACAATAGAAGCAATGACCTCTGTAGTGGCGATTTATGAGGTAGCGGCAGGGCCGGCCCATAGGCCGGGCAAAAGGGGCGATCGCCCCAGGCCCAAAGAGGAGGAGGGCCTCGATTACTAAAGTACATTCTAAATCTTATACTATGATCAACCAATCATGTATTTGTTATTGACTATTTATAGACGTTGGAAATTAAAACTTAGTATACATAAACAATTGCAAAATACGAAACATTATAATGTAGGACTAGCGCTGACATGTTTAATTTGGTAGCTAGTTTCCATATGAAAGACTTACACATATTATGTTTAAATAATTAATATATATATATTTCACCTGTTTAATTTCGTGCATAATTTCTTATTTGATATACTAAGAGAAGAAATCTTTACACCATGTGACATAGAGCATATTGTGGTGAGCGTATATGATATCTGAAATTTGTGTGTGCAGAAGTATTAGAATCCATAACATTTTATGTTTATCGATGGTTACAATAAGCAATGTTATTTTAGTAAAAAATATGGATCATTCACATCTTATAAACTAATTATCGAATCCACTTCAATTTATAACAAAGAAAAACAAATTACGCCAATTTGTCAATTTATACTCGAGAAGTTTCTATATATTTGTTTACATAATCATACACTACAAACCTATATTAAGATATATGTTAGGGTGTATGCTTTTTTACTTTGTAACCATATATATAATGATATTCTAAGCAGAGAAGAACATTCACAAAACAATATACATATATAATTTGTCGACTATAAAAATAATAATGTGTAATGTGTTTTCCCTTTTTTCACATTTAAGATTATTTTTCTAAGGAAACTACCTCACAAAGGAAAAGAAAATGTGCAGCTCAACTATATTTTGATACGCATTACAACCATGTAACGGAAAATAATTAAAAATAATATTATATTGTTAGTAATGCAAATAAAGTTATATAAAACATATATTTGTTAAAACTACAATATGATAAGAAAAAGTAACAAAGTATAAATGTTTAGCATAATTATATTTTTCTTAATAACTCTCCCCGGGTCCAAAATTTAGTTGGAACGGGCCTGAGTAGCGGGAAGAGGTAACCAGAGAACCTTGGGTTGCCCTCCAAACAGGTTGTAAGATAGGAGTCCTTGCGAAAGATCAACCCACCAGAGTGCATCGTTCGACGCAATGACGCCGTTTCCGCTCCACGGATGACCACCAGGACAGTTCCACGGCTCCATGGATGACCACCAGGACAGTCCTTGCGAAAGGATCGGACGATGTCAACAAGCAAAGCATTCCACGACTGTTTGCACCAGGCGCTAATTCAACCACAACATTGCTCCCATTTCTGGGGTCTGCGATAACACCAACACAACCATGGCGAAGAGCCTCTTGATTCTGATCAGGCAAGCGAGAAAGTCCAGGCCCAGCTACCTTCTGATCCATGAGAAAATATACCTTCTGCAACGCAGGACGCCCTTGCCGATGATATCCAGCGCACAGTAGGATCAATCCTGATGAATGTGTCCCCACGACATATAGATACTCTAGCTTTGTCTCGAGGCAGTCTGGTCCTTATGCTATCTGGCCGAGGCGGGGGGGTACGCCTTCGACCGAGTTCAATTCTATCTTTGCATGCTAGAAAGTACACAATGGCACAAGCCAACATCACCCATGACCTCTGCTGGAACTGCCCCTTGCCGCCGAGTACTTTCCGACGACGAACATCCGGCGAGACGCACGTACACGATTCCTTCCGCTCCTTTTGGCTCACAATGTTGCGTACAAACCAGTTAAGCTAGCTAGCTATTGATCGGTCAACCTGGTCGGAATACTGCTAGCTCAACACACGCAAAACAATCGCTGGCCACGCAGGTGCATATCGCATCTTTGTATTTCTTTATTGCTCAACTTCCACGGTAGTCTTACAAGTCAGGGTACATAGCATATATATATGCCAGGAGACTAGCTACCGATCAGACCTGAGGCCGACTCGGTTCCTATTCCTATCTTAATACATGTACGTATCCTACTCATCTACGATACCGTATGGCACACGATGCCCGGCGGTATCGGACCGGCGTGTTTATTTTCAACATTCACCCCCTAAACACGACGTGCTCTGCACTTCGACCTGGGTCACAAATACGCCAGTTGCTTCGCGTAGGTGTTACCCTCGGCATTTTTTCACCGGTCCGGCCTTCATCATCGACATTGCATTCGTCGTTCCTCAAGGCATCCATGACATCGACTGTACTCTTGTCGACTCATCTACAGATTGAAGACAACAATCCCCTTTGTCGACGTCTTGAAACATCGCCTTTTCTTTAGTGCTTTTGAAGCAATTTTCTGTGTACTTTATTTGGCTCCACATCTGAAATAATTCGTAAACAAATGTAGCCGTGTAAGATACACCTCATCCTCTTCTTGTTTCTCTTCTGTCTGCAACGCTGGCCTTGCTTGACGTGGACACTTCTCCGTGTTCTCTTCTTCTGATTCCGCGGGTTCCTCGGTAATCAAACATTTCTTTTTGTGCTTCATCTTCACCGGATTGTCAATCATTGGAAGTTGTACCTTCTTCGGATAGTAGTCCAACATGCTTCGCTGGCGTGCTGGGGTCGGTCCTAGTCGTCTCGGCTCCAGTCCTTTCGGAGGCGATGCAACGTAGTCTTCTGTGCCCGACATTGCGCTTTCTCCTGGAGCGTCTCCTTTTCTTTCGGTAACCACTCCCTGCGACACGACAGTGCGCCGCACTCCATGGACTTCTGGCACCATGTACGCCTCTCCTTTACCCTGCAACGCTTCAGTGCGTCGTACTCCGTGGACTTCTAGCGCCACGTATGTCTTCATATCCGTATCTTCGGTATGATTCTTCGGATCACCCCCATGTCCGTAGCACCGACACGAGTTTCCGAAACTTGTTGATGAAGGCAAACTTTTTCTTCCACAAACGTGTCAGTTTCTATAGACATCACTTGAGGAACTGGATCATCCTCGTACAGTAGTTCACACATCATCATCATCGCACTATCATCTCCTTCCTGGGCCATGAGAGCCCTATGCTTCGGTGGTTTCGGACAAGCAGACTTGAAGTGGCCAAGCTCGTGGCAGTTATGACATCTTACTTTCTTTATGTCAAACTTCCTTCTTGGCGGAGCATCTTCTTCCTCATGATCATCGTCCTCCTCCGTCTCATCGTCTTCATCCTCATCATCCTCCGACTTAGTGATGTACTTTTTCGCTGGGCGCTTCTTATATTTCTTCTTCTTCTCCCTCTCGACCAGTGTCTTCCACTGAGCGCGAGTAAGAATCAGGTGCTCATCCTGCTTAGCATCACCATAAGTGATTTTCATCCTCTCGTCGTACGCCTTGAATCGCCCGACTAGATCATCCAACGTGATAGTCCTGAGATCAACGCACTGCTCGATCGCCAACACAATGGACAAATAACGCGGCGGCGCCGCTCGAAGGAAACGCCTGGCGACTGAGACATCTTCCAATTTCTCGTCGAGAGCAGGAATCCCGTTGACCAATGTGGCAACCCTCGAGGCAAAGGCGTCCACCGTCTCTTCCTCTCCCATCTCCAGGTTCTCGTAACTTTTCAGCATAGATTGTAGGTTCGCCTCGCGAGCACGCTCGTCCCGAGGATCATCATTATGAGCGCATCCCACGCATCCTTTGCTGATTTCTTCGAGATTAGATGTTGCATCACGTCCATCAGCATCACCGAGCATATAGCCGTGAGTACCTGTCGGTCCTTGCGGTACTTCGGCGCGCCCTTCTTGTACTTGAAGCCGCCAGGATCGATAGCCTCCCAGATTTCGTTGGATTCCAGCGCCCACTCCATCGTGGTCGCCCAGACCGTGAAGTTGTCGTAGTCGAATCGCCGGTACTGCGTTGACACCATCGACGCGGCAAATTCTGTAGTCGGACCGATGTACTCGCCCACCTCCTTCGACGCCATGACCTCCCGTTACTAGGAGATCCTCCACGAGGCTCTGATACCAATTGTTGGAACTGCCCCTTGCCGCCGAGGACTTTCCGATGACGACGACGAACATCTGGCGAGACGCACGTACACGATTCCTTCTGCTCCTTTTGGCTCACAATGTTTGCGTACAAACTGTTCGAATTATTTTGGGCGCAGCCCCAAATTCTTTATATTGGGCTCAGCCTTAAAGCCCAACTAAATTCTGAAATTTTCAAGGCCCATTCATGAATAAATACAAGTGAAGAGAGTACGACTAGTTTAGTACCATATTTCTAGTTTGGAGATGATGGAACCACCTTATAAGATAAGTCATTCTAGCTCATATATGAGTTGGCAAGGAAAGAGGAGAGGTGTGTCACACGCGCGCTCCTCCTCCGCCGCCCCCCTCGCCACAACGCGCCTCGGGTTGCGGGAATGAGCCGAGCCGAGAGCGTTTATTTTATCGGTTGGGAAAACTTAAAGAGTCATTAACTTGGTAATTAACGGACGCCTTAATTCCTAAACCGTTTCTGTTTCCTTTTGGATCGTGGAATCGAACTGACTCGGACATGGAGTTACGCATAGTGCAAACCCTAGCCGCCACTTCGTCATATGGTTTCACACCGTTCTAAAGCACTGCGCCGTCAATCAAGCCTTCTCCATCCCTCTTTCCGGCGTGCACCACGAGAAGGGACAGCAGGCCTCTGGAACCCCGCCTCTTGTGATCATGTACGGTAGAGGGGAGAACAGGTTTTTGGGGAGCGCACTCGCGCAACTACTGACGGCGATCACTTCCCCAACGAAGATTTCTTCCCCGACCTCGGAAACCTCTTCATCGACGACATGGGCGACAACTCGGACAACACCGCAGTCGGTGCCGCTGCCGCTGCATCGTACATATCTCTCTTTGTTTTGTACGAGATTCTACTGCAATTTTTTGTGCCTACCTTTTGCCATAGATCGGATATGTTCATCCATTGTGCTAGATATTTGCATGTTTAGTATAATTGCTACTGTCATGATTTACTTGATGCTATTTCGTATTAAATCATATGCTAAATTTCTTATATATTCAACAATCCAAAAACCCGATTATTGGCAATTTGCTCCACCTGCACCTGCTATTACTGCGGCAACAAGGCCAAACCCTTTCAAGGGTGTGGACTATAATAGGTGGCGCACGAGAGCAGCGCTATGGTTTCAAACCTTGTGCTGCTATGCGGCCACCAAGGGCAAGCCTGAGGGCGCTTTCAATCCAGCACAGCTGGAGACTTTTGAGAATATGGACACTATGTTTAAAAGTGCCCTTCTCGGTATTATTGATGATTCCATTGTGGATCCCTATATGTCGTTTGATAACGGCAAGGATATGTGGGCTACACTCGAGGCCAAATTTGGGGCCTCGGATGCTGGCAGCGAGTTGTACGTCATGGAGAAATTCTATGACTACATGATGACTGATGAGCGTTATGTTGTTCAACAGGCTCATAAGATACAGTCACTCGCTAAAGAATTTTAGCACTTTAAGTGTATGTTACCGGACAAATTTGTGGCCGGAGGCATTATTGCCAAGCTTCCATATTCATGGAGCACCTTTGCTACTTCTCTAAAACAAAGGAGACTGGAGTTTTCCGTTTCGGACCTCATCGGATCTCTTGATGTGGAAGAGAAGGCGAGAGCAAAGGATACACGTGCTCGGGTTGCTGAGGTAGGTTCTGCTGCCCATGTGGTACAGAAGAAACACTACCCGCCAAACAAGTCAAAATATAACAAGAAGAAATCCGAGTGTAAAGGCAAACTCGATGGCAAGTTTAAGCCGTCGCACTCTACCAACTTCAAAAAGAGGAAGGGGTCATGTCACGTTTGCGGTGAACTGACTCAATTGGCTCCAAGATGCCCTAAACATTGTGAGTTGCAATAGCAGGAGAACAGAGGCAAGACCGCAAATGTTGTCATGGCTGACACTAAGATGAAGGATTCTGGGTACGGTATAGTTTCTACTATTCTTTCAGTTTGTCATTCGCCTGAATGGTTAGTTGACACATGTGCCAAGTACATTTTTGTGTTGATGCTTCCATGTTCTCTTCTTATCAGGTCATAGGGACTTTCCCTGTGCTGATGGGGAACGGGTCACATGCTACTATTTGTGCTGTTGGTATGGTCGATCTGAAGTTTACTTAGGGGAAGATCGTGCGACTGGAGAACGTTCATCATGTACCCTCCATCAATAAAAATCTCATCAGCGGCTCACGTTTATGTCAAGATGGTTTTAAGTTGGTTTTCGAGTCTAATAAAGTTGTAATTTCCAAGTATAGACAATTTATTAGTAAAGGCTATGAGTGTTGAGGCTTGTTCCGCTTGTCCTTGTCAGATATTTGCACCAAAGTTATTAATCATGTTTGCCACGATGATGATTCCAATGTTTGGCATTCACAACTTTGTCATATTAATTTTGGTTGCATGACGCAATTAGCAAATATGAGTTTAATTCCAAAATTCAGTACTATTAAAGGTTCCAAATGTCAAGTGTGTGTTCAAGCTAAGCAATCTCGCAAGTCTCATAAGACTGCGGAGGCGAGAGACTTGGCACCACTAGAACTTATACATTCTGATCTTTGTGAGATGAATGGCGTATCGACTAAAGGTGGAAAGAAATATTTCATGACACTTATTGATGAATCCACTAGATATTGTTATATGTATCTTCTGAAATCTAAAGATGAATCTTTAACTTATTTCAAGAACTATAAGGCCGAAGCTGAGAACCAACTTGATCGTAAAATTAAATGGCTTAGGACTGATCGAGGTGGAGAGTATTTTTCCAATGAATTTAATTCGTTTTTCGCGGAACACGGAATTATTCATGAGAGGACGCATTCCTACTCACCACAGTCAAATGGGGTGGCTGAAAGAAAGAACCGAACGTTGTCTGATTTGGTTAACGCCATGTTAGATACTTAGGGTCTCTAAAAGGCATGGTGGGGGGAGGCGCTAATGACTGCATGTCATGTCCTAACCGAGTTCCCACAAAGAATAAAACCATTAATCCATTTGAGTAATGGGAAAGGAAAAGGTTGAAACTCTCCTACCTACGTACTTGGGGTTGTTTGGCGAAAGTAAATATACCAATTCCGAAGAAGCGCAAGCTTGGACCTAAAATCGTAGATTGTGTTCTTGTGGGCTATGCTTTTAATAGCATTGGTTATAGATTCTTGATAGTAAAATCTAAGGTATCCGACATGCATGTTGGTACAATTATGGAGTCAAACGATGCGTGTTTCTTTGAGAACATATTTCCTATGTAGGATATGCCTAGCTCATCAAATCAGGAGAAACATGTTTCATGTAGTCAGGAATTAGCTAAGATTCCTGAACCCACCATTCCGATAGAACACTTTGAGAATACTGTGGATGATGATAATGAAGTTCCTGTATGGAGCAAGAGACAGAGGACTTCAAAGTCCTTTGGTAATGACTACATTGTGTACCTCGTGGATGACTGATGGTGCAGGTCTTGCACTCGTTGGGAAACCGCAAGAGAAAGGTATGATGAGCACAACAACAGTTTTCCATCAGAAAGAAACCAAGGTTTAATCGACCAGTAGGAGGAAGGAGTAACTTCAGAAGGTTGAAGCAGCTGAGATGGCAAGGCGCACTACCGGTTCAGAAGCAATGTGGCATCTACACAACACAATCAAATCACTTTGCCCCAACGAAGCAGTGAGGTTGTCAATCTCACCGGTTTTGCTGAACACAAAGAGTGTATGGTGTGGAAAACAGTATTAAAACAGTAGCAGCAGTGTGAAAACAGTGGAAGCAGAGGTGGCTGTATTATAAGTATGAGGAAAATGGACCGGGCTCCACAGTTCACTAGTGGTGTCTCTCCGTGAAAGATAAATAACATGTGTGGTGAACAAATTACAGCTGGGCAATTGACAGAAATGAATGCTGCACCGTAGTGCATATGCAAGAAATAAAGATTACTATGTGATTCATGCGGGCATTACAACAAAATACATAGACCGTTATCCAACTGCATCTATGACTAATAATCCACCCTCCGAATATCATCCGAACAAACGTTCGGTATTAAGTTGCAGGCAACAGATAATTGCAGTAAGATAAGTCAGTAATGTAAACAATAACATCATCCTTAGACAAAGCATTGTTGTTTTCTCCCTAATGGCAACATCACATCCTCCATCCGTCACATTTCTGTCACTCGAGCAAAGATGCAAAGGAGTCATGAACCCACTATCGAGCATAAATACTCCCTCTTGTAGTTACTAGCATCTACTTGACAGAGCATCTACTAATAACGGAGAGCATGGAAGATCAAAAATAACATATGCATGAAGATAACATGATAGATTGATAATCAGAAGACATAGCATTCAACCTTAATCAGATCCCAACAAACACAACATGTAGCATTACATAAAGATGATCTTGATCATGTTAGGCATCTCACAAGATCCAAACATGAGGTACAAAGTGGAGAGAACAACCATCTAGCGACTGCTATGGACCCGTAGTCCAGGCATGAAATACTCACGCATCACTTCGGAGGAGGGCATTGTGGTGTAGACCGCTCCAGTGATGAATTTCCCTCCCGGAAGGGTGCCGGGGAGAGCTCCAAACCCTCCCGATCTCAGGATGACGATGATAGTAGCCTCTGGTGTTTTTCGGACAAAGTGGAATATATCTAGGGTTTACGTCTCAGGGGGAATAAATAGGCGAAAGGGTAGAGGCGGTGGAGGCTTTGGGGCCCCACACCACCCCACGACATGGCCAGGGGGCGCGCCGCCCTATGGCGTGGGCCCCCTGATGCCCCTCTCCTGGTCTCTCCGGGACTCCGTGGAACCTTCGGGAATTCTAAGACTTCCTGGCTTCGAATTTTCCAATTCCGGGAATATTTCGAGAACAACTTTTTGAAACTAAAAACAACAGAAAACAGGGAACTGGATCTGTGGCATCTTGTCAATAGGTTAGTCTGGAAAATCGATAAAAATGACATAAAGTGTATAGCAAACATGTGGGAAACAATAATAAAACAACGTGGAACATCAGAAATTAAGGATACGTTTCTGACGTATCAACATCCCCAAGCTTAGTTCCTACTCGTGCTCGATTAGGTAAACGATAAAAACACATAATTTCTGAGGTGATATGCTACCAACATAAACTTGATCATCAAATAATGTAAAAACATATGTAAGCTGAGATCATAGAACTTTAACATAAGAATGATAAATAGAACTTTAATAATAAAGCATAGCAATGACCTTGCATCATGAGAAGTAACACAAATAGAAGATCATGAATAACAATGCAAAGAAAGATATACGTTTGTTTCAAGTATAGAGAAAGCATGGCAAAGTGATATTTCGCAAGTCCTTACGAGTGGGGCAAAACATAAATGCCAGGACACCTTCAAAGTTCATGAGGAAGACTAGACAAATAATTAGAGAACAAGCAATAACACATCATGAATCAATTAATAATGTTTCTGGGACAAATGCACATAAAATACAGAATGGAAAATATGCTCTCTCAGTTGTGCATCAAGTTAGAAGATGGAGACTCAACATAAAAGTAAAAAAAGGCCCTTCGTTGAGGGAAGCATGGAGCACTCATGTGCTAGAGCTTTTATTTAATTAATAGAGGTATTGAAATGTTTTACACTCCTTCCATCCATCTTACACAAACCATGGCTAATCGAATCCTCGGGTGCCTGCCAACAATCACATATCGTGGAGGAGTCTCTATATTTTGGGAGGTGTATGCTAATGTCAACGAATGGTAAACAGAAAAAATACATTATGTCACAAGCCAACTAGATTTCACAAGATTGGCTCCCGTGTGAAGGACGCAAGTGGTGTAGAAGGTCATCCGTCTTTCTCTTTTGTTTACACAATTATGCTTTGACTGATAAATCAGGGGCAAAAATAGTGAAGAGAATTTGTGTGTATTAATTTGGGGCTAGGCATCCCGCTGCCAGCTCTTCTATCAATTGGATAAGAGGATGAATCTACTATTCCAGGGTATGAAATCCAATCAACAAGTGAGAAAAAGATTCTCTATTTACGTCCTCATGAGCAAAAACAGGAACACAAAGCAGGAATAATTTTGAAGGTTTTAAAGTTAACACATGAGCAATTTACTTGGAATGACGGTTAATTACCACATATAGGTAGGTATGGTGGACACAATGGAAAAACTTTAGTTTTGGGAGTTGGATTGCACGAGTAGAATTTCATACTCAGTACAGGTGGAGGCTAGCAAAAGACTGGGAGCGACAAATCAAGAGAGCATAAGAGCCACAATCATGCATAGCGACATAAACATCATTAATCAAAGCATAAGTGGTACCACAAGTTCTAAAACTAAATGATCATAGAGGCTATTAGTGACTAGTTCATAGTCATAAACATGGTGTGAGCATGCGCCAAGTCAACCAAATAAAAAATTCAGAGGAGAATACCACAAATGTATGCTTCAATATGACAAGAACAACTCATGATTCTTTGAATGGAACATTAAACACTCTCAGCTATTTGAGGTTAATCAGGATTTAAAAACAGCCTCCTGCGGACCGCCCGCCCTTCTATAAGACCAAACTCTGATCTCAACCGTTGACGCCATCCAACGATGCTGAGACGGCGCGCGGGCCTGTCACCTGAATTCCTTCTAGAAGGTCAGATCTTACGGCTTGAATTGGTGGTAGGGTATGATCGGATGGCTGACGTTCGGCGCTAGGGTTTTGGGATTACGAGGTTATCGGGGTTTTGGGGTTATTAGGGTATGACAGGACTTCAAATGACCATAACTAATTAAAAAAATTCAAAAAATGGAAACGAAGCGTAGTTTGTCAGCTTATAAGATATAGTTACTAGAAAACTATATAAACATGCTATAGGAACATTGTCAAAATAAACCGAAAAAATCAAAATATATCAAAAAAAATCACCAATGCTTCCTCTTGAAAATTCAAATAAATCAAAAAAAATCATTTTCACAACTTCAACTTTGGCTCAAATTATAATTTGTTCCAAATTCAAATGTTGTTTCAAATATGCATTTTGCCTCATATATGATACCAAAGCACAAACAATATTATTAAGACTTATAAGTTATCACAAGATCTAAAGTTGACAACACAAACACCTAACTACAAATCCAGCAAATTCGAATTCATAGTTCAAATTCAAATTCATAGTTCGAATTCAAATCTTCGACCTGCTCCTTGTGTGAGAAGATGGCTTCACCATCTTGCTCCGGATTTCCCTAGCTGGAGTACTCTTTGGGATCATCTTGTTCCTTCAGATCTTCCCTTGGGGTTGTGGCCGTGGAGGTGGTGACGGAGTAATTCCACTCGGCGAGCAGTCGATGACAAGTTGACGGTCATCTATGTGTTCAGTAATCCTTAAAGGAACAACTCGTACAATTACTCTTTCCTCTTCTTCTCTTATATCTTCAAAACCATCAAGCGCCATGGATTCAAATTCTAAGCCATCTTCTGATGACTGAACTTCATTTTCTTGGGCTCTATCCTCTTCTTCTCGTATAGCTTCCTCTCTACACCTTTTCTTCCCTATGCCTCCATTTATCCTAGTGCTGAGAAATAAAATTATAAGACATATGGAGAAAAGAGAACAAAATGCATAAAAAAAAGGGAATGCACACACATACCAAGGTGCTGCTTCAACGAGGAGTGCATCTTCAGACTCAATTGCTGTTGCATGGTCCCTTCCATCTTCATTCTCCATTGCTGATGCATTCTCCTCTGCTTTTGTTGTTGTCCATCGGTCCTCTTCTCCAAATGATGCATCTACTGGATTGGAACAAAGCCTAGAAATGTGCCCCAGAATTCCACATTTTTTGCATGCCCTCTTTTTTGGTACATGGCCCTCTTCACCTGCTCTGTACCTGTTTTTTCTTGGTCTTCCCGGTGGTCTAGTCAGTAAAGGAGAGTGGAGTTTGAACCTTGGATCTACCATATCCCATTGGTCTTTTCCCACGAGTGCAGGCACATTGTGAGCATAAGCAGCCTTAAATTTAGCAACAGAGAAATACTCTAAGAAATACTAATCAACTTCACCATCTTCACCCCCAATCAGAGTCATCAGAGTAGAGCATGTATGCATGGATTCCCACGAATCTTCCATTGCCTACAACTGCATTCCCTAGTGGCTAGGTTCACTGGATACCTCCATTCCCTATTTTTACTGTCAGTGTACGCTACCTCAGCCTCGTATGTCGACGATCGAATGCATCTCATCTTCAGTATTGTTTCCTTGTGATGCAATGCCTTAATCAGTGATGGGAGTATATAACATGGCCAACATATTGTGTTTCAGCAATTCTTTTGAGAAGAACCATCTTTATCATGATCATCTGCCTCATCTTGTGAAATGCTTGCCAAACCAAATAACCCTTCACCGATTTGAACTTTGCATTGAAGCATTCTGCAAGATTACTGGTCACATAGTCTACTTTGCATATGGTGTTGAATTTGCTTCTTGACCACACATTTCCATGATGTGCATCCATATACTCCTTCACCTCTGGATGTTGCTGAGCATACAACACTCTCAAATGGTGCTCATGCTTCCTTTCGCTGCATGTGTATGATGTTGTCCATAAGTTCTCATCAAAAACTTTTCATTTGAACTTCTTTTTAAAATTTTGCGCTAGGTGTCGCATACATTCCCTATGCTCCACTCCAGGGAATACAATTTCTACTACACTCTCTAGACCTTTGAAAGCATCTGTATGTATAGATAAACCTGGGGGTGTGCCTATAATGTTGCGCAACTGCTGCAGAAACCACACCCAACTTTCCTCGGACTCTGCCTCCACAACACCAAATGCAACTGGGAATAGCCAGTTGTGTCCATCAACTGCAGAAGCTGCTACTACCTGTCCTCTCCGTCTTCCAGTCAAATGGGTAGCATCTACAGCCAAATAAGGCATGCATCCATCAAGAAACCCCTGCCAACAAGCCTTGAAACATACAAAAGCCCTTCTGAAGCACTCCTTCTCAAATGTCTTTCCTTTTATTTTGAATGGAACTGTATGCTTGTCAATTTCTACAACACTACCTGGACTAGCCATCTCCATTTCAGCCTTGAAGGTGTAAAGCAACTAAAAACTTTTATTCCATTGACCATTAATCCAGTAAAGAGCCATTTCTTTAGCTTTGAAAATCCTCATGTAAGGAATTACAATCTTATACTTCTCAAAAAGCTTCCCTTGGAGTGCTGTTGGACCAAGACTAGGTTTTTCTCTTCGCCAATCCAATATTGCATCTGCCACCCATCGAGTTTTCGCTAGTTTGGATTTTTCCTTCCCCCCTCCCTCTCAAGGTGGACATATGTGCTTGTGTGGGTTTTTCTTTATCTGAAACAAAAGAAAGGGTAAAAATTAATGGATAAGAAACATTACTCAATGATGTGAAATAAAATAATCAATCAACTAGGAGTACCTGAATCAGTTTGCTCTTTAGCATACAGGATGCATGCAACCTCCACATACACCTATCATATGGACAATAAACTATGAACCTTCTTGGCTCACTCCTTTTGATCTTATACGAATTTTCAGTAAGAATGCAATATGTAGTTACTGCATTCCGACAGTCTACCATCGATTGGAATATGGTGCCTTCGCTAAGCTCAGGATTCTCCCTAACCCACTTAATTGTTGGCACGTCGTCACCATCGTATTCATCCAAAATTAAGCTGTCATTATTCTCCACATCCTCTTCATCATCAGTGTCATCAAACCTAGCTCGGCTCATGGGCTCCTCTGGATATTCATCATCCGCTGCTTGCTGACTGGCTCTATCTACCAGTTCAGGGTACTTATCTCATCTTCATCATCATTTCGAGGCACTTCCTCGTCAGGTTATGCATCTTCTTCTACAACGACCATAGCAGGTACAGGAGAAGCAGCAGCACTACCGGCAGCAGATTCAGCAGCAGACATGTTGTGGCTCCACGAACCACTCAATTTATTTGGTCTCGACCTACAAGGAGTCCCGGGGTGCTGGCTATTAGCAGAGACAGATGATTGCCGAACACCCTTCCCCTTGACTGGTTCTGTGCGTGGCTGAAGGACGTCGATACAAAGTTTACCGAAACGGCTGCCAGCATTCAGAGTAAAAAACAACCCGAGATGCTCATCTCAAGTTAGTGGGAGAAATATTTGCTCGGTACTGCTGAAGTAACTCAATTCAACAGCATCGGCATCGCTCCACGGATAGGCTGAACGAAGGGTAGTGAGAAAATCTCGGAAGCAAATGTTTGTTTCTATCACAACCGGATAGAAAAAAACGAATGAAGTAAATGCGGTTTAGTACCACGCAGCACACTAGTTTCCATTCTAACCGCCTGCCGGAAAGCCAGCGCAGGATCAATCCAATTTAGTTCAAACATACAGCTGCAGTTAGGCACGGGACATAGGAAATCAATTGGAACGATTCAAGCTAAAAAAATGTCAAATACGGCCTTACTTACAAACTAGAACACCAATTCAAGGGTAAACGATGCTTACCCGGGTCTAATCCATGAAGTATCTGCCGTTGATTCAACCCAATCCTCTCCACGGCTAAGGGCATTCTTGGGGTCCTGGATCAACATGGCTTCAGAGATGGTGAGGTGGGGTTGATGGTGAGGTGGGGAAGATGAGCCGGATAACACGGAGTGGAGGATGGGGCGGCGGTGAACGAGGCACAACGGCGACGGAGGGGATGGGGCGAGGCTGCACGATGCGGCGGTGTCGATCTGTTTCAGCTTCAGACAAGCTCGCTTATGTGTCTCCTTGCGGTCCCACTAGGCACGCAACGGTCAAAGGAGAACCTGGCCCCACTCGTCAGCACAAACTCAGAAGTTGACGGTCAATGCATTGATTGGACGGAAAACGCCAGTTATCAACTTTTGCGAGAGTTTCAGCTAAGAGAATGGGAAAAAGTGAGCAAAAGTTTAGAGTGTGGGAAGAACGAGCAAGACTAAGGAATCGGGGGCACAGGAGTAATAATCCCCTCCCATAATGGTGTATGGGGGAGAAACTTGCAAGTCTTCATCAAGCGGAGCTTGTGCTAGCAAACACGATCAAGAAAGAATATCCAACTTGAGAGAGTCAAGATCTTCATCATCTAGCTCAAGTGGAATGCTCAAGGCAAAGGTATAATCTTGATAGGTTTTCTATTTTACCGGTCTCATGCCTTTCGGAGACCGGGTTATAGGATAGATAGTCGTACTATCAAGAGGGAGTCTCAAGTGAGTAACTTGATCGAATCATTATGGAGAGCTCAAACATTTGCATACCTGACATATCATCTTTCTTGGTTCTTATTTGGCTTTTGTCTCCTTGGGGTCTTAGTGCTTGTCGTGATCTTCATGACAAGTCTTGGTTTCTCGAAAAAGGATTTCGTAAGAAAAAATTGTTGCGTTTCCGATGGTGAAAATATTCCGTTCGTCTTTGAGAATGTTCCCACACCTTCCATGAACGGACAACGATGTCGCCTAGAGGGGGGGTGAATAGGCGATTAATTTTTTTCGGTTAAGGCTTGCTAAATGCGGAAATAAAATAGGTGTTTAAAATAACAAGCACACAACCTAAATAATTTAGGGTCAACTAGGTACATCAACAACTTATGCTAAGCAAGACAAGTAACAAGGTGATAGCAAGATATATAACTTTAACCACGAAGTCTAACACAATATAAATTGCATAAGTAAAAAAGCTCGGGTATAGAAATAACCGAGACACACAGAGACGATAATGTATTCCCGAGTTCCTCCCTTTGAGAGGAGTTCTTATATACAAATTGAAGTACGCTCTCCCCTCTTTGAGAGGATTCACCGAAAAAGGTTTTTCGCCCCGCTTTATAAATAAAGCAACGACCACATTCGAGTTCATACAGTAGGACCCAACAGATAAAAAGGAGAGAAAGTAGACAGTAACTCGCTGGGGCATCGGCACAATTAAGCCCAAACCAACATAGAAGGGGGTGAGAAAAGACTCGGGGATGGTATGGTCCCCACACACACTGGGGGCTCAGCTTGTAGGGGTGGTGGAAATCCGCCACACAGTCGCCACTAAACGATCCTCCATGTCGTCCAGCTGAGCCATGTCCCGCTGTCTACACAACGGATGTGAGTGATGAAAAAAAGTAAAACAATTGAACATCGAGTGAGCAGCACGTCGCAGGAATATTCACTCTATCACCATCTTATTTCTAAACAAAATAAAAAGAGGATTCTCGAGGAAAAAAATCAATCCCGGAAATTTTAAGTGTTGAATGTTACGATGAAAATAGGATGTCATTTTTTGCGTACTATTCAAATAAAATGAAAATGAAGAGTGTAAAGGTTTCTTCCTAGCAAAAGGAGCAACACGCTAATTCTCGTTCTATGAACTTTTTTTTTGCGAGAAAACCTCCAATCTATTCATCATATGTCAAGACAGTACGAAGAAAACCAAAGGTAAAGAAATTACATCCGGATCCGAATACCAGCTAACGACGGCTATAAGCAATGGTGCGAACACCGGAGACACACCTCCACACGCCCTCCAACAACGCTAGACGCATCACCGGAACAACAGATAAACGGAGAGGACCTTATTCTATCTCCAGGGAGTCGCTGCCACATCATCTTCATGAATAGGACATAAACCCTAGCCAAAATCACCAAAACGCCTAAAAACGGAGCTCTCCCGCCAGCTAGAACCGAGATCCACCATGCTTCCGTGGGCCGAAAGCCACGGCAGGCAAGGCAGACTCGCCGGCTGCGCCGACGGTAGGCAGGGAGCGAGATCGCTTTTTTCTCCGGAGGTTACGTGCGGACGCGTTCAGTTTCTCGTTCTAGTTCTATGAACTGCAGAGTTTTTTTTAATGTATTGCACCGATCACCAGCGTTACCACTATCGTTACCACCAGCGTTCAGTTTCTCGTTCTAGTTTTATTTTCGCTAGCTACCTCGTTTTTTTTTTTTTTTTGGTGGTACCTCGTTACCTTGCTCCCGTTACCACTAGAACGGTAACGAGTTAGCTAGCGAAAATAAACTCACGCGGAGAAGGCTCCTGCTAAACAGCGAGACGTTTTTATCGCGTGGCACACGTGACGTGATGAGCTTCCCAAAAAAACAAAGAAACGTTTTCCCCTCGTGCACTGAACGCTGACCTCTGCATGCTATCTGATAACTCGTATCAGAAGAATCTGGTTAAGTACTCCCCGACGGTGAGATAACGTATACTCCGAATTGCGTTTTATTTATTGTCTCCTTGTAACCTTGTAGGAGTGCTGACATATTCTTGAACTTCCAAAAAGGCTTACATTATGATATTCTTGTAGGAGTAGTACACAAAGCCTTCTAGCAATCTGTCAGAGCATGGTGTGGTGCTATATACAGTGGTTCTGAACTGACAAGGGCGCTCCGTCTCTGACAACTAAAACTCCCACAGGCACGCGAAGCCAGCCGCGGCGGCGCTGCTGCAGAAGGCGGCGCACATCGGCTCCGTGACATCGTCCACCTCTCTATGACGCTTGCGAGGGCCTTTGTGCCGGCCAACTTCGCGCGCCGGCAGCACCACGACCTAAACTACACCTTCAGAGCCCACAACAACCATGGCTGTCCATCCGAATACGACTCCGCTTCCGATTCCGGTTCCAGTCACGTTGATCCTTTGTCCTCAATAAACTCTTCTTTCACAGAGAGATCGATCCAACAGATCAGCAAGGACCCTGACCCAACCAACAAGCCATCACCGCAGAGAGCAGAGCAGGGCAGGCGTGACAACTGACAACTAACCATGGAGCCGGCAGACCAGACGCATCGGCTACCCGAGGACTTGCTCGGCGCCGTCCTCCGCCGCCTTCCGCCGCACGGCCTCGCGGCGGCTCGCTGCGTCTGCAAGGCCTGGCACGCCGTCGTCGACGCTCTCCGTCTGCTGGATCTCTTCCCGCCCTCGCTGGCCGGTCTATTCATCAACTACCAAGATCACTATATCTCCGAATTCTTCTTCCGACCACCGAGAGACGGCGCCGCGGTAAGCGGCAAGCTCCACTATGCGCCCACCGCGGAACACGAAGATACTATGGTCCGGGGTCACTGCAATGGCCTCCTCCTGTTTCGGACCTGCGTGGTCAACCCCGCCATACGGCGATGGGCACCCTTGCCGCCGCTGCCACCTGAGGCGGCCACTCATCCACGCTATATACTGTTTGACCCTGCCATCTCGCCACACTACGGGGTGCTGATAATCCCGCCTCTCCCGCGGGGAGACACTGCGTTTGAACCGCAACTCGAATGGCCTCCGTCGTCATTCATGGCGCACATCTTCTCTTCGACAACAGGGATTTGGGATGAGAGATCGTTCGCTCGTCGCGGGGATGCCATCGGGACCGTCGCCCATCTGCAGCAGCTAGTGAACCGGTTCTTAATGCGGGACAACTCTGCCTACTGGCGTGGACAACTTTATGTGATCAGCCAATTTGTTATGAGGTGCGAACGAACTAATAGTAGTACCATTTCCTTACTATGATTATATCTTTTTTCTGTTTAACCCTCTCATCCATGTGGTTTATTGACATCGATTTTTATCGTCAATGTTTCTGTTTTCGCTAGAATATCGTTATCAAGCTGCACGTACCAAGCAGTTGAGCCGCCCGTAAATATTGGCGCGTTCGATCAAGAGTATTGTCTTGGAAGATCAGAGAATGGGGTTTACTTTGCATCAATCGATCATCAATGTCGGCTTCGAGTCTGGGTCCTTAATGAACCGCATGGGGAGATGGAGTGGGTGCTGAAGCATGATAACAATCTTGACTATATGATGTCATCTCGCATATATGATCCAAAAGCTCAAGGACCCTGGAATTTTGAAGATATCAACTACAGTTTTTATAATTCTGCTGCTCCAACCAATACCAAAGTAACCGAAGAAGAAGAAGATAAATTTGAATGGGACTCAGATAACGAGAATACTCTCAACACCAGACACGGATTTGAAAAGCGCCGCAACTACTACAGAATACTTTACATCCTTGGATTTCATCCTTACAAAGAAATTATCTTTCTGAATCAATATGTATTTAGAGGATTTGCATATCATCTCAACACTTCGAAGATGGAAGACTTGGGCAGCATCCGCCCAACGGATTACCCTTGGATGGGTACTTCTATAAGAGAATCTTTTCCTTACACGCCCTATTGGATTGGGAATTTACCTGGCAACATTTAATTTACAGTTTGTAAGGAGTACCATTGGAAAGTAATACAAATTATATCCCTTTTGTTATGAGAGAGGTTTAATCATTTTCTATTTAGAATAATACTTCCTTCGCCTTAATTCATACACAACACTCTAGTAAGTAAAGGAGATTTCAAAGGATGACCGAATATTTCATTCCTAAAGCAAAGAGCTATTGGATTAAGATTGTGGGTCCAGATTGAGATTGGTCTATAGTTTTGTTTTTAGGGAAGGAGGTGGTTCCTAGGAGAAGGCTTCCGCCGCCGTCCACCGCCAGAGTAACCACTTCCAGGTCACCGTTCCTCCTAGGCCAACACTGTTGGTCCCACGCCATCGTTCTAGGAACCCGGTATTTAGCACTTCTCGTGGGAAGAGTTACTTGTGCATCTCTGCGGATGCGAAGCAGCTAAAGCACCTCTACACTTTAGTGAGATTTTTTCAATCAATATAAACCATGTAATTGGTGGCTATAGGTAGCAAATCTAGCCGATTTTCTCGAGTTATACCCGTGTAAAAAATGGCTGTAGATACTTGTTGCTAATAGGAAGGATGTGCAATTTGATCCTCCTTTTATGATTCAGGTAGAGGAAAATTATAGGTGTCCATTCCTAAACCAAAGAGCCGTTGGTTTAATATTGTGGGTCCAGATTAAGGTTGCTCTATAGTTTTTTTTAGGGCAGGGGGATGGTTCCTAGGAGATGGTTGTCGTCGCTGTCCACCGCCAGGGTAGCCACTTCTAGGTCACCATTCCTATTGGGCCAACACCGTTGGTCGCACGTTGTCATTCTAGGAACATGGTATTCGGCGCTTCTCGTGGGAAGAGTTACTTGTGTATCTCTACAGATGCGAATAGCAGCTAGAGCGCCTCTGGACTCTAGTGAGAATTTTTCAATCAAGATAATAAACCCTGAAATTGGTGGCTATAGCCCATAGGTAGCAAATCTTGGAGATTTTCTCGAGCTATATCCATGTAAGCAATGAGAATAGATGTAGACTTGTTACTAATGGGAAGGATGAGCAAGTTGATCCACTTCTTAGTATGATTTAGGTAGAGGAATTTTTTCCCTTTATAGTACATCATTGATCAATATGATTTAGGAATAAAGTTCCAAATTCATGAAGCAATTAGGATGTGATGCATCTTTCTGGTACTTGCATGGTTGTGATATTTTGTTTTGAAGACATTCCCTTAAACACCATGCTCAAATGACATTTTTCCACATCATGCGACCTTTTTGAATTAAAATGATGGTCTGAAGCTAACCCTGCAACACCCGCAAGTTGTAAATTCACATGTTCCTCGGATATATTTCATCATTCTTGTATACAACGTTAATACATTGGGCAGAAAATTAGAGAAAGCTAAGTTCTAGATTGCCAAGTTTCCGCAAGATTGACTTATTCGTGCAAGAATAAACAACTTAAGGTAGATATTTTTCTCAAATTGTTGCCCATTTTTTAACATTGTGAGAATGTACAACTGCCATCTTCCTTCTATATATGTCAAATTATTTTACCAAACCTATAAATATTAGGAGCTAGAAACCAGCACTTGTTGGTTAACTCCAAGTGATGGTGCCACACAGAGCGCCGCTCTATCACCAGGGCGGCACGGGCGGTGATACAAGCATCTCAATCTCACTGGTTGACGAATGAAGGACGCGGTGGTAAACACAAAGGGAGATAAATAGAAGGGCGTGCAAGATAACAAATTCAACAATAACTTTTGAGGGGAGCCTTTGAATCTCGAAATCAAGCCAACCCAGCTCTTGTTGTAACCATATTTCTTACAGCCGTCCCACCGTCCCAATAGAAACACAATTATGATGATTCTGAGGTGTGACCGTGTGGGCAAGGAGGGAGAGGGAGGAAAAACAATACTGAAATGAAGACCGAAAATGGTAACCCACCATAGAGAAAAAAAATACACAGAGAAATAAAATGTCTCGTCTTCTAGACGTTGTAACTTTTATCTATATGCACTAGAACTTCTAGCAATGCACATTTCTTGCTAGTAATAACAAAAATAGCATAAAGTATAAGTTCTCTTTGCCAAATACATATATAAAATACACAAAAAAGCCATTTGCGCTAGGAAGGGATCGAACCTTCGACTTTTTGTTTAGGAAACAAATGCTCTATCCACTGAGCTACAAGCGCTATACATTATAGTATTCCTGCTAGCGCAATTGGGCTGGGCCAGAATACCACAAACAGACATTTGCAGTTTTGGCCTTTTCCTGTAGGTGGCTATCAAAGTTTGGCCGTTTCCCAGGGCTTGGTAGTGGGCTCGGATGGCGTTTTCTCTCCAGACAAAAGAGAACCTATAAGCCTATCAAATTTACACAGAAGGGGAAAAGAAAAACATTTGCAAGACGTGGAATGGAACGAACATATTTTGCTATGATCAAAATGAAACAATCAATTACAGCAGAGCAGGAAGGAGAAAAAGAATCAGCTCGACATTTTTTCTTTAATCATGAGAAGGAATAAAAAGAAAAGAAAGATGGTGGAGAGAAACCACGGTCACTCCACCATCCTCCAGACAGTGCTAGTGCACCAGGCAGGGCACACCAGCCTCCATACATAGGATCCGATCACCTCACACTCCAACCCCAAAAAATGGTGCCTTGGCGACAGTATGCTATGCTGCTTGTGAAATCATTGGCCACAGGCGAATTCGCCCTCTGCCTTTTCAGCTCAAAGAATTTAATCACACGCTCGCAGCAGAGCTTCAACAGAGCCACCTCTGTTAACCCAAAGGATCACAAACAAGAAACATCGGAAGATCCTTAATCCTCGGTGTCACGAGAGCCCGATGGCTCAGGGAAGATCTCCTTAGATTGCCTCCTGCGGGACGAAGAATGTTCACCGTTGCTCCCTCCAGATGATTTGATCGTCTCTGAGCGTTTAAACATGTGGTCATCCCTTGAAGGACCTATCTCAGACGAGCTATGCCGCCAGCTGCCAAAGAATGCGGCATTCCACGAGCCCCTTGAAGACGTCGCTCTCAGCCTGGCCGAGCTAGAGCCGTTGTCTTCTCTTACCACTTTCAGGGGATTCTCTAGTGCTTTTAGGATGTATTTCATTGGCGGGCGTTTTGAAGACCTAGGATTCAAGCAAGACTTCGCGACAATTGCCATAGCCCAGACTTCCTCCAAATGGTCCTCGTCGATAATGAGGGATGGATCAATGATTTTGCTCATGAGCTCTTTCTCATAAATGTTGATGTACCTCAGAGTGTTATCAAGCCAATCACTTGTTGTACCGTCCCTTGATGCACTGATACCAAGTCTCCCTGTCACCAGCTCCAGCAAAACTTTTCCAAAGCAGTAGACATCATATGAACATGTTGCAGATGGAGAACCTGTTTCCATTAGACAATGGTGTCATGTTAAAATTATAACAGGCAATAGGGCTGAAAATGCTTGAAATCAATGCAATTGATTGTGGATGCACTCACCAGAAGAACCTTGATCCGCCGTCCTGCATCCCAAATAACAGTACAACATTAAAAAACTAGTCGGGATTTGATTTAATATAAAAATGTAATTACTTAACAAGAGCAGAAATATCTTTACTGTTGAAAATATAATAGGATTCCACAAGCACCAAAAGGAAAGCAAGGCCAAATTGTTTGCATCCACTAATTCAGATCATTTTGATTTCAGATAGTTTGACTGATTACACCCTCAATTTGTTACAAGATTATAACAAGCATTTTCACAAAAAATTTCATCTAGTATTGCTATTGGCTGCAATAATTAGTTTACTGAATGCTTAAGTTGAACATGTGCTTTCAGAACGTACTCGGTTCTAAATAATTTGACCCATGTTTGAGTTGCCAGGTACCTGATTTATTAGCCCCCTACAGATAATAAATATCTGCATTCTACAATCAAATACAAAGGGAAGATGCAGTAATACATGGTACGGAAACTTTTTAGTCTAGGCACATGAAAGACTGAGCACTGGCTAACAAATGAGATAGACATGATCAACTGAAGTCAAGTCTTGAGTGACACATGAAGCTGGCAAGGATTTTTAAGAAAAGCATAAGTTTGTGCTCATTCTAGCTGGACTGGATAAGATACATGAGCTAAGCATGCAGAGATCAAAACAGAAACTTACGATGAGAATCTTAATAGCTTTGTGATGACATTTTGATGACTTTCCCCTTCTTGAGGACACACCTCACTCAAACTTCCAAGGCGCACTTCAAATTTATCATCAAGGAGGATACTGCTGGCTTGCACATCCCTGTGGCGGAGAATCCATCATGTTAGCCCAACAACCAGCAATTGTCTCGTGATCTTATTCCATATGCCATGTTGATACCAAAACATAATGTTCCTAGTAAAATGAGAACACCACGGAATTGCGTACCCTTTTTTATGATGATATTGATGGGATAATTTTTCAACAGATTAACCGAAGAAACTTTTCAATAGCAATCGATGCCACAATTTATGATCTCACAAATAAGAAAGCGACTGAAGAAAAAATTGGTTGCCAACCAACTGACGTGGCAAATGGGTCTTGTGGAGATTGAAGTGGCTCAGGAGATCACACAAATTATTTTAGAACTAATAATCAGAAGATGATAATAGATAAGCATGAATGTTTTTTCATGGAGGGAACTCTGCAAGGGAGGGCCCTACAGCTGGCCTGAACCTAAAGACATGAATCTACCAAAAGTTCAAAATAAAATATGATAAATAATGAGATGGCGCTACACATCAGGAAAAAATTATCTCCGGCAAATTAGATAGATAATTAAACAAATAATAACATTGTTCGCATTGAATATTTTATATTCAAGTCAGGTATGGAATGTATTATATATAGAACGAAAACTGATTCAGTAATACACACTCTATTAAGTACGTGGCAACTGGCCAGTGGATTCCTAGCTGTCACCAATTCAGTTGGGACATATGGTGGTGCCCATTGCTTAACCACCACAGTACCAACAGAAAGAAAATGAATTGTCATAACACCCACAATGAAATGCAGAAGGTGGAGAATGTTGGGCCAGCACTCAATGCCACTCTATGATCATTACAATGAAAAAAAGAGCTAAATCCTACCTATAAAATAAAATAAAATATTTGCTAAAATCTGTAGATTGGCCATTTTGCACCGCACTCGAAGAAACATCGAACTGAAAGAATTTTAGTAACAATGAACTATACAGAAGTTTATACCTGTGAACCATGGGTGGAGCACACTCATGATGAAGGTAGCACAGTGCCTCAGCTACCCCTGTTGCAATCTTCAACCTCTTTATCCAATCCAACGATTGCATTCCCTCCTCTTCCTCCCCCGGCTTTCTGTGCAGCGAACTTGACAAGTCACCATTCCGAACAAACCTATACACAAGAACCTTCTCGTCCTCTTTATCAAGGCAGTGGCCCATGAATGGCACCAGCCTTTCATGCAAACCTTTCGCAAATAAATCCAACTCCGTCATATATCCATCTTTCCTAGTCACACGAGAAGTGATCCTCTTCACGACAACGGTAGTCCCATCTTGGAGCAAACCATAGTATAGATCGCCTGAGTGACCGTGCTTGATAAGCCTCTCCTCCGCAAACCCTGAGGTGGCACCGGCGAGCTGGTCATAAACAAATGAATCTCCGACCTTCGCCATGTTTGTGGATGATGAAGCAGCAGGCTGTGCGCCACCAGTAGCTGCTGCAGCCCTGGCACTCCCTTGCGCCACTGGCGGTGCACTTGAAGTCCCACTTTCCCTCCGATCGCTCCTTCTCCTCCCAGAACACACGACGCAAAAGACAACGGTTGCAACGACGGCTACAAGCAGGAGCCCGCCGCCGATCGCCCCAATCAATATGTACTTCAAATTCTTGTGACTCTTCCCCTTGGTTCCAGCTGGTGGCCCAGGCTGTGGTGCCGGTGCGGCAACCGGACGATCATATGTCAAGCCACGCGCAGCGTAAAACTGTTGGCAGTCCTGCTGGCTACGCTGCCCGGCAATGTCAAGGAAGCAGTTCATGGCAGACGACACATTTCCAGCAGCAGCACTGGACACACCTAGCTTGCCATCGAAGTAATTCCCAGAGATATTGGCCATGGCCGCACGGCTGAACAGCTGACTGAAGGGGTCCGGCACCGTGCCATAGAAGAGGTTCCCAGACAGATCTACGACCTGCACGCTGGCCGATGGCACAAGCCCTGCCCCCGGCAATGCGCCGGTGAGGTTGGTTCGAGACACGTCGAGAATGCGCAGCTCCGGGAGCGACCACACCGCGTCAGGCAGCGAGCCGGAGAGCGCATTGCCGGAGAGGTTGAGAATCGTTAGCCGCGCGAGCCCGGCCAGCGCGGCGGGCGGTAGCTGGCCCGAGAGTAGATTGTTGGCGAGGTTGAGGGTGGTGAGGTTGGTGAGGCCGGCGACGGCCGAGGCGGCGATCTCCCCGGTGATGGCGCAGGCGGAGAGGTCGAGGACCTGGAAGGTGGGCGCGAGCCCGGCGCCGAGCCAGGGCGGGATGGAGCCCGGGAGCGCGAACCCTGCGGCGGTGAAGGACTCGAGGCGCGAGAGGTTGCGCAGCCCGTCGACGTCGAAGCGCGGGGCGAGGCGGCCGAGCCTGGTGCGCCTGAGCCCGGCGAGGCTGAGCGAGACGACGCGGCCGGCTCGGCAGCCGACGCCCGCCCACGCGGAGCACGGGTCCGCCTTCCGCGGCCAGTCCCGCGCCCGCAGCCCGAGCGAGCCCCGCAGCGCGTAGAGCCCCGCGAGATCCGCCCGCGACGTCAGGTTGCGCTGCCCGAGCACCGCGCCGGGCGCCGCCGCCGCCAGCAGCAGCAGCGGCAGCACGAGCGCCGCCCAGAGCCCGCGCGCGCGCATCGTCATCTCCTCCCGCCGCGGCCGCCGCTGCCCATGCCGCCTGCGCTCGGGTTCCGCGAGAGACCAAGGCCGGCCTGGCTGCTACTGCTGCTAGCGCGAGTAGGCTACAGCTAGCGCTCCGCCCGTGCGCGTTGAAACTGTGGGGTGGAAATTGGGGAGGAGGAGGGCAGGATGGAATTGGGAGGGAAATAAAACCGCAATAAAGGAGGAGAGGGGGGGCGCAGAGCTACACAGGTACAGGAACCACTACTACTACTACCCTCCGGGGCTCCTCCGCCATCAATGCCCCCGAATTACACACCCCCAACTGCCTCCCAGTTATTGCTCCTCCCCGCCGATTCGAACCGAAAACCCGCACGCTCCCTCCGCCCGACGCTAATGGGTACAGCGCGAGAGACGGCGACGGCGGCCGGAGACGGGGAAGAGGGAGAGAGGGGGGGTGGGGGAGATGGGAGAGGAAGGCGCAGGTAATATCGTGGGGAGGGGTTTTGGTTGTTTAAGGAAGGTGTTTAAATGGTTTTGAATTTTTCCGTCGGGGGCTTAAATGGAAGGCGTTCCCTCCGCTGCGCTGTGCCTGCCTGGCCGCCTGCCACGTCTGGGCTCCGATCGGCGATGGATGGGATGGAATCGATCGCCGGGGGCGCCAGTGGCGTGGTGCGTGGTGTGGTTGGTCGTGAGGGCCAAGTGGGCGTGCAGTGCCGGGTTCCGCCCGACTCGGCTCGGGATAGTTTGGTTTGGTGAGGTTCTGGTGTGTTGCGTTGCGACGGGACCGGGTGGGTCAACGAGGCCGAGGGTGGTTTCAGTCAAGCAAGCAAGCTGCTGTGGCTGTGCCTGTGTTGCATGCGGCCGGCGGGTCTACGGGTGGACGCCTGCCGATGGGCGGCGGGTGGAGGACTCTGATGTTTTGTTTCTCCTGTTTGCGTGTGCGTTGTGCCCATCACGGCGGCGGGAGGCGTGACACTTGAGGGGTGGTGCCCCAGGGGGCTACGTGTACTTTGTAAACATGGCATGCATGGTGGGCGGTATTGGTTGGTGCGGCGTAATGTGGCAGGTTGCTGGTTGCAGGGTGGCGTCCTACGCGTGCCTCCTTGTCCCTCCTATATTCGGACATGAGCATTCATGTTCGGTTTTTGTTTAAAACCAAGAGTAATATTTATTGGGTACACCAAAGCATTAGTTCTAGTACTGAATTTTGTTTGAGGGGATTAATATTTTTGTCATGTGCACCTATTTTTCTCTCGCATTGACACGTGAATGATAAGGTGGACAGAAAGTCTTAAATCGCACAAAAACAATAGTATCACGTACTGTACTACAAGAAAGACAAACATACCAATATACTACTATTATAAGTGAAGATGTCGGGCAATGCTAATTCACGGGTGATCTGTGGTAAGGTCAAATTTTAGACATGTAATTTCCATTTATAGTAAGTCACGATTTGGATGATTTCCTATTTCCGTAATCCCATCGGGTGAGAGAAGCGGCATGCCTTTAGTAAATAAACAAATAGAAGGAATACAAATGGGAAAGAAAGGAAACAATCACGGAAAAAGAGGAAGGAAATGATTCATTGGGTGGGTGACGGTAGAAAAGGAATTGAAAAGGAAGGAGCTGCACTGAGCTGGATTTCCACCGTACCAACGGGTGACCGTGGAGGAGCTATCCTGGAAGATGTCGCCTAATCTATTTATTAAACGGCTCATCCATACATCCGACGCATTCCCATCCAAAATTCGCCCAACAGGCCCATAGCCCTTCGATGGCATCAGATCATCAACGTGGCTCGACAGATGGCAGCATCAGGTGAGGAACAGACACGTCGTGTCGAATGCGAAGCAATTTCTTCTACTCCAAACAAAGATGAGGCTTACAGGAACATCTTTCATGAAAGTAAAAAATGACAAATAAAACCCGGGGGAATTCCTCTCCGTGTGCGATTCGCACAAGCCATTGCCAAGTCGTGCCAATGGCTCGAGCTGGTCGACATGCCACATATTCCGCATCACAATGACCACGAAGTCACTATAGGCATGTCAAAAAAAAGAACCATACATTGCCACAAGACGTCGGTGACGATGAACCGAACCACGACAATCGACCTTGCGAACAATTGAAAAGGAGATCCAACATGTCCCATAAGTTGAAACCGAAAATGATGACATCGCCCAAAGCATCGTGGTCGACGACACACCCCCACAACCATGTGGATCTGATCTGGAAACTAGCTCGTAGTACGACGACAACGGTGAGAACAAGGCGAGAGATACTTTCTCCACTTCACTGCCGCCTCCACAACTCGGAAGAACGAGTGTCACAAGAATGCAACACGGACTAACAAACCTCGCCAAGAATTCAGGGTAGCACGAAGATCCATGGTCTCTTTCCAATGCCGAAACCCCCTGGCGTACGACATAATCAGCAGGCAAGGATGAGGGTTGTATGATGGTTAGGGTTTTTCTAATAGTATATATACTAAACTCTAGTTCGCGTAAGGCTAGCCATAGTGGAGAGTATCATATATTGGTATCATGCATATGATACTAGTGTATGATACCACCCATCTAATGCATAGTATCATATAGTAGTATCGTATACACATCTCATTTATTGTTTTGTAATATCCCAATATAAATATGTGTAGTACAAGATTTACTTGTTATTAAAATATCTTGTTTTATGTGCTATGATACCACTATCATCTCTTTCTTCATTAATTATTGTGCGACATCAGATTTTTGCCAATATGGCATGCATGATACTACCTATGATACTCACACTATGGGTAGTCTAACTGATCAGAAAAACAACGCTTTGAAATCTCAAAAGCGTTATGTTGGCATCGCATGTTAGGGCATTCGGAAGTCTTTATTACAAGAATTCATATCCGGTACAAAAATACCATGACGTCCCGTAAGCCATAAAATCCATACAAAAAATCCGATATAGTTAAAAAAAAAATCTGACGGAGGGAGTATTATTTATCGCTTTGGCTTGTCGAGCTTAAATGAAATCATTCTTGATGGAAAACGTTGCCCTGCGCCTTCCATTAACTCCGGCGCAAGGGATCCTAAGAAAACTGAAAAGGCCAGATCTGCGTACGTGTATCCACCCCAGCGACGGGTGGAGCTGAGATACGTCACGCACGGCGGCAACACCACCCCGCGCCCTGGGAGCCTGGGCGACCGTCCCGTCGCGGTGTCACCCGGCAACCATCCGGCTAGCTGTGCTCCGAGAAAGCCACATCGTTCGTCCCCGACTCCCTGATGCGCACGCATGATCGATACGGCAGAAACCGAGCAAATAAAAATCCTTATTCTGACTCCTGCGCAGCCCCTTGTCCTGTCTGTGACATTTTCAGGTCGTTTTGTGCTATCCAATGCCTTTTTTTCTTGGATGTGCTCTGCCTAAGAATCGATCAACGTTATTTATATGCTCGAATTCTTGGACCATTCTGGTGCGGTGGCTATATCCTGGTCGAAACGACAACCATCAGGATTTCATGGATACACGCATGACGGCGAGGCTAGTGTATTTGCAGAAAATAGTACTAAAATAGTACTCCCTCCCTCTGTTCCTAAATATAGATGTTGTAGCTATTGCTTATGTTATCTAGATACGTAGTAATATGAGTGAACATGTACACTAAAAGTTGTCTAGATACATGTACACATGTGTGAATATGGAAAAAGGCTAAAACATGTTACATTTAGAAACAGAGGGAGTACCTAACAAGTAGTGTGACTGAAATCGGACCCAAATGACCTGGCAATCTTTTGCTTCCAAGATAAGAGCATCTCCAGCCGTCCCCCGGACGCCCCTCAGGCCACCTTTTTTTTTCGCCGATGAAGCGCTTTTCTCCCGGTCGCCTAGGACGTCAAATTTCGATAAATTGGGGCATCTGACGTTTTCAGGTTTAAACCAACGCAAAGGGGGGGGGGGGGTATTGGGGCTCCGGCGGAAGGAAAAAGGAGCGTGGGCCAGCTCTGTCGGTGAGAGAAGGCATTCACCCTCCCGTCCGCGCAGAGCTACTTTTCCCTACGCAGTCATACCGCCGCTGGCGCCACCTCTCTGTGTTCAGCCGCAAAACCGCCGCTAGAAAGTTCACCTTCGCCTCTCCAACCTCACTCCCTGCTAGCCGAGTTTCCGAGTTGTTCGGCGTTTATCCTGCTCGGCAATGGACTCCGACGACAAGAAGATGTTCGCAGATCTATGGAAAAGGAAGTCGAAGCAGCCGCCGATGATGAAGAACACATGATGATCCTCGCCTCTCTCCGCTTGTTCGCCCGGAGTGCAAAACTGTGGTGCTGCGCCAGGCCGCCACAAGAGCTAGGCAAGGCAACGGATGGAGGGCTACTACATACTCTACGTCGACTACTTCGACGACGATCTGTTGCACGACGAGACGGTATTTCGGCGCCGATTCAGGATGAACAGCAAGCTCTTACTTGGTATCGTGCATGCCATCTAGTAGTTCAACAACCTTCGTTTGCAAGAATGATTCACCGACGCGGTAGGATTTTCCTCACTCCAAAAGTGCACGGTTTCTATAAGGGTGTTTGCATATGGAGCTCTCGGTGATACACACGATGATAATATACAAATGGCCGAGTCCACCTCCGCTGAGTGTTTATACAAGTTCTGCAGGGTAGTGGTGACAGTGTTTGGACCAAAGTATTTCCGATCACCCAATTCTGAAGATACTGTTCGGATCCTCACTCAAAACGAATCAGGAGGATTTACCGTGATGTTTAGAAGTATCGACTGCATGCATTTGGCATGGAAGAACTGATATTTACTTGGCAGGGATGGCAAAGACGCGAAAGGAGGTTGTTGTGTGGTACTTGAGGAAGCGTCTACACATGACCTATGAACTGTGGATTTGACACTCCTTTTTTGGCAATGCTACAAACTCACAATGGCATCAATGTCTTACAGTTTTCGAATGTGTTCGCCAAGCTTGTTGAAGTTCATGCTTCTCCGGGGAATTTCGAGGTTAATGGGCGTCACTAAAATAAGAGATACTACCTAGCAGATTCTATTTATCCAAGATGGTCAACATTTACGAAGACTATCTCAAACATCATGCCAGTAGCGTGGCTGAAGATGCTCTAACGCAATGCAATGAGTTTACCCCTAATAAATTGTTCTCAGTCGCTACCGTGTCCCAACCAAAACTGCGTTCAGTTACAACTTAAAATGTGTGTCTTTCTGTTGCGGAAAAGGGAGAGAAAAAAACTGATGTACGTTTCTCTTCTTAGATGAGTGCAACTTTCTCTCCTTCTCGAAAAAAATGAAGAATCCACGTGAGCAGAAAGATAGATCGATGGACCTTTGTTTCTCAGAAAGAGATCGACTAGGGCTACAATCTTTTCATTTGCCTTTTGAAAACCCCATACGTAAGAGCTAGTGTATTTCAGAATGGAAAGCGGCTAAAGTTTTGTGTTCAAAACACTCTTGCTCCCATCGCCTCCCCGAGGGTGACCGGGGCGCTCCTCCCCGCCTCCGCCCGGTCCTCCCTACCCTCTCCCCTTCTCCCTCTCTGTCGGGCTTTGCATGCACGGTGTCGGCTCGGCGACTCTCCTCACCTCGCGCGCTAGGAGGGCACGTCGGGGTGGTTCCCGCTCTGCCGACGGTGTGGCTCAGACCAATAACGCTTCATCGCGGCTCTAGATGGCGAAGGGGTGACGGCGCTACCACTTGGTGGCGTCAGCGACATGGTGCGGAGGCTGGCCGAAAGAGCCCCGCATGCCCAGATCTGAGCCCTTTGGGTTCGATATGGGTCAGGATGAGCTTGTGTGGGTCTCGACGTGTCGCCTTCGGTCTGACAGAAGAGAAGCTCGGGACAGGGCGGCGACTACGGCATTGTGTCTGCTGCAACGCGATGGCGGGAGCTTCATGGGTCCAATCTAGGCCCGGCCAGGCAGTGTGACCTGGTTTGCCCTTGCAGTTGCGTCCGGTATGCTACTGCCGGTGGTGGAGATTGTGCCCTCCCACGTGGCAACAATACAGCCTCCCCTAGTCCACGATTGCTTCTTCTCGGTCCGGTCGGCACCGCCACATTTTCCACGGTGAGACGACGAGAATGGTTTCAAGACCGGTGGTCCATGTTGGTTGGCGATGAGTTGGGTGGAGCCGACGGATTTTCCGGGGAGGAGGGGATGTTTTTTGGGGGTCGGGAGAAATCCCTGCCGGCTCGTGTCAGCACCTGCGCTCTGATATCTTGAACGGCGTCGGAGCAACCCTTTCCCGGTCCCCTACGTGTACTAGGAGAAATCTTAGGATATGTGTGGGCAGCAGCAGCGTCGTCGTCGCTTTCCTTTTTCAGGATGTTGCTTGGTAGCAGTAATTTTGAAACTTTGGAGAGTGGTAAGAATTCTCTGGTGGGCGCATCGGTTGCGGGCCATCTTTGTTTTCGTGGATCCAGTGTTGATGGGTTTAGTTTCTTTTTAGTTCTTTTTTTTTCTCTTTTGGGATTGACTCTGATGTGTTGGCCCCAGCAGTGGATTCGCAGTTGTATGTGATGGTTGCTATATTAATATAGCTGGGCGAACTCCTATCTGAAGAGTGTATTTCAGGAAGCGTACAACACTAACAAGTTTTTTTTTGGTTGAGGGAAACACAGGTAACAAGTATGACCGCAGGAAATATGAATTTAGTAACAAACCGTGTGACTGAAATCGGACCAAATAACCTGGCAATCGGACTGAAACCGGACCAAATGAGATGGGCAAAGCAACGAGTTTTCCCTAATAAATGGTGCTCAGTCGTTACTACTGTACCTCCGAACCAAAACTGGGCTCAGTTACATCTTAAAATGTACGCCTTTTTATTTGAGGTTAAAATGTGTGTCTTTCTGTTGCGGAAAGGGAGAGAAAAAGCCGATGTACGTTTCACTTCTTAGATGAATGCAACTTTCTCTCCCTCCCGGAAAAAAAAAGATGAAGAATCCAACCTTTTCTCTAGTAAGCAGAAAGATAGATCGATGCACCTTTGTTTCTCAAAAAGAGATCGACTAAAGCTACTGCCCTTTCTTTGCCTTTTGAAACCCCCATACGTAAGCCTCGAAAAAAAAACCACACGATACGTAAGAGCTACTGTACTACTGTTTTGCTCAACTGGTAACGATATTCGATTCCCCCGTCGCGCAACTGGTAACGATCTCCATCGAGGACCCGTGGTACGCCACTAGCTCGATCCTCTCGTGTCAGTTAAAAGCTTTCCCCGTGTGTACATGTGCAGATGTGCTCAAGGTGGATGCCGCAAATATTCTACGCCCGAAACAGCCTCCACCCGAATGATTGGAATCGATACTGGTGTACCGTGTATATAATATCCCAGTTGTAAAGTGCGCTCCGTTTTAATTAATAGGCCCGAATTTTAGGTGCTTCGTCCAGTAGCGTGAGGTGAGCTCCACTACACTGCTCTGCAGTATCTCTCTACCTGTACTCTACCAACTACGAGTCCACTGGTACAGTGGTAATGTGGTATAGTGTCCGGTGTAACCCAACTGACCATCCTGATATGCGTGATGATTGCCATGCAGTTAACCTAACTTAGCTGCTGCTGCTTCCGCTGCTGCAACAAGTACTAAATTTAGTTAAGATAACTAATTAATTATTAGCAGTACTGGTACATAATGCGAGCTTATTCAGATAAGAGAAAGTATGCATAAGTTTTCCGAGTCAAACTGAGATCATCTCCAGCAGTTTTTTTGGCCGGGCCCCTTTTTCGCTTGGTCACGAATCCACATGATGTCAAATAGCGTCGGGTTAAACCAAAATATTCATCTGGCACACGGAGACGCTTAAGGGCTCAGGCGGAAGAAAAAGTGACATATGGGCTAGCGTAGGCATGTGAGAAATGATTTTTCATGCCCAGATCCTCCCTCTCCTTCCCCCCCTCCCACGCGTCGCATCCGTCACTTCCCGTTCGCCTCCATGCCGATGTCGGCGACACCCCTCCGACCACCGCCGCTAGATATTCATTCCGCTGTTGCAAAAGAGTAGCCGTAGCCATGCCAACCTCCTTCTCTCTTCTGACCGAGCTTTTACCGCGAGGACACAAGCAGCCAACGGCCCGCCACGCCCGTGAGATGTTCGGCGTTTTACCTGTTTGCCAATGGACTCCGACGACGAGTAGATGTTCGCCGCTCTGATCGACGAGGAAGATGAATCTGACATCGACGATGACGAGCACCTCATGATATCCCCGTTCTTGTCGGCATGTTCACCCAGAATGCCCAACCTCGGCGAGGTGACTCAGCTTATGGTCGCCGGAAGAGCGAGCCGAGGCAGCGGATGTAGCGTCGTTGCATTCTCTACTCCGATTACTTCACGGATGCTCCATTACACAGCGAGACAGTGTTACGGCGCCGTTTCCGGATGAGCCGGAATCTCTTCCTCACCATTGTGTATGTCATCCGGGATTATGACAACTATTTCATTCGCAAAAAAGATTGCAGTATGGATCTGGTGGAGCATCCATGGAGACTAAGGACAACCCCTACTTTGATGTGTTTTAATCTGTGTTCAAAATTTGTTAAATTATGGAATTATTTCATTGTAATATTTGATATTTGCCAGTTTGTGTGACAAACTTTGTGATAAAAATTATATTTCATCGAATATGTGCCAAAATTGCGCCAAATTTGGTTTAAAAATCATACTATGCCGAATGTATGTCAAAATTGTTACGAATTTAGGCAAAAAAACGTGAAATCTATGCCGTATTTGGGGAAAAAACAGACGGGACCGGGGAACCATCGCCCCCCAAACCGAAAATACCGCCGGCAAGCCTCCAAGAGGCGCTATTTTCGTTCAAAAACGGTCCTTGGGGCGAACGACTGGAGATGCTCTAATATGTGGTATGGATTAGTTCTAAATTCCAGTGATATATAGGCAGTAGAGTAGTGAAGGTACGTTTTGCTTATCAACAACGACAGTAATATCATACTCCGTAACGGATAGCAGCGGTCATTTGAGTACTCGCATAGGTAAGGCTACTATAGAGTAGCAAGACGTTGTGCACGTACTCGGCAGTAGTAAGAAATTGGTGGTCGCGCTACTAGAGTGTGCTAGTGGTATTACGAGTACTAATCATGGATGCTAATGATTCGCTGCCTACTGTCCGGATTGACAGATTTTTTAGCAGCATTAGGCAATGCATTAACACTTAACAGTAGGTATGCGCTGAGGATTCGCGATGTCGACCAAACCAATTAGCAAGGCTAGCTATGCATACATGAGTTATGCAATGATCAGTGAGCAATCGAGTATTTGTTCTTTGGCATCAGCAGTTGCAGCTGACGGCTGGCGCACACCATCCTCACACACTACACCACCTGTCGCCCAATCACGCAGCCTCCACCGCAGTGTCGTACTACGTGCCATGTTCATCTTCCCTCTCGTCAGTCATCACCAGCGAGTTTTTTCATTAACCCAAAAATTTGGCGTGTGCCCTCAAGATTTTCGAATTTAAAATGTTAACTGAAATTCAAATGCAACTAGTCCGCAAGATCGCCACATGTGCACTCTAAGCCTCTAAGGTAAGACCGTGATTTAGGCTGGCTCATGGGTAGATCGACAGCCGGCCATTGTACTTGTCGTGGTCGTCCCGCGAGGCCAGCCACATTGAACCGTTCCAATAAAGGAGCCGGGAAAAGTACCACCAGTATAGTAATTCCTCTGAAAAGGGCAGCAAAAAGTTGCACAAAGTCAAAATGGATATGAAGTCTTCTCTTATTTTTATTCACGCACATGTGCCCACTACACTCGTGTTTGACCATAGGCATTGACAGTTTGCAACTGAAGACCAATTAGGTTCTCTCTCAAAAGGGGATTTTCTTTTGAAAAATGCTTACTAGTAAAAGGTCAAATTTAAAAAGGAAGATTAAGTTGTTGGTTGTTTGACCCTGGAGGCCTATACATCCCACCACGAACTATTTCGATACCGAGTCTATCGACCGTCCAACATGGATATATCCATCTTTTTAGACAAAAAAAAGACAAAATAGAACTAGTTTTGGTTGTAAATTTGCTCTTTCCAACTGAAATATGAAATCTTGTGAGTAGTAAGTATTTGTTGAGCCAGTCCGTTTCTTAAGCTAAACATTTAAAGAGTGTGATATTTTTGTTTTTACTGGTTTCTTTATTTTTAGGTTGCTTGGATCCCATTATTTAACGAGAGGATAATCTTCGTATTAGTGTCTTTTTTCACCTTGGTACATACTTTTTATTGAGAAAGTGCAAAAAATAAGAAGCAGTGACATCTATTGTATAGCTTAAAAGAAAGTCATTATCCATCAACCTATTGATTAATAACAAGTGCTGAGATGGTCAACACTTTTGCTTTTTTATATATTTTTAAAGTTACTACGGCCCAAACGACTGAAAAAGGGAGTTGAGAAAAGTTCAAGTCACTATCCAATCATGAAGAGAACAATTAGTATATGCAATAGCTTGGAAAAGGTCCAAAATGGATTGGTTTAGGGGGAAGTATTATGTCCATGAGACCAGTTCCATCCATTCAAAATACATGCTTGCCATCTTAGATACATAAACTATCCCCGAAATTAAATTTTACAATTGGTTTGTTTGATTGTTAGTGTTTTTAATAAAATACTCGAGTTATAAATATTTTCGTAAAAATCTTATGAGATATTACAGTTGTTTGAATAATCGAGATGAACATTCTACGTAATGATAGTTTCGACAACCATATTTTAGGACAAATACTAATTAAGAAGTGTAACCACTTTATATGTTTATACCTTTCCAATATATTTTTTTTTTAAAATTTACCAACATTAAAAATCATGAGTGTTGTTTGAAAACTTGTGACATCCGAACCACGCAAAATATTTATGTAGTTAAAAAATATCCATCCAAAGGCTTTGAATAAATACGTATAATGACTCCTAGACTTTTTTTACACAATGACTCCCATACTTATAGCTTCCTAATTATATTCAATGCCTTCTAATTGCTCTTAATTTTTTCAGTATGCACCATAATTATTATGTGCTTGTAAAGATTTTTCAGGGATTCTCAAACCACGGGAATAGGAAAAACACAGGATTAGACGGTCACGTCCGGTTGAATCCTATAGGATTTAGAACCTACAGGAATTTTCGTCAAGGTGTGTTTGAATCACAGGAAAAGCAAAGGAATTATAACATGAGGTTGGAGTGGATGGAAATTTTCCTTTAAAGTGTAGTGCAATGCAATCCTATGGGAAAAATATCTAAGAATTCAATCCTACGAGTCAGACGACACATGTAGGAAAATTTCCTAATGATTGAAATCCTTCAAATTTCCTATAGGATTTCTTTGAATCAAAGGAGCCCCAATTCTTTCACCGTGAGAGCATCTCCTACGGCTCCCTACTTGCTCGGAAAGACGCTGAGTTGAGCAGTCCAAAAAAAAAAAACAGACTTCTACGGGCTGCTCACCTCACGCCCCCGTCTGTTTTCCGTCCGGGTCTGCTAAAATCCGGCCCAAATTTGATCGGGATTTGAGCATCCGCGGACACGGCACGGAAGCGCTCTCACGCGCGTGGTCAACACGGCTAGCCCACCCGGCAGTGGCCCATCCACCGTCTCCTCGTCTCCCTTCCCGGTCTTATTAAAGGTCACGCGTTCCCACCCCCATCCCCACTCCACCACCCCACTTGTGAAGGGAATATGCCCGAGAGGCAATAATAAAATGGTTATTATCTTATTCCTTGTTTATGATGAATGTTTATTTCTCATGCTAGAATTGTATTAACCGGAAACGTTGATACATGTGTGCTTAATAAACAAACAATGGTTCCTAGTAAAGCCTCTCTTTTAACTAGCTCGTTGATTAATAGATGATCAAGGTTTCCTGATCATGAACATTGGATGTTATTAATAACGGGGTCATGTCATTAGAAGAATGATGTGATGAACATATACCCAAAGATAATATAGCAATGCGATCAAGTCATTTAGTTTACATTGTTATATCAAACATACGAAGTAACTTATTCCTTAGACCATGAGATCATGTCAATCACTGATACCGGAAGCGTGCTTTGATGGCATCAAACGTCACACCGTAACAGGGTGACTATAAAGGTGTCGTTAAGTATTCGGAAAGTATTAGTTGAGGATCATGGATCAAGAGTGGGATTTGTCCATCCAAATGACGGAGAGATATACTCTGGGCCCTCTCGGTGATATCACATCGAAACCGCTTGCAAGCACGTGATATGATCACAAAGGATGTTATATCACGGGAACGAGAAAAGAGTACTTGTCGGTAACGAGATTGAACAAGGTATGGTTGATACCAATGATCGAATCTCGGACAAGTAAAATATCGCGAGACAAAGGGAATAGTTCACGGCGTTGTTGGTTCACACGATCACGAGAGTCATCGTTGAATATATAGGAGTCATCACGGATCTCCAGATCCCGCTGTTGATTATTGATCGGAGAGGAGTCTCGATCATGTCTATCTTATTCGCGAACCGTAGGGTGACACACTTAAGGTTCGATGACGCATTTGAGAGGATACGGAATATCGGAGAAAAGTTTGGACAGCACCGAAATTGTTTCGGGGAATATTGAAATAGTCACCGAAATTGTTTCGAGTAATTTTGAAATAGTTCAAGGGGATTCTTATCAAATGGTTGTTAATAGATTTAACAACTAACTCAAGGGGTTATATGTTAATGTTTGTTAATGGAATTAACAAATATTAAAATAAAGAAATAAAATTGTTTTATTTATTTATTAAAGAAAACCCTTGGGATTTTGAGTGGGAATTCATGGAAGAATGAGTGGGTTGAGTGGAGACTCCACTCACATGATGAGGGAGAGGTGGAGGCAGCCAAAAATTCGTGGCTTCCATCCCCTCCTATAAAAGGAGGGGTGAGAGCTCCCTCTCCCCCTACACACACACTTGTGTCATCTCTTCCTCCCTCCTGCCGCTGCTCCACCACTTGTTCGTGCGCTTGGCGAAGCCCTGAGCAATGTTTTTCTCCACCACACCACGCCGTCGTGCTGCTGGAGTTCCGAGGGATCCTCTACTTCCGCGCCCCGCTGGAACGAGGGAACGGAGGTCGTCATCAACCGTACGTGTGACCGATCACGGATGCACCGCCGGATTGCGGTGCCATCTTCTCGCTATCGGGATCGGTGTGAGTACGACTACGCCAACAACGAGATTTGATCTCGTACCACTTTGAGTCTTCGAGGGTATGTGTTCTCCTTAACCCTCTTGTTGCCCGTTGCACTTCGTCTCCTAGATTAGATCTTGGCCTTTCGGGTGTCTCTCGCGTAGGAAAATTTTTGTTTTCTATGCTACGTTCCCCTTCAGTGGTATCAGAGCCGGATCTATGCGTAGATGTTTTGTACGGGTAGAACACATAGGTGTATGTGGGCGTTGATGATCATGTTATTACCTCCTTGACTATTTTATGATCTTAGTGGCATAGTGGGATGAAGCGGCCCGGACTAACCTTACATGTCCACGTACATGAGACTTGTTCCACAACTGACATGCAACTTGTATTGCATAAGTGGCTTGCGGGTGTCTGTTTCTCCTACTATAGTTAAGATCTAATCTATGAAGGGTTGTTAAAAATGTGTTTATCAACGTTGTGGTTGATGTTCGTAGGTATGAATGGTTCTATCCTCGAAAGCCCTAAGCCACGTAAAATATGCAAAAATAAATTAGAAGCGTCTAACTAGTTTTTGCTGGGCATGTGAATTGATATGGTCAATATTACAAATTTGATTATGAGATGATCTATTTTGTAAATTATTGATATACCGGAAGGTATCCATATGGTTGTCTTCTTATTGATGGACAATCAAGTTTGGGGTACCGTGGTACTTGGTACCACGCCGGTGGAATGATTGAGATCATACCATAATGCACATGATGGAGATCAAGTGCAAGAAGGACCATATCATATCACGTTATCCTTTCATGTGATGTCTGTGATGTTGATCCTTTTTATGCATCTTGTTTTGCTTAGATAACGTTGGTAGCATTATAAGATGATCCCTCTCACTTAATATCAAGATAATAATGTGTTCTTCCTTAAGTATGCACCGTTAAGAAAGTTCGTCGTTTCGAGACACCACGTGATGATCGGGTGTGATAGACTCAACGTTCGCATACAACGGGTGTTTTCAAGCCTAGCATGTACAGACATGGCCTTGAAACACACGCAATACTACGGTTCTACTTGGCGAGCCTAGCATGTACAGACATGGCCTCGGAACACGTAACCGAAAGGTAAAGCATGAGTCATATGGATGATATGATGAACATGTCGATGTTCGCCTTTGAAGCTACATCATCTCACGTGATGATCGGTTTTGTTGTAGTGAATTTGGTTCGTGTAATCACTAAAGACGACTAAGAGGGATGTTGTTTTTGAGTGGGAGTTCATGGCTTAATTTGAATTAACTTGAACTTATTTATCATGAACAACAAATCAAAGTGAATTTGCACAAATTGTAGTATTCATTGGCATCCACATAACTATCTTACACTTAGATTGTTAATTGAGATATAACTGTTATGATCTGGTAAATACCATTTAAGATTGGTACCGTATTAGTGAAATTTAAAATTGAGTCCTATTGTAAATTTTTGGTATTTCCTACCTAGCTCCATGTGGTTAATGATTGATTAATCTAGAGAGCAAATAATTCCTACTTAGAATCCAGAGTCATGGTTGCTTCCGTATTACTTTATCTTCAAAAGAATGTTTTGTTGATCAAGGTGATTTAGGGACTGAAAAGAGTTGTTTTCAGAAACAATCAAGTGAAAGATATATTGATATCTAGAAACTTATTTGTGGCAACATGACTGAGTATAATTTAGCGTGACAATGTTTGCTTATATTATCTGAATATATGCAATGATTGAAGACGCTAGGCGTTTGAATATTCCAAGAAATTGGATGCTAAAAATTATCCTCTAAATTCCTTCCTTCGAGCTATAGTAGCTTAATCATAAAATTGTTATCATGGGATGGATTAGAAGTATGGGTAAAGTAGTTTACCTTACTTGGAAATTGCTAAGAGTGGAATCTAGAAGAATGCTATTAATATGGTGATATTAGTAGAACAATCAAACTCAAAGTATGACTCAATGGGTGATAGTATATGACTAACACGCCAAAGAAAATGAGCTAGTAAGACTAGCATTGTTTGATGTTGAATGATTCTTCTATAAAGGAAAGGGAATATTGAAAATAGAATTACAAATAGATATATGGCAGAAAAGAAGATAACTGGAAAAGTCCAGCTCAGGAGTATATACTTGATATACAAGATATAGATGTATTACTAGTTAACAAAGTATTTTTGGTATTTTGATACCACATTGGTTGGTATGAGTTGTCATACAAAGCAACGCAATGAAAGAAATACAAGGGCCTAAAAGGAACTAGTAATAGATGTGGAATCGATTATGACAAGAACATAAATAAAGTGTTATTGTGTTCATTGTCGTATCGAACCAACCAGTCAAGATTTATTTGAAGAACTTAATAATTTGTTATTTTGTTCTAGTCTTTTGTGAGAACAAATGAGATTGTTCAAACTATGATCATATTCCATAATTGATGGATATGTTAATATAAATCATGTTGGTAAAGTAAACATCTATAAGACTAAATGCTAAACGTTGCAAGACGTTGAAGAGTTTCACTTAAATTGTGACACCACCATTTTAGTTCATATCGGAAAGGAAAACATGAAGGAACTCCATATTGATGGACTTCCGGAGTCATTTTATTGACGCTTGTGAGACCTCTTCCAAAAGATGACTAGAATTCCGTTCTTAGGCCAAAGTAGAATGGACGACTAATTTAGTGGAGATTATACATATTGATGTATATAGTCCATTATGTGTAGTCATGTATGGTGGATTAATTTTTCCTTCATAAAATTCTGTCGATGATTTAAGTAGATATGTGAGTATATCTATTTAAAGGGAACAGAGTTTGACATTTTGAATTGGTTCAAAAGGTTGTTAATATGAAGTTAAAATCAATGTAACAAGATAATCAAGTATTTATGATTGGATCATAAAGGATAAAGTTTGAGTTACAAGTTTAGCAAAACATCTGAGAAGTTGCAAAATTGTTCTACAACTTATACTTCTCGAATACCCCACATTAGATTGGAGTATTCAAAAGACAAAATCAAACCCTGTTTGACATGGTAAGATTAATAAAATTGCCATTATATGTTTGTAGTTTATACATTAAGGACAACCGTTTTCACACTGAAAAGAGCACCATCATGATCCGTTGAAATTGACAACATATAAGATATGGTTTGGGTAGTGACCCGAATTGTCATTTTTCTTAAGTTTTGGTATGCATAGCATGTGTAAAATGTTTACAACCAAAATAGGATAAATATATGTTTATAAGGTTATCCCCAGTAAAACATTGGGTATTTCTCCTATCACCGAACCAAAAGACAAATGTTGTTTGTCAGAAAGAGTTGATTTCTCGAGAAAGTAGTTCTTGCGAAACAAGTGAGTGGGAGCACAGTACAAACTCAACGAGGTTAGAGAATCTTCGTTATCATGTCAAGAGTAGCGCAGCACTGGAAGTTGTTCCGGGGTTTACTATTTTGACTAAGTAGAAGACACTACAAATGTTGTAGATACTTCAAATGAGTTTGCGAACTGTACCAGTAAAGTCCAAAAACTTTGTACTTAGAACAACTTGTGGTTTAAGTATAAAGTGTTGTTTTGACAACAAAGGACCTAGACCTTATAAAGGAAGCAAATGATGGGCCCTGACTTCGTAAAATTGACTATGAGTCATTATATCTGCCATGGTATCCTTGTATGAATATCAAGTATGTGACTTGGTAGTCCTTTCGATAGGCATGATGCCTAACGATATCAAAAGGGTCTATATAGTGACAAAGACATGGATTTTACATCCTTTGAAAGTTGTACTTATTGAAAAGTTGTTTCGACGAAGTACAAAGAGTTGACTACTACAAGATTTTGATCTTCCGTAGTGATGCTTAGTCTTTGCAGATAGTTCTAGCAAAGTTACATATTATGATATGGATGTTGAATAACAAAATCAATTCTCCTCTCGAGGAAGTTTGTTCAAGGATGTGTACTTGACACAGTCTGAGAGTTTTGTAAAATTCAAAAGGTTGCTAGAAAGGCATGCGCACTTCAATGGTTGAAGTGAGCATAACGAAGTTGAAATCTTTACCTTAATGAAGTTATCAAAAGAGTTTGATTCCATCATGAATGATAAAGATGCTTGTAGAGTTACAAGAAATTAAGTGGGAGCGTTATGACATATTTCCAATACTTTATGTAGATGACATATGGTTGATTGGAAAATATGTATTTTAAATTAACACGGTTAAGATTTCATATTGATGAAAGGCTTAGAAGATATTGGGCATCGATATCTATAAAAGATGGATTGAAGCGCCTGATATGATTGAAGCCAAATTACATAGATGAAATATTGAAATAAGTCAATATAAAATTGATAAGAAGGAGTTCTTGTCACATGGAAAATAATTGAGCAAGATTCATGTGTTTTGACACATGATGAGCATCATTGAAATTGAGATTTCTAAGTCATGTTTCCATGCTATGTACACAACCAGATGAGTCCTGTGCTATAAAATGTTATAGTAGGATAATTCATATGATGATTAGACAACAGTGGGAGAGATCCTTGTGTCATTTTAGAAATGCTTAGGATATGTTTTCCTATATAGTAATGACAAAATAATAGTTGTAATATGTTACACTAATAGTCTTGTCATTTATTCAAGTAATTTTATCTCAATTAAAATATGTGATGAAGGGTAGCACAATAGGATGGAAGAAAGTTCCATGCTGGATTTGAAAGAGTTTCAAAATTAAAATATTGTGACAGATACTACAACAAAGGCTAAAGTATATCGTTGTGTTGACAACTAATTATAAGCGTATTTTGTGTCAAGGAGTTCTTTATTGAACTTGGTGAATTTCCAAGAATGCTGAAACTATGAAGCTACATTTTCACAATGTTAGTAACATCAGTTTAAGCTGAGGAATTAAGGTATCACCGGAACTTGGTGAGTTTCCAAGAATGCTAACACTATGAAGCTACATTTTCACAATGTTAGTGACATCAGTTTAAGCTGAGGAATTAAGTTTTCACGAATTGACTATATATATACAAAGCCATCTCATTAGAGAATGAGTGATGCGTGTAGACGCAAAGAACATGCAAATACAATAGGACCTGAACAGTTCAGATCTTTTTGATGATGTTTACCGCATGCGAAGCATGGTAATAACACTGGTACGCCATATGTGTTAAAGTGCTTACAGACTAGATTATTGACTCTAGTGCAAGTGGGAGACTGAAGGGAATATGCCCGAGAGGCAATAATAAAATGGTTATTATCTTATTCCTTGTTTATGATGAATGTTTATTTCTCATGCTAGAATTGTATTAACCGGAAACGTTGATACATGTGTGCTTAATAAACAAACAATGGTTCCTAGTAAAGCCTCTCTTTTAACTAGCTCGTTGATTAATAGATGATCAAGGTTTCCTGATCATGAACATTGGATGTTATTAATAACGGGGTCATGTCATTAGAAGAATGATGTGATGAACATATACCCAAAGATAATATAGCAATGCGATCAAGTCATTTAGTTTACATTGTTATATCAAACATACGAAGTAACTTATTCCTTAGACCATGAGATCATGTCAATCACTGATACCGGAAGCGTGCTTTGATGGCATCAAACGTCACACCGTAACAGGGTGACTATAAAGGTGTCGTTAAGTATTCGGAAAGTATTAGTTGAGGATCATGGATCAAGAGTGGGATTTGTCCATCCAAATGACGGAGAGATATACTCTGGGCCCTCTCGGTGATATCACATCGAAACCGCTTGCAAGCACGTGATATGATCACAAAGGATGTTATATCACGGGAACGAGAAAAGAGTACTTGTCGGTAACGAGATTGAACAAGGTATGGTTGATACCAATGATCGAATCTCGGACAAGTAAAATATCGCGAGACAAAGGGAATAGTTCACGGCGTTGTTGGTTCACACGATCACGAGAGTCATCGTTGAATATATAGGAGTCATCACGGATCTCCAGATCCCGCTGTTGATTATTGATCGGAGAGGAGTCTCGATCATGTCTATCTTATTCGCGAACCGTAGGGTGACACACTTAAGGTTCGATGACGCATTTGAGAGGATACGGAATATCGGAGAAAAGTTTGGACAGCACCGAAATTGTTTCGGGGAATATTGAAATAGTCACCGAAATTGTTTCGAGTAATTTTGAAATAGTTCAAGGGGATTCTTATCAAATGGTTGTTAATAGATTTAACAACTAACTCAAGGGGTTATATGTTAATGTTTGTTAATGGAATTAACAAATATTAAAATAAAGAAATAAAATTGTTTTATTTATTTATTAAAGAAAACCCTTGGGATTTTGAGTGGGAATTCATGGAAGAATGAGTGGGTTGAGTGGAGACTCCACTCACATGATGAGGGAGAGGTGGAGGCAGCCAAAAATTCGTGGCTTCCATCCCCTCCTATAAAAGGAGGGGTGAGAGCTCCCTCTCCCCCTACACACACACTTGTGTCATCTCTTCCTCCCTCCTGCCGCTGCTCCACCACTTGTTCGTGCGCTTGGCGAAGCCCTGAGCAATGTTTTTCTCCACCACACCACGCCGTCGTGCTGCTGGAGTTCCGAGGGATCCTCTACTTCCGCGCCCCGCTGGAACGAGGGAACGGAGGTCGTCATCAACCGTACGTGTGACCGATCACGGATGCACCGCCGGATTGCGGTGCCATCTTCTCGCTATCGGGATCGGTGTGAGTACGACTACGCCAACAACGAGATTTGATCTCGTACCACTTTGAGTCTTCGAGGGTATGTGTTCTCCTTAACCCTCTTGTTGCCCGTTGCACTTCGTCTCCTAGATTAGATCTTGGCCTTTCGGGTGTCTCTCGCGTAGGAAAATTTTTGTTTTCTATGCTACGTTCCCCTTCAGTGGTATCAGAGCCGGATCTATGCGTAGATGTTTTGTACGGGTAGAACACATAGGTGTATGTGGGCGTTGATGATCATGTTATTACCTCCTTGACTATTTTATGATCTTAGTGGCATAGTGGGATGAAGCGGCCCGGACTAACCTTACATGTCCACGTACATGAGACTTGTTCCACAACTGACATGCAACTTGTATTGCATAAGTGGCTTGCGGGTGTCTGTTTCTCCTACTATAGTTAAGATCTAATCTATGAAGGGTTGTTAAAAATGTGTTTATCAACGTTGTGGTTGATGTTCGTAGGTATGAATGGTTCTATCCTCGAAAGCCCTAAGCCACGTAAAATATGCAAAAATAAATTAGAAGCGTCTAACTAGTTTTTGCTGGGCATGTGAATTGATATGGTCAATATTACAAATTTGATTATGAGATGATCTATTTTGTAAATTATTGATATACCGGAAGGTATCCATATGGTTGTCTTCTTATTGATGGACAATCAAGTTTGGGGTACCGTGGTACTTGGTACCACGCCGGTGGAATGATTGAGATCATACCATAATGCACATGATGGAGATCAAGTGCAAGAAGGACCATATCATATCACGTTATCCTTTCATGTGATGTCTGTGATGTTGATCCTTTTTATGCATCTTGTTTTGCTTAGATAACGTTGGTAGCATTATAAGATGATCCCTCTCACTTAATATCAAGATAATAATGTGTTCTTCCTTAAGTATGCACCGTTAAGAAAGTTCGTCGTTTCGAGACACCACGTGATGATCGGGTGTGATAGACTCAACGTTCGCATACAACGGGTGTTTTCAAGCCTAGCATGTACAGACATGGCCTTGAAACACACGCAATACTACGGTTCTACTTGGCGAGCCTAGCATGTACAGACATGGCCTCGGAACACGTAACCGAAAGGTAAAGCATGAGTCATATGGATGATATGATGAACATGTCGATGTTCGCCTTTGAAGCTACATCATCTCACGTGATGATCGGTTTTGTTGTAGTGAATTTGGTTCGTGTAATCACTAAAGACGACTAAGAGGGATGTTGTTTTTGAGTGGGAGTTCATGGCTTAATTTGAATTAACTTGAACTTATTTATCATGAACAACAAATCAAAGTGAATTTGCACAAATTGTAGTATTCATTGGCATCCACATAACTATCTTACACTTAGATTGTTAATTGAGATATAACTGTTATGATCTGGTAAATACCATTTAAGATTGGTACCGTATTAGTGAAATTTAAAATTGAGTCCTATTGTAAATTTTTGGTATTTCCTACCTAGCTCCATGTGGTTAATGATTGATTAATCTAGAGAGCAAATAATTCCTACTTAGAATCCAGAGTCATGGTTGCTTCCGTATTACTTTATGTTTTGTTGATCAAGGTGATTTAGGGACTGAAAAGAGTTGTTTTCAGAAACAATCAAGTGAAAGATATATTGATATCTAGAAACTTATTTGTGGCAACATGACTGAGTATAATTTAGCGTGACAATGTTTGCTTATATTATCTGAATATATGCAATGATTGAAGACGCTAGGCGTTTGAATATTCCAAGAAATTGGATGCTAAAAATTATCCTCTAAATTCCTTCCTTCGAGCTATAGTAGCTTAATCATAAAATTGTTATCATGGGATGGATTAGAAGTATGGGTAAAGTAGTTTACCTTACTTGGAAATTGCTAAGAGTGGAATCTAGAAGAATGCTATTAATATGGTGATATTAGTAGAACAATCAAACTCAAAGTATGACTCAATGGGTGATAGTATATGACTAACACGCCAAAGAAAATGAGCTAGTAAGACTAGCATTGTTTGATGTTGAATGATTCTTCTATAAAGGAAAGGGAATATTGAAAATAGAATTACAAATAGATATATGGCAGAAAAGAAGATAACTGGAAAAGTCCAGCTCAGGAGTATATACTTGATATACAAGATATAGATGTATTACTAGTTAACAAAGTATTTTTGGTATTTTGATACCACATTGGTTGGTATGAGTTGTCATACAAAGCAACGCAATGAAAGAAATACAAGGGCCTAAAAGGAACTAGTAATAGATGTGGAATCGATTATGACAAGAACATAAATAAAGTGTTATTGTGTTCATTGTCGTATCGAACCAACCAGTCAAGATTTATTTGAAGAACTTAATAATTTGTTATTTTGTTCTAGTCTTTTGTGAGAACAAATGAGATTGTTCAAACTATGATCATATTCCATAATTGATGGATATGTTAATATAAATCATGTTGGTAAAGTAAACATCTATAAGACTAAATGCTAAACGTTGCAAGACGTTGAAGAGTTTCACTTAAATTGTGACACCACCATTTTAGTTCATATCGGAAAGGAAAACATGAAGGAACTCCATATTGATGGACTTCCGGAGTCATTTTATTGACGCTTGTGAGACCTCTTCCAAAAGATGACTAGAATTCCGTTCTTAGGCCAAAGTAGAATGGACGACTAATTTAGTGGAGATTATACATATTGATGTATATAGTCCATTATGTGTAGTCATGTATGGTGGATTAATTTTTCCTTCATAAAATTCTGTCGATGATTTAAGTAGATATGTGAGTATATCTATTTAAAGGGAACAGAGTTTGACATTTTGAATTGGTTCAAAAGGTTGTTAATATGAAGTTAAAATCAATGTAACAAGATAATCAAGTATTTATGATTGGATCATAAAGGATAAAGTTTGAGTTACAAGTTTAGCAAAACATCTGAGAAGTTGCAAAATTGTTCTACCACTCCGCGGCCTATCCCGAGGGACGGACTTGCGCGGTAGGTGGAGATCCTCCGCGGCCACCCCGCCTTCGTCGTCGATTCCTGCCACTAGGACACGTGGTTTGTGGAGGAGCACGACCTCCATCGGTGTGCCTACTTTGGGGCACATACCACACGGGGTCCCCCGCAGGTCCCACCGTCGTCCCCTCCCTAACGCCGCCGTGTTGTTGTGTCACCACTGCGCATTAGCAGCTCGTCACCCCTCCCGGTGATGGACGAGGACGAGGAGCCGCCCGACGACCTGGCGTAGTGGGAGGGCCTGGGCGCGGCCCTCCACGACTCCGCCATGGAAGCCAGAGAGCGGCAGGAGGAGGAGGAGGAGGAGTGTGGCGCCGCTGTCGTGGTGGTGTCACGGCAGATGCCATGGGATGGCTAAAGATGTGGGGACGAAGGACGCTGGAGGTGTCCGGGGAGGGATCACGCGACGAGTAGCCGCGTGAGGTAAGATCCACACAACACAAACAACACGATGTACCCAGGTTCAGGGCCCTCGTGAGGAGGTAAAACCCCTACTCCTGCCTTTCTCTCTGTATTACGGTGTCTCTCCGAGTAGGTACAGTACAAATAGTAACGCTACCGAGTAGCCCCTTGCCCCTCTCCGAGTAGAGCTAGGTCAAGGACTTAGGGTTTCTAGGGTTCACTATGAGCCTGTGTGTACGTGCCTCGCGCAGGAGGCGGCGGGGCACCTTATATACACGGTGCCCAGCCGGATACGTCCAAATCTGGACAAGTGTCGACATAGTGTCCACACTGTCCTTTCTCCGAGTACCCGCTGACAGCTTTGGTCGTTGGTCTTGGCTGCTTCCGTAAAGTCGTTGGGCAAAACTAGGGGACAGACTGGTATCACTGTACCTAGTCACAGAGTAGGTCCCCCTTATCCTGCCACCGACTGCTTCCATGCTGTCACTGTCAGACAGACCGTCCCCACGTGAACAGTAGTTCGAATGCTGCCAAGTACGGACCCAGGATACGCGGGATCCTGTGTCAGAACGGCTCCTTTGACTTCCTGCCCGAGTAGTTTCCCGCCAAATGTTCCCGCCAATTGTACTCGGGCCAAACCTTCTACTCGACATGGTAGAAACTGATTGATATCTCCTTCTGGCCATCTTGAGGTGAGACCGGGTAGCAGTCGACCGGGTAGCGAGTACCCGGTAGTCGGCTACTCGGCCAAACCTCTCTTCCGTACGCGGCCTTTACCACCTGTCTTTACCCTACTCGGGGGTAACCCCCCGACAGCAGTCCCCGAAGCTGGTTGAGTCTTGCGAACTTGTTCACTAGGCTCTGCCAGCTTAAAACCAGCCTTTGCATCTCAGCCGTCGAACCTCAAGATGCCGAGTAGGTCCTCCGAGTAGCTATCCGGAAAGTATCTTGAGTCTCCTCTTTCCGAGTATCACTTGCTTTCTACTCTGTATCCGAGTAAAAAGACTTAGCGAAATTTTGCAAACTGAGCCTCTGCAGCGCAGAGCAACATCCAGCCCTTCACGCAGGCACTGCCTACGTGTCAAGCATCCACAACCTTGTCGTTTGGTTGCCCAGGACACGACGCCACGTGTCCAGTTTTCACGCCGTGGGCCCACCGGCCGTCATGTCCCATCACGCGCAATTACTGGCCACGATCTGAAGGTGGGATCAAATGCGGCCGTTACGCGCGCAGCCCGCGCTTGTGTGCGTTTCTATCCGGCCACAGGACCCACCACACGCCACAGCCGATCCCACTACCGTGGTGGTAACGGTAATCTCGCCGAGGAGGTATAAATACCCCCGTGGTAACTTTCTTTTCCCCTTCCCTGCTCATTTCCTCTTCTTCCTCCCGTTCTTCTCCGCCACCGAGCGCTCCGCCGCCGCGCTAGCCTCTGCGCCGCCGCGGACTCGCTCCGCCTCCAACCCCGTTTGATTTCCGATTCTTCCACCCGCAACCATGGCCAAGTCCTGCTGGGCCGGTTCCTCCATCACCCAAGCCAACCTCGCCTGGCTCGTGAACGAGAGAAGGGTTCCCCCCGGCGTGGAGTGCCGGGCACCCGACGACGAGGTCGTGCCCAAGCCCAGGGACGGAGAGCGCGTGGTGTTCATGTCCCACTTCGAGCGCGGGTTCGGGCTGCCAGCATCGGACTTCATGCGTAAGTTCCTGAATCACTTCGGGCTGCAGATGCACCATCTGCCGCCCAATGCAGTCGTTTTCCTCGCATACCACGCCGTGGTGTGCGAGGCTTTTCTCGGCATCAGGCCCACCGTGGAGACGTGGCTCCACTACTTCCATCTTCGCCAACAATCCGTCGGGAAGAAGGACGGCGCGGGCGTTCCTCGCGCCACCGACGTCGGCTGCGCCATGATGGTGCAGCGGAACGGGACGAACCACCCCCGCATCCAGGGGCTGGATTCCTGCCGAATGTGGCAGCAAACGTTCTTCTACGTGAGGAACGTTGCCGCCGCTGATGGAGCCCCCGTCGACGATCGGATCAACCTGCCCCCTTGGAGCAAGCGTGCTCCACTCGGGTCGAATTGGAAGGAGAAGCCCGTCAACGACGAGAACGCCACCGAGATAGAGACGCAACTCGCCTGGCTGAAGACGCATGGCCTCAGGAATGACGATCCAGTAGCGTGCTGGATCAAACGCCGTGTGCTCCCTCTGCAGGAGCGATGCCACCTCATGTGTTACATGGGAGGGCCTCGCGATTGCACCAGGACCACCACCGTCGAGATCGACGACGCTGACGTTCCCCGGCTCGCCAGGAACATCCTGAAGACCAGCCTCAACGAGAAGTGGCGGTACGGGTTCCTCCCGTTCAGCCGTAGGACTCCAATCTTACGGGTACGTCTCCCTTACTCTGTTTTCGTCTCTGCCTTCCGAGTAGATAGCTTCTCTTTTCGCCTCGACTAGCAATCGCCTCGTGCGCCGAGTAGGACACTTAGCTAAATCGCCTTAGGCTTAGTGTGCTTTGTGCCTGCACGCCTCGTCGAGTAGGAAATTTAGAAAAAAGCCTAGGCTTAGTGTGCTTCGTGGGTGCACGCCTACCCGAGTAGAGTTCTTTTCTGGTACTCGGCTAACTTGTGATCCTTCTCTGCCTTTCAGACTCTTACTCGCCAGCTCACTGAAAGCAGCGAGGTCTTCGAGGACAACTGGTCCAAGGATCGCGAGGAGGATGATGTACCCCCCTCTGATGACGCGGAGCAGAGCAGCCCCGTTCCCGAGAAGCGCGACGTCCTTAACACTTGGGCGGACGACGGCTCTGACGGTAATAGCATCCTCATCTTGCTTGTTTCCGGGAAGCATCAACTCCTTGTATCGCTATTTCTGATTCACTTCTTCTTTCCTTTGAATTTCTCAGATGAGGCCGCTGCGGAGAAGGACGACGAGGATGAGGACGAGAACGAGGGCGATGCGCCCCTTGTCGTCAAGCCTCTGTCGGTTGCCCCTCCCGAAACTCGCAAACGGACAGGCGGCGAAGCACGAGCGCCCCCTGCCAAGAAGAAGAAGAGGCCCGCCGAGGAGGGAGAGACCCCCGAGAAGAAGAAACCCACCAAGCTCACCACGAAGAGAAAGAGGAAACAGCTCTCTTCCACTACCGCGTAAGCTTCCTTCCCGGTCGTCTTTCTTCTCACGCAGTACCACTTTCCCCATTTTCTTCCAATTCCTGATTCCCTTCTCCTCTTTCCGCAGAGCTCCCCTGGACGTGAACGCCGCTTGCGCATCCGGCCAAGCCAAGGAAACTCCAATTCCTCTGATCAACGTTGATGACGACGAGGAGGACAACACTGCCCACGCTGCTGCCGCCAAAGCACCGATCACTTCCGCTCAGGGAGCAGGATCAGAAGCGGCAGCTCAGGACGCTGCCGTCCACCCCGAAAGACCACCTTCTCCTCCGGCTAGCAATGCCGAGGAGGTCCGAGACCAGGATATGCAAGACACTGCCGCCCCCGAGCGGCCTGAAGTAGAACAAGAGCAAACCAGCACAGAGACTGGTGCACGAGACAATCTTGCTGCCGAGCAGCAAGTAGGAGACAACACCGCTGCGGACGCCACCGTCACGGATGTTTATCCGTTGCCAGGCGGCGCCCCGAGTAGCGCCCAGCTAGAGACTGCACTGGGCGACGGGTCTGCAGCGCCACCAACTGCGCAAGACCCTACACCGCCGACGTCTTCCTTGTTGCCACAGAGTAAGGACACATCCAGCCCTCCTGGGCGAGTAACCAGGCAACGGGCCCTTGATGCTCTGAGGGATTACTGCTCCGAGAAGGGCCCTTCTGAGAAAAAGGCTGCCGATAAGGTGGCTGCCGAGGAGGCCAAGGCCAAGGAGGAAGCCGCCAAGAAGGCCAAAGCCGAGAAAGAAACTGCTGAGAGAGCCAAGGCCGAGCAGAAGAAGGCCAGGGCTGAACAGAAGAAAGCCGAGAAGCGAGCTGCCGAGGAAGCAGTCGCCGAGAAGGCAAAGGCCAAGACAGAGGGGAAGAAACCCGAGGATCCCGAGAAGCAGAAGATCGAGAAAGAGCAGACGAAGAAAAGGGCCAGAGAGCAAGGCGCATCCGCAGGCGGAGCACTCGCGATCCGCGACTCCGGCCCAATTCCTGCTGCACTCTCTGCGGGCGCTCGCGCTGCTGGCCAGCCTTGCTACCCGGAATATATGATTGAGGTTAGCCACCAACATAGCATCGGCTTCCCTCCCCAAGATAAAGCTGTAGCTATTCAGAAGGGGAGGAAAGCAGTAGCCAGGAATACTCCTCCCTTCGATCCAGCCCAGAATAAACCCACCAATATTGCTTCTCGGGGACCCCAAGACAAGCCAATAACCTCCAAGGGTCTTGAGCAGGTACTGGACACTGTCGGCTACATCAGCGCCAAGTGGGACAGCGGGGTTCTCGGAGAGGATAAGTGGCACGGCTTGACCCTTGGCTCCGTCGACCACTACCGCGTGGAGTGGAACAAGATCGACCTGGGACACCAGCCCATGTCCGTCTCCACCGACACCGCCACCCTCGCAGCCAAGATGTTCTTGCACCGCAAGAACGCCGAGGATATCGAACAGAGCTACGCAGTAAGTCTTTTTGCCTTTTCCGAGTTGAATTTTCTTCTCTTCTACTCGCCTTTCTTCTTTCTCACCATCACTCCCAGTCCCCGAGATTTGGGTCGAGTAGGTGGACACTCTCCGAGTAGCCTCCTACTCGGGCCGAATCTTCTCTGCTTTGCCTAACTCATTTTCTTCTCGGTTTTCAGGATAGCGTTCTCAAGCGGACCAACTTGTACCGCATCCTTCTCTGGAACCACTCCATCGCCAGGAGACGCATCACCGCACTGGAGAAAGAGAAGGCAGATGCCGAGGCCGCAAGCAAAAACGCCAATGAGAGCAGCCAGCAGCTGGCTGAAGTGCAGGGTAGGCCTTTTAGCTACGCGGTTTCTGCGTTTTATTTTTACGCCCGCTCCTGCTTTCTTTGGCACTAACCTTTCTTTCTCTGCAGCTAACCTGAAGGCCCTAGTCGACGAGCACGAGAAGTGCCGTGCTTTTGTGGCAGACTCCGAGGCCACCATAAAGAGACTTGAAGGTGAGCTTGTTGTTTACTCGGTTCTGTCTCGAATTTGTTTCTTCTCTGCATATCTGCTGACCTTATCTTATCTTTTCGCAGAAGATTATAAGTCATTTGCTGAGGCGCACCAAGATTGCGTCCAGCCAGCAGCGGTGGAAAAGCAGCTGTCCGATCAGGCCATTACTCTGATTAAGGACCACACCACCGAGATGGAGAAGCTGCAGGTCCAGCTTCAGAACGCGCTCCAAGACGCCGTGAAGATTGGCGCCGAGAGGGACGCGGCCATCGCCGAGAAAGCCAAGGCCGAGACTACTTTCAAGGCCAAGGAGAGGGCCCTCGAGGCTGAGTGCGAGACTCTGAAGAAGACCAATGCTGATCTTTTCGCTCAGATGGACACCCTGCGCCAGGTTCAATCAAAACAGATTAACAACGAGGAATCCTGGAGATCCAAGCTGCAGCAGCTGCGCCGCCAACTAATCGGTAAGTTCTTTTCTTCATTGCATCTTTTCTTCTCGGTTCTATTCCTTCTCGGCTTCCTCTTTTCTTTCTCGGTTTTCGATCTTGCCACTTGCTATTTCAGAGATTTGGCCTCGTCTTGAGTCTACCTCTGCGCCCACGATAGCCAAGGCCCGAGCAGTTCGCCTCTCGCTGGGTGAGCCGATTGACACCAGGGCTGATATCGAGGACAGCTTGGTGGTGCTCAAAGGTTACTTCGAACAGCTGGCCGGCTGCGGGACTGATTTGATGCATGCGGGCATTGAGCTCCACCGGCTGTTCTGGCCCCATGATCCTGAGCCAAAAAGCATGCGGGCGCTCGCCCTCAAGCTGGAAGGCGTGAAGGCCGAGTTGAAGAAATGGCGAGCCTCCGGAGCCCGTGCTGGTGCGGACGTGATGCTTCTCTGCATTGCGTCCTGGTACGAGAACCTGGACATGCAGCTCATCCGCGGGAAGCGCAATAATTCCAAGTGGGAGACTGATGCCGACAGCGTGGCCTTGCGCAAGCAGATTGCATATGATGTCGCAGAGTGCGCCGAGACGGAGGTCTACATCGATGGCGTCCCCGAACCCGACACCGAGTACGAGGACGACGAAGATGACGATGAGGAGGAACTTGGGGAGTACTTCGAATCTCCCAAGGGCAAAGCCGGGAAGGGCAAGGCCACCGTCGTCGCGAGTAGCGATGAAGACGAAGGGGCGCACATCGACAGCGAGCCACTCGACTTTGGCACCTCCTCAGGTGCTGCTCTCGACGACACGGTGCCTCCTCCTGTCCACGCTTCAGGCTCCTCCTCGGCTCCAGGACCCGTCTCGGTAGCCACGGCCACTTCCGAGCAGACGGCCACCCAGGAGGATGCCGAGATGGAGGAATCCACCGTCGTGCAGACGGGAGCGGATGCCACTCAAGCCGGCACCGAAGAAGCAGCTACCGCCACTGCTACTGAAGAAACTGCTGCCAAGGCCGCCGCCGAGGAAACAGCCGCCAATGCCAGCGCCGAGAACATCTCCTCTGCAACTTGAAGCAACCTGCAATCTTTTCTTTCACTTGAACATTTTATCAGATCCCCGGGATGCCGGGAGCAGATGTAACAGACTACCTTTATCTTGCTTGCTACTCAGTTTTTATGCTCACTCGGTTTACGTTGATATTAATCAATTTGCACGACAATGGCTTAATGCCGAGTTGTGTTTCCATGCGAGTCCCCGAGTAGCTTTTCTTATTCACCCTGTCTTTTCATCTCTGCTCTACCTGCGACTTGTCGCTTGTTTGGTATTCGAGTCACAAGAATCAAAGAACAAGGCTGCAAATACTTAGCCGCTAGAAAACAATCATGATAACGCAGCCCACCACCTAGCCGAGAAGACGAAAACAGGGAACAAAAAGTAACCGACAATCTACTCGGTTCCTGCACTCTTTCTTCCTTAGTGATTTTCGTGTGCTCATTGACCTTTTGCTTGTTCTCTTGCTTGCCATGAAGCCGGGTTTCGGACAGCAGCAGAGTCGAAGAGTTGGCATATAGGTTTAAACACAGTACTCAATGCACCTTTGAGTTCTAAAGTGGAGCAACCGAATAGACAAAGGAACTAGCCGAGTAAAAACACTTAGAGCAATTTTGGACGAGGGCAGTCCCCGAGAACAATTTTAGATTGCAGAGTAGAATTTCAACTCGGATGAAAGGGTACATACACATCTTTGCTTACGAATGAAAACGACGAAGTAGAGCTACATTCCAGGGACGCTTGGTTTCCTCTCCAGCTTTATCTGCCCTGTTCGCCTGCGATGGGCGCACATCTACAAGATAGTACGCATCATTGTGCAGCGCTTTGCTGACAATGAAAGGCCCTTCCCAAGGAGGAGACAACTTGTGCATCCCGGCTGTGCGCTGCACCAGCCTAAGTACCATGTCTCCTTCTCGGAAAACCCTTGGGTTCACCTTTCGGCTATGATAGCGCCGCAGGTTTTGCTGGTAGATAGCCGAACGTGACAGAGTCAGCTCTCTTGCTTCTTCAAGCAGGTCAACGTCGTCTTCTCGAGCTTCTCTCGCCTCCACCTCAGTGTAGAGGGCTACTCGGGGGGAGTCATGCTCTAAGTCTATTGGCAACACGGCCTCAGCCCCGTATACCAAGAAGAATGGCGTGTAGCCGGTTGATCGGTTAGGGGTAGTCCTTAGACTCCACAACACCGCTGGCAACTCTTCTAGCCAACACCCAGGTGTTTTCAGCAGTGGCTCAATCAGCCTCGGCTTGATACCTGCCAGTACCATCCCATTTGCTCTCTCAACTTGCCCATTGGAGGCAGGGTGCGCGACTGACGCAACGTCTAGTCGGATATGCTTATCTCTGCAGAATCGCACCATTGCCCCCTCTGCAAAGTTGGTGCCGTTGTCGGTGATGATACTGTGCGGGTAGCCATATCTCATGATCACATCCTTCACAAATTTCACAGCTGTGACCCCATCGCACTTCCGAATAGGCTTCACCTCGATCCACTTGGTGAACTTGTCCACCATGACCAAGATATGTGTCATATTGCCCTTAGCCGGCTTGAAAGGGCCAACCATATCCAGGCACCAAACAGCAAAAGGCCATGTGATAGGAATTGTTTTCAACTCGGATGCTGGCATGTGAATCTTACTTGCGAACATCTGGCAGCCGGCGCACTTCCTCACAATGTCCTCAGCTTGCTGCAATGCAGTGAGCCAGTAGAAGCCATGCCGAAAAGCTTTCTTGACTAAAGCCCGAGAAGAGGCGTGATGCCCACATTCCCCTTGATGTATCTCCACCAGGATTTCTTCTCCTTCCTCTGGGCTCACACAGCGTTGCAGCACACCAGTGGCACTTCTCTTGTGCAGCACGTCTCGGACTAAGGCGTAGCCCTTGGATCTTCTCTGAATCTGCCTCGCAGTCACCTCATCTTCGGGTAAAGTACCGTCCCTTAGAAAGGATAATATGGGCATTGCCCAATTCGGTGTCTCCCGCACGGGAAACACTGGTTCGTCCATTTCCATTGGGACAGGCTCTGGTGGTTGCACAGGAGGAGTAGGAGCGCTTCTCTGCAGCCCAGATCGATTGGCGAGAACTTCTTCAATGAATGCAACAGCTTCTGGGTTGAGGGCGGCAGTCCCCGAGTAAGGAATGGCAGTCCCCGGGTAAGGAATGGCAGTCCCCGGGTAGGGAGTGGCAGTCCCCGGGTACGGAGTGGCAGTCCCCGAGTAGGGAATGGCAGTCCCCGGGTAAGGAATGGCAGTCCCCGGGTAGGGAGTGGCAGTCCCCGGGTACGGAGTGGCAGTCCCCGAGTAGGGAACGGCAGTCCCCGGGTAGGGAACGGCAGTCCCCGGGTAGGGAACGGCAGTCCCCGGGTAGGGAACGGCAGTCCCCGAGTATAGGACGGCAGTCCCCGGGTTCCCTGCAGCACTCTCCCAGTCAATCTCCATTGGGTCTGATTCTTCACTTGGCAGAGAGGGAACAAAGATAGATTCCGAGTTGGGGGAAGGCTTGATGGATGGCTTCCTCAAATGCTCCAAGGCAATCCCTGCCGGGATGGACTGCCGAGAAGATCCCAACTTGGACAGCTCATCTGCTGCTTCGTTTTCTGCTCGGTGAATGTGCTGGAACTCACAGCCTTCGAAAAACCCAGTCATTGACTGCACCAGGAAGCGATACGACGCCATGTTGGCATCCAAAGCATCCCAGGTACCTGAGACTTGCTGCACCACTAGATCTGAGTCACCATAGCATATAATGCGCTGCACACCAACTTCCTTTGCTACTCGCAAACCATGCACAACTGCCTCGTACTCGGCGACATTGTTGGATGCCTTGAAATGAATCTGCAACACATACTTGAGCTGATCCCGCTTGGGTGATGTAAGCACGACGCCAGCACCAAGGCCTTCTTTCACCTTTGAGCCATCAAAGTGCATCTTCCAATAGTTGGAAACTGGAGCAGGAGGTTCATACTGCATTTCGGCCCAGTCCACAAGAAATTCCGCCAGTACCTGAGATTTGATTGCTTCTCTTCTCGTATACGCGGGAGCGTACGCGGCTAGCTCAATCGCCCACTTGGCTACTCTGCCACTCGCCTCCTTGTTACCCATGATATCCGAGATGGGAGCTGAGCTCACAACAGTGATGGGATGCTCCTGGAAGTAATGTTTCAGCTTCCTGGCGCCCAGGTACACACCATATGTCATCTTCTGGTAATGTGGATAGTTTTGCTTGGAACTGGACAGCACTTCACTGAGATAGTAGACTGGGCGCTGCACACTCTTGCCTTCTTCTTCTCGCTCCACCACTATCACCACGCTGACTACTCGGTTGGTCGCGGCAATGTACAGCAGCATGGGCTCCTTGGGTAGCGGACTAGCCAAGATTGGAGCGCTAGCCAACATTGCTTTTAGCTCATTGAATGCCACATCCGCTTGCGGAGTCCAGACAAACTTGTCGCTTTTCTTCATCAGCTGGTACAGAGGCAGAGCCTTCTCGCCCATTCGGCCAAGAAAGCGGCTCAGAGATGCCAGACAACCCGTGAACTTCTGCACATCCTTCAATGATCTCGGCAAAGACATGCTTTCAATAGCTTTTATCTTAGACGGATTGGCTTCAATGCCCCGACTAGAAACGAGAAATCCGAGTAGCTTTCCCGCTGGTACACCAAAGGTGCACTTACTCGGATTCAGTTTCATTTTGTACCTGCGTAGGTTAGCAAAGGTTTCCTCCAAGTCGGCAAGCAGAGTATGTGTTTTATTCGTTTTGATGACAATGTCATCTACGTACACCTGCACATTTTTGCCGAGTTGGTCATGCAAGCATTTCTGCATGCATCTCTGATAGGTTGCACCCGCATTCCTCAGGCCAAAACACATGACACGATAGCAATAAGCCCCGTACGGGGTAATGAAAGCAGTCTTTATTTGATCAGCAGGGTTGAGTGCAATCTGATGGAAACCAGAGTAGGCATCTATGAAAGACAACAGTTCACAGCCGGCAGTGGAATCGATCACCTGATCGATGCGAGGTAACGGGAAAGGATCCTTGGGGCACGCCTTGTTCAAGTCGGTGTAGTCGACGCACATGCGCCATGCGGTGGCAGCCTTGGGATCTTCCTTTTTCTTCTCGACCATGACCGGGTTGGCCAACCAGTCCGGGTGCAGTACCTCCATGATGAAGTTACTGATCAGCAGCTTGGTGATTTGATCACCAATGGCCTTCCTTCTCTCATCCCCGAAACGGCGTAAGGCCTGCTTCACGGGCTTGGCGTCAGGACGCACATGCAAAGAGTGCTCAACCAACTCCCTCGGGACCCCTGGTAGATCTTCATTGGTCCAGGCGAACACGTCCCGATTCTCACGGAGGAAGTGGATGAGCGCGCTTTCCTATTTCTCGGCCAACCCAGCACCAATGATGGCCACGCGCTCCGGGAACTCGGGGTCAACCTGGACAGTCTTGGTCTCCTTGGCCGCTTGGAAAGCAGTACCGTGCTGAGTACTCGGCACACCTTGTGCGCCAGCTTGTGCGGACTGAGCCATGGCCACCACCTCGTACATCTTCTTCTTCTCGGCAGCAATCACCATCGATTCCGCCAGCTGAGAGCTAGCAGAGGCACACTCCATGGACTTCTTGTAATCTCCCGAGATGGTGATGATGCCATTGGGCCCGGGGATCTTCATCTTCAGGTAAGCCACATGAGTGGAGGCCATGAACTTGCTCAGAGCGGGCCTGCCGAGTAGAGCATGATAGGGGCTCTGATGATCCACCACTTCAAACTGCAGGCGCTCCGTGCGGCAGTTCTCCCGAGTACCGAATAGCACATCAATCCACACTCGGCCAATCGGGTTGCATGAGATCCCGGGCACAATGCCATGGAAAGTGGTCTTGCTGGGCAGCATCATGTTCTCGGCCAGGCCAAGCTTCTCGAGTGTGTCCTTGTACACAATGTTGATGCTGCTGCCGTTGTCGATCAGCACCTTGCTGAACCTCACGTTCTTCTCGGGGCCCAGGAAAGTGGGATCCAGCACCAAGGCATAGGTACCCGGATTGGGCATCACCTTGGGGTGATCTGCCCGAGTCCACCTGATCTCCTGATCACACCAGTACATGTAGTGAGGAACATCTGGAATCACTGCATTGACCTCCATGGCCCGCCTGTGCTGTGACTGCTTGTCGATTGCCTCGGAAGTGAAGATCATATAGCTCTCATGGTGCTCTTGGTATTGGTTAGGGCCATTGCCCCCGTTGTTGCCATTGTTGCCATTGTTGTTGCCCTGATAGTTGTTGTTGCCTCTGTTGTTGTTATTGCGGTATCTCTCGTTGTTGAAGTTCTGGTTGGCTCCTAAAGCCACCTGGTTGACATTTTCTCTTCTCGGGTACACTGGCGGCCGAGCTGCAGGAGCGCGAGTAGGCTGAACAGTGGCATTCGCGGCTGGCAGAGGAGGTGGAGGAGGCAAGCCATCACTCTTGATCACATCCCACCATTCGCATTGCCGAGTAGTGTGGTTCGCAGGCCTTGAGGGGTGATGAGTGTGAAAGCTGCATGGGCCATCCTTCATGTCATCGAAGACAAACTTCTTCGGCTGCTCGGAGTTCCCGCTACTCGGCTGCGCAGTGCGGAACGGTTTCTTGTTGCCTTGGCCCTGGTTCTGGTTCTGCCCGTAGGCTCCAGCAGGTTTTTGCCTTTGGCCACCACCGCCTCCGACATTCACTGCATTCACCTCCTCGGGATCATACCGAGTATCTACTCGGCGCTTGTTGCGGAACTCGTTGCGCTTGCTGCTGTTGAAGTTTCTTCTCGGCTCAGAGGAATCCATCAGTGGCTGAGTAGGATCACCGAGTGCGTACTGATCCGCAATCTTGATGGTCTCGGCCAGGGTGTTGGGCATCTCCCTCTGCAATCTTTGCCAAAGCATGCTGCCATGTCGGCAACCCTGCGCAAACCAAGTGATGGCCTGTGCTTCATTCACACCCTCACAGGTGTTCCTCAAGGTGCTCCACCGAGTAAGGTACTCGCGGTCCGTCTCGTCTTCTCGCTGCCGGCAAGCCGACAACTGCTGTGGCCTATTCGGCCTCTTGTATGTGCTGGTGAAGTTGCTGATGAAGGCATCCGAGAAGTCCAGCCAGCAGTTAATGCTGTTCTTGGGCAAGTTGTTGAGCCAAGTGCGAGCTGGACCCTCTAGCATCTGCGGCACATAGCGTACCGCCCATCTCCTGTTGCCATTCGCGATATGGACCGCGGTGACGTAGTCGTTGAGCCAATCTTCAGGCTTAGTGCTACCATTGTAGCTCTTGGTGCCTCTCGCGAGCTGAAAGCCCTTCACGGACGGCTCGTTCATGATGCGCGGGCCAAAGCACTCGGGGCCAGGAGGACCCGTGTTCTCAAGCCGCGCCGATAAGCTGATACGGTCTAGCTGGTGCCTTGCATCCCCAGGCGCCAACACGCGCTCACCCACGCGGTCATGGATGTCGTAACCAGCCATCTCCATAGCCGAGTAGCCATCATCATACCTATCCACCTGCATAGCGGCAGGCTGCTCCACCGGGTTGACGACTGGTGCCACTGGGCGCGGCTGCTGCCTCTGCCGAGTAGGCGGAGCTGCGGGTTGCCGAGAAGTACCCGGACGTGCGGCTTCTCGGACACGGCTTTGAGCTTGATGGGCTTGAGAGCCTGCTCTAGCAGCGTTGTGTTCCTGCCCGGGCTGCTGCGGCACAGCAACCTGTTTCGCGGCAGCAGCCGGGTCATACACCTGCATTTGCCTGTCTCTACCCGTACGCCCGCTGCGGCTCTTCTCGCGGCTAGGATGCGGAGATGAGGCTTGATCGTTAGATCTAGCCGCGTGCGAATGAACCACTTGCGAAGCTCCAGCTCCCGGGTTGGCCTTCCGGAACTCCTCGTTCTGCCTGGCAGCTTCTAGCACCAGCTCGCCTAGCCTCTCCTGCTGCCTGCGACGCGCCTCTCCCTCTAGGCGCGGCAACTCGGCAGCCACAGCCTCCGCAGCTCGCAGCGTCTTGGCGGGTGTGCTGTACCTTGGCTTTGTGAAGGTGTTCGCGGTAGCCGACTGCGCGGGCTCTTCCGCCACAGTCGCCATCTCGGCGCCTAGGTTGCGCCGCGTAGCGCCTACCCTGCTGGGCCTCCTGGCCACCGGCGTGAAGCCGTGAGCCTTGTTGTACTCGAGCTGGTCCAGGCTCAGCTCCAACCTGATCTTCTCCAACTCCGCTTGCTCGGCGAGCAGCTCCTGGCGTTGCCGCTCGAGCTGCTCCCTCTCGGCTAGGAGCTCGAGGTCAGTGGGAGTGGGCATCCCGGTTCGCGCAGCCGAGGCGGGGATGACCGTAGACGTGGAAGGCGGCAGGTTGCACTCCTTCTCGTAGGGCCGGCGTGTCCTACCACCCGCGGGCGGGTCGTCGACCTCCTCGACGACGGCCGCAGCGCCAGTAGCAGCTGCGCCAACGTTTGCCGCCACGCCCGTCACCATCACCTCAGCGCAGCACGCGGAGCTGCATGCAGGCCTTCCGCGAGCAGCAACAACCGCGGGAGGATCCTCCGCGTCTTGCACCAGCTCGGGGTAGGCGTCGTTGGCGACGGTGGCGACGTAGACGAGATGCGAGCCGAAGGAGATCACCGAGCCACCCTCCGGCATGGCCTTGCCGCTGAAACAGCCGGCGTTGTCGGTGACGAAGTCGAAAGAGCCGAATCTGTGGACAAGGCCACAAACTACGCGCTCCGCTGACGAAGATCCCGTCCGAACAGAAACTCCAGCCAGCGCCGCTGGATGCCCCACGGTGGGCGCCAACTGTCGTGGTGGTGTCACGGCAGATGCCATGGGATGGCTAAAGATGTGGGGACGAAGGACGCTGGAGGTGTCCGGGGAGGGATCACGCGACGAGTAGCCGCGTGAGGTAAGATCCACACAACACAAACAACACGATGTACCCAGGTTCAGGGCCCTCGTGAGGAGGTAAAACCCCTACTCCTGCCTTTCTCTCTGTATTACGGTGTCTCTCCGAGTAGGTACAGTACAAATAGTAACGCTACCGAGTAGCCCCTTGCCCCTCTCCGAGTAGAGCTAGGTCAAGGACTTAGGGTTTCTAGGGTTCACTATGAGCCTGTGTGTACGTGCCTCGCGCAGGAGGCGGCGGGGCACCTTATATACACGGTGCCCAGCCGGATACGTCCAAATCTGGACAAGTGTCGACATAGTGTCCACACTGTCCTTTCTCCGAGTACCCGCTGACAGCTTTGGTCGTTGGTCTTGGCTGCTTCCGTAAAGTCGTTGGGCAAAACTAGGGGACAGACTGGTATCACTGTACCTAGTCACAGAGTAGGTCCCCCTTATCCTGCCACCGACTGCTTCCATGCTGTCACTGTCAGACAGACCGTCCCCACGTGAACAGTAGTTCGAATGCTGCCAAGTACGGACCCAGGATACGCGGGATCCTGTGTCAGAACGGCTCCTTTGACTTCCTGCCCGAGTAGTTTCCCGCCAAATGTTCCCGCCAATTGTACTCGGGCCAAACCTTCTACTCGACATGGTAGAAACTGATTGATATCTCCTTCTGGCCATCTTGAGGTGAGACCGGGTAGCAGTCGACCGGGTAGCGAGTACCCGGTAGTCGGCTACTCGGCCAAACCTCTCTTCCGTACGCGGCCTTTACCACCTGTCTTTACCCTACTCGGGGGTAACCCCCCGACAGCCGCGGAGGCGGTTGCCAGTGAGGAGGAGGGGTGCCACAGCGGAGGCCATGGCCGCTCTGGCGGTAGCGAAGGAGGAGGCCAGACATGCCGCCATGGAGGTGGAGGAGGCGCGGGAGGAGGTCCTACATCGCTGCCCCAGGTGGTTCCGCCCGCTGGTCGGCCAGTCCTGGGTGTGGACTGGGTCGTGCCTAGTGTTGCCGCAAGCGCCACCGCCCACCGCCCAGCCGGCTACGCCGCGGCAGCCTTCCGGCTTGCCGGGCCATCTGTACAGCGAGCCGGACTACGTTATTCTTAAGAACTAGCTCCGGCGAGCGGTAGCCAACCCTAACTCTAGTAAGCAACCCCGTAGGGCGTATTCTAGTTTTGCCGTCCCCCCTATATATATATATATATTTTTTTTTTGCAATGCAAATTGGTCGTTTGTGGCTTACCCCTGAAGTAAGCAGCCTCGTAAGGCATGTTCTAATTCCCCCTCCCTCTCCATTGGACCACTGCTCAAACAGACAAATCCCCCGAAAGTCATCGTGGAAGAATTTCCACCCTAAAATGGGACCTTCTGTTAGAGCAGTGATCTACCGGCTAAACCTTAGCAAGGTGGAGGTTGGTTTTGTCCTGATCAGTGACAAAACCGACCTACTGTAGCAACCGCCCTACTGTAGCAACCGGCCTACAGTAGGGATAGGTGTCACCCCTGGTGCACAGTGCTTGCCTATATAAGGAACATGTGTGTGAGATATCAAACAACAACACAACACACCCAAAATAGAAAACCTGATCAATTAGAGCATTGGAGCATTGGGGCAGTACACCTCAACATCTTAAGGTCATCAAGGAAGAAGAACAAGATGGCAACACCTCAGGATCAAGGTATGTCTCTACACTTACTCCTATTGTGGTTCAACTATTGAGCTAGATGATCCTGTCACTACCAACAATGGTATCAGAGCTATCTAGCTTCAAGGTTGAACCCCTATTATGCTAAGATCATGATTCTATGTTGCTGTTAAGGGCACATCTTTTCCATATAAGTTCTGTGCAAAGCATGTGCCCTGTTGAGTTGCTTGAGAAAGTTAGATATGTTATGATTATGTCCATGTCTAGAATTATCATCATGCTCATGTATGTATATAAGTTGTTCTTCTTGATTATAATAAGATGGTTTTCGGATCAAGCCCTAGATTTTTTATGTTTAGCCCTGTTTTTCCTCAAGTGCTAGCCCTAACAAGTACTAAAGTGAAACTAGGGTTTTCAGTTTAAGTTGTTATAAAGGAGGATTAAGGCAATATAATTTGCAAATTCTAAAGTTTGACTCCAATCTTTTGAAACCCTAGTGTTCAAATCCTTAATTTTCCCTCTGTAATTAAGTTATGGTTTCGGTTTGGGCATGAAATCAATAAGGGAATGAATAAATCATGAATTGCCTAAGCTGTTCTTCCCCAAATCCCAAACCCTAATGCGTTGAAATCCCTAAATTACCTCAAGAATAAGAACCCTAATCCTAAGATTGAGGCGGAGGATGCTTTACCTGAGGGTTTTTTCGACGCCGCTGGCCACGGCGTCGCCGGAGCCGCCTCCTAAGCTTGACAGGTGCGCTCGAGCACGCATCCGAGAGGTCGTGCCATCCTCTGCACCGGCCGTTGGTCGCGCCTCCTCGTGCGCTCGCCGCCGCAGGAGGTACGCCGCGCCGCCGGGCCTGGCGCAGGCAGTCGAGGCCGACGCGGAGACGCCTCGCTCGTGCGCCATCGCCGCGCAAAGGGGCGCCGCCTAGAGCCGCTCGACGGAACTGCACGCCGCCGAGCTGCACGCAACTCCGGCGAGAGGGCCTAGACGACGCCGGCGCTCTCTCTCCCTCCGGGCTGCGCGGTGCTCGTCGCCGTCGCCTCTCTTTCGTTGCCGCCTCTCTGTCGTCACCGCAAGAGAATGGGGAGGAGAAAATAGCTAGGGTTTTTCCGTCGGGGAGTGGCAAGGCACTGATGTGCTGCTGATTTGAGCGCTGCCGACCGTCGGATCTTCATCCGACGGTTCGCTGTGCACAAGTCGGAGCCCAGTGGGTTTTGAGCCTAGGAGGCATTGGGCTGGGCTAGTTTCGGCCCAGCTCGGAAGGGCTACACCAGAGTTTTTTTTAAAAAATTATTTATTACCTTTTTGGGCTAAAATATATATAAGCTTTAGGGCTAATTTTGAGCCACAAGTTATTATGATCTTTATTGTTAGATAATTCTTCATGTTTATGTGCTTTTGTTAATGCTTTATATTATACTTACTTTTTTTTGTCCCCTTTAAAGTTTTTGGTTTTATGTGATGATTATTGTTGTCATTATGCTATATGTCTTTCGCTGCAAAATTAAATTAATAAATCCTCAAATTAAGCATGGCCTATGTCCATCATTCTGGCCAAAGCTGATTGGTGGGCATTTGGACTATGAAATTTTTATTGGCCCGGTTCACTTCTGGCCAAAGCTGACATGGACCGGATTAATAAGAGAAGTTTAACCACGAGGATTCAATAAAGTGTGGCATGTATCCATTATTCTGGCCAAAGCTGATTGATGAATACATGACCACAAAACTTTTGTTGTTCTTATCCATCTCTGGCCAAAGCTGTTTTGGTTTTGATCAATGAAAGAAGTTCATTATATTTTTGGTACTCATCACAACATTTGTTATATTTTCAGTATCTAATGCCTCTCAAATTGCTGGAATAATTAACGGCATAGAGCAACTAAATGGTAGCAATTATGCTACATGGAAGGAGAAGCTTGATATCACTCTGGCTTTGCTGAATGTTGATTATGCCCTCCTTCATGATCCTCCCGAAGCACCTAAAGAAGGTGTTGAAAATTATGATGCCCTGAAAAGGGACTATGATGATGAGAAAATTAAGTGGGAGGATTCAAATCGTAAGTGCCTCATGATCATTAAGGGCTCCATTACTCAAAGTATGAGAGGATCCATCCCAGATTCTCAGAGCGCCAAGGCTTACCTTGGAAAGATTGAGGATCAATTTAGAGGATCATCCAAAATTTATGCAGCGAGTCTTATCAGAAGGCTTATTGATGAAAGGTATGATCCCACTGGGAGTCTCAGGGAATATATCATGAGGAAGATTAACATGGCCGCTAAGCTTAAAACAATGAAAATGGAAATCTCAGAAGGCTTCCTTGTCCATTTTATCATGTCATCCTTGCCTCAGGAGTTTTCTCCGTTTACCATCAATTACAATGCGATGGATGCTAAGTGGGGCATTGATGAAATGATGGCCAGGTGTGTACAAGAGGAGGAAAGGCTTAAAGCCGGAAGGATTGATCATATCAATCAATTTAAGCACTCTCAAAAGAAGAAGTATAACAAGATTGTGAATGGTCATATAAAACCTTGGCCTTCTCAGCTTAAAAATAAAGGGCAATCTTCAAAGCAGTTTCAGCAAAAGAAGCCGGAAAGGGCCCCTACTGCAGACGAAAAGGATCCTAACGGATGCCGCTTTTGTGGAAAAAGCGGTCATATGCAAAAGGACTACATAGGGTTCATGAAATGGCTGAATAAGAAAGGTACTGATTTTGTTACCTTCATTGATGAATCTCTGTATGTTAATTATGCTACCAATACATGGTGGGTTGACTCGGGTGCGACAATTCACGTTGCAAATTCTTTACAGGGATTCGATATGAGGAGGACCCTAAGAAGAGGGGAAAGAACCATTAGAGTTGCTAATGGTGTTGAAGCTAATGCCGAGGCAATTGGAGATTTCACGCTTGTACTTTGTACTGGCTTTATGCTCCGATTACATGATGTTCTTTATGTACCCTCTATGAGACGGAACTTAGTGTCTGTCTCATGTTTAGATGATGATGGTTTCCATTGTACTTTTGGGAACAAGAGATGTATAATTATGTGTGATAATAAAGATGTTGGTCTTGCCTTCCGACAAGACAAACTTTATCTAGTTTCCCTTAGTGATTCCATAAATAATGTTGGCCCTTCCTCAAATATGAATGTCAGTACCAAACATAAACGAAATAATGATGAGACTTCTTTGAAATTATGGCACTATCGTTTGGGCCATATTTCGAGGGGGAGGATTGAGCGTCTCATTAAGGAAGAAGTTCTCCATCCTTTAGATTTCTCAGATGCGGATACTAGTCATTGCATTGATTGCATCAAAGGGAAATATGCTAAAAAGATTAAGAAGAATGCAAATCGAAGTACTGGAATTTTGGAAATAATTCACACGGATATCTGTGGTCCGTTTAATGTGAAGTCGGTGGATGGCTTTGATTCGTTCATAACATTTAGTGATGATTTCTCCCGTTATGGATACATTTATCCTATTAAAGAAAGATCATAAGCATTAGATAAGTTCAAGATTTTCAAAACTGAGGTTGAGAATCAAAGTAATAAGAAGATCAAAGTTGTGAGGTCTGATCGTGGTGGTGAATACTACGGGAGACACGCTTCTTATGGCCAAATTCCTGGACCTTTTGCCAAGTTCTTACAGGAAAATGGCATAGTAGCCCAATACTCAGCACCAGGTGAACCCCAGCAGAATGGAGTGGCTGAAATAAGAAATCGCACACTTATGGACATGGTACGAAGTATGTTAAGTCACTCCACTCTGACGGTAAGCTTATGGATGGAAGCTCTGAAGACAGCTGCAAATATCATTAATAGGGTTCCTAGTAAATCGGTTCCCAATACACCGTATGAGTTAAACCAACCCTGAACTATTTTCATGTGTGGGGCTGCCCTGCAGAGGCCAAAGTCTTCAATCCAAACATAGGAAAGTTAGACCCCAAGACGGCCAGTTGCCATTTCATTGGTTACCCTGACAAATCTAAGGCATATCGATTTTATTGTCCATATCAGATTACTAAGTTTATTGAAACAAGACAAGCTGTGTTCTTGGAAGATGAAATAATGAGGGGGAGCATGACATCCAGGGATATAGTATTGGAAGAAAAGCGAGAATATGTCCCGACACCTATGATCCAAGAACCAATATTGCCAATACATGTTGAGGTCGCACCTCCAGTTGAGAGGATTTCTAATTCAACACCTGCTGAGATTCCTGCGACTACTTCAGATGTCACATCTAACGATGTTCCTATTGAACATGCTCAGCAGCCTCCGGTAGTGGTTGAAGTACCAAATGTTGAACCTCTCCGAAGGTCACAGAGGCCTAGAAAGTCTGCTATTCCTGATGATTATCTCACCTATATGAGTGAGGATGTGAATGAGCCGGTATTTGATGATGATCCCACCTCATTTAAAGAAGCCATTGAAAGTGGTCATTCATCTAAATGGCTTGATGCTATGAAAGATGAAATCAAGTCTATGAGCACAAATGATGTTTGGGACTTAGTAGAGATTCCCGAGGGAGCCAAAATAGTAGGATGTCGATGGGTCTACAAGACCAAACATGACTCCAAGGGTAACATCGAAAGGTTCAAAGCAAGGCTTTTTGCCAAAGGCTTCACACAAAGAGAAGGGATAGATTATAATGAAACGTTTTCACCTGTCTCTTCCAAGGATTCATTTAGAATAATTATGGCACTCGTGGCTCATTATGATTTGGAGCTACATCAGATGGATGTTAAAACGACATTTCTGAATGGTGACTTACATGAGGATGTATACATGGCACAACCAGAAGGTTTTGTTGTGGAAGGAAAGGAACATTTGAGATGCCATCTTAAGAAATCCATTTATGGATTAAAGCAAGCCTCAAGGCAATGGTACTTTAAGTTTAATCAAGTCATAAAGAAGTTTGGTTTCAAAGAAAATGAAGTGGACAATTGCATATATGCTAAGTTCGGGGGGAGTAATTTTATCTTCCTGATTCTATATGTTGATGACATACTATTGGCGAGTAGCGATAAGAATATGCTGTTGGAAACCAAAGGGTTTCTCTCTTCGAAGTTTGATATGAAAGATCTTGGTGAAGCCGCTTATGTCTTAGGCATTGAGATTCACCGAGATAGATCCATAGGGATCTTGGGGTTATCACAGAAGGTATATATAGAGAAGGTACTAAAGAAGTACAACATGCATAATTGCTCAGCCTCGCCTGCTCCTATAGTCAAGGGTGATAAGTTTAGGACTTTTCAATGCCCAAGAAATGAGTATGAAGCTGCGCAGATGAAGTCAGTTCCTTATGATTCGGTTATTGGAAGTATCATGTATGCACAGGTATGCACTCGCCCTGACTTAGCGTTTGTAACCGGGATGCTTGGCAGATACCAGTCTAACCCAGGGCTGGATCACTGGAAGGCTGCAAAGAAAGTCTTGCGTTACTTGCAAGGAACCAAAAGCCTCATGCTCACATATAAGAGGTCTGATAACCTCGAGGTGGTCGGTTATTCAGATGCTGATTTTGCGGGGTGTGTTGACACTAAGAAATCCACGTCAGGTTACATCTTCACCCTCGCAGAAGGAGCTATATCGTGGAAAAGCTCCAAACAAAGTGTTACTGCATCGTCGACAATGCAGGCTGAATTTGTGGCATGCTATGAGGCAACCGGGCAGGCGGTATGGCTGAAGAACTTCATCCCAGGTTTCAGAGTGATTGACAATATATCTAAGCCACTCACTCTTTACTGCGACAATCAACCAGCAGTGATATATTCGAGTAACAACAAGTCAAGTGGTGCTGCCAAACACGTTGACATCAAGTACCATGTTGTGAAAGATAGAATCCATGATCATACAATAAGCATTAAGTACATAAGCACTAAGTCGATGCTAGCGGATCCACTTACAAAAGGCTTGCCCCCCAATGTATTTAGAGATCATGTTGCCGGCATGGGGCTGGTAGATAAGCCTTTAATCCTGGAATAGTTGGGATATCTATGACACCATCTCCCCATAAGTCTTAGGATTCATTTTGAGATTAAATGGGACCATAGTCACTTGGTTCAACGGTACTTAATTGACAGTTGTAATCTATTGTCTTGGTATACCCATTTTCCGGAAAAACGAGTCTGTAAGTTTGTAATAAGTTTAAGATAATAAGTTTATGGAGCTCCTGAGTTAAAGAAGTTTCATTTTGATATAAGGTAGTGTGCTATAGTCACTGACTCTCAATGGCACTTGATATTGATCGTTGTGTATGCTTTGTCTTGGTGCATTATCTTGTTGAAAGATAAACTTATAAGTTTAGCCTTACGATCAAGGGGGAGAATGTTAGATCTACCGGCTAAACCTTAGCAAGGTGGAGGTTGGTTTTGTCCTCATCAGTGACAAAACCGACCTACTGTAGCAACCGCCCTACTGTAGCAACCGACCTACAGTAGGGATAGGTGTCACCCCTGGTGCACAGTGCTTGCCTATATAAGGAACGTGTGTGTGAGATATCAAACAACAACACAACACACCCAAAATAGAAAATCGGATCAATTAGAGCACTGGAGCATTGGGGCAGTACACCTCAACATCTTGAGGTCATCAAGGAAGAAGAACAAGATGACAACACCTCAGGATCAAGGTATGTCTCTACACTTACTCCTATTGTGGTTCAACTATTGAGCTAGATGATCCTGTCACTACCAACGCCTTCAATTCTAACCAATGTACTGTACTAGAGCAAGGTGGAACCCCTGTCACTTCACATGCGACGTATTTACTCGCAGTTCCGGCTCAGAAGAAGTTAATGGCGTCGTGGAGTAGTATTGCCCCGTGGAATGGAATGGACGATCTACGCGCAGTTTCAATACTCCTTGGCGGACTCGAGAAGCATGGGGCGATCCAAATTCCAGATGCAATCATTCCGCCGTACACGTACCAGGCCAAGCAGTCGTCGACCATGCGCAGAGCCGTAGATGACCAATTGATGGCGCTGCCAAATCACAGTACAGGTAGAAAAACTGGCAATGCAGCCTCGGGCCCTTATCAGGAAGCACTGAACTTACTGTTCCTGATGATCGCGACGGATCGAAACCAAAGCTTCACTCTACTGATCTTTTTCGACACTGAGACGTGTAGGAAAACCATATGAAACTGCATGTGCGCACGCTACTGATCCAAAGGTACGCACCACGTTAATTAGAGCCGTTTTGAAACTTTATTTTGCCGGGATGGCCACGTTGTTTTTAGACGGGGCCTGTGATCGATGTTGGTGTAACGTCTCTTCATGTTCGTCTTAAAACTAATGAAACGAGTCAAACATTTTGTCTCTACGGAAAAGCCACGTTAGCTAGCGCTACCGGATCTGTAATTGTTTTTGTTTTTATTTTTTTGAAGGGCTTCATCCTGTGCAAATGATGATGAACCGGCCGGCCGCCAGGTCTCTATATAGGTTTGCTTCATTTTTCACAGGACTCCTATTATTCACTCCGTCTCAAAATAAGTGTTGTCGTTCAAGTAGAGCTATATATACATTTTGTCGTGACTTCGACGTAGGTTGGTACGTTTTTTTTATAGTAATCTCGCTTTGTATTAATTAAACAACAAGTTTACAGTACAATAGATGTATCATGGGGTATACCCAGCCAAACATGTTTCCCAGAGAGAGACCAAATTTAGCGAGATTGTGAGCTTCAATATTCGATAATCTATTCTCGTGGATCACCTGACAGAAAGCGAAAGATTTCATCCTTTCTTGCACTTCTCGAGCAACTGAACCACAACTTCCCAGACCGTTGCTATAAACCGCATCAACCACATTCTTGCAATCCGATGCAAGCTGAAAATGATCCAGGTTTAGGCCCACAGCTAATGACATCCCCTCTCGGCAAGCCAAAGCTTCAAACACCTCAGGATCAGTGACTCCTTCCACAACGAGCAGTGATGAACCCATATAAATTCCGTTAGCATCCCTACAAATTGCAGCAGCTGAGCAAAAAGTACACTGCTGAAGAACTACCCACTGGTAGAAAATAGGCCTTTAGTCCCGGTTCGCAAAGACCATTAATCTCGGCCGTGCAACCGGGACTAAATATGCGCGACTAAAGCCCCCCTTTAGTCGCGACTCTTACGAACTGCAACTAAAGGCCCGTCACGTGGGCAGCTGGCGTGCGCCGGAGGCGGGAGGACCTTTAGTCCCGGTTTTTGAAACGAACCGGGACTACAGGCTATTTCGTTATTTCTTTAATTCATTGTGGTTTTTAATTATTTTTCACTCCCTTTTTTTCACTCCAATTTTTCACCCCCTTTTTTTTTCACAATTTTTATTATTTGCTTAGTGTCTAACTACAATTATCTCTAGTCAAATTACTTACTCGTGGTCAAACTTCCCGCTCGGTCACCCATCCTCCCATCCGAGTTTCATCCCGTCCCGCATCCAAGTGTTTCGCACGCATGTATGTGATACTAGTATCATATAAATCCTATTAACATGTTGGTCGATGCCACATTTCTTTATTGTCTGAATTTCAAACAAATTTTTTAATAAACAAAAGTAATGATGTAATTAATAATTTTGAATAAATAAATAAACATTAACTTTTTAATTTGTATTATTTCTAAAAAATATTCAGAAAAATAAAACTAATTCATTTTAAAATCTTAAAAATACAAATAATATATCAAAATATTCAGAAAAATAAAACTAATTCATTTTAAAATCTTAAAAATACAAATAATATATCAAAATATTCAGAAAAATAAAACTAATTCATTTTAAAATCTTAAAAATACAAATAATATATCAAAATATTCAGAAAAATAAAACAAATTCATTTTCCCCTTTCCTAAATGCAAAATAAAATCTGATAAAATTCATGAACCAAACCATATGAAATCTAAACCATATAAAATTTGCAGATCCAAGTTTGGACTATTATTTTGGACACAAGAACTGTTTTGGCAATGACTATCTGTGAGAATGATTTGAACCTAAATTTTAAATACATAACCAAAATGGACAAACTAAAATGTTCTGGATAGATATTGAAAAGATCTATCCATAGCACTTAGCCTCACATCAAGCTCAGCAACCAAATGAAAATACCATCCTTTTTAATAAAATACCAGTAGGCTCTTCTATGATTTTTAGAATGAGTTTAAAAATGAATTTTGAAGTAAATCCAACTGGATGAGTTTGGTATTGACTAGATCTATGTTTTCCTGGCTTAGATTAATTTTTGGAGCTCTAGATTTATTTTTGGTGAACAGATATAGAAATAGTAGTTTTTCTGTTTTGTTTTCTTGATGTGTTTTTGTTTGTTTTGAAATGTGTGTTTGATCTTATCTTGTTTCCTAGCTTGTATAGAGTGTTATGACTTGATATTAGGTTGTTTGCTTCCAGAACATCTACCTTAGAAAGTGTGTGCATGATTGGAAACCCAAATAAAAATGGAACTAGCATTTGTTACTTTCTAGTTTTATTATTTTGGAATTGTGTGTGAGCTAGATATTTGTGTGATTGTTTTAGTAAATTTTGTGCTATGTTTAACCCGTGATTTTATTTGAGCCATTACATAACATAGCGGTACATATATCCATTACATAATATAGAAATAATATAGCTAGGAATTAATATAGAAGTAATATAGAAATTAATAAAAAGACGTATATCCATTACATATATCGAACGCAACATAGCGGTACATAGATGCGGTACACAAACAACATCTACTCGAGCTCCGAAGAGTAGATGCGGAATAACTCGAAGGCAACGTATGCATCTATTTCTGCATACTCGAGATTGATCCGGTCAAGTGGGTTCTTCCCCCAATACATGTGATTCCTCGAGGGGAAACAACTCCGCATGGTTTTGTAGTCCTGGTGGATGAAGGCAGTTGCCATATGAGCCATCCCGGTCTTGTGCCCGTACAGCTCATCAAAATGGATAAGGTCGTGAAGATCAATGTAGTGATCTTCAGGTATCTCAATACCCAACGTGCGCATCAACTTCTGCCGGTCATTTGTGATGTCGACGCTACAGAAGTCGTAACCCTTGTTGACAAGAAAATCAACAAGTTCTGGAGATTGCTTTGAACTACTGCAACAACAAAAATGGAACACGTGTTAGATTTTGTTGCAACACATGTATTCTTCCAATGCAACAACAAATCGAAAATGCAACAACTATCCTACAAGAGATTGTACGTGTGCATACCTTGCCCATTGAAAGACCAAAACGGTCTCCTTGTAGGCAATCTGGATGACGGCCACATCCTTCTGATTGGCCGTATACTCTAGATCAAACCCGAAGAACTTATGGTGTTCATCGGCTTCATAGAGATTGACCAAACGGTTAAGAGCTTGGGGGAGCCTCTCGCATATATTCGTATAGGCCACGTGGAGATTCTTGCCGCATGGTGTGGGCACACGGAGAACGTTCCAAACGGGAGAATCCATGGGTGCTTGGTGGAGGAAGAAGAGAGGAAGAAGAGAAGAGAGGAAGAAGAACAGAGAGCCCGCGCACTGTAGCAATGGCCTTCTGCCTCTCGCTCGCGAAATAAAACCGCGCGGGAGGCGAGCAGTTTGGATTTTTAGTCGCGGGTGGCCAGGCCAACCGGGACTAAAGACAGGGAGACGAGCAGTTCCGACCTTTAGTCGCGGGTGGCCAGGCCAACCGGGACTAAATCCCTCCGCGCGCTACCCCAACCGCCACTCAAGACCTTCAGTCGCGGGTCGCCTCCCGAACCGCGACTAAAGACCCCTTTAGTCACGGTTCGGACATTTTGGGGACTGAAGGGGGCGTATGGAAGGCCTTTTTTCTACCAGTGACCCCATCAACGTTGATCTTTGCTGCACCCACCGTCGGAGGAAACCATGTCCGAACCGAAAGGGTTTGAGACCTGGGAATTGAATGTACCTGATTTGCTTCTTCATACTCCTGTATATACCTCCTGACAAAAGAATGGGTAGCTATTGGACTCTGAAAAATATTTTCATGGATTGCCTTTCTCCTGGCAGACTATATTGCCCAAACGCTTCTAGCCATCGGACACTCCATCAAAGAGTGTCTCCAGGAATCAATATCACCACATAGAGAGCACCCATCAGTAGCACTCATATTTCTCCTCTTTAAAACATCAGCAGACGGAAGAGAATGTTTTGATAAACGCCAGACCAAGAATATAATTTCCGGTGGCACTTTGAGTTTCCAAAGTGACTGCCAAGCCTTCTCCTCAATTCTCGAGTTGGAAGTACCCCCTGATCCTTGAGCCCCTTGCTGGCTTTTCTCTGCCACCAACATACGATATGCAGACCGCACAGTGAAACTGCCGTTCCTCTCATACATCCACCCCAAAATATCCTCCATAGGGCATGTACATATAGGGATAGACCTGATCATTTTAGCATCCATTGGGAGAAAAAACTGATTAATTATTTCATTGTCCCACCTTGCCTCAGTATGGTTAATCAGCTCCTGTACAAAAGTCGGAGGATTGTCATGCAAAGATAAAAGGGGCCGAGGCATAGTCACTCGCGGAAGCCAATTATCCTTCCAAATATCCGTATATGCTCCATCTCCAATACTCCTAATAAGTCCTCTCTTAAGAACGCCCAAACCATCAACAATAGCTCTCCAAATCTGAGAAGGATGAGATCCCAAAGATGCCTCCAAAAAATTTGTATTTGGATAATAAACTGCCTTGAGGATTTTTGCGCTAAGAGAGTTAGGGATCTTGCCAAATTCTCCAAGCTTGCCGCGCTAGAAGCGAAAGATTGAAAAGCTCCCGGTCCCTAAATCCAATCCCTCCCATGAATTTAGGCCTTGTCATTGTTTCCCATGAGACCCAATGAACCTTCCTTTTTCCCCTCTTACTTCCCCACCAAATTGTCTGATAACCGAATTGAGATGCTCACAAAAACCCTTTGGCAATCGAAAACAAGCCATAAAAAAATAGGTAAGGCTTGTGCTATAGATTTGATGAGAACCTCCTTACCCGCAGAAGATAACAATTTTTGTAGCCATCCTTTCACCTTATTCCATAGTCTATCCTTCAAAAATTTAAAAGTACCACTTCTGGACTGTCCCACCTCCGTCGGCATTCCAAGATATCTCTCCGATAGAGACTTGTTCTGTAGTTGTAGCACATTTTTAACTCCTACCTTGATGTGTTCTGGGCATTTCTTGCTAAAATGGATTGACGATTTATCTCGATTAATTCTCTGTCCCGAAGCCGCACAATAAGTCTCCAACAGTTTAGATACCTCCTCCGCCCCTTGAACACTTGACTTAAAAACAACAGGCTATCATCCGCGAAAAGGAGGTGGTTCACCGACGGTGCCGATGGAGCCACCTTAATACCATCCAAAAGAGATAAAGGTGGTCGAAATTTTAGGAGGCACGAAAGGCCCTCTGCTGCTAGTAAGAAAAGTTAGGGTGAAATCGAGTCCCCCTGCCGAATGCCTCTTGAAGGCCTGAACTCCTCGAGTTTCTTCCCATTAAAAGAGACAGAGAACGAAACCGAGCTCACCATTCCCATGACTGTTGCCACCCAAGCATGATCAAAACCCAGCTTCTTCATCATCGCTTCCAAATAACTCCACTCGACCCTGTCGTAGGCTTTCATCATGTCGAGTTTAAGAGCACATGTACTGTTTACCTTCGCCCTACTCCTTTTCATAAAATGTAAACACTCATAGGCAGCAATAATGTTATCTGTAATCAATCTTCTAGGGACAAAAGCAGATTGCTCTTCCGATATAATCTACGGCATAATTTGCTTTAGTCTGCTAGAGATAACCTTCGAATCAATTTTATAGAGTACATTGCAAAGACTAATCGGGCAAAACTGAGATAAATATGTAGGACTTTGTACCTTTGGTATGAGAACCAGAACCATGTGATTAACCGATTCCGCACTCTCCTCTCCTTTGATAAACCTCAGTACCGTTTTAGTAACATCCTCACCACAAACTTCCCAATGGCGTTGGAAAAAATGAGCAGGAAAACCATCGGGCCTGGAGCTTTAGTAGGGAATATCTGAAACAAGCTTCCTTAACTTCTTTCTCCTTGTAAGGCGCAATCAGGAGATCATTCATCTCACGAGTCACTTTATGTGGAACATGCGATAACACCTCATCCATCTCGACTACTCCCTCCGAAGAGAACAGATCCCTATAGAAATTGGAAGCCAAATCCTCCATCTTAGCCATACTCTCAGTAATTTGTCCATCAGGTTTCGTTAGCTTTTTCACCGTGTTTTTCCTTCTGCGCATGGATGCTCTAAGATGAAAAAACTTTGTATTTTTATCACCCGCTTTAAGCCATTACACTGTCGATCTCTGTCTCCACATAACTTCTTCCCTCCTGTACAGTTCAAGCAATCTGTCATTGATTTTCAGCTCCGCATGGTTCGGCCCAATCCTATTAGGGGAGTTTTGCAACTCCTCAAGTTTCCCCTTAAATTTATTAATTTCCTGTTTCACGTTCCCAAAAATCCGTTTGTTCCATAACCCCAAATCCTCAGCCAGTATTTTCAGCTTTCGGTGTATATCTTCCACCGATTCAATAACCGTGCCCTCTGCCCAAACGGAAGCTACCTTGTTCTTCAACTCCGGATGTTCTTCCCACGTAATTTCATACCGGAAAGGCTTCCTATGATTTGTTAATCCCATTGTATCTTCGAAATTCAGCAGTATTAGGCAGTGATCCGACGCTGCTGCTGTAAGATGGGATAACGATGCCAGGGGGAATTGTGCACTCCATTCAGCCAAGCCCAAAGCCATGTCCATCCTCACACGGGTAAAGGAACCACCTGCAACTCGTTTCTCGAAAGTCCAGAAGTGTCCTGTAAATCCAAGGTCCATTAGACCACAAACATCAACAATGTCTCGAAACCCCTTGATCTGGGGGTTGGTTCGCTGACCGATACCCTCATACTCCGTATGGCGCAGTACTTCATTGAAATCACCTACACACAACCATGGTAGAGAGCTAGTGCCACAGATATTTTTTAAAGTGTCCCACGTCTTATACCTCTCATGTGTTTGTGCCTCTCCGTAAGCACACGTTAATCTCCAGGGTACGGTGCCTGCTTCAACCACTTTCAAGTCGATACGATACTGAGAATAACCAAGCACATCCATATTTATTCCATTATTCCAGAAAATTCCAATACCACCACTTCTACCCAGACTCCCTGTTGGGGGGGGGGGATGTTAACCCGATAGGCCCATGGGGAAGGATAAAGACCCGGCTGGAGGAAGTGATGGAGGGATAATAACCCGGTAGGCCAACTCCAAGGTGTAACCTGGCCCAAAGGACGCTGCGCAAGATCCGGCTAAGGATAGAGAAACTTCTGGAAGGCCCAAGTTTGTAGGCCTCGTAACCCGGATTGTGGGTTACGGTAAAGGAAAGTTAGGGTTTGTATGCGGTGTCCGGGTAGGATTCAGTGTGTGTCTTGGAGGGTAAGCCAGGGGGTACGGGTGCTATATAAACCGACCCCTAGGTTTAGTTGAGAGAGATCTAAGAACCCTAGCAATATCGCCAGATATCGAGCATCTAGTGTAATCCCAGAGTTAAGTTATTATATCGAGATCGGAGACTCGGCGACTTTGATTGCCGGCTACCAGATCGAGTTGCATCATGTTTTCCTCTGAGCTAAACCCTCTCCCAAACGCCTGTGTCGTCTTGCCCCAAGATCAGTTACCCCCGGTAACATCTGCCGTGATTATCCCACGACAGTTGGCGCCCACCGTGGGGCCTGCGTCCAAAGGTGTTTACATCACGGGAGAAGCTCGGAAGAACATGGAGAATCTTGTCGTCGGCGAGATGTACATCGACCACAAAGGAGAGAAGACGGTGGACGATTCCGGCTGGGGGCCAGAATCGGATCACCTCGAATCCGGATCCGTCGTGACAATCGGCCGGATCAGCGTCTTCATTGGTATGGTATGTACTTCCGGTTCGATCCCTGACAATATTGGATCTGATTCTGTGCCAGGAGAAGCCACTTCTATCCGATCAGATGATGAAGAATCGATTGGAACGACACATCCGGCAGAAGAACCCATCGCGAAGTGGGAAGAGCCGGAGGAGCCGGCATGGACCCCGCGCGACCGGGTCGAAAGAGAAGATGATACCGGATCTATCCTGGATCTGCTGGAAAACCGGTATGAGGAGGATAACGGCGAGGAAGAACAGCATGAATTTACACCGGGTATCGTACGCCGAGTTGCAGTCTATGCGGCTCCCGCGGCCAATCTCAACCAAGGGAACGCAACCGCGGCAGCAGTCGGGGCGGCTCAGGCATTGGCCCAGCAGCAGGGCGCGGCTAACGGAGACCCGGTTCTGGCCCGGGTTGATGGAGAGTCGGCATCAGTGACCAGCCGCGCAGCAGACGAGGAGTTGCATGCAAATACGTTCGGATTCCTGGGAAACTGGACACCAGGGGCGGGTCCTTCGAACCCGCGCCACCCGGCCCTATTCGATAATAATCTGATTCTGGACCCCATGGTTCTTGCAACGGTTATCACTCCAGAAAACGCAGCGGAACGTGTCAGGGATCTGGATGTGGCTCGTCGAGCGCTGGAACAGCAAAGAAGGCAAGTAGAGGCAGAAAGGCAAGGGATGGCCACGCGGCAGCGTGAGCTGGATGCGCTGGAAACTCGGCTCCGGGAGGAAACATCTAGAGTACATCAAAGGCATCAAACTAGGTTACCAGCAACGGGCGGGGTTATTAATCCGGCTACTTTATTCATCACACCTCAGGATCAGCCGATACCAGTGGTGAACCAGGGAACCGCACCCCAACCGGCGACAGCAGGGACACATCCGGCAAATGAGCGGGCCGGGTTACCCCCCCCCCACAGACTAGAGTCACAACCGGCAACGATCTACCACTACCGCCACCGTCACGATTTCGCACACCAGCCGGTCATTACAACAATCCCATGGACAATGTGTATGCGGCGACACTCGCATTAAATCAAATCCCTGTGGGAGAGTCGCCCCATGCAGAGAAGACCCGGCAAGCCATCGATCTGTTGCACACTGCGGTGGCACAGCAAGCCAATTATCCGGATCATAGAAGCGGGATGCACGGGACGCCATACGTCAGTCAACAACAAGGGAATATCCAAACAAGTTCAGTGCGGCGGAGGGAAGAGCAGCAGCAAATGCCGCCTCCTCCCCGCGTTCAGGCAGCGTCAGCAGCACAGGCTGTTGTGGACAGTTCCAGAGCTCGGAGGGCCGCGGCCGGGTCTGCAGCACATGAACTTCCCGCAGCGCCGCTCCCAGCCGCGCCCCCCGCTGTATCACACGTTTCTAGAGCAAGGCCGACCTCGACCGTTCTTGTGGGACCCAAATGTCTCTCGGACAATATCAGAGCTGAACCTTACCCGTAAAAATTCAAAGAGCCAGGGAAAGTAGTGAATTACGAGCCAACTATGGATCCAGAAACATGGCTAAGTAGTTATGAGATGGCAATGTCGATTCGCAATGCATCCGAGAATCTCCAAGCCAAGTTCATGTACTTGATGATGTCAGAAGGAGCAGCAAAGTTGTGGTTCACCAATTTGCCGGAAGGATCGATCAAGTCCTGGGAGGAATTGAAGACCGCGTTTGTCAAGCACTTTCATGGGACGTGCAGGAAATTGTTCACTATTGATGATCTAGAGCGATGCGTCCAGAAGAAGGGAGAATCGGCGCGTAGTTGGGTGCGCCGGGTTATGGAGATACTTCACTCGTCCACGGATATTCAGCCCAAGGACGCACTACAAGCCATGGCAAAAACATGCAAGTATATACCTTTAGTGCAAAAGTTAACTCGCATGAAGTCTAGTCGAAATGCGTCGGAAGTTACAATGGGAGAATTGATGGATGCGTGCAACAAACACGCTGCGACAGATACTACAGAAGAGGAAGTTGATGACAAGAAGGTAAAAGCAAACACAAGTAATAACGGAAGAACCGGCAATGGATCAGCACCGGGTAATAACGGAAATAGCCAGAACAAGCGCCCGTTTGAAGGAGGTTCCGAGTTTGTCGCCAACACAGAAGCCGGGTCTTCGAGGCCCAGAGCAGAGGGAAATTTCAACGGAGGTAATCACAATGGAGGAAACTATCAAGGACCACCAAGGCCGGGTAACAATTGGGACATATTCAGGATGGCATGCCCAAAGCACAGCAGGAACGGCAGGCCAGCTAACCACTCCTTGGAGCAGTGCGCCGACTTACAAAGATGGAAAAATGAGGAAGTGAACAGAGCTATGCGAGGTGCAGGACGGGGAGGAGGACCGGGTCCAGGGGAAACCCGGGCAACGGCCCACCCCCAGCTGGTAACCCGGCGGCTGGAAATCAAGGTAATAACCAAGGGGGGCAGGAGGTTTCCAGGCTAACCCCAAACAATTGGGTCAATATCATGTGCATACCACAGGAGGCTCTAACAAAGACAAAAAGATACTGAACCAAGCGGTCAACTCAGTTTTGTCAGCTGTCCCGAGATACTTGAGATGGTCAGAACAGGAGGTAACATGGAGCAGAAGGGATCACCCAGAAAGAGTGGAACACCCGGGAGTCTTGGCATTAGTAGTCGCACCGCAGGTCAATGGGTATGAGCTGAAAAAGGTTTTGATGGATGGTGGAAGCAGCATCAATATACTGTATTGGGAAACCTTCCTACGCATGGGCCTCAAGGAGTCTCAGCTACAAAGAAGCTCAACAGTTTTTCATGGGATAGTGCCGGGTCATTCAGCGTGCCCCGAGGGAAAAATCGCATTGGAGGTAGCCTTCGGGGAGTCAAAGGATAACTATCGAGTTGAGTGGCTTACCTTTGAGGTAGTCAAATTGCGCAGCCCTTATCACGCGTTATTTGGAAGGCCGGCTTACGCCAAATTCATGGCTAGGCCGTGTTACGTGTATCTACAGCTAAAAATCCCGGGTCCCAAGAAGACCATTACCATACATGGAAATCGAGACATAGCAGCTGAATGCGATGAAGGAGACGCAGCAATGGCCGAGCAGGCCTGTAGAAAAGAAGAACTCAAGCATTACCGGTCTCAAGCAGACCCGGAGGACAGAACCACATCAAAAAGGCCGAGTACTGAAGGCGAAAGAGCAAAATCCAAGGTAGCACAAGATGCTAAAATGGTGGCTTTTATCGAGGATGACTCCCCCAAGCAATCCGCTATAAAGGAAGAAACTGCACGGCCGCTCACAACCAGCCACGTCATGGAAACACCTTACCCGGGTTGGCTAATAAACCCGGTACTCATCACGAAAAAGTCCAACATGTGGAGAATGTGCATCGGTCACGCCAGCCCGGGACTGGTGCCCACGAAGAACTAAACAATGTAACGGGCAGCAGGTTTCAGACGCGCTCTTTTCCTACCCAGGATACCTAAGAGGACTGGAAGGTTTTTAATGAGGCGGCCTGCTGATCCAAAACTTTCTCGCATCAATAAAAAGATGATTATCAAGTCCTATCTCGTTACAGCCTGATTACAAGTAAGTAGCATCCATATGACATCAATACTTCAGTATCATTAAGAACGTTGAGTGTATATAGGTCTCGGGGGCTGGTTGCTCAAGTAGCTCAGCCACAAACCCAACGACCCGGCCTTGATGCCTATAAGTTATAAGGGCCGATTACTCGCAAACGAGTACGGCTGCAATCTTATAACTGGACAAAGGAGCCAAATTTTCTTGACTTTTCTTACTTAAGCTCGATGTGACTCGCACTAAAGTGGCATGATTTGTTCGCTTACGATTACAATCAGCCATGAAGCCCAATGGGACTTGCCTGACCCTGTTTTCGTATAGATGTAACAACATGGTATCCACGCGAAAGCCGGCTTACAGTACAAGATAGTCAAAAGGGTCATCTAAACCACAAGTTTATGCAGAGTACAAGGCTAATAGCCGGAAACTCAACGACTATCAAGCATAACTTCAGTACCTACACGGAATGGCTTTAGGTTTTCGACTCGGTAAAAAACAATTTGTTCTCTGAGAAAGGCCACACCCCCATGACTCGGACTTTGGGTCATGGGGACTGGGGACTTCGAAACAGAAACAAACTACTGGGCTATCGAAGTTCGAAAGACCCTATCATCCGAGTCTTGGGGACTTAAAGAAAAGTCCACTTATCAAAGCCACTGGTACTCGGAAAACCGAGTCTTACGAAGGGAGCCAAAAAGAGAGTCGGGTATCGAGAACAAGTTCAAAGAATAGACAAGTAGCACGATTATCAAAAGGCCAGGAAAGCCGCAAAGTACATCACGGACTAAAAGTACGTTACAAGTTACGACATCAGTATAAAGGGTGCACATGCGCACCATCAAAAGCATAATAGTTTGAATACAAAGCATCACGTGACCAAGGTATTATGATGGTACTGCCCTATTCGGCCTCCTGAGTACGGTCTTCCGGGTCTGGGTCCTGGGCTTGCTACTTAGCCTTCCCGGCAGCCTTACCCGGACTCACCGCACCAGGGCGGACAGGTGGAGGGACAGCTGGTGTAGAGGCAGACGGCCCTGATCCTAACTCGGCCTCTCTCTTCGCAGTTGCCTCCCTCTTCCTGGCCGAGTTAGCAACCCACTTCTCCAAGATATCAAAGGGCGGGGGTGCTTCCTCCGTAACAATTTTGCCATCAGCGTCGTATGCACTCATAATCGTGTTTAGATCCAAACTATCGGAAAAAGCGGTAGCCGAGGGACGCACTGCGGATTGTATGGCCTTGAAATCCTTGGGTGTAAATTTGGAACCGTCCGCCTTGAATTCGGGAAACCCGGATATTACCTTTGCCGGGTCAAGCTTCGGAAAGAAAGCCTTGGCCAGGTTAAAGGCCCGGGTCATACCAATCCGGCATGACGAGCGTTTCCAGATTTCAATCCAGCCAGGCACAGTGGAGCAGGCTTGAATGAGATTTTCTTCACCCGGGTATACCTCCGTAGGCCACTTTACGGCATCCAGTATAAATTTTGTGCCGGCAAAGAAAGTCCGGAGCACGGTCTTTAGGGTTCTAGCCTTGACAATGGCATCCTCCTCTGGGGCCGCAAGGTTGGCACCTACAGTTGAAACAAAAAGAAAGAACGTATTAGTAATCCCGAGTATCATATGATAAAGCAAAGACATGAAGCCAATCGGCAGCAAAAACTTACTAAGCAAGATCTGATAAGTATCGGCGACTTGGTCCGATAGTTTCTTCAGTGCGGTCTGAGCGGCATTGCACTTCTTCTTGTATTTAGAAACATCCTTCTTCAAAGTTTTCATGTCATCCTCAAGGGTTTCCCTTCGCTTTACCTCGGCAAGAAGAAGTTGTTCAGTCTTAAGTAAAATTTCGTCAGACCGGGTTATCTGCGCCTGTAGGTAGCAAGGAACGCAAGTATCAGTTGGATATTATGGTAAGCTGAATATTGCGTAAAGTACCAAGCATAACTTTAGCAAGTCATGCTCGGAACTTGGGGACTAGGTATGCACTATGAGATATCAAGTGTCACTACCTGGTGCTCTGCAGCCATGCGCTCCAAGATCTTGCTCTCTGAAGTCTTCATAGTGAGGAGAGTGTTCATCAATTGATCAAAAGTGTCTTTACCCGTATCAGAGGACCCGGGGCCTTGGAAATCCCGAGAAGGAGCTTTCTTCTTAGTGGGAGGCGGCACCCGGGTCATTTGTATGTCGGAGTCCGATGCTCCTTCTTCTGCACCCAAGGTTGTGGCTCTGTTCTTCTTGCTTGCATGGGAGGCAATTGGATACTCGGCTTCTTGTATGTCCGGGTTTATTGGCGACGCTTGCCCTTCGTCGCTAGACGCGGCTGTAGTCTTATCAGCCGGGCTTCCCTTACCCGGGCCCTCGGTTTCCATATCCTCTTGGTCGCTGGTAACGACCGTGGCCCTATAGATGTTATGAGTAAGCAGCTGGTATACAATCAGGAAAGGGTGATGAAGCGTGGTAGAGCATCAGGAAAGGGATTTTACCCGGTATTCACCGCGAAATCCGCAGGAAATCCGTCGCTGGACCCGGGAGAGGCTGGAAAGTATCAAGTAAGATTTCATAAAGGAATGGCTCAAGGAGAATGTTTCGCTCAAGAAAGGATAGGGTAAATACCAGCCCGCCGAGTTGGAGTCGATGAAATACCCGGGTTAAGAGCACCATCACCCGGGTGATTTCGAGTTGACCTGCGCTTGGTCATGGGCGACTCCTTCAAGCATGGCCAGTGGAACAACGTCAAGGTAGCTCATGTATATCATTAAAGGAATACGAATTGAATGCGAGGAGGTGATATGAAACCTTGGAGGTGGCCTCTTGAGTCTTTCTCTTTGATCCGACTTTGACTGTCGGCTCCAGTTCCTCCTCGTCGCTGGCGGATTCTACTTTGCCGTCGGAGTTTTCTTCTTTGTCATCTTCTTGTTCTGGATATCATCAAAGTTATAGTTGGAAAATGAAGGGGTTATGATGAGCTTAAGGGAACCAAGTAAAATCCGGAGAGCACCTTCGTCCGAATTAACGGCTTCTTCTCGCTCCTCTGGACTTTCGGAGCTAGGAGAAGTGTTGGTCTTCCAAAAATCATCATCAGCCTGAAAGGTATCAGTATACGGGTCATCAACTGTATCGAGTGGAAAGAGCAAAGGTAAAGACGTCAAAATTAGGTTTTCACCTTGGGGGCTGGGTTCTCGAGTGTAAAGGGCTCTAATCCGGATATGTTCCGGATTACCTCAAGCTTTTCCGTCAGAAAACCCTTGATAGTTTTATGAGTGTCACCAGCCGCGAAGATGTTGTCAGAGTACCGGAGTGGGTCTGTAGATTGCCCCGAATACTCGCACATCAACTTTGTGCGGATGGAATTGGGTTGGATCCGGAAGTCGACCCAAGTCTTCACCAGGTTGAGCCCGATGAGACCTTGGGCCGTGAGAGTGGTGATTTTGGCTAGCAGAGGTTGAATGGCCTCCCTGTCCGAGTCAGGGGAAAAGGCACTAAATTTTTCGGAAATGTCAAGAAGGCCCTCCGAGTAACCCGACAGTTTCTTTTGGCCGGGTGGGGAGGTGTCTTGGCAGTAAAAGTATGAGAGCTGCCAGTGCTTGACATGGGAGTTAAGAGTGAGTGGTGGCATCAGAGAATTCTTGCGGCGCTGGATAGAAACCCCGCCGCAAGCGAGAAGCGCCCCGTCACCGCTTTCGCGGCACGGTTTGCACTGAAAAAGCTCAACGAAAAGAGCCAGACTTGGCGGAGTGCACAAGTATGACTCGGAAAGGACGATGAAATGGGAGATATTTAATATAGAATTAGGCCCGATGTCAAAAACGCGAAGGCCGTAATGGCTTAGGACATCACGGAAGAAAGGGTGACCCGGCGGACGGAAGCCCCGGGTCACATGTTCCACGAAACAGATTACCTCGTCTTTCGTCGGGGTAGGCCAGGTCTCCTTGCCCGGCACCCTCCACTGGATATCCTCTTGAGGAGGAAGAACTCCCAGCTCGACCAGCTCCTCCAACTTGGCCTTGGTGACCGTAGATCGCGCCCAGTTGGCGGATATGGAATTGGTGGCTTTGGCTTTAGTCGGAGTTTTTCCCTGCTTCTTGGGAGCCATGTGGTTGACCTGCAAAGCACAAGGTAGGAGGATAAAAGGAATAAGACACGGAAGCTGTGAGCCGGCCAAGTATCGGCAAGGTAATATTGAGACATGAAAATTGTGTATTATCCGGGTGTCAGTTTGCAGAGTGAAGTTCGAACTATCCGGGTATCAAGTATTATAGCGAAAATTATGGGGATCTAAGCGTTGAAGGAGCTTTTGAGGACGATGGATAGCTGCACAGGCACTTAGCGCGAATAAAAGGAACTGGAAAGGGGAGGACTAGCCGGGTGATTGAGGCAAAGGCGGAAATTTTGAGTGGTTCGAGCCCAGATTGGAAATTCCATCTTCAGATTTGTGGCGAAATTAATAATTGCAGGTAGTAGGAGAGTGGATTGGAGTCTATATCTTATCTATTGTGCGAGCTAGGAAGAATATTAGCAACCTAATTCGGCATGGTCGAGAAATCATTGGTGGGTTGATTTGGATCTAATCTGAGGTGAAATCAAGAAATTGCAAGGGCAAATTAATAGATGCAAGAGGCTTACTGGAGGAGATCTGAGTGAAGCCTTGCGGAGGCAGATGGCGCAAGCCTGGTGTCCTTTCGCAGTTCCTGACGGGCCGGATGGAGATTTGCCGGTGGGTCTTGGCGGCGGCGCGGGGTGAGCTGTGGCAGAGCGCAGCCTCCGGCCAATGGGCTCCGGTGATGCGCGCGGGATTTCCGTGGTGGCGCTCAGTGAGGATGAGCACGGAGGGAGAAAGGAAGCAGAGTGGGGGGAAATGAGCCGTTAGGGTTCGGGTTACCCTCAAGGAGCCTATTTATAGCACGAGTGGATAAGCCCGGTTCAGCGAACGGGAGCCGGGAATTGCGGAGTAAACGGCTATCTATTTGATTTTTTGCGAGATGCGCTTTAAGTGTTGAGCAAGGTGCCTGAACGAAAAGGAGAAAGAGATCCATCCCGTGATATCGGGGACAATTATCAAGTATAGAATCTTGGCATTTTGGGGTTCAGACCTGGAGAGCTAAGCCAAGTACTTGGAGAAAAGCCGGGTTACTATATGGCCACCATGGAGCTAGGCCTAGCTGTTTATCAAAGCACTTTAACCCGGCCTCCATACACTTGTACGTTTGATATTTTTGCAGGGAATAGCAGGCGCTTCAAGGACGGATCCGTGAAGCCCAAGCTATTCTGGGGACTACTGATGGAGGGATAATAACCCGGTAGGCCAACTCCAAGGTGTAACCTGGCCCAAAGGACGCTGCGCAAGATCCGGCTAAGGATAGAGAAACTTCTGGAAGGCCCAAGTTTGTAGGCCTCGTAACCCGGATTGTGGGTTACGGTAAAGGAAAGTTAGGGTTTGTATGCGGTGTCCGGGTAGGATTCAGGGTGTGTCTTGGAGGGTAAGCCAGGGGGTACGGGTGCTATATAAACCGACCCCTAGGTTTAGTTGAGAGAGATCTAAGAACCCTAGAAATATCGCTAGATATCGAGCATCTAGTGTAATCCCAGAGTTGAGTTATTATATCGAGATCGGAGACTCGGCGACTTTGATTGCCGGCTACCAGATCGAGTTGCATCATGTTTTCCTCTGAGCTAAACCCTCTCCCAAACGCCTGTGTCGTCTTGCCCCAAGATCAGTTACCCTCGGTAACATCTGCCGTGATTATCCCACGACAGGAAGTTTGGGTGAAGACCTCGTAAAATGATGATGGGTCGGGTCTCGTTGACGGGCCGACGGCTGTATGGGTAACTCGGCTCAAGGAAAGGAAGTTCTAGAAGACCCAAGAGGCGGTGCGAACCGTGGAGTCCAAGACTTGGAGGTCACGAAGAGTAAGTTAGGGTTATATGTAGACCCCGAATAGGACTCCGTAGGTATCTTCTAAGGAAACCAGGAAACCGGGTGTTATATAAACCGGTCCTCCTGGCATAGATCCGAGAGACTAAGAGATTGATAGATCCAAGTTATTCGAGAGGTACGAGAGCCAGTATTTTGTAACCCTAGATCTGGAGTCTCGGCGACATTGCACTCCGAGCCTTTAGATCGATAGCTAATAAGATCCTAGCTGGAAGTAAGCTGTTATCTCCCATGGAGAGGCTGAACCAGGGTAATCCTTGTGCCCAATTCGAGCTAAACCCTCTCCCAAACACCAGAGTCGAATTTTCTCAAACTAAGTTATCTCTGGTAACGTCTGCTGTGACTATCCCACGACACTCCCCACGGCGTAGCCATGGTCATAACCAATCCTACTCGCTAGATCTTCAGTTTTACTTTTGCTAATTTGAGTTTCTAAAATACAAAAAAACTTGGGGGCAAATTTATTAGCAAGATCCCGGTTCTCATGAACTGTCGCGTCGTTGCCCGCTCCGCGACAGTTGAAGATTATTAGACTCATTGCTTCCGGCGGCAACCCCCTTGGAGGCCCGCCGATTTCTTTCCATTGATCTCGCCATCACCATTGTTCTCACCAGTCTTCACCCTTTTAGGATCCCTCTTAGGTGGGGGGCTTGGTGGAACGGCACCATTGTTTGAGCTACCGTTCTCAAACAGGGAGAGAACATTGCCCACATGTCCATCAGGGGCGCTTGCATGCGGTAACGCTGCCCTCTTGCGGTTTCCATCATCTCCTTCATCCTCCTTGGACTCCATGTCTTGATCCTCCAAATCCTCCCCTTCGCTTTCAGTGGGGACAACACCCCTCCCTCCTTGATTTCCACGACCTCGACCTCTGCCACCTTGGCTACCTCTGGCCCAGCTCGGTCTACCAGAATCTCTAATACTCCACGAAGCGCGCAGGTCCTTGAAAACCAGCGCCGAAGGGGGGTGGAGACCAGTGCCATGTTCCTTGTATACATGCCCCATCATCCCACAAACTGCGCACCAATCTGGGAGTTTCTCGAACTTCACCATGAAGATCTCACGCTCCCAGCCCGGCTGATTGAGACATGATTACGAAATGGCTTTCTTACGTCCAGCTTGACTTTTATCCTGACAAAATTTCCCGAAAAATCCGTAGAGGCAGGCTCCGAAACAATGAACTCTCCCACCTTGGAAGACAACGCCTTCACCATCAGTAAATATCCATCAAACGGATCATGGATCTGAATTCATATCTTTATGAAGTTCAACTCAATTTTTGAGGGTTTTGTGAATCCATCATACGGAGCTAATACAACAGGGTTCCCTCTGAAATTCCACGGACCATCGTCCATGACCTTCTCCCAATCCCCGAGGCAGCTAAACTGCATGGTATAGAGGTTTCCTTCAAGGGTGCGGATGCGGACCTGTTGGGCAAGATCCCACACAATAATCATGTTCTTCTTAATCCAAAACTCGTTATACTCCTTCTCCGTGTAAACCCTAGCGATGGCCAGCCACCAAACTGCTTCCTCCGTCCTCTCTACCACCTCCTCAAACACCACATCATCTAGATCACCCTCCTTGAGACCGAGCTGTTCCATCATGGCATCCAAATCACTGCCCCCTCCGTTCCTTGACGATCCTACCGCCATTGCCGAGATCGCCGATCAAAAACCCTAATACTCACGGAAGAACAGAAACCAAACGGATCACCAAGGCCGGGTAGCGAGGCTAGCTCGCCCCTTAGTTAGCCTGAGCGATCGATTGATTGATTCTGGACGGGAGAGGGAAGAAACTCAACGTCGCCCTAGAGGCCGCGAGAGAACAAGAAACCCTAACGAGAGGGAAAAAAGGTTGCGCCTCATACGAGCTGGGTACGTGGTATGCCGGACCATGGCATCCTCTACCCTCGATCGCACACCCGCGTGGAGCCCGTCTCCAGTTTCGCTTGGCCTGGCCCAGCAAAAGCAACGCCATGGCTGCTGGTTCTAACAAGTCACGACGCTTTTCTCTCTCAAAAGAAGTCATAAAGCCTCTCTTTTCCTTTCCTTCGTTAGCTCTTAAGATTAAAATCTATGCAGTCAATCAAATCCAATCTAATCAAGGCTATACGATTTCCTGCTCGGTAGAGATAAGGGACTTGACGAGGATTTGGGTGTGGTAGGTTGTGGCTATGACGTGCCACAAGGCATCACTCGAGATGCGGGGAGGCGCCGCTGCGCTCTTCATCGAGGACAAAGTCCGGCGGTCTCTCGATTGCGCCGGCGACGATGTATGAGAGCGCACCAACGGAATGTCATTCATACAAGCGCTGAACCTACAATTCAAATGTTTGAAAACTTTAGAAAAAAGGTAGAAAATGTATTTGAATTGAAAAACTACCCTTTAGCCTCAGTGCGAGGCTCGGCCCGGGACAATTAGCAAAAATCGACGCAGACAAAGACGAAGGGCCGAGCTTCTCATAGCGTTGCCAAGCTGCCAAAAATTTCCGGCGAGTCGCCGCCGCCGTCCTCTCCTCCTCCTCGCGTAGCCCCTCCCCGTGTGTCGTCCTCCTCCGCCCCCCCCCCCCCGCGCCCTCTGGCCGCCGCCCTCCACTTCTAGTCCCGCTCCTGCGCCTCCGCCCCCACCGTCGAAGCCCCTCCCCGCGCGCCCTCCCGGCTCCGCCCTCACCGTCGGAGTCCTTGCTCCTTCACCGGAGGGGGAAAGGTGAAGATATTTTTTTTATTACGAACATTTAATTTCTAGTGTAGAAAATATCAAGTGTAGAATTTTTAGTGTAGAATTTCAGTAATTTGTGACTTAGTAATTTTTAGTGTAGATTTTTTTGTAATTTTTACTGTATATTACTTAGTAATTTTTTAGTGTAGAAAACACTAATATTTTAAGTGTAGAAAAGAAAACAATACTATAGAAATTATTTGACTTAGTAATTTTTTGTATGACATGTGTAGAATTTATTTGTTAGTGTAGAATTTTATCAGTATTGTAAGTATTCTGAGGCACTTAGGATTTTTTTTGTTAGTGTAGAGATATGACTTAGTAAAATTTGGAAGTATTTGACTTAGTGAAGTGTTTGACTTAGTTTAGTATTTAATTATTACAAGTATTTGACCAATTTGGAATAGTTGCTAAGTCCCTAAATCAAACTAATAATGATATGTCCCATATATTGTGTTTTTAGTTTATTTATCTTGGCGACGATGTCCCTATTGGACCCGACGGGCAATGTCCGGGACTGGGCCCCGCCGGGCTGGCACTGGGGAGTTTCTTACTTCCGGGACACGCAACTTAGTGAGAAATCCGGGTGACGTCGTCGAACCGGATCTTGTTTTGTGGCGATCGCGTAGGCCACAGTCGGTGCAGAGGGAACTGGCCCCCGAGGAGGTGGTATGTCAGCGTATAAGGGAGGAGGACGAGAACGTATGTCGCTACATCTACTTGATGCATAGGGAGTATAACAATAGCTGGACGGTTATACGGAGGGAACATTACCATGTGAGCTATGACCCTGTTAGGGTTCCGTATCTGTGGACACGCAGCACCCGCGACTCAACACCCTGATACGCACATTTTGCGTCACTATTTTATATTGTAATTTTCTGTTATTCATTGATATATTTCATATTATGATGCATTACTTATGTTATTTCATCTTTTCATGTTTCATAATTTTTGAAGAATAAACACCGGGACCAGAAATCTGATGAAAAAAGCACCGTCAGGATACCCTATTTCAGAAGATCAGAAGAAGAATGGGGCATCAGGGATGTCTTAGAAGTCCATAATAGGGAGCTAGCCACGAGGAGACCCGGAGAGGGGCCACAGGGGGCCCACACCATGCATGGGCGCGACCCCCCTTGGTCGCGCCTGGGGGTGGTGTGTCCACCCTGGCCCACCTCTGGCCACCTCCTTTTGCGTACTTGACCCCCCAGGAACCCTAAGCTTCAGAGAACCATTAAGGAAATATTCCACCGCCTCCTCGGGGCGGAAAACAAAAGAGAGAGAAAAGCTTTCCGGTAGGAGAAATCTACCATGGAAATTCCTCCCCGGAAAGGGGAAATCATCGCTATCGTCACCGTCATCGCTCCGGGAATCATCAAGATCGTCATCGTCATCATCATTATCACCAGCACCAGCACCCTCACCATCCATATTCATCCTGTTGGAACCTATATCGTTGTTCTTCATTAGATCTCTCTCCCGGTGTGGGTTACTTGTTAGTAGTTGATGCTTCTGAGATTTATTAGTGTTTGCACTTTATGACCAGATTGTTATTCTTCATTATATCACCTCTGATTATGATCCATATGATGTCTCATGAGTAGTTCGTTTAGTTCTTGAGGACATGGGATAAGTCAAGATGTTAGTAGTGGAATTATGTTGAAGTAATATCTAGTGGTTTGATATTTAAGTTGTGGTGTTATTCTTCTAGTGTTGTCATGTGAACGTCGACTACATGATACTTCACCTTTATGGGCCTAGGAGGATGCATTGTGTATTTGGCTACTAATTGTGGGGTTGCTGGAGTGACAGAAACCTAAACCCCCGTTAGGAAACCGATGCACAAGGGAGTGTAGGATCCCAGAGTGTTAAGGTTGTGGTTAGATTATTCTTAATTACTTTCTTATATTTGCGGATGCTTGCAAGGGGTTTAATCACAAGTATGTATTATTCCTAGTTGGGTGGTGCATTAGTATAGTTTCACCCACACAACACCTATCGAAACAATAAATATTATCAACTGTATGAAACGAAAGCGCTTGACGAAGTTCCCATGTGCCCTCGAGAACGTTTGGTAATCATAAGTAGAACAACCGGCTTGTCCTTTGCTCTCAAAAGGATTGGGCCACTCGCTGCAATTATATTTATTGTCTTTTATTTACTCGCACTTTATTTATCTACTATATCAAAATCCTCCAAAAACCGTTTGCTAGTGCTTACAGTGAATCCTCTATCCATCCTTCTTGTCAACATCTTCTGCTCCTCGTTAGGTTCGACACTCTGATGTCTACACATGCTTCTATTCTTGTAGGCAGTGTTGGGCCTCCAAGCGCAGAGGTTTGTAGAATAGCAGCAAGTTTCCCTTAAGGCTCTGATTGGATTGTCGTATTTGAGCCCAAAACGGGGGTATTTTAACGTCCTGAGAAATTTTCGGACCCAGCCCAGAAAAGCCACTTGGTTGACCGTTTTTTCTTTCCGGCGCATGCCCAATTTCTGTTGATTTCCAGCCACAAATATCACGGACCACCGGAGGTCCGTTTTTTTAACGGAGATTTTCTTGTGCACGAGGAAACGGCTCTGCAGATTATCACGGACGTAAAAAATAAACGTGGTTGCCAAACGGGGCCTAAGTGGATTACCCAAGATTTATCGAACTCAGGGAGGTAGAGGTCAAAGATATCCCTCTCAAGCAACCCTGCAATTAAGATACAAGAAGTCTCTTGTGTCCCCAACACACCCAATATACTTGTATGGTATATAGGTGCACTAGTTCAGTGAAGAGATAGTGAAATGCGAGTAATATGGATGGTTATAAGTAATAATAGAAATCTGAAATAAATATGGCAGCAAGCAAACATGTAGCAGAACAGGCGGAAAACGGTGTTTCAATGCTTGGAAATAAGGCCTAGGGATCCTACTTTCACTAGTGGACACTCTCAACAATGATCACATAATTGAATAACTAAATATCTTCTCTTCACTATGCTACTCTTAACCCTCTCCGGTTGGATAACGAACACTAATCATTGCGTAGGGCTGCAAAAAGCATTCCTTAAAGTAAGCATTCCCATGTCTAGTTAACCCCACGCTGTCACTATGAGCGCCCTAGAAGGTACTAGACAAACACCACAATTCATAGAGGAGACACACACGATGTGCACACTATCACCTTCACACCGCGGGACAAGGTGACTCCAAAGTTCATATTAAGAAAACACTTAAGTAGCACAAGATGAAGAGTAACATCTACTTATTCAACTAGATTACAAAGCTCACGATCACATATAGATCACACCATGGGAGAGAAAGATGAACCACATAGCTACCGGTAGGTCCCTCAGCCTTGGGGGAGAACTACTCCCTCCTCATCATAGGAGACAGCAACGGCGACGGAGATGGCGGTGGAGTCGATGGAGGTGGCTTCCAGGGGCACTTCCCCGTCCCGGCAGGGTGCCAGAACAGAGATCTGTCCCCCGAAACTTGGGTTGACGATGATGGCGGCTACAGAAGGTTTCGTGGAATTTCACCGATTCTTTTAGGGTTTTCCCTCGGGTTAGTATATATAGGCAAAAGGGCGATGCCAGGGGGTGGCCAGGGGCCCCACACCACCAGGTGGCGCGGCCAGGGGGACCCGCACCACCCTATGGTGTGGCCACCCTGTGGCCCCCCTCCGGGGCTCTTCGGGACTTCTGGATGCTTTCGAGAAAAATAGGAACTTCGGGATTCGTGGGGTCCGATTCCGAGAATATTTCCAGAACAACTTTTTTTAAATAAAAAACAGCAGAAAATAGGGAACTGACACTTGGCATCTTGTTAATAGGTTAGTCCCGGAAAACGTAAGAAAACGTAGGAAAGCATACGGAAAACATGTAGCAATTGACGTAATATCAATATGGAACATAAGAAATTATAGATACGTTGGAGACGTATCAAGCATCCCCAAGCTTAGTTCCTACTCGTCCTCGAGTAGGTAAACGATAAAACAAAATAATTTCTGAGGTGACATGCTACCACACGATCTTGATCATAATATGTCAAGTAGAGCATGTAAACTAGGATCAAATGAACTAAAGTTGTGATCTATATTTGATATCAACAAGTAATGCATAAACAAAGAAGAAAGAAGTAAAACTTTTAATGAATCAATACTAAAAGACTATCAACCGTGCAAAGTTTATTAGAGATGATTTAAGATTTCAAGAACAACAATATCATGCACGTCAAACGATCTTCACAAACCCTGTTAGGATCAAGTCAAGCTTTCCACACGATGCAATGCTTGAATCCTAAACTATTTGCTCACTAAAAACAAGAAAGTGTTCTGCGTTGGTCCCTGGCACCGGGATGTTATGGCTAAGAGAACATTATGGGGGGGGGGGGGGTGGAAGGTCAATGGAAGAAAAGCTCACAAAGCTGAAGTGGTCATTAGACAAGAGAAAATCTTACCACCGAAGCTATGCAAGGAGTAGGGATTGCCACACAACGGATGCACATAGAGCTATAAGTGTATGAAAGCTCTCCAATGGAACTAGTGGGGGTGCATCCAACTTGCTTGCTCACGAAGACCTAGATCTCATTTGAGGAGGCTCATCATTGGAATATACAAGCCAAGTTCTATAATGTAAAGTTCCCCACATAGTTATGAATGAATGATAATATGAAAACTTTCTCCAAACTGAAGTATTGGTGCTAAACATGAAGCACAAGTGTGGTATATAAAGTATAGTGATGCGCCCCCTCTCTCTTTATTCTCTCTTTGGCCCTTTTTTTTTTGGGCATTTTCATTTTTTTCATTTTTTTTATTATATATCCTCACCGGTAGGGGAAACATCCTATATTACAATGAATCATCACACTTTTAGTACTCATAACTCATAAAGAAATATCTCTGATGTCTCTAACTGCATGCTCCTGCCAGTGTAGCAGTATGCATAAATAACCATGAAGCTCATCATCAAGTAACATAATGGAGGTGGATGTTGTGCAACAATATATATGTTAATGGCTATGGAAATGCCATGATAGGTAGGTATGGTGGCTGTTTTGAGGAAGAATATATGGGCTTATGTGTAGGAGAACAAAGTCCTCCCACGGGATTTGGATTCACTGGCGAAGTATGCACCAACTCTCAATGTGAGAAAGGGAAATGCACAGTACCGAAGAGGCTAGCAAATATGGATGGTGGAAGTGCCAGGAACCGCAACATAGACTCACAAGTTAAAAGATTGCAGCAAGCAAATCATCTTACAAGGAAAAGTGCAAATCACTCCAAGAGGGTCTACGGCAGTGACAAGTCACTGTTGGCTACCCCGACCGTAGCGCGTAACAAAAGGCCTATCAGAAATGTATCACTTGTAGCAATCATATACCATTGTTTCTATCAGCTGATAATTTAAGTGTGGCACAGTTTCAAGTTTCTTAGATCAACCATTAAAATCTTCTACTTACTAGTCCTTCCCGTTTATCCATTAAGCAAATTAATATCTCAAACCAACAACAGTGATTCAAGTGAAGCAGTTTAGTGATCTACAAGTCCGTGCGAATTTTTCCACTATACCAACTATCACATAAGCATTTCTATTTCCAAGAAAACACTCATATGAGAACCACCTAACTACAAAAGCTAACAACTTTGAACAAAGGATGCATGGAAACAAAGGCTAAACGCAGCACTAGAAAAAAGTGAACACTCACAGAACAATAAGAATGAAAACTAGCGTGTTCTAAGCAATGAAAGCGGAGCGTGTCTCTCTCCCACACAAGTATGATAAGATCCAACCATAAACTACAGCAAAGAAAACTAAACAAACTGAAATCAAAAATAAAATACGCTCCAAGTAAAACACATAAGATGTGACCGAATAAAAATATAGTTTCACTAGAAGTGACCTGATAATTTGTCGATGAAGAAGGGGATGCCTTGGGCATCCCCAAGCTTAGATGCTTGAGTGTTCTTGGAATTTGCTGGGATATACCACCGGGGCATCCCCAATATTAGTCTCTTCACTCTTCTTGATCACATCATATCATCCTCTTCTCTTGACCCTTGAAAACTTCCTTCACACCAAATTTCTCACAATCTTCAGTAGCAACGTTAGTGCAATCAAAACAATAAATTCACATGGTTCATTTTAAAGACAAGCCTAACACTAATAAACACATTAGCTACTGTCACAAATTATTTTAAAACTCTTTTTCTCAAAAGAACACCAAAAGAAAGAGATTAAAAGGCAAATGCAATTATTGTCAGAAATCTGTCAAAACAGGACAACAGGTAAAGATGATTTTTTTAGAAAATCCTCTGTTGCTCAAATAAAAAAGTGGTAAACTAATAAAAGTTGCGTATATAGCACAGGATGACGCACAAAACAACTCAGGTCATTTTGAATTTCCTGTAATTTTATACGAATTTAACGGTGGACATCAGAAATCTGTTTCCTGCGCAGAAATCCGAAATATAGTCTCAACTTTCCACTAGAGGCTTTACTTGGTTCAACTAAAACATGAAAAGAAAGATACAAAGGAGTTGCTACAGAAGTATACAACCCCTTGACTCAAAGAAAACAGAAAAAACAATGCAAAAATAAAAACATGGGTTATCTTCCAAGAAGTGCTTTTCTTTAAAGCCTTTTAGCTAGGCATGATAATTTGAGAAGATGCTCACATGAGAAATAAGATTTTAAGCACAATAAGAGAGCATCAAGAAGCAATATAAAACATATTTAAGTCTAACCTACTTCCTATGAACAAGAATCTTGTAGAAAAACAAGTCAAAAAAGCACAAATTGACTAGCATAGGAAGACAAAATAAGTGCAACTTCAAAAATTTCAACATAAAGAGGGGAAACTTAATATTGTTGAGATGCATTAAACCATGTTTCCCTCTCTCATAATAACTTTCAGTAGCATCATGAATAAAATTAACAATATAACCATCACATAAAATATTCTTATCATGAGCCACATGCATAAAAGAATTAATACTCTCCACATAAGCATAGTCATTCTTATTAATAGTAGTGGGAGCAAATTCAACAAAATAGCTATCATTATTATTCTCATCACCATAATCATCAAATATAGGAGGCATAGTATCATTAAAATAAATTTTCTCCTCAATAGTAGGTGGATTGAAAATATCATATTCATCATTGTAATCATCATATATAGGAAGAATAATATCATCATAAGCAATAGAATAGTTATCCTCCAAAATGTGTTCATTTGTAAACATATCATAATTTTTACTAGGAGGATATGTATCAAGCATATAATCATCAGTAGCAAAAGGATTTTCAAACACATAATCCACAAGTTTAGAGCTTTCTATATCATCATTTTCAATATCAAAAGTAGTGTGTTTTTCCCAATAATGATCACTACTATATGTAACAGGCATAGGCTCATCATCAAAGCAAATTTTCTCCTCCGTGCTTGGGGAACTAAAAAGATCATTTTCATATAAACTAGTTTCCCCAAGCTTAGACTTTTCCATAGCATTAGCAATAATGGTGTTCAAAACACATTAGCTACTGTCACAAATTATTTTAAAACTCTTTTTCTCAAAAGAACACCAAAAGAAAGAGATTAAAAGGCAAATGCAATTATTGTCAGAAATCTGTCAAAACAGGACAACAGGTAAAGATGATTTTTTTAGAAAATCCTCTGTTGCTCAAATAAAAAAGTGGTAAACTAATAAAAGTTGCGTATATAGCACAGGATGACGCACAAAACAACTCAGGTCATTTTGAATTTCCTGTAATTTTATACGAATTTAACGGTGGACATCAGAAATCTGTTTCCTGCGCAGAAATCCGAAATATAGTCTCAACTTTCCACTAGAGGCTTTACTTGGTTCAACTAAAACATGAAAAGAAAGATACAAAGGAGTTGCTACAGAAGTATACAACCCCTTGACTCAAAGAAAACAGAAAAAACAATGCAAAAATAAAAACATGGGTTATCTTCCAAGAAGTGCTTTTCTTTAAAGCCTTTTAGCTAGGCATGATAATTTGAGAAGATGCTCACATGAGAAATAAGATTTTAAGCACAATAAGAGAGCATCAAGAAGCAATATAAAACATATTTAAGTCTAACCTACTTCCTATGAACAAGAATCTTGTAGAAAAACAAGTCAAAAAAGCACAAATTGACTAGCATAGGAAGACAAAATAAGTGCAACTTCAAAAATTTCAACATAAAGAGGGGAAACTTAATATTGTTGAGATGCATTAAACCATGTTTCCCTCTCTCATAATAACTTTCAGTAGCATCATGAATAAAATTAACAATATAACCATCACATAAAATATTCTTATCATGAGCCACATGCATAAAAGAATTAATACTCTCCACATAAGCATAGTCATTCTTATTAATAGTAGTGGGAGCAAATTCAACAAAATAGCTATCATTATTATTCTCATCACCATAATCATCAAATATAGGAGGCATAGTATCATTAAAATAAATTTTCTCCTCAATAGTAGGTGGATTGAAAATATCATATTCATCATTGTAATCATCATATATAGGAAGAATAATATCATCATAAGCAATAGAATAGTTATCCTCCAAAATGTGTTCATTTGTAAACATATCATAATTTTTACTAGGAGGATATGTATCAAGCATATAATCATCAGTAGCAAAAGGATTTTCAAACACATAATCCACAAGTTTAGAGCTTTCTATATCATCATTTTCAATATCAAAAGTAGTGTGTTTTTCCCAATAATGATCACTACTATATGTAACAGGCATAGGCTCATCATCAAAGCAAATTTTCTCCTCCGTGCTTGGGGAACTAAAAAGATCATTTTCATATAAACTAGTTTCCCCAAGCTTAGACTTTTCCATAGCATTAGCAATAATGGTGTTCAAAGAATTCATACTAATAACATTGCTATTAGCATGCAAATAAAGTTCCATAGGTTTTTTAAATTTCTCTTCAAACACTTCATGTCCTAACTCAAGATAAATATTATAAAGCTCTCTTATATTTTTGTTGTTTTCCATTAAGTCTAACTAGTAAAAATAAAAACAAGAAGCGAGTAAAAATAAGCCTAACTAGTGAAAACAAGAAACAAAAAGACAACATTGCAGAATCTAAAGGAAATAACTTCGAGAACTCACACCCGAGGATGTGAGTACCTTTTACCTTACTTCCTCGGCATCGGCGCCACAAAAGAGCTTGATGTCTACGCACGCTTCTATTCTTGTAGACAGTCTTGGGCCTCTAGGTGCAGAGGTTTGTAGAACAGCAGCAAGTTGCCCTTAAGTGGATCGCCCAAGGTTTATCGGACTCAGGGAGGTAAAGGTCAAAGATATCCCTCTCAAGCAACCCTGCAATTAAGATACAAGAAGTCTCTTGTGTCCCCAACACACCCAATATACTTGTGAGGTATATAGGTACACTAGTTCGGCGAAGAGATAGTGAAATGCGAGTAATATGGATGGTTATAAGTAATAATAGAAATCTGAAATAAATATGGCAGCAAGCAAACATGTAGCATAACAGGTGGAAAACAATGTTTCAATGCTTGGAAACAAGACCTAGGGATGCTAATTTCACTAGTGGACACTCTCAACAATGATCACATAATTGAATAACTAAATATGTTCTCTTCACTATGCTACTCTTAACCCTCTCCGGTTGGATAACGAACACTAATCATTGCGTAGGGCTGCAAAAAGCATTCCTTAAAGTAAGCATTCCCATGTCTAGTTAACCCCACGTTGTCACTATGAGTTCCCTAGAAGGTACTAGACAAACACCACAATTCATAGAGGAGACACACACACGATGTGCACACTGTCACCTTCACACCGCGGGACAAGGTGACTGCAAAGTTCATATTAACAAAACACTTAAGTAGCACAAGATGAAGAGTAACATCTACTTATTCAACTAGATTACAAAGCTCATGATCACATATAGATCACACCATGGGAGAGAGATATGAACCACATAGCTACCGGTAGAGCCCTCAGCCTCGGGGGAGAACTACTCCCTCCTCATCATAGGAGACAACAACGGCGATGGAGATGGCGGTGGTGTCGATGGAGATGGCTTCCGGGGCACTTCCCCGTCCTGGCAGGGTGCCAGAACAGAGATCTGTCCCCCGAAACTTGGGTTGACGATGACGGCGACTGCGGAAGGTTTCGTGGAACTTTGTCGATTCTTTTAGGGTTTTCCCTTGGGGGAGTATATATAGGCGAAAGGGCGATGCCGGGGGGTGGCCAGGGGCCCGCACCACGAGGTGGCGCGGCCATGGGACCCGCGCCACCCTATGGTGTGTCCACCCTGTGGCCCCCTCCGAGGCTCTCTGCGACTTCTGGATGCTTCCAGGGGAAATAGGAACTTAGACATTCGTGGGGTCCAATTCCGAGAATATTTCCAGAACAAGTTTTCTAAAATCAAAATAGCAGAAAACAGGGAATTGGCACTTGGCATCTTGTTAATAGGTTAGTCCCGGAAAACGTAAGAAAACTTAGGAAAACATACAGAAAACATGTAGCAATTGGCATAATATCAACATGGAACATCATAAATTATAGATACGTTGGAGATCTTCTGAGTTGGACCCTTTTAAAATACCTATGAAAATTGTTGGACGTGTCATGGATAACTGCTATTATGGAGATGGATCTTTCCATCCCGGTGATCATTTGCTCTTTATACATGAAATATGCGAGGTATTTAGGTGTGCGGGTATTACAATAGATCAACTTAAAAGGAAATTATTCTCTTTATCGCTGAAAGGTAGAGTTGCTGAATGGTTTAAAATGTTGAAGAATGGTGAATCTATTGGATGGGAGGAAATTGTACCTCTCTTTTATTCTGAATTTTATCCTCCCAGTGAGATTCATAAATACCGGAATCAAATATATAATTTCTGGCCTCATCATGGAGAGAGTATTGCCCAAGCTTGGGGAAGAATGAAGTTATTAATGCTTAAATGTCCCGTTCATGAGCTCCCGAGTAATATTGTTATCAATAATTTTTATGCAAGCCTTTCTCTTCATGATAAGGATTTATTGGATACTTCTTGTTCTGCATCATTCACACGTACGAAGGAAGAAGCTAAATGGGATCTTCTTGACCGTATTCAAGAAAACACTGAAGGATGGGAGAATGACAAAGGTAGAAAGTTAGGTATAAATTATGATTATGAATGCATTAAAGCTTTTATGGGAACTGATGATTTCTATAATGTTAGTGCTATTTGTGGTCTTGATTCTCAAATCTTTGCAAATTGTCTTAAAGACTTTGCCTCCTATCTTGATAAAACTAAAAAGGAGTTGAGCAAGTACCATGCACCTTAGAAAGATATTGTTTCTGCTAGAAATATAGAAGTGCATGCTGTTAATCCTGCTGTGCCTGAGCTTTATATTGAGAAAATGCCTTTGCCTGTTAAGGTAAAAGAACACTCTATTGTAGCTAGTGTGGTTAACAATAGTATAAAGATATCTATTGAACCTGCAGTAGCAATAGTAAAAGACCTTGTCTGTGGAAATGTAGAGGATGAACATATTGTGTTCTGTGAGGATGCTTCTAATATTGTCTCACATCCCAATAGACCTAAGAAAACTAGTGTTCCCGTGCTTTCTGTTAAGATTGGTGATCATTGCTATTATGGTTTGTGTGATATTGGTGCAAGTTTTAGTGTTATTCCTTATGAGCTTTATAAAGAAATCATTTATGAAATTGGTTCTTGTGAGATTGAAGACATTGATGTGGTTATTCAACTTGCTAATAGAGAAACTATCTTTCCGATTGGTATTGTTAGGGATGTGGAAATTTTATGTGGTAAAACTATATATCCTACTGATTTTCAAGTGCTGGGTAAGGCTGCTAGTAAATCTTGTCCTATTATTTTTGGTAGACCTTTCTTGAACACTTGTGGTGCTGTTATAGATTGTAAGAAGGAGACAATGTTGACTAAATTTGATGGAAAATCTTATGAGTTTAATTTTTCCAAATTTGCTAGAGCTCCTTATGAATCTGAATTGCCTAATGAAAATTTTAGAGTTCAACAACTTCCCTCTATTGCTCTTGCTCCAAACAATGCTTTGCAGCAATATATGGAGGACCATGAAATTGAGGTATTTATGGAAGAGACAAAAGAGATTGACGATATTCTTCTTCGTCAACCGGTGATACTAAAACATAGTTTACCTGTGGAAGACTTGGGTACCACATTACCACCCAAGTAGGATCTTATTTTTGATTAAAAACCTTTACCTGATGATTTTAATATGCTTATATTGACGAGAAGAAAATATATCATGTTATTATTAGTTCTAAACTTTCAGGTGAAGAAGATGAAAGATTATTAGCAATATCGAAGAAACATCGTGGAGCTATTGGATACTCTTTATGATTTGAAAGGGATTTGTCCTACTATATGTCAGCATATTATTAATATTGAACCTGATGGAAATCCAGTAGTTGAACATCAACACGTTTAATTCCTAAGATGAAGGAAGTGGTAAGAAATGAGGTATTAAAACTCCTTGATGCTAGTATTATTTTTCCTATTGCTGATAGTAGATGGGTAAGCCATGTGCATTCTGTTCCTAAGAAAGGAGGAATGACTATTGTGCCTAATAAAAATAATGAGCTTATTCCTCAAAGAGCAGTAGTTGGATATAGAATGTACATTTATTTTAGGAAAGTTAACAAGGTTACTAAGAAAGATCATTATCCTTTGCCTTTTATTGATCAAATACCAGAGAGGTTGTCTAAGAAAACTCATTTTTGCTTTCTTGATGGTTATTCTGTTTTTTCTCAAATTGCTGTTAGGGCAACTGATCAAGAGAAAACAAATTCTACTTGTTCTTATGGTACTTATGCTTATAGACGTATGGCTTTTGGTTTGTGTAATGCTCCTGCTACGTTTCAAAGATGCATGTATGCTATTTTTCATGGTTTTTGTGAAGAAACTGTGGAAGTTTTCATGGAAGATTTCTCCATCTATGGAACTTCTTTTGATAACTGCTTGCACATTCTTGATAAAGTTTTGCAGAGATGTGAGGAAACTAATCTTGTTCTTAATTGGGAGAAATGCCACTTTATGGTGAATGAAGGAATTGTTCTTGGGCATAAAATTTCTGAAAGAGGTATTGAAGTTGACAGAGCCAAAGTTGAAGCAATAGAGAAAATGCCATGTCCCAGGGATGTTAAAGGTATTCATAGTGTTCTTTGTCATGCTGGTTTTTATAGGAGGTTTATTAAAGATTTCTCTAAAATATCAAAACCTCTTACTAATCTTCTTCAAAAAGACGTACCTTTTGTTTTTGATGATGATGATAAGGCAGCTTTTGAAACTTTAAAGAAGGCTTTAACAACTGCTGCTATTGTTCAACCACCTGATTGGAATTTGCCTTTTGAAATTATGAGTGATGCTAGCGATTCTACTGTAGGTGTTGTTCTTGGACAACGAGTAGATAGGAAATTGAATGTTATTCATTATGCTAGTAAGACTATTTATGCTGCTCGAAAGAATTATGCTACCACTGAAAAAGAGTTCTTAGCTGTAGTTTTTGCTTGTGATAAGTTTAGACCTTATATTGTTGATTCAAAAATTACTATTCATACTGATCATGCTGCTATTAGATACCTTATGGAAAAGAAAGATGCTAAGCCTAGGCTTATTAGATGGGTGCTGCTTTTACAAGAATTTGATTTGCATATTGTGGATAGGAAGGGTGCTGAAAATCCCGTTGCTGATAACTTGTCTAGATTGGAAAACATTGCTTATGACCCTATTCCTCTTAATGATAGTTTTCCAAATGAACAATTGGCTCCGATAAAAGTAAAATCCCGAGATAGTCCATGGTATGCAGATTATGCTGACTTTATTGTTTCCAAGTATTTGCCCCAACGTTTACATCTCAACAAAGAAGAAAAATCTTTTATGATTTGAGGCATTATTTTTGGGATGACCCACACTTATATAAAGATATTATGAGAAGATGTGTCCCAGATCATGAACAACGTGAAATATTGAGAAAGTGTCATGGTAGTGCTTATGGAGGACATCATGCTGGAGATAGAATCGCACAGAAGGTTCTACAATCAGGTTTCTATGGCCTACTCTCTTTAAAGATGCACGTAAATTTGTTTTATCTTGTGATGAATGTCAAAGAGTTGGCAATATTTCTAGATGTAATGAAATGCCTATGAGTTATTCTCTTGTCATTGAAACTTTTGATTGTTGGGGATTTGACTTTATGGGTCTGTTTCCTCCTTCGAATGGTTACACTCACATTCTTGTTGTTGTTGATTATGTTACTAAATGGGTAGAACTATTGATACGTTATAAACGTATCCTTAATTTCTAATGTTCCATGTTGTTTTCATGCCATATGCTACATGTTTCCTTTACACTTTATGCCATTTTTATCGATTTCCTGGGACTAACCTATTGACAAGATGCCACAGAGCCAGTTCCTGTTTCCTGCTGTTTTTAGTCTCAGAAAAGTTGTTCCAGAAATATTCTCGGAATTGGACGATTAGAAGCCCATAAGTCTTAGCATTCCCGGAGGATCCATGGAGTCCAAAAGAGAACCGGAGCGGGGTGCCCACACCATGGGTGGGCGCGGGTCCCCCCGGCTGCGCCCAGGGGTGATGTGGCCCCCATGCATGCCCACCGACATTGCCCTCTCGCCTATTTAGTCTCCTCAAAAGGGTTAACCCTAAACACCTGATCCTCTTCCACGAAAAACATCCACAACTGCCGTCATCGTCAACCCTAGTTTGGGAGGGTTCTAGAGCTCTCCCCGGCACCCTGGCGGGAGGGGGAATCATCACCGGAGGGCTCTACACCACCATGCGCGCCTCCAGAATGTTGCGTGAGTAGTTCATTCTTGGACTACGGGTCCATATAAGTAGCTAGATGGTTGTTCTCTCCTCTTTATGCCTGATGTTTAGATCTTGTGAGCTTCCCTACATGATCAAGATCATCTTATTGTAATGCCTCATGTTGTGTTTGCTGGGATCCGATGAATATTGAATGATATGTCTTTTGTTTATCAATCTATCGTGTTCCTTTCATGTGTATGTTATTTATGATCTTGCATGCTCTCCGTTGTTAGTAGATGCTCTGTCCAAATAGATGCTAGTGACTCCAAGAGGGAGTATTTATGCTCGATAGTGGGTTCATGCCTCCTTTGCATCTGTGCTCGAGTGACAGAAACGTGATGGATGGAAGATGTGTTGTTGCCATTAGGGAGAAAATAACAATGTTTACATTGTTTACATTACACACTTTGCTTACTGTGATTATATGTTGCTTGCAACTTAATACCCAAGGTTTGCTCGGATGACATTCTGAGGGTGGATTATTAGTCATAGATGCAATTGGATGACGGTCTATGTATCTTGTTGTAATGCCCGCATGAATCACATAGTAATCATCATGTCATGCATATCACTACGGTGCATCCTTTATATCTGTCAATTGCCCAGCTGTAATTTGTTGACCACACATGCTATCTATCTGTCTTGGGAGAGACACCTCTAGTGAACTGTAGACCCCGGTCCATTTTCCTCATACTGATAATACAAACACTTCAATCTATGTTTTCATACTGTTGCTACTATTTTACTACTACCATCACTGTTCTCTTTCATCGACTGCAAACAAATATTATTTTCTACACGGTACGTTTAACCTCTTTGTGTTCAGCAAAACCGGTGATATTGACAAACTCACTGCTTCATTGGAGAAAAGTGATTCGATTGTGTTGTGTAGGTTCCACGTTGCTTCTGAACCGGTAGTACACCCTGCCACCTTAGCTGCATCAACCTTCGAAAGTGATTTCTTTCTCCTACTGGTCGATTCAACCTTGGTTCTTTTCTGAGGGAAACTTACTGTTGTGCTCTTCATACCTTCCTCTTGGGGTCTCCCAACGAATGTGTGTTACACAGCATCAAGCTAAATTTCTGGCGTCGTTGCCAGGGAGAAAGAGGATTTCTGCAAGGGAGTCTTTCAGCTCCAATCATTTTTTACTTTGTTATTGTTCTGCTTTTTTACTTGCTTTATCATGCTTCATATCAATGTTTGATATCTTTGAAACTAGATCTTATTGGAAAGGTGGGTTCACGTATGCAACAATAATATTATAAGGAACACCTCTTGTCACAAAAAGGGATACACTTATGGGAGCAAATTAATAAATTGCATAATTATGCTAAAATCTTGTGCTCCACTTATAGTGTTACTTATTGCTTTGATAAATCTTGTTGCTGTAGGAGGTATAAACACCTCCCTTTTCAATGTTAGTATAATGATAATGTTACCATATCTTCTTATGTTAAGGGAAATTATGACTTTGATGTGGAACAAATTGAGGAATTTATTGCTTGGAAGGGTGCATTCGAAATTGCTTATTTGCTTGAAGATATTGATGATGCACCTTATAAATATGAGATTTATGATATACTTGAATATTTCTTTGATAATTACAAGGATTTTAATTACTACATACTTAAATATCTTAATAATTGCTCTCCCCCAAAAGGGGAGACTAATGCCTTGCAGGAACGAATGGAAGAAGGAACTACTAAATCTGGAAGCTCATTGGATGAAAAAGAGGAGGAGAGTGATGATCAAGAGGAGGAAGAATGGAGTATCTACATATGTCTACCTCCCAATGAGAGTAACTATTTAACTCATACCTTATTTTATTACCCTCCATGCTTATCAAACGACGATGAGTGTTATATTGATAATTGTGATGATCCTATTGATTCTTTTGAAATATCCCTTTTTGATGAATTTGATACTTGCTATACTTGTGACCTTGATACTACTATGAATGAAACTTGTGATAATGATATTGCTACTATTGTTTATGATAATCCATGCTACCTTGATAAATCCTATGATAATCCTCTATTTATTCCAACTATTGATATGCATGATAATGAGGAAGTTTGTTTAGAAAATTTATATAATAATTCTCTAGATGATGGTCCTATGTTACTTGATGTTATAAATTCTAATGCTACTGAAAATAGGATTGCTATAATGTGTCCCATACCTGTTAAGAGTGACCAATCATCTTGTTTTTCTATTGCTAAAAGTGAGAAAGAAGAGGTCTTTATTTTTAATGTTGATCCCGTTATTTTTGAGCTTGATATGAATTGTGTGCTTTTAGACCATGAAAAACATGCTTTATGTGATAACTATGTTGTTGAGTTTGTTCATGATGCTACTGAAAATTATTATGAGAGAGGAAAATATGGTTGTAGGAATTTTCATGTTACTAAAACGCCTCTCTTTTTGTTGAAACTTTTGAAGCTGCTCTTGTTCTACCTTCCCATGATTTCTAGTTTGAACTTCTTTAATTTGTTTCTTTACAAGATTCCTATGCATAGAAAGTGGGTTAGACTTAAATTTGTTTTATACTTGCATATTGATTCTCTCTTTTGCTAAATTCATATTTCTTATATGAGCATCTTTTTTCTTTCGGGGCGTAGCTAAAAGACGTTAAAGAAAAGCACTTCGTGGGAGATAACCCATGGTGTTATTTTTGATTTTCTTTTCTCTGTTTTCTTTGAGTCAAGGGGTTGTATACTTCTATAGCAACTCCTTTGTATCTTTATTTTCATGCATTAGTTGTGCCAAGTAAAACTTCTAGGGAAAGTTGGAGTTAGTTTTGGATTTCTGCGCTGGAAACATATTTCTGTTGTCCACGTAAAACATTGCATAATTCACAGAAAGATCAAAATGACCTAAAAAAAATTGTGCTTATTTCTCACCTAATTCCAAAACATTTTCATTATTTACGTTTTTAGATTTGATCAACTTAAGTGCCCCGAAATGTTTTGTCTTTACAGAGTATTCTGGTTTTGACAGATTCTGTCTTTTTTACTTGCATTCTCTCTTTTAATATTTAGAGTGGATTTCTTTGCTCCACAAAACATCAGTGGCTGTATCTAATGTTTATAAGTATCAATGATTCTTTTTTCCTTGCATAACATGTGAATTTTTTATTGTGCACTAACCCTCTAATGCGAATTACATTGAGTGTGGTGTGAAGGAAGTTTTCAAGGGTCAAGAGAAGAGGGTGATATAATGTGATCAAGAAGAGTGCAAGGTCAAAGATTGGGGATGCTGCCGTGGTTCATCACAGCAAGTTCTAAAGAGACTCAACCATCTAAGCTTGGGGATGCCCAAGGTATCCCCTTCTTCATCAACAATTTATCACGTCACTTCTAGTGAAACTATATTTTTATTCGGTCACATCATATGAATTTTACTTAGAGCGTATGTTTTTTTTTATTATTGCTTCAATAATATTGTTGGAACCTACCATTCTTTGTGTGGGAGAGAGACACGCTCCGCTTTTTCGTATGAATACTCGTTATGCTCGTATTCTTAAGTTTTCTTCTAGTTGCTGCAAAATTCCCTTTTAGCTCCTATTTTTCATGCATCTCTTATTCGGAGCTGTTAGTTTTAGTAGAGTTGTGTTAGTACTCTCTTGTTTCATTTCTATATCTCTTGGAGAGTTTTTATTTAGTATAAAATGTTTGTTGTTCAAAAGCAGTAGTATAGTTTTCGTGTATATAACGGCACAAATAGAAGCTTGTATAGACTGTGGTTAGACTTTTTCATGTCATGCTAGATGTTATTTTAATTTTATGCTTAGTAGTTATTATTGTAGCATGATTTGTCTCAAATATCTGAGACTTCTTAATGTGTCATTGAAAGAATCATGAGTTGTTGTTGTTGTCATATTGAAGCATGAATTCGTGTTGTTCTCCTTTGAATGCTTTATTTGGTTGACTTGGCGCATGCTCACACCATGTTTACGACTACAAACCAGTCACTTATAGCCTCTATGATCATTTAGTTTTTGAACTTGTTATACCCTTTATGCTTTGATTAATAATGTTTTTGTCGCTATGCATGATTATGGCCATTATTGCTCTCTTGATTTTTGCTCCCAGTCTTTTCCTAGCCTCGACCTGTTCTGAGTATAAGCTCTACTCGTGCATCCAACTCCCAAAAACCAACGTTTGCCAAATATGTCCACCATACCTACCTACATGTGGTATTTAACCATCACTCCAAGTAAATTTCTCATGTTTTACCTTTAAAACTTTCAAAATTATTCCTGTTTTGTGCTCCTTTTTTAGCTCACGAGGATGTAAATAGAGAATCTTTATCTCACCTGTTGTTTCGAGTTTTACACACCTGGACTAGTGGCTTCATCCGCTTATCCAAATAATAGAAGAGCTGGCAGCGGGGTGCCCAGCCCCAAAATTGGTTACTATTAAATTCTCTTCACTATTTTTGCCCCTGATTTATCAGTCAAAACATAATTGTGTAAACAAAAGAGAAAGAGGGACGACCTTCTATACCAGTTGCGTCTTTCAATGGGAGCTGCTCTTGTGAAGTCTAGTTGGCTTGTGACGTACAATATTTTCTGTTTGCCATTCGTTGACAAAAACATACGCCACTCTCAAAATTGTTTTCAATACTTCTGTTTATCAAATAAAAAGCTCTAGCACATGAGTTAATTCCTGCTTCCCTCTGCGAAGGGCCTATCTTTTACCTTTATGTTGAGTCAGTAAACCTACTCCTTTCTGTCTTAAGCAAGCATTTGATTTGTTGTGATCAATCCATCTATATGTTGATTTACTCAATCATGTCCTTTATTCTTCCTTATTTAGTACAAATGCTTTTATTTGATTGAATACCACTTTGAAAGTTACCAATGACTGCAAAGAGACTGTTATAATTGAGCATGGTAAACTCTGCAATATAAGCTCTAGTATAAAGACTCTGATCGAAAGATAAGTACTCTTTTAATCGTTCTCTGACTAAGAACGAAGTTTGCCTTCACCAATTATGATTTATTTTTGCACCTTTATTGTGATTCCCTCTACTTGTTTAAAGTTTAAATATATGAGAGTAAGTTGTTGTTTAGAATGACGTGTGTATTCATAGATGTGATGCTTCTTGTCTGTATTTTATTTATCGACACCTCACTCTATAAATCTGTGGTCATGTTTACTGAGTTCAGTTTCGCTTGGGGATAAGCGAGGTCTAAGCTTGGGGGAGTTGATACGTCCATTTTGCATCACTATTTTATATTATAATTTTCTGTTATTCATTGATATATTTCATATTATGATGCACTACTTATGTTATTTCATCTTATTTTGCATGTTGTATAATTTTTGGAGAATAAACATCGGGACTTGAAATCCGATGGAAAAAGCACCGTCAAATTACCCTATTTCAGAAGATCAGAAGAAGAAGGGGGCATCGAGGATGTCTTAGAAGTCCAGAAGAGGGAGCTAGCCACGAGGAGACCCGGAGGGGGGGCACAGGAGGCCCACACCATGCCTGGGCGCCCCCCTTGGTCGCGCCTCGGGGTGGTGTGGCCACCCTGGCCCACCTCTGTCCGCCTCCTTTCGCGTACTTGACCCCCCGGGAACCCTAAGCCTTATAGAACCATCGAGGAAATATTCCGCCGCCTCCTTGGGGCGGAAAACAAAAGAGAGAGAGAAAATCTCTCCGGTAGGAGAAATCTGCCGGGGAAATTCCTCCCCCGAGAGGGGAAATCATCGTCATTGTCACCGTCATCGCTCTGCGCATCATCAAGATCGTCATCGTCATCATCATCACCAGCACCATCACCCTCTCCATCCTTCTTCATCCCGCTGTAACGATTAGGGTTCTATATCGTTGTTCTTCATTAGATCTCTCTCCCGGTGTGGATTACTTGTTAGTAGTTGATGCTTGTGAGATTTATTGGTGTTTGCACTTTATGACCAGATTGTTATTCATCATTATATCACCTCTGATTATAATCCATATGATGTCTTGTGAGTAGTTCGTTTAGTTCTTGAGGACATGGGAGAAGTCAAGATGTTAGTAGTGGAATTATGTTGAAGTAATATCTAGTGGTTTGATATTTAAGTTGTGGTGTTATTCTTCTAGTGGTGTCATGTAAATGTTGACTACATGATACTTCACCTTTATGGGCATAGGAGGATGCATTGTGTATTTGGATACTAATTGTGGGGTTGCCAGAGTGACAGAAACCTAAATCCCCGTTAGGAAACCGATGCACGAGGGAGTGTAGGATCCCAGAGTTCTTAATTACTTTCTTGTATTTGCGGATGCTTGCAACGAGTTTAATCACAAGTAAGTATTAGTCCTAGTTGGGCGGTGCATTAGTATAGGTTCACCCACACAACACCTGTCGGAACAATACATATTAATCAACTGTATGAAACAAAAGCGCTTGACGAAGTTCCCATGTCTCCTCGAGAACGTTTGGTAATCATAAGTAGAACAATCGGCTTGTCCTTTTCTCTCAAAAGGATTGGGCCACTCGCTGCAATTATAATTATTGTCTTTTATTTACTCGCACTTTATTTATCTGCTATATCAAAATTCTCCAAATACCCGTTTGCTAGTGTTACAGTGAATCCTCTATCCAACCTGTTGACGACCCACAAGTATAGGGGATCGCAACAGTCTTCGAGGGAAGTAAAACCCAAATTTATTGATTCGACACAAGGGGAGCAAAAGAATATTTATAATCCTTAACAACTGAGTTGTCAATTCATCTGCACCTAAAAATTGACTTGCTCGCAACAATTTATCAGTGTAACCGTTCTATAGCAGCAGCTGTAGTAAAATAACAACAGGAATAAAATAGTAACGTAAGTAGCAATTGCGATAAACAGTAGGATTAAAGTACCGTAGACAAAGGGAGTGGATGAACGGGCGTTGCATGGATAAGATAGGTCATGTAATAATCTAAACATGGGCATTGAAGATAATAATAGTAAAGCATCCAAGTTCTAGGCAAACTATAGATATGTGTTCCAATATAGTCATACATGCTCGCAATGAGAAACTTGTGCAACATCTTTTGTCCTACCAGCCAGTTTTCAGCGGGGCCTAAAGGGAAACTACTAGTAATTAAGGTGCTCCTTTTAATAAAGCACCGAAGAAAAGCATTAACACTCCTTGAACACACGTGATCCTCACATCATAACCATCCCCTCCGGTTGTTCGAATTTCTATCACTTTGGGGCCTCGGCTTCCGCACAATGACATGTGTAAACAACTTGCAGATATGATCAAGAAATATAATTATACTCATGAAGCAATAACATGTTCAGATCTGAGATCATGGCACCCGGGCCCAAAGTGACAAGCATTAAGCATAACAAGTTGTAACAACGGTAGAAAGCACTAACAATGGATACTAGGCACTATTCCCTAACAATCTGGCATTATTACATGATCAATCTCATCCAATCCCTTCCATTCCTCCCAGCCTACAGCAGTGTTTACTCACACCTGGACGGGGGAATAATGGATGGTTGATGGAGAAGAGGTGGCGGTGACGATGGTGATGATCTCCTCCGAATCCCCGTCCCGGCAGGACGCCAGACCAGGAACTTCTGATCCCAGAATTGAGTTTCGAGGTGGTGGCGACGCTCTGTTGTGTTTCTGTGGAATATGATAAACCCCCTCGCGTTTTAGGGTAAATGGGGATATGTAGTCGAAAGGGGAGCCCGAGGGGGTGCCTGGGGGGCCCACACCACCAGGTGGCGCGGCCAAGAGGGCTCCCAAGGGTGGTGTGGCCCCCTCCTGGCCCCTCTCCGGAACTCCTTCGTGCTCCGGGGGTCTTCGGGTGTTTTAAGGTTTTCGGGATCTTATCTGGGCATTTTCCCGATAGTTGATTTTTCTGCATAAAAACAAGACAACAAGGCAATTTTGCTGAAAACAACGTTAGTGCGTGTTAGTTGTATCCAAAACTCACAAGTTTAGAGGTAAAAAATAGCAAAAGTTTTCAGAAAAGGAGATACGTTTTGGACGTATCAACTGCCCCCAAGCTTAGCTTATTGCTTGTCTTCAAGCAATTCAGTGACAACTGAGTGCGATAAAAGAAATTTTATGAACACATTTGTATCATATGATGTAAATATACTCACTATGTGATCAAGTGCTGAGGCAATTCATAATAATATGTATGCAAGATAAAGGTCACCTAGCAGTTATGCAAACCATGAAGAGATGCTAACAAACTAAGAATAAACAACATGAAGTATATCAATCTACAGGATTGCAATGCTCATAATCGGGTATGATAATAATGGAGCAAAACATAAATGCTAGGGCACCTCTGAAGTCCAAATGAAGACTAGAAATAAAGATATCAAAGATACAAGCATCAAAGTTATACCACAATCAACTGTGTTTTGAGAGAAGCACATTACACTAAGAATGACAACCATGCTCTCAAGAAGGTGCGTAAAGTGAGAAGGTGAAGACTCAACATAAAAATAAAAGAAAGGCCCTTCGCAGAGGGAAGCAGAGATTAACTCATGTGCTAGAGATTTTTATTTTATTAAACAGGGGTATTGAAAACATTTTTTAGAGATGTGTATGCTTATGTCAACGAATGGTAAACAGAAAATACAGTACGTCACAAGCCAACTAGACTTCACAAGAGCGGCTCCCATAGAAGGACACATCTGGGTACAAGGTCATCCCTCTGTCTCTTTTGTTTACACAATTATGCTTTGACTGATAAATCAGGTGCAAAAATAGTGAATCCAATCAACAAGTGAGATAAAGATTCTCTATTTACGTCCTCATGAGCTAAAACAGGGGCACAGAACAGGAATAATTTTTCGAAGGTTTTAAAGGTAGCACACGAGAAATTTACTTGGAGTGGCGGTTAAATACCACATATAGGTAGGTATGATGGACACATTTGGAAAACTTTAGTTTTGGGGAGTTGGATGCACGAGTAGATCTCATACTCAGTACAGATGAAGGCTAGCAATAGACGGGTGCGACAATCAAGAGAGCAACAACTGTCATAATCATGCTTGCGACAAAACAAAATTAACATGGGCATAAAAGTGATACAAATACTCCGAGGCAAAATAAATCATCGAGGCTTGATTGACTTTTTTTTCAATCATAGCATGCGTGAGCATGTGGCAAGTCGATTCAAGTGAAACAATCAGAGGGACATACCACAATTTCATACCCTTCTATGAATAAAACAATGCAAGCAAACATTCATACGACATGCTATCTTATATTAAAAGTTGGAACTAAACATGTGAGAGCACGAACTACTAAGCATAAATTAAATAACATACACCTTACATGAACAAACTAAGCATGCCCACATGGATGAGTATATGTACAAAAATAAAACAAATAGAGTTCATACCAGCCTCTCACCACAACTTGAATTGTCGTAAATCGTCATTATTGCCCTTTGCTTGTGGATTGAATAATATAGAATGATAACCAAACTCCAATGGATACACAGAAGACCGATGAACTCTTCAACAAACTTTACAAAACCAAAGAAGAACAACAAATATTTTTGGATTTTCGAATTGAAACAAGAACAAAAGAAACAAGCAAACAAAGCAAAATATTTTTGGATTTTTGAAAATTAAACCGAAACGAGAAAGGAAAGCAGACCAACAAAAGAAACTAAAGAGGCAAATAAAGAGAAACAACAGAAATATTTTTGGTCCTTTTGTGTTTTGGAAAGCGAGAACAAAACAATAAAAATAAAAAGAAGCAAAAGAAGCGAAAGCAAACAAAAGAAACGAAAACATGGATACACAAAGAACCGACAGAAACATGATATATAAATGAGTGTGATGTCGGTATACCTCCCCCCAAGCTTAGGCTTCTGGCCTAAGTGGAGATCAATCCTAAGCGGACCATGAGGTGGCGCCCACGTAGTTTGTCGAGGAGGAGCCCTGCTCCTGATATGTGCTCAAGGACGCCCCAGTGTACTGCGTGGTGTAGTCCTCGGAAGGCGCATCTTGCCTCATATGCCGCCTATGGAACTCCATCAAGCGCATCTGCTCATCTATCTCTCCCTTGGGACGCGACCATGGCATCCTGTCAACTTTGAACAAAACAGGCTGCGGCAAAATACATTCCCTCTCATCTCCATCAATAAATAAAACTCTATATACTAAATGTTCAGCAGTAGAGTTAGCAGTAATAAAATGATGAGCCTTCATGGCAGCAAGATTAAGTATATAAGTAGCTATCAATTCATCATCGGGAGCAATAGGAAGGCCTAGAGCAGTTACTATACGAGTAGCAATAATGCCCCTATAAATAGGTACCTTAGCAGCTGGGCGGCGAGCAATGAGAGAACCAAGGTTATACTTGTTGCTATGGTTAAGTGCAGCATCAATAAAAGCAAGATGATAGTTCGAAATGTTGCCAGTGTTCTCCCTACCAAGGATACTATTAGCAAGATAGTTACGGAAATATCGGATAGCAGGAAGATGGATGTTTCTTATCTTCCCGCGCTCAGCTGAGCGGCCATCATCATTGGTAACTCCTCGATAGAGCTCCATAAGATCAGGGGGTCTCTCCTGAATCTTGCACGCTATCCCGGAAGCGTTGATACCTATAATGCTGCAAAAACACTCCAAGGGCAAAGAAAAAGGACTACCATATATCTTAAAAGCAACAGTTGGGTTATATGGTGAGTTGTGAAATTTAGAACTCTCAACAAAAGTTTTTTTGAGAATAGCATATTGGGGACCTTCATCCTGCATGTAGTTGGTTAAACCAAATCTTTCAATCAGCATCAAGAAGTCATCAAGTATACCTGCACTTCTCAAAAATGTATAGCAAGGGAAGCTAGATGGATTAGCTATTTCATCACCTGCCGCATCATTGATGTTTGGTGCAATAAGGTCTTCATTATAGGATGGCCTCAATAGATTATATGAACGTGAGGGCCTTGTTCTTCTAGGAGCATCACTCCTAAATATTTCTCCAAAGTTGTGGTTGTCCATTTCTGAAATTTTTCAACAATCATCACAAAAATTGATTTCAAGCAACTATAAGGTGGAAACTACCGTAGAGACAAACAGGAGAGCTAAACATGCATCAAAAATAAATTATTTCCACTTAAATCAAGCATGCAAACTTACATAAGCTGTCACCTACAGTACCAAAATACTCAACAAATACTCCACCAAATAAAATTCTACTTGGATAATCGGAGGAGTCACATACCGGAGAGCAAATGCACCAAATTTTAGCAACAATGGTGGGCTGAGAAAAGAGATCGAAAAATATCGAGGAAGAACAACAAGAAATCGGGTTCTAGGAAATGTTTTGAGTTTCTGGGGTGAGAGAGGAATCTTTGGTAGGGGAGAGAGTTAGTAGAGGGCCGGGGGGGCACACCATGCCCAGGCGCCACCAGGGGCTGGCCGCGCAGCCCTATGGTGTGCCAGACTGGTGGGTCCCCCTAGGGTCTCCCAGGTGGCTCTCTGTCTCATTTTTTATGTAAAAATTTATTACTTTATCTAAAAAAAATTGAGAAACTTTATTTTCGAGGTATTTTCAGAAATTAATAATTAATTAAAACATAGAAAAACAAATGTGGAAATGTGGAAAACAAAACCAAAACCAGAACTACAGAGGTTCTAAGACACTCCAATGGAAAAAAAATAACCAAAGAAAATAAAGGTGGAGGTGGTGAAAACATGCATAAACATAGTAATCAAGATGAAAACATGAGGAAAACATGACTATGGATGATGGAAAAATGATTATACTGAAGTAGCAAGGTGATAACAGAAGTAAACATGGTGAAAACATAATGGGGAAGGTGAAAACATTGTTCTCTTCATTCAAAATCATTTTGTTAACAAGGGTGATCAAGTCTCGTTTAACATTAAGAGGAGATTTAACATTAAAATAAGAGAAATCTAGAGAGAAATCATAATCCTTGTCTCTAATGTGTTTGGGAGATGTGGCAAACTTAGCATTAAGAGAAGATTTATATTTAACAACGTTTCTTGCAAGAAGACTCTTAAGAGCACTTGCACTAGTAGTAGCTTGAGCTTCCTTAATAAAGTCATCATTAAGGTCAATATAGGTTTCATCAAGATCATCAATAGACTCGGGTGAATTAACAGGTTTACCAATATTTTCAACAAGAATTTCAGCACTTTCAATTTGTTTGGATTTAGCAATTGTAGCATCTAGGAAAGGACCTAGTGAACCAGTATCATCAAGCATAGTAGAAGCATCATGAAAAGTATCAGAAGCATTTTCAGACTCAGCAGAAGTAACAGTGTGTGTAGCATGTGGTGGAGTAAGAAGCGTACTCATAACAGATGGTGAATCAAGAGCAACAGAGGTGTTTAGAGTGGTACCTCTACTTGTAGTGGATGGTCATATGGGAAATTTTCCATCACAAGTCTTGCCCATGATGAAAGGCTTGCAACGAACAATATCACGTTCAAGTGAGAAAATAAATAAAGCTATGCTCCCCGGCAACGGTGCCAGAAAATAGTCTTGATGACCCACAAGTATAGGGGATCGCAACAGTCTTCGAGGGAAGTAAAACCCAAATTTATTGATTCGACACAATGGGAGCCAAAGAATATTTATAAGCCTTAACCACTGAGTTGTCAATTTAGCTGCACCTAAAAATAGACTTGCTCGCAAAAATTTATCAGTGGTAACAGTTTTATAGCAGCAGTGGTAGTAAAATAACAGCAGGAATAAAATAGCAACAGCAGTAGCAATCGCGGAAACATGAGGAATAAAATAGTAACGACAGTAGCAATTGCGGGAAACAGTAGGATTAAAGTACCGTAGGCAAAGGGAATGGATGAACGGGTGTTGCATGGATAAGATAGGTCATGTAATAATCTAAACATTGGCATTGCAGATAATAATAATAAAGCATCCAAGTTCTAGGCAAACCATAGGCATGTGTTCCAATATAGTCATACGTGTTCGCAATGAGAAATTACACAACATCTTTTGTCATACCAGCCCGTTTTTAGTGGGGTCTCAAGGAAAACTACTGGTAATTAAGGTGCTCCTTTTAATAAAGCACCGGAGCAAAGCATTTACACTCTGTGAACACACGTGATCCTCACATCATAACCATCCCCTCCGGTTGTCCCAATTTCTGTCACTTTGGGGCCTCGGGTTTCGGACAATGACATGTGTAAACAACTTGCAGATATGATGAAGAAACATAATTATACTCATGAAACAATAACATGTTTAGATCTGAGATCATGACACTTGGGCCCAAAGTGACAAGCATTAAGCATAACAAGTTGCAACAACGGTAGAAAACACTAACAATGGATACTAGGCACTATGCCGTAACAATCTGGCATTATTACATGATCAATCTCATCCAATCCCTTCCATCCGTCTCATCCTACAACGGTGTTTACTCACACATGGACGGGGAAATCATGGATGGTTGATGGAGAAGAGATGGCGGTGACGATGGCGATGATCTCCTCTGAATCCCCGTCCCGGCAGGGCGCCAGAACATGAACTTATGATCGCCGAATTGAGTTTCGAGGTGGCGGGCGGCGCTCCGTTGTGTTTCTATAGAATATGACGAACCCCCTCGCGTTTTAGGGTAAAGGGGATATGTAGTCGAAGGGGGAGCCCGAGGGGGTGCCTAGGGGCCCCACACCACCAGGTGGCACGACCAAGGGGGGCGCCCAGGGATGGTGTGGCCCCCTACTGGCCCCTCTCCGGGACTCCTTATGGCTCCAGGGGTTTTCGGGTGTTTTAAGGTCTTCGGGGTCTTTTCTGGGCATTTTCTCGAAAGTTGATTTTTCTGCATAAAAACAAGACATCAAGGCAATTTTGCTGAAAACAGCGTTAGTCCGTGTTAGTTGTATCCAAAACTCACAAGTTTAGAGGCAAACAATAGCAAAAGTGTTCGGAAAAGGAGATACGTTTTGGACGTATCACCTGCTTGTCAACACCTTATGCTCCTCGTTGGGTTCGACACTCTTATTTATTGAAAGTACTACGATACACCCCCTATACTTGTGGGTCATCACACCCCGCGACTTAGGACCCGGTTAAATAAAAATAGACCCGAGCTATATGTAACAAGACATCAAGGCAATTTTGCTGAAAACAGCGTTAGTCTGTGATATCGATGTATTAGTGATACTTTGAATTATTATTCTGATACTTTGACTTAGTGAAATATTTGATTATTAGAAGTATTTGACTGGTTGAAATAGATATGACTTGGTGTTTTTCACATTGTTAATTAATGATTTTCATTTGTATTGGTTGTGCTATGGACGGTATAGAGGGTGAAGAAGACATGTTCGCGATAATAAAAGATAATACACTCCCCGGTGGACCCAATGACGGTGGAGATGAAGATGAAGGCTCGCAGTACCAGAGCGATTCAGGTCAGGGAATGGAGGAAGAAGAGAAATCGCAAGGATCAGATGTGGAAGCGGAACTAAGCAACGATAACTGCGATGAACAAGCCTTAGTGAAGGCCGGGGAACCTACTGCTTCCAAGAAGACCTCTGCATTGACGTCGTCTACCAAGAAGTCGAAACGAGGCGCGACTAAAGAGATGGCCTCTAGAGAGCATCTAATTATCGAGTCAGTCTTTCATAACGGCAAACCTACTACTCCCAAGAAGGCTGGAACTAAGTTTAGAAATCAGTGTGGAGTTATTGTTTGGGACCTCACCCCGATAATTGTTCAAGAATGGAATCAACCAGCACAAATAGAAGATCGTCATGGAGTTACTTTTTTCTCTCATAGGGCCAAAAACACTCTTTTCGACAAGCTCATGATACATTTCACCCTACCACTATGTGATGATGAAGAGAAAGCAAAGGAAATGCTCAAGAAAGTCAAGCACTGGTCTCTAAAGAAGATGGCTGAGGCTTTCAATGCTTACAAGAAATGATTATGGAAAGAATATCAAACTAAAAAAAGAGCTCCAATATTCAAGGGGGCGCTAGAGAAGCAGAGGCAACATTGGCCATCATTTAAGGCGTACAAGGAATCGGAAGGGGCTAAAGAAAGGCCAGAAAAGAATAAGTAAAATGCGGCCACAAAGAAATATCACCATACTAGGGGTCCAGGTGGCTATAGGGTTGCATTGCCTAAGTTTGATAAAATTGAGGCAATTATGCGAGATCAGGGGGTCACTCCAGCTACAGAATATTTTCCGAGGAGATCAAGAAATTGGTTGCTAGGGCATGGGGCAAAGTTTGACACAAAGGGGAATCTTGCTGTGAATGCAAAAATTGTGCCCCCTTTGTGGAACTTGTTAGTGTGTTCAAAGAGGTTAAAGAGGAAAAGTTAATGCCGGATCGAGAGAAAGACGAGCTGACGAAGGCCCTCTGGAATCCGGAACATACCAGTTGGACACGAGGTTGGGGAGGATATCCGTGGTCGTCTGGGTTTACCGCCGAAGAATCCCTATATCCATATAGAAGCCGAGAGAGAGAAAATAAGCGAAAGAAGGAGGAGGTCGCAGCCCGGTTTGGGGAACTAGAAGCCAAATGTCAGAGGCAGCAGCAGATTGACGATCTTAAAGGACTGCGCTGCCAGCAGCAAGACCCTACACTCGACGGAGGCCCATCTCAATGCAGGAGCAACATGGCTTCAAAGGAGGCCCGGGATGACGGTGCAGCGGTGATGGATAGTACACAGATGATACATGATGTTGCTGCACCGATGGAGGCCGTGGATGCAATCAAGGAGAAGACAAATTGTGAGCTCCATGTGTCCGTTTCGAACGTATCCATGAAGGTGGCAGACGGCTATGCTTTACCTTGTGTAGATGGAGCGACTTGCCATGGCCATCCGATTCCACCTGTCTATGCTCGTGTCAGTGTTGACGATCTTCAGGAGGCTTGGAGGGTACTGCGTCTTGAATTCCCCATAGGTGAGATAGAGACACTCGGAGAAGCCATCAATAGCTTTATAGTATGGAAAAAGAAAAACATAGTGTTTCCAAAGCCACCGTCTCCTACAACACCTCCTTCTCCGAGAGGCAGTTCACCACCTCCTTCACCGAGAGCCAATCCTACAATGAGTCCACACCTCGACGCCATGGAACTCAACAGTTCGTGTCCGCCTCAATCTCCGCTGCCTCAGCCGACTCAGCCGCCCACTAAGTCCCGCGGGGAAAAGCGGAAGGGTGGTACCACCGCCACCTTTAAGTCTTCACCAAAGAAGAAAGCTCCTTAGAAGAAGAAACCCAAGCCGCCGCCAGAGGTGTTGGCTTACAATATGACTGACGAGCAGAATGCTGCGTGGGTGGCTGCGGACAAGAAACATCATATGTCTATGTGGGGAAAGAAACCCGCCTAGCCGCCAAAGGAGCCAATAGATCCGGCAGTACAGAAACACTTTAAGGATCTGCTGCACATGTCATCGCAAGTGCAGCTAAATCTAAGAGATGACTATGAGCACAGTTTATCGAAGAGTCATTCCAAATCAAAGAAGAAGGGGAACACAATTCCCCAGCTCGGGGAGCAGAAAAAAGAATCGGTCTCCCCGCTCAAAGTGTTACCCGCTGCACAGAAACCCTTGGAGAAAATTGATATCAATGAAGTTAGATCTTGTGGTATGACTGTTGAGCAAATCCTAAGCGGTCGCGATGGGTCCTTCCCAATTGCTGATACAACATGGAAATATGAGCCAGGTAAGTCTCTCGTTAGACCTGAGCTGCTCGGCTCTCTATCAACACTGAAGCGTCAACTGCATCAGTGGTACTTGAAAGCCTCAAAAGAAGGGCTGGATACAATCATGGTCAAAGTTACAGAGGAGCAATTCTTCCATGATGACTCGATCTCTATTTATCTTGCAGATCTTTTTGGCCTCTATAATCTAGACGGCCTCGATAAATCGATCGTCAACACCTATTGTCTGTAAGTGATTAATTTATTTCTGTAATTAGGTCTCTACCTCAGCTTGTTCTATCATTACTTCTTATTATCCTCACTGTACGATATATATTATGCATATTGAAGATTCGGGAATGTCGAGGAGGCGCTGGCATTGGGTTCATTCACCCCATATGTGGTCAATGATGCAATGCTAGACCAATACCCGAGTGAAACGGAGAATAACATACATATGTTTTTGGAGAAACAATTTTACTGTAGTGAAATACTATTTCCTTACAAACACCGGTGAGTGTTACTTTCTTCTGCATATTCTTGCACATTTCTATTTTGCAAACTCGATGCTAAGTGTAATTGATGAGTTATGCATGACTGTGTATATAAACGTGTGCAGTTTTCACTGGATTCTTCTCAACATTCACGTTGATACCGGAGAAGTTGATCTCATGGACTCTATGAATAAAAAACAAGAGGAGTACATTTCAGTGATTTCAATGCTCAACAGGTAAGTTTAATCATTGTCGCACTATACCGTCCCCTTTTGTTCAATCATTATCGTACACTGACCCCTTTATTCCTTTTTTCTTTGCCGGATAGGGCTTGGAAGTGGTTCTGGACGCAACAAGCCGGTCTTACGCAAACGAATATGCAAGTTGATACAGTCATCGTAAGTAGCACTTGCTATATTCACGCATCTCTTTAATTCCTTGAGCATTATTTGATTGAATTCTATTTCTCGTAAAGTGCCCTCAGCAGCCAGCGGGACCAAACTTATGTGGATTATATGTCATGGAGAACATAAGGAATATCATAAATGAGCGGAAGATGAATATAAAGACTTTAATGATTCACGACATACTGGAGGAGCTCCTACCGCATGACCGCTTAGAAACAATTCAAGAGGAATAGGCAGGATTTTTGGTTAAGGACGTCATAAATCCAAAGGGAGCATACCATTATCGACAATGATCTCCATCCATTTAGATAGTATCCATGAAAATTTATCTCAAATGTACAAGTCTAAGTGTATAAGTGGATCTCAATTAGTTCCATGTAATGATCTGTATAAATGTTGTCAATGTGGAACTAATATAATATATATATCATTCATGCACAAACCCCTCCCAGATCCTCCTACCGCGGCAAAAAAAAAAACACCCCAAAACGCTGCCGCGGCAGAAAACAACGCAAAACGCTGCCGCGACAGAAAAATAACCGAAAACGCAATCGCGGTAGAAAAACTACCCAAAACAACTGCCAAACTTTAATTTAGACTTGGTTCGTATTACGGACCGGGGTTAAAGGGTGGCCAGCCCACTCGCTGAGCATGCCTACGTGGTGCACCCTTTAGCCCCGGTTCGTAAGGCAACGAGAGCTAAAGGGGTGCCTTTAGCCGCGCTTTGCCTGGCCGGTGCGAAAGTCTCTCACCAACCGGGGCTATAGGGCTGTTTTCCACTAGTGTATAGATAAGTTATCGTTGACTCAAAAAAAGGGATAACATGTTCAAATGGAAGATTTTATTTCCAAAAGACAAAATTTATGTAAACAAAGGATGTCGATCCATTCACCTCACGTCAGTTTCGACCTCTTTGTCTCTCCACATATCATCTTCACCTCCCTGGTTGAAAGGCCATATGAGGGAGCATTAGGGAGGGGAAGCTCGCACCATATCGGGTATTTTCTCTTGTGCGATTGCTCAAGTCTTGTCCACCGTTGAACTGTTTCACTCGAGATCTTGCATTGGCCAACAAGTGAGGGGTGATACGATTCCGAGGATTGCTTCGCCATGACTACCCTACTTCACCTATCAACTACTCCGGCTACGACCTCTCAACACCATATTAGTTTTTTGAAAAAATAGGAGGGTCCCTAACATTTGCATCGGGTGATACACACATTCCCGTAATATGATAATTCAATAACGTGAAATAAATCGAATCATCGATGCCAAACAATGGAATGACCAGAAAAAAATAGATGCCTCGGCGCCTTACCGACTAAAGTGTGTGTGATTGTGATCTTGCTGTTTGTACTTGTGTTTGTTTCATGTTTTTTTTTAGAAAAGGGGATATACCCCAGCCTCTGTATCGAGTGATGCACACAACTTTTATTACTTATTGAGTTCCAGCGTGTCTTAAAAGTTTACAACGTTAAGACCCTTACAAAAAGGACAATCTCCCTTAGACCCAACAGCAAAAATAAAACTACGAAAGCCTATTAATATGCTGCCACGTATGTCGAGAGAAAAAATCCTGTGCCACCGTAAGAAGACGTCTGCAACCATCCACCATAAGCTTCCTCTGATCCGAAGGAAGTAAGAAAGCCCATAGCTGGATCCAATGCGTTGCCGAGAATATAACCTGTAAGACATGAAAATGATCTTTTCTGTTAAAAACAACATTATTCCTACAAATCCAAATGGCCCAATAAATGATCGACACTCCAATCCTAATCCTATTTTGGGTCTTCATATCAATCCCATTTAACCAATTCCCAAACATGTTAGTGAAGTTGGAGGGGGGAGGAATGTTGTAAGTACAAAAAACCACACGCCAAACAAGTTTAGCAAAAGAGTAAGAAATAAATAAGTGTTCTATGGTCTCCTCATTCCCACAAAAGGATCAATGTGTGTCACATTTTCACCCTTTTTTAGCTAAATTACCTCTTGTAAGCAACACCTTCTTATCTAAGAACCACATGAAAATTTTAATCTTGAGGGGGATTTTCAATTTCCACAAATAAGTTTTGAGAAAAATAGTATGCCCATTTTGTTTCATGTGTAAATACAGAAGTGATGATATCATTCTACTCCCTCCGTCCTGAATTAATCATATTGGATTTAACAAAATATGGATTGTCAATATACTAAAATAGGTATAGATACAACCATATTTTTAGAGGGGGTAGATTAATCTTGTTGGAAAATTGTTCACTGTTACATCAAATCCTGCATCTCCCTGTATGATATAGCTCGACACAAATTACGCAAGTAGATGCCTCGCGCTAATTGGAGTACGTGGGTGCATGGGGGCGTGCCTTGGAAATTAAGGATGATAGTTGGTAGGTAGGTGAATCAAGGAACAGCCTTGATCTGGACTGGGGCACCAGGACTTGGACCAAAAACAGTTGAGGTTCGCGCCAGCCAAACTTCAATCCTTCCTGTCCTGGACCAGTACATCAGCTGAGCCGGTCGAGGCCAGGTGACATAAAACGGAAATTTATTGGTGCATGAACGCCAAGGACCATTTGTGCATCATTTGGTTGCTTGGCCGGGCCAGGTTTGACGAAGTCGTCTTTCGGGAGATAATGTCACGTGCTCATCAACTTGAGATTGGGACTCTAATTAATCGTCTCACCTTTTCTCTGTCCAAAAGATCAGTGATGATCTTACATCGACTAAGTAAGTAAGTACTGTACTTGTTTCAGCTGTTAAAAAAAGAAGTAAGTACTTGTTTCTACTAATCCCAATGATCTTATAGTGACCAGGGTAGCATTGCGACCGGTCGCGATTTTTTTTTCACAGTGTTTTCAAATGGTAGTACAAGTTGGTATCTAGCTACTAGCTAGACAGTTGGCAAGGCTTCTATTAGTGGGACCTTAAAACCCTGCAAATGCAGCCCAACACTTGTAGCAGCTCTTATGTCAGTCTTTCCTCCTCTCCTCCCCACAACAAACTCTTTGTCGCTGAAATCAGTAACCCTAGCAAATGTACAATTAATCAATCCCGAAAGGATAAAACAAGTCGAATAGTCAAGTTGCGTTTTCCTGACATGAAATAATATAGGGAAACTTGACTTTTGGGCAGACAGGACATTTTTTTTATTGTAGAGAGAAGGTTGTGACGTTCCATATTATGCAGCGGACTTTTCATTATACATCTGAAGATTAAATTACAAAAAAAACGTTTTCAGCTAATATTTTAAAATAAGACGTTTTTATTATTTAATTCTGGAAATAATACGCAAATTTGACTAATTTTAAAAACAATATGGCCTCGGAGTTGTTGAACCCGACTGGTTCTTGTCGGGCTTGCCGAGCCTGATTAGTACCTGTCAACCACGTGTGGCCCGATTAGTGGCCATGCCACGTCGACGCGGCCAGTCGGGCACAGAGGAAAAACAGTCGGGCTTGCCAGGCCCGACAGGAACCAATCGGGCGCGCCAGGACTGGTGGCAGCAGTAGTGTCGGCCGAGCCTTCTTCCTCCTCTTCTCTTCCTCATTTTTCCTGGTTCGTGTTCTTCTCTCTCTTTCTCTCCTAACTTCAAGCACATAATTAATCCATGAAATTTAGCCGATTTCTTCCGGATTTTTCACCATAAACCAGTTGTAAAGATTAGAGGGAGGCTAGGGAGAACTTGATCTCATGATGGGATAACTTGTGGGGGTGGTAGTCATGTTTTTTGTGGTGATGGTGGTGGCTTGAGTTGTTGCTCGTGGTGGTGGTGGACTGCGTGTTGGTGGTGCAGCTCCGGTGACTCGACGCGCACGGTTGAAGTTCACGTTCACGCTTCAAGGGAAACAATCGACCGACATTCCTCTGTTTGTTTTGTGCATATATGTAGTTTTTGGAGTCATAGTGATGTGTGCGTACGTAGATAATTTTTTAGATGTATGGAGATATATAGTTTTTATGTTGTTAGATAATTTTAGAGCTGTGCGGATATGTAGTAATATTATTTGATAGTGTTGTGCGGATATAATTTTAGATATGTCCGGATATGTAGTAATATAATTTTAGACATGTGCGGATATAATTTTAGAGCTTTCGGGAATATTGTAGATTGAATATACGATATTGAATAATTTTACATGTAAGCAGAAATGTCCGATTTAGTGACGTTCACTTTTTGCTACTGCCATGGTAATGTCCGGACAATAGAGACTGTAGTTGATCTTAGTGAGTTTGCGCATATGGATGTGCCACTAGAAGCCCCTAAAATATGGTTTGTTAGTCAATTGAATGGTTGGTTGGCGCTAAGTTTTAGGCTTAATTCTGAAACACACATTGTCGTTGTTCATGCATTGTGGACCCGGTCAAGAAAACACTTAGACAGGTATTTGAGGCCCATATAATTCATATAATTCCGCTTGTCGGCTATGAGGAGAAAATAGCGCATTTGAATCCATTATGTGGCTCTATTGACAACCTGCAAAAAACGAGTTCTTATTAAAAATGACATCATTTTGATAATTCCAAATTATCCAAAAAAAACCAGAAACGTTTATATGTATCCATGCCTTAATATGCTATTCCACCTCGTTTAACCAGTTCCCAAACATATTTGAAACACTAGTCAGAGACGAAATGAATTAACCGCCAATGAACAAGTGCTCTACTTTTTTCTATCTCAGAATGCACACTTATTACACCGCGTCCATCTCCTTTTAAATGCCATGCACATGACGGGACACCATGTAATACTTTTGTCCAACTTTGAGACAATTAATTTGGGACGGAGGGAGTAGTACGTATCCAGCTGCCATAAGAAGGGATTGAGATCCAGTGACTTTACTAGGTGAAGTCACCCTACAAATTTAGGCATCTAATCTCCATCCAATTTTCATCCAACGGCCCAAGTTTTAAACTAAAAACTTAAACTTGTCAGAAAAATATTGAAAAAATCCAGTAAATCTTAAATGTTCCGTTGTGTATTCTGGTTTTTTTTTTGTTTTGTTTCATTTGGACAAATAATTTATCATTAAGTAGACTCTCATCATTTATCATTTGTTTTTCTCTTCTAAATAGTTTGAATTTTAACTCAAATTTTGGACCGTTGGAGAGGACATTAGGGGGTAAAGTTTCAACATGGTGAAGACACTGGATCTCGGACGTGCACGTACTACTACAAGAAATACCCAAAAGTGTCTTAAAGGCTACAGGTGTCATTTGGCGCACATGCCATGCAGAGACCACTATAGCAGAGCGGCAAGCAAACATTAGGGCATCTCCAGTCGTTGCGCCCCCCAGGGTCCAAAACGCCGCCGTTTTGGGGCCGCCGCGGCGCTAAACGGCGCTATTTTGGAACCTGGGGGGGCATCGTTCCCAGTCGCTCCCCGAGCCCAAGAATCGGCCCAAAACAAACGCAATTTGAAAACTAGTCGATTTTTATTGAAATTTGCAAAGTGCGTACATATTCGGCGCGAATTTAAGCTAGAACGAAAAATTTAAACTAGAAATTAAACTAAAACTTTAGGCCGAGGCTGGCGGCGATAGCCTGGCTGTAATCGCCGCCGCCGTCGTCGTCGTCGCCGGGGCGCTTGCTCGGCCCCTGTCCTTCGTCGCCGCCGCCGCAGTCCCACCTGCTCGCCTCGAGGGCTTGCTGGATCACGCCCTCGTCGTCGGAGTCGGGGTCGAGGATGATGTACTCGTTCCCCTTCTGCGGCGGCGGGGGAGGGACGCGGAGGCGGGCCGCGTTGGCGGCGGCCTCACGTTCGCGCGCCGCCTTGCGCTGCTCGGCTTCCGCCAGCAGGCGGCGCTGGAGCTCGAGCTCCGCCTCGGTGGTGTCCCGCAGGCTCCACCGAGTGGCGGTGTCGTCGTCGAGTGGCTGCAGCGTGTCCAGCGACAGCTGCTCCGCGACCTTCTGGTCGGGCCACTCGGCTTCGTCGTCGTCGCCGCCGTCCTCCGTCTTCGGGCGAACCACGCGTTCGAAGCGTGGCTCGCCGAGGCGGAGCGCGCCGCCGCTGCGCCTGCGGGCGGGCGCGCCGGCGTTCAGAAAGGGGGGGAGGTGGACAAGGACTATCCGGCGGAGGAGCTGGACGTCGCGGACGAGGAAGAGGCGCCGGTGCGCCGTGCCACCCACGGCTGGGCCTGCATCGGCGGCATCTCCAGGCGCGGCTGGTTGCCGCCGTGGATGTGGTCGAGGACCTCCTCCAAGGTCCTGTTGGGGGCGCTCCACCAGCGGCGCAGCCCGTTGGCGTTGAAGCGCCCGTCCACCGGCCCGTTGTCGTTCTCGGAGTTGAGCTCCCGATCGCGGCGCGTCGTGAGCTGCCCCCACCAGAACTCGTCCACGCCGGTGAGTGGATAGTTCGCGGGGTGCTGCATGCCGTCGCGCATCTCGCGGATGGCGCGCCGGAACTCGGGGTCAGAAGAGGGGAGGGGAGGCACGGGGACACCGCCCCCGCGGCGGAGCTAGGGAGGCGCGTGTCCGGCGGGCATGGGTAGCCCGCGCGGTAGAGCGCCATCGCCTCGCTCCGGCGCAGGTTATGGCGCGGGAACCCGTTGGCCGCAGCCCCGTCCTTGCCGCCGGCCATTTTTCGTGGAGAGAAGAGGGGAGGAGAGCGTCGAGAGGAAGAAGAGGGGGAGGAGCTCGTCGGTGGAAGAATGGTGGGGCGCGACGCGCGGCGGGGGGCGGGGGTTATAGCGCGGCGAGCGGCCGGGCATTTACTGCGTGCGCGCGTCCCCTCGCTGCCGCCCGCCACGCCATTACGCCGGCAGCCTTTGGGCGGGGCGCATGCACTGGGCGGCCGCCACGCCATAAACGACGGCAGCCTTTGACCGCGCGGCAGCCGAGAAGACGATCACGGGGGGCGGTTCTGTTCCCGCGCTTTCTCGTCGCGTCGCTGACCGAGCTGGCCCACGCGCGCGACCGCGCAGTTTCGCCCCCCAGGCCGAACCCAGCGGGCTAGGATTGGCCTGGGTGCCGCGGCGCTAAATAGCGCCGAAACGGCGCTATTTGGGCCTCTGGGGGGGGGGGGCCGAGTGGTGAAAAAGCGGCGCTATTCGCCGCTTACGCCGCGAAAAAAGCCCCCGGGGGGCTTTGGGGGACGGCCAGAGATGCCCTTAGCTGGAGTATCGGTCTTGACGCGTGGATAGTGCTGTACATCAACTCGTAGTACTACGTATTAACCACCGCATCCATGTGGGCAGTACATCGGTGGGTAAACTGTAAACATCACGTGCGATGACGTCTGAGAACGAACATTGTTCTACGCTTATACACAAGGCAAGTCAAACAGTATAAGAAAATGCGTACTCGATCTGCCTGGAACGGCTCGGTGTGAAGGAGAGACTGAAGGTTTTATCTCGAAATTAGCCATGCGTACAAATCGGGTTTAATTAAGCTAGGCCCGCGCTGAAGGTGTCAATGGTTCGTACGAGATTTGGCATCTGCTAGACTCAGGATCCTGGCATGTGAGGATTAGTCGTGGTCGGTTTTTGGAGCCATGCATGGAAGCCCAAACAATGAGAAGACTGCGTGCTGTCACGTCCGCTTTGGTCACCATAGCCTGTAGTATGTGTCACGATTAGTTTGTGTGGATATATATAGGTCTGCCAGTCGATGCATGTTTGTAAATCTGAAGCATTCAAAGGCCATATCAAGTTGTCAACCAGGCCGCAAAATCTAGTACAGTAGTATAGGAGTGTAATGCAATTTGTCGACGTTGATTGGCTACTTAACTTCAAAAGTGACATAAATTGTATATCCGAGGTGATGTGTCTCACGCGCAGGCGCTCGGTGCGCACGGGCGACTCGCGGGGCGATTCCCCGCCGTGCCCCCGCCCTCGCCGTGAGAAGGGAGAGCGCCGCCGGCGCTCGGGCCGCGCACGGGACGGTGTGGCTCCGGTGGGCGACAACGCGCGGGTGGAGGCGGAGACGACGGAGTCCGGGGGCTCCAGCGCGGAGGAGGAGCGCCAGGGGGCTTCCGCGCCGAGGAGGGACCTGCTGTTTGGGCAGATCTTCGAGCAGGCGCTAGGGAGCGCGGCGGTGCCGGATGGGTGCTCGCGGAAGGCTGCGGCGGTGGTGGAGCTGCCAAGCCCGCCGGCGGCCGCATCTGGGCACTGGAGGTTGGCCAAGGGGGACTTCCCGGTGCTCGGGTCTGCGCTGCGGGGAGAAGACGAAGGGGCTTGGCGGTGCTCGTCCGGCGTGGTCCAAATCGGTGCGTGGACGCTGCCGGTGGGGGCCCCGGTGGGTGGGGCGCCGCCGCCGCCATGGCTGGAGTTCGCGGAGGTCACGCCTGCTCTAGGGTTCCAGGGGGAGCCGGGGGGTGAGCCAGTGGGCCAGGAAAGGGTTCCTGGGCCTATTGGGCCGCGCGGTGTCCAGCCGGCCTGTCAGGGGGAGGCTTTCGTGGCGCTTGGTGGGGAGTTGGAGGCGTGCGAAGTTGGCTCGGTTGGGCCAGTGGGCCGTGGTGGGAGCGTTGGGGCCCAGCTCGGCGTGGGGGGAGCGCTATTTAAGTGGCTCTGGCTGCCTAAAGGAGAGCGCGACCTAGGGTTAGGTTTTCCGGCCTCAGAGGAAGACATCCGCCGCCACTCCTTCTCTTCTGCGCGCCGCCGCGGTTCTCGTGCGCGTCGTGCCCGTCGACGGCGCCTCTTCGCCGGGGCCATGGAGCGTGACAGGAGGGACGCGGGGCGCAAGGGGAAGCGTGCCTTCGAGGAAGTTGGGCGTGGGGAGGGCCGGGTCAGGCAGGACGACCTCCGCCTGCGGCTCAACGGCGACCAAGACGGCGCGCGGCGTCGCCTGCGAGAGGAGCCAGAGGAGGTCAGGCGCGAGGAGGAGCGCCTCCGTGCGCGCGCACTGCAGGGACCCGCGCGGGGGCGCGAGCGCTCCCGAGAGCATGACCGCCGCGAGCCTAGGGGGGCGCCGCCGGCGAGTTCCAACTCCACCCCCCTAGGGAGGGGGGGCTCGGGCATGGTCGACATCTCGAAGGTGACCTGCTTCAAGTGCGGGCTCACCGGCCACTTCCAGTCGGCCTGCACCGGGGCCCCGTTCTGCATCATCTGCGAGCAGAATGGCCACCTTGCCGGGGCGTGTTCGGCGGTCCTGAAGCGGAAGAAGCCAGTTTGGGCGGGGTTCGGCGAAGGAGGACAGGGGTTCTTCTTTACCGCGGTTCCCGAATCCGAGCTCGCGATCCCCAACCCTAATGCGGCCTCGGTTTTCATTGAGAAGGGCAATTTCACTGTGGATGAGGTGGAGGAGGAGTTCAAGGAGTTAGTCGGGGATGGTTGGGACTGGAAGGTGCGGCAGACCGGGGAAGCCACCTTCTCCTTGGTCTTCCCATCTAAGGAGGTGCTGCGCATGGCCACTAGAGGTGGGGGCCTTACCCTGCCGATCACGGAGTTCCGCGCCATCGTCTCCGCTGCGGTGGGGGACCCGAGGGCGGTGGAGAAGCTGGAGGAGGTCTGGGTGCTGCTGCATGGGGTGCCAGGGCCGCTGCGCGAGGAAGGGGTGCTCTTGGGGGCCACGCTGGAGCTCGGGGCGCCCTTGGAGGTAGACACCTCGACACTGCAGGAGGAGGAGGCCCCGATTCGCATGCGGTTCGGGTGCAGGACCCCGGTGAAGCTTCAAGAGTCCATCACTCTCTTCGCAAACCTCGACGGCTACAGGGTCCGCGTGGAGCGCTTGGGTGTGGCTGCACCAGTGGCGCCACCCCCTCCGCCTCCACCGGCGCACCACGACAAGGGAGATGATCAGTCGGGCAACCTCTCGGAGTCCTCAGACGAAGACACGGACTGGGACAGCCGGAAGGCGAGGGAGAAGCAGAGATCCAAGGCGGACCAGGCGGCGTCGCAGGGCGGCTCCAAGGGCTCTCGGGCCAAATCCGCGCCAGCTGGGGCTGCGCCGGCGTCGCTAGCGTTGGAGGGCCCGCCGCCCCGCGCGGTGCTCCCTCCTGCGCCCTCGCCCCCGCGCCTTCCCAGGACCATGTTCTCGGAGTACGGCACGAATCTCACGCCGGGTGGCGAGGGGAACGTTTTCAAGGTGCTTGGGGCGGTTGTTGCGGCGGCGCAAGCTGAGGTCTCGATGGAGGCCCCTCCGCACTCTGTGGCGAGCGACTCGGTGCTACCGTCCCCTGCTGGTGGCGGGGACGTGTCTTCGAGGCAGTCGGCCGGGGTGGAGCCCCTCGCAGCCCCGTCCTGCAAACGCCGCCTCGGCGACGTGGAGCTGCTCGGTGGGGCAGGGGCGCGCCAGGAGGTGGAGGCTGTCAGCAGGGAGAAGGCCGCCCAGCTCAAGGAGCGGCGGAGCAAGGCGAATCAAGACCGCCCGGCCCGCGCCCTGGGTCTGTCTGCGCCGCTGGACGTGGTGCCAGGCTCCCAGGCGGCCCGCGCCGCCCCGTCCCCCGACTCGGCCTTGGGCGCGCTCAGGTCTGCGCCGGTGGTGTGCGCGCTCATGGCCCCAGTTGCGCGGGGCGTGCGGACCAAGGCCCCGGCGGAGTCGTCTCGCTCGGGCCTGCGTGCCGCGGGGGACAAGGAGGGCTCCGTGCTGGATAAAGCCATCCGCCGGGCAGAGGAGAAAGACGGAGATACGCCATCGACTAAGAAGACCAAGAAAGGTACAGCCATTGATCCTATCTTCGCAATCCTTCAAGATCTTCCGGATGCCCATCTGCTGTCAGTTGCCGCGGAGAGTTGCGTCTCTTTCCCGGGGGGGACGGAGCAAACTTCGGAGGTTCTTTCGCTGCTGCGTGCGAATGAGTTAGCGCAAGCGGCGCTGGCGCAAGCCAGGGTTGCCCGGGAGCAGGCGGCCGCTAGGGCTAAGGTTTTAGAGGAGGCGGAGGCGGCGCAGGCGAAGGCGAAGGCGGCGGAGGTGGTCGACACCGCTGCCGTCGAGGCACCTGAGGCTCCAAGGCAGCCGTCCATCGCCGTGGAGTCTAGTGAGGCTAGGGGGATGGCTTTAGCTGCTCCCAGCGCGGGGTTACTTTCGTTGTCAGAAGTTCGTGTCGGCCAGGAGGCGGACAGGTCGAGTAGGGCAAGTGCGCGAGGGGCCGCGGGCTTGAGGAAGCAGAGAGCCAAATCTGCGGCGCCGCAGGGGCGGCGTCCAGTAACCCGCCAAGCACGGGCGCGAGGAGCGGATTTTTAATGCGTCTCCTTTTCTGGAACATGCGCGGTTTCCGACGCAAGGGGCGCCGGAAACTGCTTAGAGAGTACTTGAGCAAGCATAAAATCGACGTGGTCTGCCTCCAGGAGACGATGAGGCCGGACTTTTCAGATCAGGAACTACAGGGGTTGGAAGTAGGCGAAAAATTCTTTTGGAGCTGGCTCCCGGCGGTGGGTCGTTCGGGAGGTATGCTGATAGGGCTGAGGGATAGCGCCTTCGAGGTCGAATCCTTCGACAAAGGGCAATTCTACCTTGGTATCAACTGCCTGTTCCGAGAACGGGATCTGAAGCTCACTCTCTTAGGGATTTACGGCCCGGCGGACCATAGTAGGTCCCGGGACTTCCTGGAGGAGATATCTAGGAAGGTGGCCTCCTGCCGCTTCCCCATTATCATGGGTGGTGACTTTAATCTCTTGCGGGGGCCCCAAGACAAGAATAACGACCGCATAAATTGGCCAAGGGTGGAGCTGTTCAACGATGCTATTGGGGCGTGGGCACTTAGGGAGCTTCCTCGGTCGGGGGCCCGGTTTACCTGGACCAATCACCAGACCCCACCGGTTCGGTGTGTGTTGGACAGGGTCTTTTGGTCGCCGGAGCTTGACGTGGAGTTCCCGTTGGCTTCTCTACGCGCGGAGCCCTACCTCGGGTCGGACCACACCCCGCTGTTCCTCGATGCGAGCGGGAACCGGAGACTACAACCGAAGCGCTTCTTTTTTGAACTAGGGTGGTTCGAAATAGAGGGGTTTGAGGCCCTGGTGCTGGATAGATGGACTAGACTCATGGCGTCGGCTAGGGGCCGCGATATTGCGGATTGGTGGAACCATATGAGCGTGGGGCTCAGACAGTTCCTTAGAGGTTGGAGTGGAAATCTGGGCCGAGAGGTCCGGGGGAATAAGCTCGCCCTTCTAGCTCAGATTCAAGGCCTCGACGAGCAGGCGGACTCCGCAGGCCTTGACGAGGACGAGTGGGTTTTCCGCTACCACCTAGAGGAGCAGCTACTCCAGATCTATAGAGTGGAGGAGGAATACTGGCGGCAGCGGGGCAGGGTGCGGTGGGCGCTCCAGGGGGACGCCAACACGGCATACTTCCACGCGGTAGCCAATGGGCGGCGGAGGAAATGTACTATAGCGGCCTTGCTGACCCCGGAAGGGCTTACCTCGGACTCCAACAAAATCCAGGCTCACGTGTACGAGTTCTATCGGCAGCTCCTGGGGTCCGTGGAACCCCGCCATCTTGGGTTGGCGACCCACACTTGGGCTGAGAGGGGGCAGGTGTCGGCAGCAGAGAATGACGCCCTTATGATCACCTTTTCGGAGGCGGAACTGGAGGAGGTGGTCCAAGACATGAAGACGAACACTGCACCGGGACCGGACGGGTTTCCGGTGGGCTTCTTCAAGAAGTTTTGGCCAGCTTGCAAGCTTGGGGTGCTGCACCTGGTGAATGACTTTGTCCTAGGTAGAGTGGACGTGGCTCGTCTCAATCTTGGGGTCTTGACGCTGATCCCGAAGGTCCCCGGGGCGGACCTGATCTCCCAATTCAGACCGATAGCCCTCATCAACGTCATCTTCAAAATCATTTCCAAGGCTTTCGCCTCAAGACTAGATAAGGTGGCGCAGCGTGTAATCAGCCCGACGCAGACGGCCTTCATTAAAGGAAGACAGATCCTGGAGGGCCCTCTGGCGCTTATCGAGATTCTCCATGAGTTACGAGTTAGAAAGATGGGAGGGGTGCTGCTGAAATTGGACTTTGAAAAGGCCTATGACCGGGTGAACTGGGAGTTCCTCTTCGAGGTGCTGGCTAGGAAGGGGTTTGAGTCCGGATATGTGCATCGTATCCGGCAGTTGGTGACCGGTGGGCAGACGGCTATCTCCATCAACGGGGAGGTGGGGCCGTACTTCCGCAACAAACGGGGAGTGCGACAAGGGGATCCTCTTTCCCCGTTGCTGTTCAACTTCGTCGCCGAGGCGCTGGCGGCAATGCTGAGTGCCGCCAACGAGGCGGGCCACATCGCCGGGGTGGTGCCGCACCTAATCCCGGGGGGGATTACGCACCTTCAGTACGCGGACGATACGCTCATCCTGATTCAGAACGAGGACTTGGCGGTGGCCAACCTCAAGTTTCTCTTGCTGTGCTTCGAGAACATGTCTGGATTAAAAATCAACTTCTCCAAGAGCGAAGTCTTCGTGCTGGATCAACCCCCGCAAGAACAGAATAGGATTGCTAACATGCTGAATTGTAAGCTGGGGTCCTTTCCTTTTTCCTATCTGGGCCTTCCTATAGCAGATCGCAAGATCACGGCGGAACAATGGCATTTCTTGGTCGCCAAGCTGGCCTCCAAGGTGGAGGTTTGGATGGGCCGGATGTTGTCCTCCGGGGGGAGGCTCATCTTGTCCAACGCCTGTTTAGAAGCGCTACCAACCTACGCGATGGGCCTGTTTCTGCTGCAGGAGGGGGTCCATGCGAAATTCGACGCGATTAGGGCCAGATTCTACTGGGAAGGATCAGGGCCGAAGCGCAAGTACCACATGGTCAACTGGCCGGCGGTTTGCCGGCCAAAGGAGTGTGGTGGGCTGGGGCTCACCAACTCTTTGAACTTCAATAAAGCCCTGCTGCTCAAATGGGTGTGGCAGCTGTTTCAGGAGGGTAGCTCGATTTGGAAAAGTTTGCTCCTTGCCAAGTATCCGGAGGCGCCCAACCTGTTCGCGGCGCAATCCCAGGGGGGTTCCCAATTCTGGAGAGGTCTTCACAAAATTAAGCATCTACTTAAGCTAGGGGCCCGACACTCCGTGAGGGACGGTGGTCGAACGAGTTTTTGGCTGGACTGGTGGCTTGGGGAAGCCCCGCTCCGGACGCGCTTTCCCCGCCTGTTCGCGATTTGTGGGGACCCTCATGTGCTGGTGGCCGAGGTGCTGGCGGGAGACGGCTCCGGGCTTGCGTTCCGTCGATCGTTCGACCTTGAGTGCACGGAGCAATGGGAGGCCTTAGGGAGAGAGTTAGAGAGCGTGCAGCTGACGGAGGGTCTAGATGTCGTGGAGTGGTCTCTTGAGCCCTCGGGGAAGTTCACGGTGGCGTCGATGTATGCAGCAATTTCTAAGGGACCGACGGTCGCCTTCCACGCGGACGTGTGGGGCGCACGTGTCCCCCTCAAAGTCAAGATCTTCTCTTGGCAGCTAGCGCTAGATCGGTTGCCCTCGAGCCTGCAGGTGGCCTCTCGTAGGGGGCCGGCTGATGGAACCTGCGCCTTGTGTGGCCTGCAGGAGGATGTGGCGCACATGTTTTTCGAGTGCGCCTTGGCTAAGCTGGGCTGGTGTGTGTTTCGGGAGGCGTTGGACTGTGACTGGGGTCCGGCCAACTTCCCCCAATTCTTCGCCTTGTTGCATTCGCGAGCGGGGTCGGGACGACGGACAGCTTGGGTGCTGTTTGCCGCGTTGTCCTGGACGCTGTGGCTCACACGAAATAAACTGACCATGGAAGCGATCATTCCTAACAAACCGGCGGATATTATATTTAAAATGTTCATGTTTGTGCAGTGGTGGGCGGCGCTCGCTAAGGCGCAGGACAGGGGAGGCTTACTTCAGGTGGCCAGCGTTCTTCGGAGCCGGTTCAGCACTCTCTCCGCGCTTCCTGCTTAGCCTCTTTTATCTAGCTGTTTTGTTTGTTCCGGTGGTTGTGGGGTGCCGGCCCCTTTGGTTTGCTAGTGGTTGCTGAGTACCCCTGCGTGGGTGTTTCGGAGAAGCTGTAGTCCCAGCCGTTTGGTGTTTGTAAAACTATTGTCGTTGTTGAACTCTTTGCTTTATTAAGTTAAAGCAGGGCTTTTGCCTGCTATCTAAAAAACTTAACTTCAAAAGTGGAGATGCGGACGTGATCATGCAAGATCAATCGGCCCCTTGAGAGCAAGTTCAATAGTAGAGTTAGCAACCGGCTATAAGAAATTGCCAGGTCACCTATAGCCAATTATAGAGCTAACATGTACAATAGTGAGTTATAAAAACGTGTTATTTTATTGATACATGACCCACCTTCCACTCTCACAAAGTGCCTAGGAGCACGTGCTGCAGCTAGCTCTTTCATGAGAGACCACTCCCCTTCTCTCTCCTCTTCTCTCTCTTCCATGTCATCACAAAAATATTATTCTAATCCTTATAGCCCGCTTACATAAGCTTATTATACTTGCTCTGAATAGTACTAGGATAAGTTGACCGAAGAACGGGTTTTCAGTTAAACTGTAGCAACCCGAGTGCCGGTCGCTACGGTCAGTACTACTACTTGCCTGTTCAATATGCTCTCTTCTTCTTCTTCTTACCGGAACATTTCGTGGTGCAGCGAATCGATTGCGGAGCACTCCAGCCTCCAGGTCTACGCAACGACACGCATCTCGAAATGAGCACACACACGGCAAGGGGAAGAAAATCCTATACGACCCAGGTGGGTACGACCCACGGTGGACCATAGTTAGCACCGTACGATTTGATCAAGGGTAAAGATAACAAACTTCCGAAGCGGGATCTGATTTAGGGAAGGACTTGATTTGCCAGGTGTAACATTGTAGACATGGTCCACGGACTCGGTCGTAGCCTCCTCGGTCGTATAGGATTTTTTTCCACGGCAAGGTCCACGTAAACTGCCCGCATCAAACCGGCGAGCACCGTTTGACCCCGCCGCGTCCATCCATTTGACCATATCTTGTTGTTTTTTTTTTAAACACAGTACAAACGCAAGCGCTCAAATACACGCGCATACATCCACCCCTATGAACGCACACACGCACACCCTACCCTTATGAGCACCTCCGAAGACTGAGCCGGCAGGTCTTGAGATTGACGAAGTCACCACAGGCGCCTCGCTGTCGACGGGACGTCGCCTCCCACTAAAAGAATATTCCGCCTAAATGCGACACACATATGTTAAAGCTGGAATTTGAACTCTGGTGGGCTGGGGGTACAACCACTCTCCTAACCATCCAACCACAGGTTGGTTCGCCCATATCTTGTTGTTAGATATAGTGGGTGTTAGCTTTTTTTTTTAAGATGTTAGTGGGAGTCGCGGCAACTCGTTGGATAATAAATTAGTTACATCGCCATCACGCTTTAACAAAGCCGTTATTTTATGCCTTGCGACGTCGCCTTCGAGACCGGACAATTCAATCGCCGCAACTGGACGCCCACGTCTTCTGTTCATCAAAGTTGAAACACCCACCGCAATATAGCGCGAAAAAAGAAGATGCAAGAGGAGAGGTAAGGAAGCAAGCAAGATCACATCACTGTGACATGACCCCAAAACCAAACGAAACCTTTCTAGAGGCCGAAAGCAATCTTGCGAGGCCGGCCTATAAAAACGGTGGGAAGAGAAATCGCCGCGCGCCGTGATTGCGAGGTGGGAAAACTTAGTACTCGAGGGTCAAAGGGCGGCGTGGTCGTCGGGTCGTCGGGAATTCCTGGGGCTGGGGGTGGTGAGCCTGTTTCTGTCTCGGGCGGTTGCCGGGCCCCGCGCCAGTGCTGATGCGATTGCTTGCCGGGGTAGCGAGGCAACGGGCTTTCTCCAGTCAATGCACCTCCGGTGGCCGACATTGACGGAGACGTCTACCCATGTAGGGATCTGGCCCAATAGAATATGTCGCGGGTGCTTTTGCTAGGAACAAGGATGTCACAGGAATCCGTTCTGAATGGAACGGAGCAGATGAGCAGAGCTCCACCACGCTGATAACTCGAGAAAACAAACCATGGCTCACTCGAGTGACCGCGGCTAGAAAGGGAAACGCTGTAGATCCCCCGGAGGATGATCCTCCGGGTCACTCACTGCGCGCTCCACATGCGTGGCCTCCTCGCGCATGCGCCGCGTGTCCGTGGTGGTCCCCATCCGCGATTTTTTCTCCCCACCGCCCCCTGCCTTATCCCTTCGTCTCGGAGAGAATTTCCCCACCCGCTCCTTCCCTTTTTCCTCTCGGGTTGACCTCCGCGCCCGGCGACGGCGGCCAGGGAGCACCACACGCCCTCTATCCGCGCCGCCGCGGCCACCAGGCGTCGACCCCGTCGCCGGCGAGCTGCTCGAGATCGCCGTCTTCCACGACGTGCGGGTCGGACCCAGGTGCGCTGCAAGGCCAGGGAGCTCTGCGGCGCTTCGGAGCATCGCGCTGCTCCCACAAGAGGTCGGAGTTGCTCCCTTAGGCGCGCGGTCGTGCTCCTGTAGGCGAGCAGCGATGCTCCCGACGGCGCGCCATGTTGCTCACCACGGAGGACGACGATGCTCTCGTCGGAGCATCGCGCTGCTCCCGCAGGAGGCCGGAGTTGCTCACTTAGGCGCGCGGTCGTGCTCCTGTAGGCGAGCAGCGATGCTCCCGACGGCGCGCCCTGATGCTCTCATCGGAGCATCTCGCTGCTCTCGCAGGCGGCCGGAGTTGCTCCCTTAGGCGCGCGGTCGTGCTCCTGTAGGCGAGCAGCGATACTCCCGACGGCGAAAAGGATGCTCCAGACGGCGTTTTTTTTGCTCCGGCGGCGGTATGTGGATGCTCCCAACGGCGGGAGGTGTTGCTCCCGGCGGCCGGATGGGTTGCTCCCGACGGCGGGAGGTGTTGCTCCCGGCGGCTCGATGGGATGCTCCCCGACGGCGGGGATGAGATGCTCTCAACGGCGGGGGCGGGATGCTCCCATCGACAATACTAGTGCTCCCGACGGCAGGAGGTGCTCCCGGGCGCGGCGAAGTGCTGCTTCAAGCGGTGGGCTCCCGGCACGGCGAGGTTCTGCTCCAAGCGGTGGCCTAGCGCGGCGAGGTGCTCCTCCCGGCGGCGCAAGGTGCTGCTCCCGACGACGGAGTTGATGCTCCCCAGCGAGGAGAGTGGATGCTCCCAGCGGCGGGATGCCGTGCTCCGGCGTCTTCTCCGGCGTCTTCTCCGGCGAAGGCTGGGTCACGGCGGTGCGTCGGGGACATCAATGGTTCAAGTCTCGGCCATGGGCGTGCCTTTCTTTGCGGCGATTTTTTGCTGTGCAAGGGAATATTGCTTGTCCACGATAGGGGACACGTGTCAGTCCGTCAATGCGGAGGATAGTTGCAAACTATCCCCCGGGGGACGCTCAGCGCCTCCCGGCTAGAAACGACCGGAATTTTCTTTTTTCCTTTTGGGTCAGAATTCATTGTATGAACCGGACCAACAGTCCAGTCGGGACATGAGCACGAATCGTACCGGACCATCGGAAACCCTATATAGGGCCTATAGCTACGACTCGCCCGCATACAATTTTTAGGCGAGAAAATAACTGCGAGCCAGGGGCGGCTTGGTCAGATTCGAACCTGTAACCTCACAGCAGGGGTTCAAAGTAGCAACCACCAGGTTAGACAACGTTTGATGTCTAGGAAGCTCTTTTTATCTTTTTATTGTCTCGTTTTTTTTTCCATTACTGTTTTTTATTTTCGTTTTTTTCTGTTTTATTATTTGTTTTGAAATATGTTCTAATTTTAAAAATATCTTTGTTCACCGACTTTTTTTGTTTAGATTTATTCTTTTCAAATTTGAAATTTGTTCAAATTTTAAATTTATTCAAATTCGAATTTCGTTCAGATTTTAAATATGTTCAAATTTAAATTTTGTTCATATTCGAATTTTGTTCAAATAAAAAATTTATTTGAAAATCGTTCATATTTTAAAATTGTTTATATTAAAAAAATTCACTTTTTAGAATCATTCAGATATTTTTTTAAATAAAAATTATAAATAGATAAAGAATGGACAAGCAAGAAAAAAAGAAAAGGTAGCACAAGGTTGTCTTGTACGGGTTTTTCTCTCTCCAAGTTACGTAACTTCCTGTTGCCCTGGCCTCGTACGTGACCTTTTTTTCTTTTAGGGATGGCGTTCGTACGTGACAGCGCTCGCTTCGTACGTGACTTGGACTTGGGTTCGTGCGCTCGCGAACACTGCCCATCATGCGTGCGCGCAGGCGAGTCCTTATATGACTCGCTATGAGAGCTGTATAGGGGATCCCCCGGACCATTGCCTTTCTAATTGTTCTCACCGGGCTACACCGGAGTTCTCTGAATCAACATGGGCCTCGCTGTAGCAAAGCGAAACAGCCCAAACAGGAATCAACCCGCCAGCTCTCCAGCTTGTACAGCTATCGTTCAAAGGTTTATATAGAAAAAAAAACACTGTTAAACGATGCTCAACTGCTCATACAGCAGCTGTTGGAAAAAAAAACACGTACTACTAGCTAGACCTCCTGTAGACTACTGGTACAGGAACCAGGCTGCCACCACCAACCGGGACACGCTGGTCTGAAGAGGCAAAGCGCTTTCGAGCTCAGTTCCTTTGCTGCAGCGGACCGCTCGGCAGCAATCTTCCACATCACAAACATCTACTTAAGAGAAAACAAAAAGGCTTGATCATGCAACTTATTTTTGCTAATCAATCAATGCAGCTTTCAAGGTGTTGCCTGATGAAATGTCTGTTAAACACCGGACTAAATTAGAAAGCATTGTCAAGTTTTATAGATTCAGAAATTTTGCTAGTGGTACCGTTAATCTAACTGCAAGCTGGTCTCCAATGGCAATATGGCATCTAAGCGAAACTGCAAGCTGGTCTTTGATCTTACAGTGTTTTCAACCTACATTTTAGGTTTCAGATTGATTTGGTGGTGCATAGAAAAAACTGATGGAATTTATCTGTAATTGTGTGTGAAGCAGGGAAGGCGCATATGAGAATTGGGCCCGGTGTACTTCCTCTGATTTTTTTTTGGAGCCTAACGCTTGTTCCATTGCTCAAGTATGTCATTATTGTATTGGGCGCTGCTAACAATGGCGAAGGTAGACCGTAATATATTTTGCAGCCAATTATTTTTTATTATGCCTGTCATTATTTCATTCATACCATTGTAGTTGGCTGGCCATTTTATGTAAGCGGCCACACAGGCTAATTCATACCATTGTAGTTTGCATATACTTCTTGGGCTTTTAGTGGTAGTGGTCTTGGTATTCATATGGATGATGAGATTACATAGATTTCCTTTTAGGGTTGTAAAATGGTTTGAACTTTCCAAAGCTGAAGTATTATGTGCTTGAGGCAGTTTAGCGAGTCAGATTTTTTCGATCAGTCCATATCTGATATGTTTTTGTCATTACATATTAGATGTGCAAGATAAGGTTAGCTAAAAATTTATTCTCCCAAGCAGAAATATATGCAGGACCAGGTGGATGATCTACTAGAGAGATTCTCTGGTGGGTGCCAAAAAAAATCCTTTAGACTTTAAATGTGTTCACGTTGGTAGTGTGACGATCCAAAGATTTCAGCCACAGAAGCTAATTCTAACAGATCGGCTTATAAGAAAAATATATGATGCCTGTTCTATTTATAGGTTTGTGATCCATAGGACGCAATCAACCCGTCTTGGTGAATTTGGAGGTGAGAAGGTCATTGATCTTAACACCCAGGAGACAACTCCTATACAACAAATGTTTAACGTTCTTCAATGTCATGTCTCTTTTGTGTCCAGATTAAATATAAGATTTCAGTTTGCAATCAACGAGTCTGCCTGTCTGTTATTCTTAATTCTTAACGGATTTGTCTTTAAATATGCATATGTTACAATTTTATCAAATCCATCTTAGGGTGACTAACATAAATGGCACTTGCAGGTTCGGTGTACTGAATGTGGAGTGGCCTCAAATCTAGATGAGAATATGATGGACTTGGATATTGAAATTCATGGTGATGCTGAATCCTTGGAAGGGCGCTGGGATCAGTTCATTGCTTTGAATGATTTGATGGGTACAACGAGTGCAGATGTGACAGGTAAGTTTCCACAAATCTTTGTTTTGCCTGTTTGTTTCTAATCCTATTGTTTCCACAAATACCTGAAGTAGAGCTGCATGGATAGATCCATTTTATGCTTAATTTTCCATGCTCTTATGTTTCGGGTATGATGCTTGGGTCATATACAATTTCTTTCGGCTCTACTTCGCATGGGTGGAATATTAAAGACGAAGTGTTCACTTCACCAATTCAGGCATAGTCTGATACTAGGTGAGGTTATTCCAGAGGCGACCGCAACGACCAAAGTGTTCTCATAGTTTTTCCTGTGGCAGGTATCAATACTCTTGAGGTATGTTGCAGCCCATATTCTCTGGCTTCGTTTATTTCAACATGTCGCCATGAAGTTTGCACTGCATTTTGTAATATTTTCACTGATTCAATCCGACCTGGACTGGCTTATATTATGATTTATGGGAACTGTCTAGCTCAATGCACTTCTTTTTAAAATCATTCCGTATCTACATAACCTATCTCCACAACTTCAGGTTTAAGCACGTGGGTTCAGAAGCATTTGTTTGAATTACAGATCTAAAAATCCATAGTTCTGTGGTCTCGCTCTTTAGACTGTGTGTTCCAATGAATTAGATCCATTAATAAAATTTGGGATGGCTGACTTATTTGGAAGTGAAATCTATAGGGTAATGTGTTCCTACGATATTCCAGATGTTCTCCATGACACACTTTGTTTTCAAGAATCTAGAGGTCTTCTTGAAGCTTGGTTGGAATGAACATTCACATTTTTTCTGTGTGGCTAGAGGTAAATCCTAAACCTATTGATTTTCATGTCTCGGTCTTCTTATCTGCTATAATATTTCCAGTTCCTTGCTCTCTTATTTATTTCTACTCCGCCTGTTCAGATGGCAGGTCTAATATCTTGGGTGAGCAAGCAAGTCCGATGAATTTCTCTATGTTTGCTTGATTCCTGTTTCGCTCGTCTTCCCAATTCAAAAGGTATAATTGATAGTTATCCAATGGAATTTGTACTAGGTCCGTTTCTCGGTCCTGAACTCTCTCAATCTTCATATAATACCCACATTTACAAATTGATGTGCGCTTGAAGATAAGTTAGAAAGTAATATTCAAAAACTAATGGTTGAGCACTTTGCCTCTTCCAGTACCTTGTTTAATGTTTGAATATTATATGATCAGGCTGAAACAACGATCGTCAGTCGAGTGTAAAGTATTGCGTTAATATGTTTTTTCTTCAGTTTGGGAAAGATCTACTCCCTCGTTCGGAATTAGTTGAAAGATGTTTGTCCAAATACGGATGCATCTAGACATATTTTATGAGTCAACTAATTCTGATATGGAGGGACTAGCTTTTTATTCCTTCTCTAATACTGGATTTGAAGTACTATCTAATTGTGTAATCACTATAAAAATGTTAGCGGTTTATATGTTTTCATTCAGTGTAGCTGTCAACCTACATAGGGCAGAATGGCAGTCCGTCGGTGCGCATTATATTTACTCATTTTTCTGCCAAGGACCCTCAGTATATAGGCATAATTAGGATAATATTTCCTCTTTAATTCCTTCCTTGAGGTAAATATTTGACCGCTTCGTTCACTCATCCTTATAGCCTTATTGGATCAGAGATCTTGTGTTGTTCATAGAGATGAAACTGCATAGGTAGTGACTACTATCCAGTTGCATTTTGTAAAACTTTGTTCTCCTTTCATGTGCTCATACTTTTGGATAGGGTATGTTGAATGAAAGGGGTAAGGTATTAATGGAAAATATTAATTCAGTTCAGATTTGCTTTCACTGAGAAAAAAAAATCCATCTTTGTTTGATCTGGCATCCTTGTTTTCTAACCAAGCAAATCGGCAAACAGAGACAAGTTGTGCATGTCAATGGTAGTAGATTGTGCTTTCTTATTACTTTCTGTATGCTAGGCGGGGTATGCAAAGAACTAGATATTTATTTATAACATGTAGACATTGTACTCTTACCACTGTTAGCATAATTTCTGTGATTGTCTCTGTAAAATAATTTTGTTGCCGTTATCCGACAGGTTGTTGGTTGCTCTTAGTTGAGGCCTTGAAGTCCCAAGTATGTCTCTCTGTTTGTTTCTCTGAGGTGAGGTCGGCATGCCCGTCTTCTGTTCTTATGTTTCAGAGATCATTATAGCTTTTTTGTAGGTATTGCACCATTGATTGACATGCATTTTACCCTTCCTGGACTACATATAAGATTCCTTCACCCCTAATTTGATCTTTATTTTTGTAGATAGGATTTTGGTATGATTTGATTCTGGGACGTCATAGGTATCAATCATGGATTGTCCTTGAGATTCAGTGTTGACCATGAATTGGTTATTTGACACTCAACTCGAAAGACACCGCAAGCCACAGGTAAATACTCTATTTCTTTTCTCTTCTTTGCATAATTGCTTGGGAAGATGTACTATGTGGCCATTTATGACTTCTTAGTGTTCTGCTTGTTGATCATACTGCTGTAGAATTTAATGATTTATAGGTGAGGAAGGAGACAATTTTTCAAAAATATCTCTGTTTAAATTTTCAGCTTCTCGTAGCTGAACTAATAATACCCCGAACATTTAAAAGACCATGTTGTTTGGTGACTATAATGGAAGAGAATGAAGCCTTTGAATAAAATTTATGTGCTGCCGTTCTCTTATATTTAATATGTTTCTTCATCCTGTTACTCCTGTAGAAGATTGTGAACTGAATCTATGCTCAATTTGTTTCTCTCATGTACATGCCTATTCACCTGCTTTTCTGTTCACGCTTACTGTTTTCCGAACTTGAAATAGCCAACAAAATCAATGTTGCTTGGCATAATTGTCAGTTATGGTTGCTTCCTACCCTTCTGGTACCTTTTAGTAATATATTATTCCTTGGCCATTAATCTTATTCTATCTCCACCCAGGGGCTGACTACATGGTGAGGATGGCTGGCCAGGAAGAGGAGTTCTACGGTCGACGCAGCAGGTTTCAGGAGATAGGTCGGTTATAATGGCAGCCAGCTTTGGGACACAGTTGAAGCTATACTAGCTACATAGCTCACAAAAGAGTTTGGTCCTACTCCTAAAGCCGCCCAACCCATGACTACAAAAAATCTCAGGTAAATCCTTTGCTCGTCATAGAGGGGAGTAATATTGCCAGTAACTTGAAGTTCTACCACTACGTGTTTGATGTTCTAACACAAACATGGTCAGTTCGGACCGGATTCTATTGTTTGTTATTTCACATTCCAGGCCTACATGCAATCTGATAAAACAACTATATTAATTTATAAGTAGGCCAAACATGGCACTGTTGAAAGTTGAATTTGATTTTTGTTTGAAGCAATAACCATGACAGTCACTTATACTCAGAATTACCTTTTTAGACCTTTGTTCCGGGTACATTGAACATGGATGGGTACCTGAAACAGGAATGGACACTTAAAATGTACTTCACTGCTCCCAGACATGAATGTTCATTAGTGTTGAGCTTGCTGATTGATGGTTGGTTATTTATATATAGCTTGATTAAAGGTCTAGATTTCCCTTTTCAACATTTAGCATTTCGACATTACGTCATAGCTTAATTAAAGGTGTAGAGAGCAAGGTTTATTTTGAATATAGCCAAAGATTGCAAACAGATCATTCACACCTGAGAGATGCAGCACAGAGTGCAAAGAGGATACCTACAGGAGGCCCATGCCTGCCATGTCGATGATGGAGCCATGCCGTGCCTGGTGCCCTCCTGGACCAAGAGCTCGATTAGGCTGACACATGTCGTCCAACAGCTCGTGTGCTGCCTCCTGATGTCCAGCAGCTTGCCGTGGCCGCCGCCTGCCGTCAAACAGCTTTCCGCGAGACCAACAGCTTGACGCGCTGCCGCCTGCACCCAAGATCTCGTTGCGAGGCCTTCTGCAACCAAGAGTTGGCGCGTCTGCACCATCACCGACACCGCCTGTGATAAGTTTTTGGGGATATTTTTACTTTTCCCCCTCCCACCAAGTTGTTTCTATTTTCTATTCCACACGGGCGCCATGTCTGGAGGCCCGTTAGAGCGTAGACTTTGTGTAACCCTTCATGTCTGTAGGTGTAGCATTACTACTAATGAAAATTCTTCTGAACTAATGACATGGTGCTCTGCGTACAAAATAAATTTGCTAACTGACTAGGGAAGCATAGCTTCAATTACTAAAGCAACGGTGCACTCTGATTTGCTGCTTTTTATCCCTTTGAAGTGTTATGTTCCTTATTCACATACCATGTTGTTCTTTGCATACATAATGCTACGTTTCATGTCTTGATGTCATATACGTCAATCATGATATTATAGAGGGTAAGTTTACCGTGTGCAGCATCTACACGTAAGACCCATTTCTAGGGGAAAGTTTCTGGACAAATCCATTTGAATGTGTCATCATTCTGCAAATTGTCGCCTTCCTACTGATGGATTTAGGAGATATTCCATGATTTTCACTGATGGGTGTAGTGCCTTGTTGAAACCAAACATCAACACACAGTCCAAGAAGTTTTATTATGTTTTGGGTACATATTGATATTCTGAGTAATGCATGTCTATTGCGCTTTGTACTACTTGATTGTGTGGCTACCTATTTTGTTATTTAGTTCTTTGTCTATATTTTTTCATTCATGTAGGTAATTGTTGGCCTCATGAATCTGCCTCTGCTGAGCTAGAGTGTTCGGTACTTGCTCGCAGAGGTTTTAGGGAAGCTAAAAACTAGATTGACTAATGGATCAATCTCCTAATTCATGTGGATTATAACTTCTATTTCCCAAAACATAAATATGATTTTTGATCGAAACACGACATACTTACATTTAGCTAACACTTCTTCTCTTATGGAAACAAATTCCGGCATAAATCAATTATTTGCCCCAATTGGAACTTTTGAGGTTCTACTCCTTGGAAATTACAGCAGACGGAAAGCATAAATGCACCGAGTCTGCCGCCATCCCGCCTGACTTAAAAGACCAATCATATGCTCCATCTAATAGCTAATTATAGCAATATAACTATTTAATTTTATAAGCGGTAGTCTCTGGATTAATTTATAATTTTTCTTATGGTGCAAAAATCTGTTATTTGCGCTAGTGGCGCAACGGGTCATCTAGTTTGAACGAACAAATAGCGGGCATACTCTTGCCCTTGCTCTTGAAGTACTGCAAAAAGAGAAACACAAGAGGCCATGCTCGCATCGTGCCTAGGCTTTTTCCATATGAGTGCACCCTTCACTTCCTGGCGTCCTCTTAAGATCTTCATTGCCATTAGATACCGAAGAGGTAAAATTTCCAGCAGTGTTCATCCTGCTGATAGTAGAGCCCAAACTGATGCATTACTAAACCCATAGAGGTACAGGATGCGTCCCCGGTCCATATCCTAAACAAGAAGAAATAAAACGATCATTTGTACCGTATCTTGTAGGTCTATCTTGTGCATGCATGATCAGCAACAGCAATGTTCTTCTTTCCCATTAGCAGCAGAAGCCTCGTTACACAGGTCGAGCAGAATGGCGTGGGCTTCCTCTCGAATCTCGTCACACAAGGCGACGTCAAGGGGAAGGTCTTGCCTCCCGCAGTCACATAACAGCTTGGCTTCCTTTGCAGCAGCCTTGAAACATTTGTTTTTGCACTTAGTTAAGTCATACTAGGAAATGTGTAAACATCAATCAATCAATCAATCAATAAATAGTGCAGATAAAATGTGTATGTCTTTTAGTTGCTCGGTCGAGCCTCGCGCGCACTTACCACCATGGCGGCGCCAGCGGCGGCGGCGAAAGAGCCAGACCCTCTGTGCAATATAAGACGGAAGGCATGATCTCTGATCTGGTTGCTCAGTATACAGTCTCGGTCGGAGGAGCTGTACTGCCCGTTGATGACCCACTCCCTCATCAACTCGGCCTCTTTCGCCATACACTTGAATTGGAACAAACCAATCTTGTAGTCAGTGCAACGAAATCTAGCTACTACTAAATCAAACAACGAAAGGTGATACGGATTAAGTAGGAATGCACTCACCACCAAAGCGGCGGCGGCAGCATAAGTGCCAGTATAGTCATCACACGCTCCAACCGTTATGTTGCGGGCGCAGAGCTGTATCTTGTTGCTCAGGCTGATCTCACCGTCAGTTAGTTCTAGCGCAGCCCTCTTGCACTCGGCCATGAACTTGTCCTCCATCACGAGACACTTGAAAAAGGTTCCACCATTTGCGCAAGCAAGTAGATTAATCAGCAAAATCAAAGAGCAAATGGCATGAAAGTTGAGATTTAGCAGGGGCAGACAGGAGGTCTCCAAGTTACCAAGTGGGCAAGAGGAATGAGGCGGCCGTTCTCGTTTGTCCACGCGGATCGCTTCACAAGCTTCTCCTCGGCAGAGGTGTGTCCATGTCCATCCACAGACTCGGGAGCGTTGCGGATGTAGTATTCGCAGAGGTACTGCATATACAGCGGCCTGTCGGCACGCGTACACCGGTACATGGGGAGCAACCTCCGCCATCCCCAACATTTTTCCATAAGATCTATATATATCACAAGAAGGCAAACGGAAACGAAAGCAGCACCAGATGCATGAGCACAGCAACATGCGAATTTCGTTGCTAATTAGGAATAGGACGAGGCTACTAAAAAACAGTACAGATCTAGGCAGCTGCGAATGGAGCGTTTCTATCCGCTGTCAGCGACAAATTTAAGCATGGAATCCGACACATGAACCAGGCACCATGAAAATTAAAGCAAGAAGGCTGGAATAGTGGTACATGGGAAGCATTTTGTACCTAGGTGCTTCAGGACCCCGTCCGGCGGAGGTACCAAGTTATCGACCGACAGTTTGCCCTCCAATTGCACCTTGTAAGCCCAGTACTTGATCCTCATCCTAGCACCGCCCCAGTCCGGCACAGGGTACTCGATGCCGTTGGCGGCCAACACCTCGGGGTCGTAGGGGTCGAACAACTCCTTCTCGGACTCGCTCTTCCCTATCACGCCCGCATCGGCGCTACGGTTCTTGCTTTTTTTACGAAGGGCAGGAGGCATCGCGGCCGCCGCTGCGCTACTTGGATCTGCTGCGATCTTCGTTCTAGGGTTCTTCCTTTTCTTGTACAGATCCACGGCCGAGGTTCACTCCCACGTTTGTTGCCTTGCAAAGGCCTTTCCCATTCATCGCTTTAGGCAACACAACGTTTCCAGTTCGAGGACGGTGGGAGCGTTTTCACTCAAAAGGAAACAGAAATTGCGCTGGAGACATATGGTTTCCGTTCTTTCTGAATGGAATTATAGAATGGAGCAGAGTAGTTTCAGTGTGCATGTCCTGACTCAGACTGCTCGCCCCAGATCATCCAACGAATTTTGACCGATCCAAAAGGGAAGAAGACGAAAAAACATGTCCTTATTACGTCTTACGAGCCATGCTTTGTACTGCTGCTATTATTCAGTTCTCTGCCTAAAATTAGCAAAGTGAGACGGCCCAAATAAAGATAAACGGGAACCTGCCACGGCTCCAGTCCAAGGGTCGTGCCACTGCCATTATTCAAAGGTTTTGTTACAAAAACTTTTGAATAATTCCTGGATTCTTGATTGTCATGTATGAAACTACTAATTGTTAATTTCTAGTGGTAGATGGCACCCATACCCTTTTGTCAGATCTAGATTGATCTAACTTCAATCTAGCTTGTACTAGAAGACTACTAGTGGGAGTACCAGATTTGATACATTATAAGCTAACAGCTACACTGTTTCATTTTCTCTAGCAAAAGCTTTGGCAGGCCGTGATGCTTACCATTTCCTCCAGCATGAATAATACCTGATTAAATCATTACAAGTCTGAAATATAATTTTGTGGCATAAATTATAGCTGGGTTGTTTTATTTACAGTCTAGAACAATAAACATTAGTTCATAGCAGTAGTTCATTAGCTGATGCAAATTTCCAACAGTGTTCCATGTCTCAAAAGTAGTTTCAGTCTCAAATGCTCAAGTGAATATTCAGTGAACATCAGGACGGCCCTGTCACAAATGTTTCGTAATCGTTAGATTACTTATCTCTTAATATCCTGCATTTATCGCGAAACAATTTTCTGTCAATTAGATTACTGCTGGTACATATATGTGAAAGACTAGAATCACTAAAGTCTTGAACGTGTACTTCTATCTGTCAATCTGATGGCTAGTTAATGTATTTTCCTGAACATGAATAAATTTCTCTACGGTAGATTCTTTTTGCTGTTTTCCACAAGTGTCACAAATTCTAACTGTGATGCTTCCTTATTGCTATACATGACCAGCTGCAAAGAAGCCCAAGAAGAAGATAGGCAACGATGCTGTGGTGATCAATTTATCTGTGATTTACGACGGAAAAAGAGTGCTGATTCATTGTATTTTGGTAGTTGTTGCATATTGTTCAGTTTGCCATGGCGATCAGTTATTTTTCCTAAAAATGAATCGACTCTAGCTTGAAATACTCGGAGATTTATTGAGTTACTTATCTCCCATCTATATCTATCTACACCATTGTATTTCGTTTTGTATGTTAGACTTGTAAGCATGTTTGATTTCAGCTTTCAGCCAAGCTCAAAGTTGCTTTAAAAAAAGATATTTTGGATTGAAAGATGCTTTATTTTTTCTGTCTGCGTGTTTCTGCTGGCTCGCTACCTGTTGCTGCTTGTGTCTGTTTGCTTGTACAGCGATGCCAAAGGTAAGCAGTCCCTCTATGCGTGGATGCATTGGATTGATTCCGATTCCCTTGGGAGATAACCGAACGAGTTGCCTGGTACAGGGATTTAGGGTAGGGAATTAACAGGAGGATTTGGGTGACATGTGGGGATCACCCAACCCCTGGGGGGTTTCGTTTCACGTGGGCATTGCTCCCCGAGCAACCGAACAAAGCCTACATGGGTAGCAACCTCCCCCATCCCCAGGATTTCTCCATAAGATCTATATATCACAACAAGGCAAGCGGAAAAGAAAGCAGCACCAGATGAGCACAGCAACATTCGAATTTTCCGTTGTTTATTAGGAAATAAAACGAGGGCTACTAAAAAAACAGTACAGATTTAGGCAGCGAATGGAGCGTTTCTATCCGCTGTCGGCGACAACTTTAGGCAGAGAATCCGACACATGAGGAACATGAACCACACCATGAAAATTAAAGCAAGAAGGCTGGAATAACTGAAAGCATGAGCAAGTAGTGGTACATGGGAAGCATTTTGTACTGTACCTTGTAAGCCCAGTACTTGATCCTCATCCTAGCACCACCCCGTCCAGCGGAGGGTACTCGATGCCGTTGGCGGCCAACACCTCGGGGTCGAACAACTCCTTCTCCGTATCGCTCTTCCCTATCACGCCTGCATCGGCGCTACGGTTCTTGCTTTTTCTACAAAGAGCGCTTCCCGTCAAAAGTTTGAGTGGTTTTTGTTTCCATTTTCTTTCGTCAGAAGCGAGATTAGGGACCAAACCATATTAGTGCATTTTCTGGAAGCATTTCGCTAAAAAGAAACAGAATTGCACTAGACATTCGGTTTCCTGTGTGAAACAGGAGACATGGTTCCGTTCTTTCCGAATGGAATTATGGAATGGAGCAAGAGTTTCGTGTGCATGTCCTGACTCAAGACTGCTCGTCCCGATCATCCAATGAATTTTGCTTAAAAAAAAGGAAGACAAAAAAACCTGTCCTTTACTGCTGTTATTATTCAGTTCTCTGCCTAAATTAGCAAAGTGAGACGACCCAAATAAAGATAAACGGAAACCTGCCACTGCTCCAGTCCAAGGGTCGTGCTGCTGCCATTATTCAAAGGTTTTGTTATAACACCTAGAAGAAGTTTTGTTTTACACGAAATCCATAGTGGTGCTCATACAGCAACAGTTGGAAAAGGCACTAGCTAGACAGCTGATACACGAACCAAGCAAAACATGCTGCCACCACCAATGGTTTCTTCTACCGGGAGACGCTGGTCTGAAGAGGCAAAGCGCTTTCGACCTCAGCTTCCTTTGCTGCAGCAGACCGCTCCGCAACAATCTTTGACATGCCAAACATCTGAGCAACACAAAAGCAGATGGCTTGATCACGCACATATTTGAAAGGGAAATGGCAGAACAACAAAAACTGCGAGATTCAGCGTCAGCGCAGCTACCTTCTGCATGGTCTTCTTGAAGCAGGTCTTGTGCTCATCCATGGAGGCATTGATGAACTCGTCGAGGTGCTCTTTCACGTCTTCAAGGAAGGTAGCATCATCAGTTTTCTTCTTCCGGCACGACGCCATGGCAGGCTTTGGGGGAACAGATGGCTGCGAACCTTCAGCCTGTTTATTGCTGGAATCCATCTCACCACTGAAACAAACCAAAGGGGAAACTGTTAATAAAACATATTCCAAAGCGGAGATCAGGGTAATATGAATATACAAGCCAACTTCGGACGTTCGCAGCTATTCTTCACATTGTATCAGAAATGGAGCATAAATGTTCACAAGGTAAAGAACAGAAATGAGCATTAATCTACTCGACGAACATAGAGTACGCTGGAAAGGCTTGAACTGAGATTGAAGAGAGTGCGGCAATGAATTATGGAAATCACGCAGCAGCAGTTATCTACTCCGTGGGACTTGGAATGGATGGACATATGTGACGCAGAACAGACAGATGAAACAAAATAATGAAAATATAGTACCACTAGTTTGACATCATTTGTTGCATTAGTACTAAACAAGAAGAGTGAAGTGAAATAATGACACAGAAAAATGGCGCAATATGATTGACATAGAACAAAAGATATCATCATCAGCATACTTGAGTTAGAGGTACTAAGAGAGAAGAAAAATATAAGCATAATATAGATACCTTCATGAGCTCTATATAAACTGCTTACATCTAAGATGCATTTTAGAGAGCACCTATAACGGTTCATTTAGAGAAACGTTACAAATGACCATGTTACAACTGAGTGTAAGGTAATTACATGTGCAGGGACAAAAATGAGTTTACGTATTATAAAGTGATTCTTGCAAAGTCAGGCAGAAAAATCCAAAGATTAAACTGCAAGCGTTAGTAAAGCTGAACAAACAAGAAACCATGTAGCGATTCCAGATTCATGAAGGTAACTAATCATTTGACATCTTCTTCATTTAAATTGCAACCGAGGTTGGAGAACAGCAAATCGTTAATTATAGGGAAAGGCTGTTTATAACCAAGATAATTCATGGGTTCCTCAAAGTGTGATGGATTTTCAACTTGAGAGGACGAGTTAGTCATGTGATATTATAGATACCTTCATGAGCTCTACATAAACAGCTTACATCTAAGATGCATCTTATAGAGCACCTATAACGGTTCATTTAGAGAGACATCGTTTTACAAATGACCATGTTACAACTGACTGTATGGTAATTACATGTGCAGGGACAAAAATGAGTTCAAGTTTTAAAGTGGTTTTTGCAAAGCCAGACAGAAAAATCCAAACATTAAACTGCGAGCCTTAGTAAAACTCGGAACAAACAAGAAATCATGTAGCGATTCCAGATCCATGAAGGTAACTAATCATGTGACATCGTCACTTAAATTACACCCAATAACGAGAGGGTAAACCAGGAACAGAATGGTTGAGGTAGGAGAGCAGCAAATCGTTAATTATAGGGAAAAGCTGTTTACAACCAAGATTATCCATGGGTTGCTCAAAGTGTGATGGATTTTCAATTTAGAGGACGAGTTAGTCCATGTGATCTGGGCAAGATGATGCCCCTGTTGGCGTAATCGCCATACTAGCTAGCTAGGTGAGACAACAGCCCTTTCTTTATTCTTACCAAACACCGTGCTAATGCGAGAATTCGACATACGTCGGAGGGCAGCATAGATTACATGAATAGAAAGCAGCATGATGAACGTGCATAAGCTAAATAGCTACTGAACTAAACATTTTCAAGGCGGTGCCTGATTGAATGCGACCGGACTGAATCGGAAAGTATTTAAGCGCCATCTGCACATTACAGATTCAGAAATTTCGCGATACTCTCTGCCTAACTGTAAGCTGGCCTCCCATAACAATATGTGATGCACGCTAGTTTCACACCACCATCAAACTATCAGTTCACATCAAGCTGAATCCAGACTTGGAGCCAACACACACAACCGAGAGACGAGAGACGAGTAACGCTGTAAGCAAGGTATAGTACTCCAAAATAATAATGTTCCGTAAACGCGCACCACGAGGGAATTTGGACGAACACCTAGCGGGCACGGTAGCGCCAAATTCCGTCGTGGTGCATACACAGACTGGGCATGCGAAGGCGGATCGGATAGGTAAACGGAAAGGGCTGGTCGATTCTTGTTACCTTGCGGAGGCGGCGAGGATCGGTTTGGGGGAGCTGTTGAAGAGGCGCCTGGCTGAGACCGGCGAAGAAGAGGAGGAATTTGCAGGGGATCAGAGAGGGGAAGGAGGCGACAGTTGTTTTCGATCTCTCTCGGGTAGGCTCACCCTTTCTTTCTTGCGGGATGGGAAAGAAAAGAAAAACACCGGCATTAGTGCGCTACACACAGGAAAAGACGAGAAGAAGACCACGGCCTCCGGCCGAATGGATTACCCAAGTCCACCTGCCCCAGAAAGCCAAATTAGATGACTTTGGGCCCAAAATCGCGCTTCAGCAGAAGAGGACTGTGTCGTCCAAAAGAAAAAAAATGCATAAGAGAACGGCAACACTTATTTCAGAATAAAACCATACCTCGCGTCGACGTACTATAGCGGGGGAGGCACCCAGGTCGATTCTGACCAAGCATGTCGGAGCCGCTGGCGGCCGCCTCACCGCCCGTCCTCCTCAAACTGTCGCCTCTGCCAGTCCTCCGTCGCCCACGACCATCCCTTTAACCCCCCTCCTCCGAACACCCTTCTTTTCAGGCGCCGGCGAGCCAAACCCTAACCCTAAGTCGCACACCCGCATCCCCATCACTAAGTCTAGAGCTCGGCTGCAGCCTCGCTCCAACCTCGCCGGCGCCTTCTCCGTTGCAGCTACCCGCCGGTCGCAGAGGCATCGCCCACGCCGGCTCGTTTGGTGGGTGTGGCGGCGTGCGTGCGGGAGGGAGAAGAGGAGGCCTAAAGAGATAAGGTCGTGGGCCCCACCACACACAACGTTGCCCACGATCACCGTATAAATAGCACATTACGTACTCTATAATCCCCCTACGGCCTTACACGAAATGTGTATGATCCATAGGAATGTGGCAAGCGGTGTGAGACCTGCCTGCATCATGAGTGGTTTGAGTCCATTAGGAAAAGAAGTCCAGCCGACATTTTTTGCTATCTAGAGTTGTGTTTTTCCTAGTAAGTTCATACGAGTAGTGCCCGGTGATGTTCGGTTGTACCTTTCTGATAGGATTAATTATTCTCCATGTTGCTATGAAAGTTGTTAGCATTGTATTCTAGTGCTAACTGTTAATCATGTCAAGTCAAAAGAGATATTGTGAATCGTGTATTTATTTAGAATTGAAATATTGTCCATATTTTCTAATATATGACTGTGGTGGGCAGGTGTAGCTTATGACCGTGGTGGGCAGGTCTAGCTTGCGCGCACGCGAACACTCGTGCGGTTTCCGACAGCAAAACGACAAGGCGCCGTGTAGAGGAAGACGAGCGCCCCCGCCACCGTCGCCAGTCTCGCCGCCCCGCCCTCCTCTAACCACTTCCTTCGCTGGTCCGCCGCCGCCCCGGCCATCCCTCAACCCCCCTCCCCCAGTGGATCTCGTCGCCGGCGAGCACCCCCACCCCACCCCCAACGTTAAGCCCATCCTCAACGGCTTCCTTCTCCGCCGCGGCTCCGCGCGGCGTCGCCGGCGCCATCTCGGACTAGGAATTGTTTTGAAGAAAGAAGAAGGAAAAGGTAGGAAGAAGAGAGGAAGTGACGAGAGGAGGAAGACGTGGGTGAGTCCCGCCCACGCGTTTTCGCGTCCGCAGACCGCGCGAGGGCTCGCGCTCGTCACGAAAAGATTCTGGACTGTGGTGCTTTTCACTAGAAAGAAGCTCGCTTGATGATGAAACCACCTTTTTTTTTGAACAAAGGAGCGTCCCCGAAGGGACTGGAAGCCTTATATTAACTAGTTGAAATGCCCGTGCGTTGCTACGGGCCATCTCAATTAAATATTTTTCTCTTCAACAATTGTTATATAGGAATAGACAGATTAAATAATTTATTTTCTCTATTGGTGATGATACAAAAAAGGGACTAAAATAATATTCTCTAAAATAATATAGAGATTAAAATATAAATATAATCTCTCGCTTAAATAAAACTATTTAATAAAAATACTTATTATTTGTTTTATAAAGCACACTCGAAAAACAGACTTTTTAAATTTAGTCCCTCGAGAATAAAGAAATGAAGGGGCAGTCCAAACCCCTTTGACCCACCACCTATCGGCCACCGCATCTCACCTGACATGATCTTCTCACAATGGAGTTTGTTGAGATGTATTTCTTTTGATTAAACCATTGATACTGGATGATATTTTAATAAATGAGCTGTGTGCATCCACTGGATGCAGAGGCTGGGTTTTCCGTTTCAAAAAAAAATGTATGCCGGCCAACGAAACCGTCGCTTACCAATGGAACAGAAAGGACATTCCCCTGAACTCCCCTCCCCGTCCCTGGTTCTGTACACCATTGTATCCCATGTTCTTGCCTTCGATTCAGCTACCGCCACTTTCTCAAGTTGTCGTCGTCGTCGTCACCGGCCCAATCTCCTTCCATTAACGCCGTCCTCCACCACCTACGCCGTGGCGAATCCCCGAGCCTGCAACCCTATGCTCCCAAGCTGAACTGACCGACCACTGCTGCAGTTGCGATGCAGCTTAGGTTGCGATATGGGAACCATCGAGGGGGCAGACGCGTCACCGTAGCTCTAGAGGTGATGATCCCCAAGCGCTAGATGATGCTATTTCTCACATTCTTGATTGATACAAAGTGTATTTGCTGCAGTCAATACATGTAGCTTACCGCCACTTTGTGGTAGAAATACATTGTATTAGTCAAAAAACTTAATATTCTTATCAAATATCTTCAAAATCATCAAATGATCATGATTAATGACATAATATCTTTTTTGATGAAGAAGTCCTAGGCACATACACACACACGCCTGATCCAAAAAAAAAACGTACAACGCGTAACACCCACTCTATGTGTGCACTGTGCAGTGTAGCACTTCCCCAATCTCTGTCGCCAGTTCACATTGCCTGTCCCCATTCAACCACAGCTCGACAGCACAGGGGTGTGAAGGAAAAATCAGCACACAATCAAAGCCATCAAATGGCACGTGTATATATTTTTTGTAATCAGTAGGTGGAAGGCCTCACCAAAATAATGTAAATGCACAGCAATTTATTTGATGCAGTGTTCTAGCTTAAATAAAACAAAGCGTTATTATCAAAGTATATAAAGGTAGACCACATATTTCCTATTTGAAACGGTTGAAATGGCTTCACATCATCATAATATCACAACATTATGAATACTTGTAATTCTGAAATTGGCGCAGTGCAACAAACATAACAAAAATTGCATGCAACCGCATGTTCAGAATTATCTATTGCATCGCAGTCGCCTTTGTTCATGCGTCGATGAACACCTCACACAATGGGCTTCACATCTGCCTGCCCCATGGGGATGAAAGTTATAGGAACACCAGCTTGACATCAATAAATCCTACCATGGTGCCTGCCAGAGCTAGTCCAAGAAGCACCAGCAGGAAAGGCACCAGGAGGCACCCCCGTACTGGCCATGAAACGGAGGAGAAGGCACCAGCAGGAATATTGCAGCCAGATTCAGGGTCGAGGTCGACGTTCAGACAACACCAAATGACTGAACGGACACCGCACAGAAAAGGCTGGCTGGAATGTCCGCCAGGCCACCAAGGCAGAAAATCGGGTGCGGCGTCCACGGAGACATCTCCACCGGGAGATCAAGACCAAAATCGAGTGAACACACAATGGATCTGAAGCTAAAGTCTCTTCCAAGAGCCACCGTAGAGGGACCGAGCTTCGACCTCAAGTCAACTGTGGTAATGGTGCCCACCACTACGCGCCGAACAACACCCTCGCTCCTGCCGCCTATCGAGCGTACTCCACCAAGCACCCACCGCCGTCTCCGCCTAGGACAGTAAGGTAAGTCGCCCCGTCCACCTCCGGTCATCTCGCCATAAGATGGTAAGCCTCCGGGGCTGGCCATCCTCGCCGAAGAACATGGCTGGCTAGCGTCGCAGCCGCAGGCGCCGAACGACCTCCTCCCTTGGGAGAGGCTCCTTCCTCCGCGCAAATTGTCGCTGGATCGCCTGGCCGGCTGGCGCAACGACCGCAGGCACCGAACGACCACGCCGGAGGAGGAGGGCAGGAGGCGGCGGAGGTTACCGATGGCGGTGCTGCGTGTGGGCTCATCGGGCGCGGTAGTTCACAGGTGCAGGCGCTCGCCGAACTTCCATGGGAGTCACGATTCATCTCCTTCCTCGGCTCAACGCCCTGGATCCTCTGCCTCTAGGGGATTTGGGGAAGATTCCGATCCGGTCGAGGCAAGCGAACCGGTAGCAAAATATTATGCATAGTAAACTGCGGGTTGATATGTCAGCTGTTGAGGGGGTAAATTGTAAAAAGGCTGACGAGGCGACGCACCCATACGCATACGTGACGGCCGTTACCCAAAACTATATAGTAGAGATAATAAGCGGTGGATGTACAAGTTATTACAAAGGACCTCAGAACATAAGAAATCAAACATAGGTCCCTGGCTTTTGCAGAAAAGACCTCGCTAACAGATGGTAAAAAGCAATCAGATCCTTCTCTTTGTCCACCACCGAGCCGGAGCTTGGCATCGCCGCCGTCGCACTCGGAAGCGGGGACGCAACCACTTGCCGCCGAGGAGACACCACCTGCGGGAACCAAACTGAAGAGGGGCCTCACAATGGAGGTTATCATATTGCCGGAGCCCTTCACCGGCGATTGAATAGGCCAGTATGTGGCCTTGGATGCTCGACGGCTTGAACCTGCCGCCCAGGTGATGCTCAAGAAAATGGCTTCCCAACTCAACCGCTGCTTGATGCTGCTTCTCACCCAGTCCGCTCCTCTATCTCCCGACGCCACCTCGATAGATGAAAGCAGAGGAGATTGGAATAAGCAACAGAATCCAGCAGGAGCTGATCTCTTACCATCCCTGTCCGAGGAGAGCAACCCGCCATCAAGCTTCACACTCCTGCCACGGGTTGAAGGAGGCAGGCGAAGATGATCAGAGTGGCTCAAGATCTGAGAATCTGGCGAAGATGAGCCACGGGAATCTTTTCACTACTACGACTAAATGATCTCGCCTGATGGAAGAAGCTCGATTGATGTCGAGTGTTCGTAGTATGGATCATGGAAGTGAGTGACATATGACGGAAGTGAAATGTGGGGTAGAACGTACGGAAGTTGCCGGTGGCGGAAATCTCGTTTTACCCAGGTTCGGGACGTCGCGGTGGTGGCGACGTCCTACTCCTGCAATCTCACTAAATCAGGGATAAAACCTGAATTATACAAAGTACAACGTGAGTATGAGGTGTTTGTCCTTGCCCCTTGGGAAGCTCCCGTCCGGCTTTATATAGATAGCAGGACTAAGTTTTACAGAAGAGGAAACTATGTCGTATTAGGAATCTATCTCTAAACTTGGAAGTTAAACATCCGACTTATTCTCTAAGCCGGACACCAGATCGCACTACCTTTCGGGTCTTCTAGAATCTGTCTCTTCTGTGCGTTGGTGTGCTGGGCCGCCCGAAGAAGCCTCCTGCTTGTCCACCAATGGGCCACCCTGACAGGCCGATTTTCAACCAATGTCAGGTTATCCCCTTATTTGGCATAACTCCGACACTCCCAGGGAGAACCAAGGCTTCTTTTCTTCCGTCTTTTCTTCTTTCATCAAATAAAGAAAAGTCGGCATTCTACTGTCTTGATTCTTCCTTCAAATAAAAAGCATGTCAAACCCGTCTTTTTCTAACCCGGATAAATCTTCGCGGAGAAGGAACCCCTTTGACTGGATCAACTGTGATGTAAGCGCACGATTCTTGTTTACGTCATATGAATTTTGAACAGACCAAATCTATAGACATTCATCATTGCGAGATTTTCGTGCGGGAACTGAGGAGACGAAGTAAACATAGTCGTTTTTACGTTTTCACCCGGAATCACTTCTGAGACATCGTAGTAAGGATCATAGACGGGGGTGCCATGAGCCTACAGGTAGAGACGAGGGGGGCGTGGTAGTACGATAAACGAGAACACCAGTTTTACCCAGGTTCGGTACGACGCAACTAGACGGCGTTCCTACTCCTGCAATCTCACTAAATCAGGGTTGTAGCCTGAAGTATACAAAGTACAATGTGAGTACGGTTTCGCTAACTCGGCGAGGATCAACTTCTCGGTGAGTTGGCTTCTAGTTAATTGTTGTCTATGTTTTGTCTCTCCCGTCCGGCTTTATATAGATATAGTCGGGTTAGGACTTACAGAAAGGAAACCTAGAAGACTACGGAAAGTATCTAACTTGGAAAGTAAGGAATCCGTCTTCTTCTCCAAGCCGCACCACTTTGGGCCGTGGTACGGGTTCTTCTAGAGTCCAGCTTCCTGCGCATCAGCTTACTGGGCCGCCCAATGGATTGTGATCAATTACCAACATGCCACCCTGGTAATCTGGCTCTTTAGGCCAATGCCGGACATAACCCTAATCGGTATATATCCGACAGTAGTCCCCAAGAAGGATTAAGACTTCATTTTGCCGCCTTTTGTCGATTAACATTCTCTTCCGAGAAATGTCAGTGTTTTGTCTTGATTCTTCTTTCTCCCAAAATCTTTTAATCCAAAACTCGAATTTTATCAAAGTCCGGCTTTTCTTCCACGAGCCTTCGATGAAATCCTGCTGACATCACGGACGTTTGGGTTCATTCAAAACCCTGAAACGTATCCTCTGACAGATTCTCGCGGGAAACGAGGAGATAACAATTATCACCCATCCCCTCATTTCCCAGAAATTTTGGGCGTAACACGCGTCGATCATCCAACGGTCAAAATAGCCGTTGGAGCTAATCTCCGTGCACCCGGCTATAAATAGCCATCTCGGGGCCTCCGGATTTTCTTCCGCACCTTCTTCTTCCTCGAGCTCCCAGCGCCCTAGCACGAGTAACCAGAGCCCGAGCACGAGAACGAGCACATAGATCCAGCCCCAAGCCTCTCCTCGGAAACAATCATCGGAGGATCCAGCTCACGACTGCGCCACCCAAAAATGGTCGACGGGGATTCTCCTCGTGCCTCGGACGTGGCGAGCGCCGCCCTGGACATCGAGCACATCATCAAGGACATGGATCCTATTCTCGACTCCCCGGTCCGCGCTGCGGCAACCATGCCGGAGGGAAACGCCAGCGAGCCGGCCCGCGGGGATCTGCCTCCCGCGACCGGAAACGTGCCGCCGTCATCATCAGCCGCTCCTCCTCCGCCTCCCTTCTCCGAGCCCGCGGAGGAAAACATCACTCTCGGCGGAGAGGAGGTCGCCGCTTCCGGCGCCGCTAGAGGTGAAGAAGAATGTGAAGAGAACGCCCGGAACTGGAGACATTGTAACGTGGTTCCTTCCCTTCTTCCGGCTTTGGAGAAGGAGGGATTTGTGGTAAAGGACAAGTGGCGATTCAACAAAGACGACACCGAGCCGTTCCCGGAACCCGGCGAACGGGTTCTCCTCGCCTCTCACATAAATCGAGGTATGGGGTTTCCGCCATCCGTCTTTTTCTGCAAATCTTAGACCACTATAGGATCCAAGCACACAATCTGCCACCCAACTCCATCATGTATTTAGCCGGGTTCCAGGCCCTATTCGAGGGTTACCTATGGATAGAACCCCGCTTAGATTTATGTCAATACTGCTTCGGGATAAAACGCAACCCCTCTGAGGGCGCCCTCCCAACTTGCGGGGCCATCTCCTTTACCCTGCGTAGGTTTAGGAAAGATTGGTTTTCAAAAATCAAAACATCCGAGTCCGTCAAATTCTGGATGGGCTCATTCTTCTATCATGCGGATGTCCCGTTTCCCGGAAAGGAAAATTGGGTGGTGGACGCGGTCCAGACTCTGCCTCCAGATCTGATGAGGATCAAGAGGCGAATTGCCAAGCTTGTTTCCGCCAATCCTCCACTAAGCAGCGCAGACACCGTCCAGTGCTGGCTCGAAAGGCGGATCCAGCCTTTGGCCTACCGTGGCAAACATCTCATGTGCGAATACATGGGCACGGAGGACGCAATGAGGGCGACAAACAAAGCTTTGTCGAAAAGGGACCTCAAAAAGTGTGTAAACCAGTTGGTTTCTACTCGTGATCAGTACGAGGAGAGCCGACAAATGTACCACGCTGGAAACCCAGCTCCAAAGGTATAATTTTATCTCTTTGGGTATTTTCTTGAGTCTCCTTTTTCTCGGATTTTTACTTACCCGGACTTTGTTTTTTTTCACAGCTTCTCGAACTTCCTGAGGCTAAGCTTGCTACCGACGCCGAGTTGGACGCGCTTCGTGCCAACTTCCAGGCGGGAGGACGGAAGCGCAAGAAGCCATCCACCACTCAGGAGTTTATCGATCTTGACGATGTTGTCGTCGCAACTTCCAGGTAAAAATCCCAGGATTTTTCACTTCTATGTTTTTTATCGCATGTTTCTTATTTCTCGGAATCTTATTTCTCGGTGTTTATTTTCCTTTTCCTTTCTAGCCTTGCTCCTACCACTTTGAAGGGAAAGGGCCAGAAGAAGCACAAAGCCGCTGCGCATCGGGGATTAAAGCCATCTCCCGCTGCTGCGCCAGAAACCCCGACAACATCTAGGGAAGAAAATTCGGCTGCTAGGGAAGAATATCCCTTGCAGTCCAGTCAGCCCATTGCATCCGAGTCGTATGCGAGGGAAATGGAGGTGCCGGATGAAGGTGAACCTTTAAACATTCTGAAGGAGGAGCCCATCCCGAACTTTGACCCCGAGTTCAAGGTAAAGCAAGAAAACTGTTTCGACGAACATGGATATATTCATCCGTGGATGAAGAAACACTTTGCTCATGCTCCCTTAATCCATCCCTGGCTGCAAGGTGGACTTATAGTTAGGAATAATTACTTGTTCTCGCCTTGCCAGGTCATACAAGACGGCCTTTGCCATGTCGGAATTACCTTCGCAGAGTATGCGAAGGAATTTACCGAGAATTTGGCGAGTTTGCAGAAAATGAGCCAGGTAAATACCTCTAGCCCCCAACTGCCAAATGTATTCGTTTTGACTTAATGTTTTTCTCTTATTCCTGCTTGTTTTTTTACTTAAGCGACTTTTCCATTATCTATGTTTCAGCAAACTACCGAGACCATTAACATGGAGCAAAAAAAATTTGACAAACAATGGAAGGCAGTAATTAATACATCTAATTGTACACAATTATTTTTGTTTTTCTTTTAGCCAGAACCATGGTGTTTGCAAATTGGTTTAAATAGATGTTGTCACATACATTTAGTTTGTTATGAACAAACCTTTTTTTTGGGAAAGAAGCATTTTATGTTGTAAATGCTCAATGTTTTTGTTGTATATCAGTCATAAATCCTTGTTGATAGATTTTTAAAACAACAGCCAACTATCACAAAATGAATAACTTCTTTGTTTCTTTACATATTATGTGTTCCAGATGCTATCAAGCTGAATGCTATGATGCAACAAGCTAATTACATGTAAGAATACTACATCTTAAATTGCGATATCAAATTTTGTGTTCCAAAAGCTTGCATCTGGTAACCAGATTGCACCCAGTCAGCTTGTTGCATCATAGCACCGTTGTCGAATCTGCATCTCAACAAGTCCCTCGGGTGAACCCATAGGGTTTCGATTAGGAGAACCTAGGGGCGCTGGTGACAATCGTCGGCTAAACAGGGGGCACAATTTACCCAGATTCGGTGCCCTCATAGAGGTAAAACCCTTACTCCTGCTTCTGTCGATCTGTATTCACGAATAGATCGGTTACAATGGGGGTTTCTCAAGTCGAGAGTATGATCTCGATCTCAAGGCTTTGGTGGTGCGATCTTTCTTGTCCCCCTCCTGGTGGTTCTCCTGGCCTTATATAGGTGGCCAGGTCCCAAACCGTACCCGGGGAGGACTCAAACCCTAACCTAAAGTCGGTTACAAGTTTCCTAACTTGACCCGCAAGGCCTTGCGGGTGGGCTTCAACTGGGCCTTCTAGAATAGTACACGGCATCTCCTCTTGGGCTTAAGTCTTGGGCCTTGGACCGGGTATCCTTACCTGATAGGTCCATGGTTCATCCCTTCGTCAGTAGCCCCCGAGCGTTTACTCGATTGAGATTTTCTTGTCGGGTGGACGCTCAAAGTCTTTCCTCGAATTCCTTTGATTGATTTGCTTCAATCGTTTTCCGTTTGGAGGGCGTGTACCCTGTGTGATGAGTTTTTATACCCGATTATCGAGTGATGAAAGTGCCTGTATTTTTGGCTGTTTCGCAGAAGGATATGGCTCAGTTGCTTGGCTCTCCCGAAAGCTCAGGGCCAATTAGTTGCATCTAGGGCAAAAACAGTTCTGGCCTACACAAATTCGAGACCTCCGACTCGAATCCGATGAGGTGATCATTGTGACTGGGTCGTAGAGGTCTTATCGAGTCGAATTTAACCTATAGGGGTACCCGGCGCGTCCGCTAGGATTTTTCTTCGTGTTGTTGACACGGAAATTTACCGGAGGACGCAGCTTGAGTGCGATTCCAGGCCCTCAAGAAAGATCTTTTGGGTCTTACCTTCGTATTCGAAAGAATACAGCATCCGGATGTGCCTAGTCGGCCTAATGATCCAGGGAGGGGATGTGTGTACATCGTATAACCAAGTGGTAGGAGCTACGCACTCGCAAGTTTTGTCTAGAGATATATCGAGTGCAAATATCCCCCTTGTTTTTTTATGCACAAAGATTTTTGTGTTTTGTAGTCTTCTGTCCATACGAAGATTTTTCGTGTCTGGAAACCTTGTTATGCCCATTCGAAAGGAAATTTCGTGTCTGGGGCTTTTATGCGAAAGGGTTTCCGCGTTTTGATGTGCCCATACGAAGCAAATTTCGTGTCTGGGATCCTACCCGAGGGCCTTCTCTGGTCTGATGAGGTGCGCAATGACGTCATAGTGCATTTTGTTCGCTCTGACTCCTCCCGATGGGACGTGACGAAGTGAGAACATGTATGTTGGCCCACCTTGTCAACTTTTGACCGGAAACGAGACGTCATTTCCGGTTTTTCCGCGAGCCGTGTGCAGTAATTGCGCATGATCTGCTGTTAAGATCGTGGCACGAAACAACTTTCACCGCCCTCTTGTTTCCGCTTCACGCGTGGCAGCCGCGATGGGTTCCACGTTGCTTGATGAACGGCTGAGATCGAGTGGCCCTGTGTATATATACCGCCCTTAGGTGGAAAGTGAAAAAACTCCCGGTCATTTGCTCCCCTGCCTTCTTCTTCCTCGCGCCCATCTCCTCCTCTGCAAGCACGCACCAGTTCCCATGGAGGGAGGAAGGAAACGCAGCGTTGCTGCCTCAGCTTCGAAGGCGCCCGAAGACGCTCCCGTACCACCCGCCCCGCGGTCAGGCGATTGGCGCTCCGCCAACACGATGAACAAGAGCATCAAGGAGATGCGGAGGGAGGGGCTGCTGCCCTCCGAGACCGAGAAGCGAGTTCGTCTCGGCAAAAAGGAAGAGGTACCAAACCCTCACGTGAATGAGCGTGTGATCTTCGCGGATCACGTCTCGCGCGGGCTCTCACCCCCCTCCATCCTTTCCTTCTTGGATTGCTATATGTCTACGGCATACAGCTCCATGATTTGCCTCCAAATGCGGTGCAGCACATCTCGTGCTTCACCGTACTTTGCGAGTGCTTCCTTGGCATCCGCCCGCACTGGGGCCTGTGGAAGGCCCTATTCAAAGTGCGGGCCTTCCGCGAGAAATCGCGGGTAGAGACCGAGCCTGGAGAGACGCTGCGCACTGGCGGCTTCGGAATCCAGGCGAAGTCAGATAGCTGCTACTTCGAGATGCACTTCATCGACTCCGCGCGAGGATGGAGGAGGAAGTGGTTTTACGTTGTTGATAACAGCGCGGGTGGAACTCATGAATTCCACCCGTTCCCTGTCCTGAAGCGGCGAAAGTCTTGGGCGCACAGGCTCTCAGCCGAAGAGAGTCGAGTCATTGCTCCACTACTCGCCAAGGTAGCAGCTCTTCGCGACCAGACCGCAGGGGTCGCGCTGAACGGCCTGCATCTGGCGAGTGTGTTCCTCAGGCGCAGGATCCAGCCTCTCTAGGAGAGGCCTTTGACCATGTGGGAGTACCAGGGCAGCGAAGACCCCAGTCGTGTGAGCCGAGAGGAACTTTTGAATGCCGAATTCGAGAAGAAAATCGCGGCCATCACCAAGCTGAAGGTAGGCGAGACCTTTGACATCTTCCCTATCGCAGCATTCGAAGCTTCTAGGTCTCCTCCATCTGATGTAAGTTCTTTTCCTTTCTATTTTAACTTTCTCGTCACCCGAGAGTTCGTTTGACTGAGCTTTTCTCTTTTCTCCTTCTTCTTGCTTTCCTTCTGTAGAGCGCAGGAGTGGCAACCTGCTACCCGCCAACTTCTGCCGAGGATGCCTCGGACTTGCTGGCGAGCAACTTTGAGGCTCCCCTTGACACCAGCGTCGCCGAAGCCGACTCGAGTTCTGAGCATGGTTCTTCGGATGACGTGGAAGATTCGGGTAGCGACCTTCATCATCGCAAGCTCCGCAGGGAGGGGGACGATGAAGCTACCTCCAAAGATAATTCTTTGGGTGGAGGATCTGAAAAGGCAGCCGAGCCTCTCATCGTGACTCCTCTGAACGTGCTTCCTCCTTCCGCCCCAAGTCGAGGATCCCCACCACTTGGAACGCGGATATGTTGGATGACGATGACGATGATGAGTGAGTTATTTCTTTCCTATCATCTTCTAGTCGAAAATTTCTTCTCGCTCTTCCTTATGATGTTGTTGTTTTGTTTATGACAGGCTTCAATCCATCAGCCCAGGCCAGTTTGCTTCCTCTGTTCAACCCGCGAAGAAAAAGGATGCTGCTGCGGGCGAGACTCCAATTGCTAAGGCTGTCCAGAATTCTCCGAGCCCAGCTCCAGCAGCTGGGGCTACGAACTACCAGTTGCTTAGCTTTGCGGGTGGAGCCTCGGCTTCGAAAGAAGCGTCGGGTAGTTCGGCTGACCCTCTGCGCGCCGCCCAAGACCAGGTAAACCTTGTCACTTTTCTTGCATCTTCCACTTCGTTTACTTATGATTTTTATCGGGTGCACGGCAGTGCTCCCGTTGGGAGTAGCCCCCCCAGGCTGTGGTCAATCGCTTATGATTGGCCACATACTCAATATTTAATATTCTTTCTTTTCTTGACTTTTATCGGGTGCACGGCAGTGCTCCTGATGGGAGTAGCGCCCGAGGCTATACTCGACTGTTTGCAGTCGTGAATAGGCTCAATTTCTTTCCTTTTTGTTTTTCTGACCTGACTTTTGTCTTGTGTTTTTTGCAGTCTCTTGTTTATTCTCTCGCAGCCATTGGTCGCCGCGTACTTTCGGCTGAGGCAGATTGCGTATCCCTTCGAGTGGATCGTGATCGACTCGTCGCGGATGGCCAAGCTCTCCAGGGTAAATTGATTTGTTCCCTTTTTCTTATTATTTTGTATCACATAAATCCGTTAGGCTAAAGTTCACTGCTGTGTAGCTCAAGTTGATCTCCTGAAGGCCGATGCTGTCACTCGGGTGAAAACACCTGAGGCCGAGTTGGAGGCCGCTCGAGAGAAACTTGAATCTTCTCGCAAGCGGTCGACTGACTTCGAGGGGAAGATCGCTGAGGCCCAGGGCGCGCTGAAGCAACTGGAGGAGGCTGGCGCTAAACAGGACAACGATCCTGTTGGCTTCATTCGCCCTCTAGCTCAGAAATTCGCGGGTAAGTTGTACTTAATTCCCGCCATGCTGCGACTAAATTGGTTGTCTTAGTAATTTATGATGCTTTTTTGCAGAGGTCCTTGGTGGTGCGCTTGAGCTGCCTGGAGTTCAACGAGTGGACGTCCTGAAGGACTCTTGCGCCCAGCTCCAGAGACACACGAGTGGGATCTGCTCCCTCGTTGGCGATGCCATTCGAGTGCTGATGCAATTCCACGAGCGTCTTCTGGTGGATGCCGCGGTTCTGCCCACGTTGGATGGCCTGCTGAAAGTTTTCCTGGAGGATGATCATCTTCAGGCTTACTCGGTTGCCCAGTCTGAGTGCGGAGCGAAGACTGCCATCCAATTTGGGTTGGCGCATGGAGTCGCAGGCCTGGATGAGGCGTATTCAAAACTTCCCTTCGACGCAGCCACAGGCAAAAAGGTAGCGCTTCGTCCTTTCGGCGATCCGGCTACAGCCCTTGCCAAGAAGCTATCTGAATTGATTGCGCGTGCTAGTCGCAAGGGACAACCTCTCGCGAGTGGCAGTACCTCTGTAGTTCCATAGGATAGACTGCTTTCAAATTGCTCTCTCAATGTAATGAACCTTGGGATGTATTCCCGTATTTTGCCCTTAATCGAAGTGTTCTTTGATGTCTGGGATGTGATTATTTGCGGTTGATCTTTATGAGTTCCTCCCGATGGGAGTAGCCCCCGAGCACCTGTTAAGTAGGTGGTGTCTTTCTCGAGTGGGGAATCTTGAAATGTATCTTAACTTTCTTCATCTCTTTCCAGGTAGTAGGTGCTAGTACGGAGTCTTCGAGTGGATTTGCTGTGCGATTGGATCCCCTTGTTGCCGCTGCTGGTACCTTTGCCTCTCTTCATGACCGCGTCGCGGATGGCGAACGCAAGTTGAAGGCTTTGTGTGGAGTGGCTGATGTGGCGAAGTCGAAACAAAAACTTGCAGCCGAGCGTGAACAGTTCGTGATGGAAGAGCTGGCAGCTGTCGTCAAAGATATGTTTTGTAAGCGTGCGAGCCCCCTAGTACTTTTGCTTGATTACCTCTTTTTCACCCTTTAAATCTGTTGTATCTTTCTTCGTAGTTGTTGATCCTAACGGTCTGTGTGAAGCGCATTGGGTAGATAACCATATTGCTCATGAAGTCGGTAGCTCGAAACCACATGCAAACAACTTCTGGTCCGACCACAGTCGAGGCTTCATTCTGGCTACTTTGAAGTATCATGTAAGCTAGGCGAAGATACTCGTTGATTCATGTCATGATGCTCTGATAGCTATGAACTGTGCTTTCTATCCGCTGGAGAGAGGTCCAGAAGATTTGAGCCATCTGCTCAGGATTTTTGGTCGGGTAGGTGAAGTTCGCGAGTGCGTCTGCCAACAGCTGATCTGCGGATCCGTAGTATCACTTGCTTTTGTCCGGTTATGGCATCCCGAGGTCAATTTTGTCTCTGTGGCTAGGCTTCCTAATGCCCCAGTCGATATGACCCCTCATTATGCAATCGTTCGTCCTGCAGCAGGAGAAATTATTCGACTTACTTCTGAAGAGGTTGATCGAGTGTTGGCCGAGGAAACTGCTCGCCGCCGTATGTAATTGTAGGATGTAAATATCCTGTTGTCTTGTATAGTTCACTCGAAACTTTATAAGATGTATTTTTAAGGTGTGAGCCTTGTATTTGTAATTTTTCTTGTGATGCTTTGATTAGGCGTAGCCCCCGTGTGTTTGGGATGTGTACCTGTTGTTCAGCGTGTAAAATGAAAAATATGAATAGCTATGGTTGAGAAACCATGTATTTTTATTGTTATGACTGAGAAGCCATGTATTTCGTCGAGCTACAAGATGGCTAGTATAGCCTTATTTGATGAATGAGAAAATCCTAAGGATAGAATTTGCGGAGGTGCGCAACATTCCATGGGTTGGAGTAGATGCCACCAGTCTCGGGGTTCTTCAGTCGATAGGCGCCTCCCGGGATAACTTCATGTATGATGAAGGGTCCTTCCCATGATGGCTCTAGTTTGTGTCCTTTTTTTTGCTTGAGCCGCAACACCATGTCGCCTACCACGAAGGATCTGTGACGTATGCGACGACTATGGTAATTGTGCAGTGATTGTTGGTATACCGTCGATCTTGCGAGTGCGATGTCGCGAATTTTATCGAGTGCGTCCACGTCTTCTGCGAGTGCCCTGTTCGAGGTTTCCTCGCTGTATGCTACTACTCGGGGTGCGCTGAATTTGACATCTTCGGGTAGGACGGCTTCAGCTCTGTATACCATGAAAAATGGCGTGTAGTTTGTTGATCCGTTTGGGGTTGTGCGGAGGCTCCATAGTACGGAGGGTAACTCCTCTGCCCAATGCCCCGCCGCTGGGTGCAGGCGATAGAGTAGCCGTTTCTTTATGCCAGCTGAGACCAATCCGTTGGATTGTTCGACCTGACCATTGGTTTGTGGGTGAGCCACTGAGGCGAAGCTGAGGGTGATCCCCTTCTCTTCGCAGAACTGCTGTGTTTCCTTCGCTGTGAAATTGCTTCCGTTGTCGGTGATGATATTGTGTGGTATGCCAAATCTTCACACAATGGAGTCGAGGAATTTTACGGCGCATTGGGCGCTGGCCGAGGTGTCTGGCATGGCTTCGATCCACTTTGTGAATTTATCGACTACTACGAGCAGGTGCGTATATCCTCCGGGTGTGGACTTGCGTAACGGTCCTACCATGTCTAGCCCCCACTGTGCAAAGGGCCAGGCGATTGGTATCATGTGTAGTTCCGTGGCTGGGGCGTGTGGCTTGGGCGTAAATCGTTGACAAGCGTTGCACTTGTCGACTAGGTCATTTGCGTCTCTGGCCGCTGTGAGCCAGTAGAATCCTGCTCGAAAAGCTTTGCCCACGATTGCCTTCCAGCTAGCGTGGTGTCCGCAATCTTCTTGGTGTATGTCTCACAGCAATTCCTTGACATCCTCGGGTGCTATGCATCTCTGCAATATTCCTGAGATGCTCTATTAGTATAATTCTCCGTTGAGCACCCGGAAAGTTTTGCTGCAACGTACTATCTGTCGAGCCTCGCAAATGTCTGCTGGGAGTTGTTTGTTGGACAAGTTGTCGAGGTATTTCTGTGTCCAGACTGGCTCGACCAGAAAAACTTGTCTTGAAATACTGTCATTGAGATCGATTATAGCAATTTGCGGGCTGACCTCTGTCTCCAATGTTGCAGGTGCTTCTGCAGTCTTTTTGACTTTTACTGAACGTTTGATCATCCTCTCGAAATATATTCCAGGCGGTATGGGTGAGTTTGTGGACCCCATGTTGGCCAGCCTATCTGCTTCTTCGTTGCCGGACCTTGGGATGTGTTTCATCTCACATCCTTTGAAGCTTCCTTCGAGTAGATTATACATGTCCCGATAAGCAATCGTGTTTTCTGCGACAGCGTCGCATTCCTTCGTAGTCTGTTGTACGATGAGGTTGGAGTCTCCATAAATCATCAATCGGGTGGCCCCGCATGCAATCGCCATCTTCATGCCATGTAGCAGGGCCTCGTATTCTGCGTCGTTGTTGGATGTTGGATCGTCGGGTGGGAAGTCCAGTCTTAGGATGTACTGCAACTTGTCTCCCTTGGGGGATATGAGGACGATCCCAACTCCAGCTCCTTCGTTCCTTTTGGATCCGTCGAAGTACATGATCCAGTTACTCGTGTATTCTGGTGGACCTGGCATTTGCAATTCTGTCCACTCGCTTAGGAATTCTACGAGTACTTGTGATTTCACGGAATTGCGTCATGCGTATATGATATCCCAGGCGCCTAGCTCAATGCTCCATTTTGCAATTCTGCCGGATGCCATGGGATTGTTCATGATGGTACCGAGTGATGCATCATTTAGCACCGTGACGGTATGTTCCTGGAAGTAATGCTTGAGTTTTCGGGCTGTGAGGACGATGCCGTATGCGAGCTTCTGGTAGTGGGGGTATCGCTGTTTGCACGCCGAAAGCACCTCGCTTATGTAGTAGATTGGCCGTTGAACTCTATACGCCTTGCCGTCCTCGGGTCGCTCGACCACGATTACTGTACTGATGACTTGATTTGTTGCGGCTAGGTATAAGTATAGTGGCTCCCGTTCCTGTGGTGTTGCCAGAACACGCCTACTCTGTAGTGCTTGCTTTAGGTCTGCGAATGCCTTTTTTGCTTCGGGTGTCCACTCAAATTTATCTATCTTCTTCAACAACTTGTAGAAGGGTAATGCTTGCTCGCCCAATCGTGCAATGAACCTGCTCAAGGCGGCTAATCGTCCTGCGAGCTGTTGCACGCCGCGAAGATTGGTTGGCTTCTTCATTGTTAAGATCGCTTGTATTTTTTCTAGGTTGGCCTCAATTCCTCTGGCGGACACCAAGTACCCGAGAAGTTGTCCTACAGGGACGCCGAAGACGCATTTTGTCGGGTTGAGCTTGATCCTGTATGCGTTCAGAGCATCAAAAGTTTCTCTGGTATCCTCAAGGAGCGTGTCGTCTACTCGAGTCTTGATGACAATGTCGTCAACGTACACTTGTATGTTCTTGCCAATGAGCTTGGCGAAGCATTTTTGCATGCAGCGCTGATATGTAGCGCCTGCGTTTTTTAGCCCCAAAGGCATTGTCGTGTAGCAGTATACACCGTGAGGTGTGATGAATGCTGTTTTTTCTTCGTCTTCCTTCTTCATCCTGACCTGATTATATCCCGAGTAGGCATCTAGTAAGGAGAGGCGTTGGCATCCTGTAGTGGAGTCCACGATCTGGTCGATACGCGGGAGGGGAAAGTTATCCTTGGGGCAGTGTTTGTTCAGCGACGTGTAGTCGATGCACACGCGAAGGATGTCGGTATTCTTCTTCGGGACCAGCACTGGGTTTGCTAACCAAGTGGATATTTTTATCTCTCTGATGAATTTTGCTGCGAGTAGTCTGTTTACTACTTCTCCAAGAGCTTTTTGCTTGGGCTCTGAGAACCGTCGGGTGGTCTGCTTGATGGGCTTGGCGTCTTTGAACATTTCGAGTGAGTGCTCGGCGAACTCCCTGGGTATCCCTGGCAAATCTGAAGGCTGTCAGGCAAAAAATTCCCAGTACTCACGGAGGAGTTCGACGAGCGCGCCTTCCTATTCCGGCGAGAGGGTGGTGGACACCATCGCCATCTTCGCGAGTCTGTCAGGTGCACTTGATGCTTGCGGGTATCACTGTTCGCGCTAAACTCGAGCTCTGGGGCGTTCTTCTTCGTAAGGGGCATCACAGAGTGGTCTGTGGTTTTTGCTATCTCCACCAGTTCTTCCTGCATCCCGAAAGATTTAGCGATTTCGTTGAACTCGATGTCGCACTTGTTGGATTTTTGGAAGTCACCGTCAATGGTGATTGTGCCATACTCCCCGGGTAGCTTGATCTTCAAATAGGCGTAGTGTGGCACTGCCATGAATCTTGCGAACGCTGTTCGACGAAGAATGGCGTGGTACTGTGAAGGCCAGTCGACTACTTCGAAGTCGAGAAATTCTCGCTTGTAATTGCTTCGGTTGCCTAGCACCACCTCCAGATTGATTGTTCCGAGTGAGAGGATCGCCTTTCCTGAAACTATCCCGTGAAAGGATGTTTCTGATTCTGCGAGTCCGTCCAAATTCCTATTCATCCGACGGAGTGTGTCCGCGTAGATGATGTTGATTCCGCTGCCTCCGTCCATGAACACGCGAGCCAGCTCGTAGTTGCCAATTTGCGCTTGGATGACTAGCGCAGCGTGCCCTGGTCGATAGACCCGTGGGGGGTGATCTTCCTTTGAGAAAATTATTGGTTGATCTACCATCTTCAGGTACTCGGGCTTTGTCGGTGGGGCTTGCACAGCCATGCATATTTGTCGTGTGTTCGTCTTCTGGACCCTGCGCGATGGACAGATGTAGCGCTCCCACCTTTTAATAAAGGCAAGAACCCCTGTGTTATTGTGCTAGTCCCTGGATCAATTGCTAGCACCACAGTACAAGATGAAATATCATGCAAATGCGTCAACATCTTTATTATATCGCATGATCCAGACTTTACAAAATTGTTTTACAACTTGCATAGCTCAAGGCTAGCGTAAATACAAAGATCTGCAGCGGAAAACATAGCACATCAATGAGCCTCATCCTCTTCATGTGCCACATGCAAAATATGTTGGTTGTAGACTCGAGAACCTAAACGAAATCCTCACTCTTCATCGGAACCATCTGCACGTTGGAATATGCAGCCCCCAAAAGGAGGTCAGATCATTCTAAGCAATGATGGCAAGTGACACTATGGTGGTATATAAATGGCAAGTGCTAAACTACATGCATATTTGGCTGGTGGAGTTTCTAGGCTATTTTGCATAAATGCATTTGTCCTACCTTTTGATATAAGGTAATTTTGCACATATTCTGGACACTTTGGTTGATAGCAAAGTGCTCCTAAATAATTGGACACTTTGGTTGATAGCAAAGTGCTCCTACCCTTGGATTAGCACACTGAAACACCATCAGGCACTTCTCCAATAACCCATAGCCAAATTTGGTAGTAATTAATAAAACAAGATGAACGAGATATGTCATGTTTCCCATCTAGTTATTGAAATGTCCCTAACCAATGGAACACGGCTAAGATCTTAGTTTCAACCCTCGCGAGGTTTGTGCCCTTTACCCGTGTTGCCCAATCGACCCCAAACACCATGATACACCATTAGTACCACGGAAGGAAAGAAGATTAAGCCATAAACTATAAGAAGTAGATCCCCAAACCCTCCACGAGCCGGACCATCCTACCACTATTCTACATCTCTGGACACGTTGGGTTCGAGTCACCACAACCTACAATTTATGTCTAGCCCATACTAATATGAAACACGGCTGCACGAAAGAACAACTACATAAAGAAACTAAACATAATCTCAAGATACTGGGCGGCGGTCCCCACCAAACTTTGTACTCTGATGACATGCTAGCAATCCGCCCAGTGGTTAATTAATTATCATGTTGTTTTCATAAGCAATTAAAATAATGAGTAGAACTTTAACATGATAATAATCCCAACCACGATATCTATAGCATGACTAAGCAATCTACAAGTACGATGTTTGCCTACCATATGGATGCTACAATCTAGGGGTAACATATGATCGCTCCACTTGGGTGTTAGTGAAGCAATCTCTATAATATCTAGCATAGCGATAACACTCAACTCCTACTCATGCATAACTACTATAAAAATCTAATGCATATAGTAAAATAGTAGGTTCATGTGTGTCACTTGCCTTTTTGGAGATTAGTGTAGAATCACACTTTCTTCATAAATAGAATGTTCCTCTCCGTACAATCTAACCAATACAAATACATACAAATCAACAAATCACTCACAAACACAGTGCATACAAAAGTAAACAAGCATAGAAATGTTTTCAAAAGAAGGTTGATTTACGTTATTCATTGATAGGCTAGAGATTGTCACATAATTCTATATGCAAAAAGAATTATGATTAGGTTGGTGGGTATTCTTATATGGACAAGGGTTTAGTTTGAAGGATTCAAACTTGAGTGGTTCCTATTTGTCAAGGAAGTTCCAAGAGTTCATTTAGATTAGTAAAGAGGCTATCGCATCACTTAATATTGCACAAGGAGTGGATGTAATAGTAGTGTTTAAGATTGAACAATTAATTTTATTAACAAAAGAATTAAATGGTTTTGGTTTAGGCTTTCCATTTGGTTAAGTTTGGTCTAGGTTTATCACATAAAACAAATCAAAAGAACTATTGTTATGTGGTTTTGAGTTTGCCATTAGGTTCAATGGTTGGTCGAATTCAAATTTGAAACAATTCAAACTTGAATAGGTAGAGGGGCTGTTCCAAGGGTCTAATTGGTTTGCCTTTTCTTACAATGATCATACAAGGATTTTAGTACATGGGTTCTAGATGCAAACCATGATTAACAAGATTCACATAATGATTTGAGTACGAGGGCTCTATTAAATTTACAACATGACTTGTAAATTTGAACATGGTTTTAGTATAAGGATTTCATGTTCACTTGTTTTTATAGCATGTGATTGACACATACTTGTGCTGGTCTTGATCCAAATGATCACACCACAATTGGGTGTTAGCGATAAACAACTACCATATCATGTTTAGTTGGTATTGAACACTAGGGAGAATTTTAGGCCAAGATTACATAGAATAGGTTCACTAGTGTCCATATGGTTTAGGCATTGGTCTCTCTGGTCCAAGATTACTAAATGGAACATTATTGTAGAAGGAATCGTATTAAGATTATTTACTGAATTTAAACTAGGTCAAAATTACTCAAAATAGCTCATTTGAATTTGAATAAATTTTAAATAGGAAAATTTGAAGATAAACAATTCTATAAGATTCTACAGGTTAAGGGATTTTCAAAAAGTCCAAGTTTGCTAAATTTGGCCTTACGGTTCAAAAGTTACGACTATTCTAAGTTGTAGGGGTTTTTAGGTAAAACTAGCCGACGAATTTTCTACGTGACGTTGTTCCGAAAAATAGGTAGGCTATAAGGCATGACGTGATTGGCTGGTAAAAATAGATAAGGTGGTCTATTTGTGGTAGTAGGATCAAAATCGTGTGGCTACGGCTTTAACGTGTCTTTGTCTAGTTAAAGTCGCGCAGTGTACGTACGACAAAATATTACGCTAGTCTAAAATTAAAATAAAATATACTAAGAAAATAAGTCTACGGGACAAGAATACTACGACAACTAATTTCGCGGATTCAAATATACTAAAACATGTATTCTACAAATATACGTACAAAAGCGAGTTTACGTGGTACCTTCGTCGTGTGAGAAGCGCCGCCGGAAAAAGAATAAGAAATCCTGTCGAGACATCGTAGTAGTTTTCATAGACGGCGGTGCCATGAGACTACGGTAGAGACGTGGGGTAACGGGATAGCGTAGTAACACAGAACACGGGATTTTACCCAGGTTCGGTACGTCGCGACAGTACGGCGTACCTACTCCTGCACTTCTCACTAATTGGGACCAAAGCCCGTATAACAGGGTTACAATGTGAGGGAATAGATCTAGCTACTCGACGAGGATGAACTTCTCGGCGAGTTGCGTAGAGCTTGAACTTGTGTCTAACTTAACTTGTTTTATCTATCTCCCGTCCGGCTTTATATAATAGCCGGATTAGGGCTTACAGAGCAGGAAACCTAGAAGACTACGTTTAACTTGTAACTTGGAAAGTAAGGAATCCGTCTTCTCCTCCAAGCCAGATCACGCTGGCCGTGATCCGGGTTCTTCTAGAATCCGGCTTCTGCGCGTCGGACTACTGGGCCGCCCAATGGACCTAAGCCCATTACCACGTAGGCCACCCTGGTAGTCCGGCTCTTTATCTACCATCTTCTATACCCCTATTCAGTATATATCCGACAGTAGCCCCCAGGAAGGATCAAAACTCTGATTCTCCGTCTTTCGTCAAATACATTTTGTCCGGGATATCTTGATTCAGCAGTCTTGATTCTTTCTACTTTCCTGTTGAAGGAGATGGTAACATAAAACTCGGAACTATGAAAGTCCGGCTTTTCTTCTCGCGATCCTTCGTGGAAAAGGAACTTCTAACGTCAGCGCTTTAATCATGCTGACGCAGGCGACGCTTGGTTTCACGCGGGAAACCCTGCAACGTATCTCTGACAGATTCTCACGGGAAACGAGGAGATAGCCATCATTCCCCTGTCGTTATATTTCCCGTAGTTTCCGGCGAGCGACACGCGTCGAACATCCAACGGTCGAAAGAGCCGTTGGCACGTATCTAAACGGATTTCTGGCTATAAATAGCCGTCATCGTCCTCCTCCGAAACTTTCCTCACTCCCTCACTGCCTACGCCATTGACGCGCACGCGAGCTCGAGAGCAAGTCCTTGTCCCAACGCACGCATCCTTCGTACGCCGAACGCAAAGCACCACCGAAAGATGGCCTCCTCGCCGTCGTCACCAACCCGCACCGCCATCGACGAGCTTGTCAACGATCTGGATCCGCAGCCGGGATCGCAGACGCACGCCGGCGGCGAGCCGGAGAAGACTGCTGCTTCCGCGGCGGGTGGAGAAAACACTTCCACCGCCGCGGACATTGCGGGATCGAGCTCCGCAGCACTCCCTCCGTTCATCCCAACGACGGCGAAGGTCAAGATTCGTTCCCGTGGCGATGAGTGCCTTGCCACCGGAGCCAACAGCGAAACAGAAATTGTCGGCAATTGGAGTCCGAGCAATACTTCTCTCGTCCTTCTTCGTCGGATGTCAAAGGAAGGATACATAGTTAAGGGCAAATGGCGAATCTCGAAAGGTGAACCCGAGCCCAAGCCAGAAGTCGGAGAACGCGTCATCCTTACCTCTCATGTTGCGAGAGGTATGGGTTTTCCCCCTTCCGCCTTTTTTCTAGACGTCCTTAACTTTTATGGCGTTCAACCACACAATATTTCTCCGAATTCCATCCTCTACTTAGCCAGTTTCCAAGCCCTGTTCGAAGGATACCTCGGGATAACACCTGACCTAAATTTCTGGCAATATTGCTTTGAGGTAAGGCATAATATCACAAATGGCATTTCGCCCATCTGCGGTACCATATCTTTCATCCTCAGAAAATTTAGGGAGGAATGGTATCCAAAAATAGAAATGCCGGAACCTAACCAATCTTGGCTAGGTTCTTTCTTTTATCACCAAGACATTCCATTCCCAGGCAGGGCAACCGGGGTTCCTCCCTTTGTTAATTCTGCCGCTACTCCTCGCGAGAGTTGGACAGCCGCAGTAGGGGAAAATTTGCCAGAAAATTTGATGAAGATAAAGCGACGCATCGCCAAACTCTCTTCCTCTCAACCTTCTTTGGTTGGGAAGGATACCGTTATGTGCTGGTTTGGGCGCCGTATCCAACCTCTCTCTTTTCGTCCTCGGCTTCTTTGCGAATACCAAGGGCCAGAAGATAGCATGAGAGGAACAGATAAGGCTTTTACCAGAAAGGATTTTATAGGACGACTTCACGAACTGGTCGCCGTCAGTAGTCAGATCGAGGAAAGTCTGGCGATTTATCACGTGGAAAATCTGGTCCCTAAGGTATTTATCTTTCCTTGTTTCCACGTTTTTCTTCAGATTATCTTCTCTCTCCGCTTTTTAACATATTGTTAACTCCTTCACAGTTTGATGAACTTGGAGAAAATGATCTTGCTTCCGACGCTGAACTCAACAAATTACATGCCGAGTTTCACAACAATCGGAAGCGCAAAAGGCAATCAGCTACCAGAGAGGAATCTATTCCCAACCTGGGCGATATCCGGATAAAAGAAGAGCCATTCGACGAATTCGGATATATTCGTCCAGAGGCCAAGAAATTCTTTGTTCCTGCGCCTCTGATTCGTCCTTGGCCGCAAAATGGATTAGTTATTCGCAATGATATCGCATTTTCGCCTCGTCAGGTTATACACGATGGCCTTCATCACGTTGGAATTCTCTTCGCGGAATATGCCAAAGAATTCAACGAGGTTTTGATCGATTTGCGAGAAATGAGCCAGGTAATACTTCTAGCCCCCAAGCATTAAGTTGAAATATGAATTCTTCTTAATGTTTCCTCATATGCCTGTTCAAACTTAAGCATCTGGCTTTCATTTCCATGTTTTAGCATTCCGCAGATGCCATAAACTTGGAAGTTTTTAAGAAGCTTAGTCTCAAGAGCAGAGAAGTAAAAACCCTTCAATCTGTTATTGAGTCTAAAAGCAACGAACTAGCGTCATCTCAGCGGCAACTATCAAAAGCCACCGGTACTTTATTTTGTATCATTTGTTTTCTCTGGAGAATTATTCGGAATTGTTTTGTAAACTCGAATTAATTTCTTCCCTCCAGCTGCTTTAAACAAAGCCAACAAATTAGCAGAAAACGCTATCCATGTTTCTCAGCTTCGTGAGGAAAACTCAAATCTCCGAAAAGAACTTCTGAAAGCTCAAGAAGACCTAGAAGCCAGTAATCTGGCCCTTGGGATTGCTCAATCCAAGGCCTCTTTACAGGCAGCGGAAAACAAAGCCGTTATCAATGACTTGGAAAGTATGCTACTCCCGCGCATGAAAGAAAGCGACGAAATTGACAAGGTTCTTGGTAAGTTAACTTCTTTTTACCAATGTCTTCATGTCTTATTTCTTGTATCTTTCCATGTAACCTTTACTTTTTGTCGACAAAGCAGGAAATTTTCCAGGAATTTCTCGGACTGAAAAGATCCGGGCCTTTGGGGAAGTGTGGAATTCAATCAGGAATGCAGGAATGCAGCTGATTAATAAATTCCTTCCCACAAGTACTGTATGCTTTTCGGAAGTCTACCGTCTTCCGGGTGCCATCACAGAGGTAGCAGAATCGAAAGAATCCATCCTTCGTTCTGCCGCACGAGGTGGTGCACGCATGGCGCTTGGCCTTATGCGTCTACATTACCCTAATGCCAGATCTTGGCGCGTAGCATCCGGTATCCCTCAAGGATATACAGAAGCGCAACGAAATGCGATTTTTGATGAAGTCAAAGGGCACGCTTCCAAGATTGCCTCTATGGTCAACATTTCCATTACTTATCCAGAAGAAGAAGTGCCCGCAGCCCCCGAGGTTGATAGCAGTGATGAAGACTCGGATGCTTGAGGGAATACACTCGACCCGAATGATTGATGTGTATAAGAGCGTTTTTACAATGTAATTCATATTGTAATGCTTCTATGTCATTTGTCGAAACAAGAACTCCGCCTTTTGCAATTTCAAGTTTCTTGCAAAGTTTTTCCGGGTTTGACTGTTCCTTTATCTTCTAAGTAATCTGGCAACTGTGTTTTAACTGCTCTAGTGTTTAAAAATGGCTCAACTAGCAATATGTATCGTCATGTCGAGTAACTGGGGACGAACCAAACAGTTTTAAAACTCAGAAACATGGATCATGCTAGAAGCATTTTTACTGACTAGTTTCAGTAACCCAACACATACACAATCAGATAAAATTTAGAGAAAACAGGGAACTGCTCAGAAACTTGGGCACGCAGGCACAATCCGAGTTTCCTTTAACCTTTAACAGGCCGAATCATTCAGCTTTTAAACACCGAGCACGCAGGCACAATTCGGGTTAACATTGAGTATTTGTAAGATCATTGGGAAATAGATGAGGCGGAAATATTGTGTACTTATAATGAAATATGAATGACAACATTCCGACAACTTTATTTCATGGTCTCAAAGATGTTTACATAGAAATTGAACTAAGTATAGAAGGGACGTAATTGCTGGATACTCCAAGGCCTCTTTGTCTCTCCTAGTTCATCATCTATTTTTCTCTTTCTTTTGCGATTCGGCTTCTCGGGATCATCCTCCGTATCTCGAATGTCGACAAGATAGTATGATCCATTCTTCATGGCTTTACTGATGACAAATGGTCCTTCCCATACTGGGGCCAATTTGTGCTTCCTTTGCTGCACCAATCTCAGCACTAAGTCACCTTCTTTAAAAGAACGATGCCTGATTTTCCGACTATGATAACGTCGTAAACCTTGCTGGTAGATGGCGGATCTTTGAAGCACAAGTTCTCGTTCCTCTTCTAAGAGATCGACGGCATCCTGTCGTGCTTCTTCGGCATCTGAGTCGTCAAAATTCTGCACTCTTGGGCTATCATGGATCATGTCCGTTGGAAGAATAGATTCCGCACCATAAACTAGGAAAAACGGGGTTTGCTCAGTTGACCTATTTGGCGTCGTTCGAATACTCCATAACACGGAAGGTAGCTCTTCTACCCACGCTCCAGCTGCTCTATGGAGAGGAGATTCGAGTCTTGGGCGTATTCCTTGCAGGATTGAACTGTTCATTCTTTCAACCTGTCCATTGGATTGCGGGTGTGCCACAGATGCAAGATCTAAGCGGATTCCCGTTTGTTGGCAGTATTTTGCCAACTCCCCAATGGAGAAATTTGTCCCGTTATCAGTTATTATGCTGTGTGGGACGCCATACCTCATTACTAAATCAATAATGAAATTTCTGGCAGTTGCGCCATCCAGCTTTTTGATGGGTTTAGCCTCCACCCATTTTGTATACTTATCCACCGCTACGAGTAGATGTGTAAGTCCACCTCTTGCAGTTTTGAACGGTCCCATCATATCTAGCCCCCAGACCGCAAACGGCCATGTGATAGGGATAGTTTTAAGTGCTTGGGCCGGCAAATTGGTCTGCTTGGCGTAATATTGACATCCTTCACATGTATTCACTATGCGTTCGGCGTCTGACTTGGCTGTTAGCCAGAAAAACCCCGCCCGGAATGCTTTTTTGACTATGCTTTTTGATTGAGCATGATGTCCGCAATCGCCGGCGTGGATTTCTTCCAGTATTTCTCTTCCTTCTTCTGGTGAAATACACCGCTGAAAAATTCCGGAAATACTGCGTTTATACAAGTGGTCGTTGATCACTATGTATCCTTTGCACCGACGCTGTATTTGCCTTTGCAAGACTTCGTCTGCTCCTTCCGGGTACTTCTGATTGACTAAGAAGTTTAAGTATGGAATTGTCCAATCCGGTTTAACGAGCATGACCTCGATTGTTTCAGATGCCAGAGGGTAATCAACGTCTCCACCTTTTATGGATGGTTCATACAAGTGCTGGACGAATACCCCTGGTGGTAAAGTTTTTACTCTCTCTGATCCCATGTGGGCTAACGCATCCGCATTCCAGTTTTCCTCCCTTTTTATGTGAAGGACTTCGAACCTGAAGAAACAAATGGCAAACTCATCCACCGTCCTCCGATATTCGGCCATTATAGGGCTTTTCGCGTCCCAGGTTTGGTTGAGCTGATGCTGTACCAAATCCGAGTCTCCATAGCATAAGATGCGTTTTACCCCTATTTCTTTTGCAATATGCAAGCCATGAAGCAGAGCTTCGTATTCTGCCACGTTGTTACTGGCGTTGAAGTGTATTTGTAATACGTACTCCATTGTGTCTCCCTTGGGAGATTTTAGGACTACGCCAGCCCCAGCTCCTTCCTTCATCTTGGATCCGTCAAAGCGCATGATCCAGTACTCGGATTCTGGCATCGGTGTATTTTCCATTGCTTCTGTCCAGTCGGCGACGAAATCTGCCAAAACTTGGGATTTTATTGCCGTCCTTGGCTGGTACTTAATGTCGAAGGCTGCCAGCTCGATGCCCCATTTAGCTACTCGGCCGGTTGCCTCCGCATTGTTTATAATATCCCCTAGCGGTGCTTTACATACCACTGTTATGGAATGCCCTTGGAAGTAATGGCGCAGTTTTCTGGATGCAAAAAATACGCCATATGCCAGTTTCTGGTAGTGCGGATACCTTTGTTTGGATTCGGAAAAAACTTCGCTTATGTAATATACCGGATGTTGATCTGGTATGCTTTGTTCTTCTTTTGTCCGCTCCACAACGATTACCGCACTAATAACCCGACTTGTAGCCGTAAGGTATAATAACATGGGTTCTTCGTCTTTTGGAGATGCCAAGATGGGAGCGTTCATCAAGGTTTCCTTCAACTGGGCCAACGCTAAATCAGCCTCTTCTGTCCATTCGAACTTGTCGGATTTCTTCAGCAGCTTGTAGAGTGGTAAGGCTTTATCCCCCAGCCGACTGATAAATCTGCTGACGGCTGCAGCGGAACCCGTCAATCTTTGGACATCTTTTACACATGTAGGTTTTGAGATGTTTAAGATTGCCTTGATCTTTTCCGGGTTAACTTCTATTCCTCTGTGGGAAACAATGAAACCCAGAAGTTTTCCTGAGGGAACCCCGAATACGCACTTAGATGGATTCAACTTCATCTTGTAAGTGCGCAAGTTTTCGAATGTTTCTCGCAAATCCTCAAGGAGTGTATCTTTTTCCTTGGTTACGACGGCAATATCGTCCACGTAAACATGGACGTTTCTGCCAATTTGACTATGCAAACAACGTTGCATGCAACGCTGGTAGGTTGCACCTGTGTTCTTCAGGCCAAAAGGCATGGTTATGTAATAGTACGTCCCATACGGGGTTATAAAAGAAGTCTTGATTTGATCTTCCTTTTTCATGCGTATTTGGTGGTACCCGGAGTATGCATCCAAAAAGCATAAAAGCTCGGAGCCTGCAGTGGCATCTATTATTTGATCGATTCGTGGTAACGCGAACCTATCTTTCGGACACAACTTGTTCAATCCTGTGTAATCTATACACATTCTAAGAGCAGTGGTGTCTTTCTTCGGCACTAATACCGGATTTGCGGACCAATCAGTATGGATTACTTCCTTGATGAAATCCGCTGCTAAAAGCCGGATAATTTCCTTGCCAATAGCCTTCCGTCTTCTTCTGTCAAATCGACGGAGACCTTGTTTGACAGGTTTTGATCCGGGAATAACCTTGAGTTGGTGCTCAGCAAGTTCCCTGGGTACGCCTGGCATGTCAGCTGGACACCAGGCAAAAATATCCCAGTTCTCACGGAGGAACTTGATGAGCTCGCCTTCCTATTTGTCAGTCATCCCAGTCCCTACGACGACGAATTTTGTCGGATCTTTGGGATCTAGGATTACCTGTCTTGTATTCTCGGACGCCTTGAAGCTATCTGTTGGCTTCCGAGTTTCTTTTCCTGCCGGCATCTCTTTCGGCGATACCTCCTTGGCTAATTCCTTCAGTTCCTCCTTCGCTATAACTCTCTGAGCGCAAAGGGCGTTTTCTTTTTCCAACTCGTTTGCCAGCTTGAAATCACCGGCAATGGTGATTACTCCTCCTTTGGGTCCTGGCATCTTCAGCTTGTTGTAGATATAGCAAGATCTTGCCATAAATTTGGCGAAAGCCGGACGTCCGAGTATTGCGTGATACACGCTTTCGAACGGCACTACTTCGAAGGATACTTTTTCCTGCCGGAAGTGATCTTTATCTCCGAAGGTGACATCTAGGGAAATTTCTCCTAGGGATCGTGCTTGCCTGCCAGGAACAATGCCATGGAAGCGTATATTGCTGTAGTTGAGCTGGGACTCGGAGATCTTCAAGTGCTTCAGTGTATCCAGATACATTATATTGATGCTGGATCCTCCATCCATCAGCACTCTTCTTAGCCTAGTGTTTTGAACAATAGGGCTTACAACAAGAGCTTGTGTGCCGGGTTCAGGGATATTTCCGGGATGATCAGACTGATCCCAGATTATCGGTGTGTTGGAGTACTTCAAGAATTTCGGGGTCGCAGGAACAACTGCGTTTATCTCCCGAAGTGTTCTTTTGGCCACCTTTGCTGACGGGGTTGCTAAGAAAGTTAACATTGCTTCTCCGTCAACTCTCGGAAATTTGGGTTCGCCTTTTCGCTGTTGTTCCTGGATTTTGTCATCAGTGTCCGATTCACTGTCTTCTTTTTCAGCTTCTGGCTTTTGTTTGGCTGGTTTCCTTTTGGAACCCTTCCCCTTATTTCCGGATCCTGCATTGCCTTTCATATGCTTGTTTAGCCGGCATTGCGCGTTTGTGTGGGTTGGTTTCCCAAATTGCGAGTGGTGGACGCAGGGTTCCGACTTAATTCTCTCCCATTCTTCGGGAGTGTAATTGATTGGATCTGGACTGCGGCCTTTCCACTTATTCACCTTTTCTCCTCCAAAGGCTATGTTGACCTCCTTGGGCTTTGTCGTTGACTCTGGAGTTCCTTTTTTGTCAGAACGAGGGGTTTTCTTGGCGAGTATTAGTGACTCAATATTGCCTCCTCTTGCTCTGATATCATCTTCGGCTGCAGCATGCTCATTAGCGGTTGTAAGCATAGATCTGAGATCTTTGTGCTGTTTAGAACCAACCATGAACGGTACAAGTCCGGGTTTTAGGCCATTGACGAAAGCATGCATTGCTTGTACGTCAGTTACTCCAGAGCAACTATTCTTCATTGCAGTCCATCTGGAGATGAAATCCACGTATGGTTCGTCCTCAAATTGGGTGCAACGGTTCAGCTGGTTGATGCTATTTGGGCGTTTGTATGTTCCCCGAAAATGCTGAGTGAATACTCTCGCCATATCATCCCAACTGTCGACAGTTCTTGATGGTAAACCATTGATCCAATCTCTGGCTCCGTCTAGCAACATTAGGGGAAGAAACTTGACAGCTTCCAGGTCTGTCCCATTGTTGATTTGGACGGCTGTATAATAATCTGAGAGCCAGGTATCCGGGTTTGTACTGCCGGTATACTTTTGGTAGGTTGGACCAACTTTGGCGAAGCCAGAATGCAGGGTTATCCTTCGGATCCTGTCAGTAAAACACTTAGGACCAAAGTATAGATCATCCTTTTCTGCTCTATCAATGTGTGCAGAATATCTCCCGGCTGAATGGACAGAAGGGGATCTGCTCCTTTCTTTTCCATTGTTGAGCGGACGCGCTTTTCCGAGGTTATCTCTATCTCTTCCGTGTTCACGTCCTTTAGGCGGAGTTCTGCTTCTATGCCTTTCCTTATCTTTAGGAGGTGTCCGGGATCTTTCACGCCTGTGAGGTATATCATATCTTCCAGCTTTTTCAGCTGGGTTTCTCGGAGGTGGCATTATTTTGCCGTCATTCCGGTGTTTGTCTTCCCGATCGTGTGGTTTATATCCATCTTTCGGGAGATGAGGTCCGGTTCTAGACGCTGCGTCCCGGTTGTCGGGGTTTTTCTTGTCTTTTCTCGGATCCTCTTTTTTATCCGAATCTCCGGGTTCTTCCGGTCCAGGTGCTCCAGCAGCGCAAGTAGCTGTTTTGCAGAGAGCGGAATTATCATGCAGCCTCCCTGATCGTTCTTGGCCTCGCTACTGCTGCTGTAATGCTTTTCCTAAGAAAGCATACACCCCCTGGAGTTTTTCCCCGTTGGAGTACAGATCATTGTTTAGGATGGCGAACGCTGCTTCCGCGTTTTCTGCTGCGGTTTTGTATATTGGTTCGCCCTTGGCATCTTTGCCGTTTAACTGCTTTTGCCAAGATGGGTTATAGAACCTTTCTTTTGGCGGCAGTTCTTCCGGTCTTGCGATTCCGGGTAACCTTGTAGGTTTTAAGGCAGATCTATGCTTTCTCTCGTACTCCTCTATTTCTTCCTTCATGACTTTGATGTCATTATGGATTTGTTGAAGATGTTGCCGAGATCTAAGAAGATGTTGCTGTTGCCGTTGGAAAGCTTGTCTCCTGGCTTCCAGCATCTCAGGGGGTTCATCTGGTCCCACTGGTGTTTGTAATAGCTCTTGCTCTTCCAGTTCTGTCATTGGCGGAGCAGTGATTTCCTTAGATTTCTTTTCCGCGGGCTTTGTGCCGCTAATATCTCCAGCTTCCAGGTTTTCATCAGCGAGATCGGCTGATTTTTTCTTCCGGAGTTTGTATTGGAGTTTTTTAGATGCACGGTGCTTTTTCTTGGAAGAAGGAGGTTTTTTGACAGGCTCATCTTCTGACATCTCCTTAACATTGGGGAATATCGGAGAAGTTTCTCCGTCTTCTCCTTCTTCCACTGGCGGAGGGGTTTTAGGGCTTTCCTGGCTGTCGACACCCGTTGTATCAGCTGGTTTTGCCATTAGCACTTCATGGAATCCCTCTTGAAAGGACTTAACCTTTCTTACGAAGGCATCCTCGTCTTTGTCTTCGGAGTCGAAGTTATCCGATCCGGTTTCCGACTCCAATCTCGCCTCAATGGCGGCAAGCACGGACTCTGCTTCCGAGTTCATCGTCTGGTTGACGGGTGTCGGATCTTCCGTCTCTGTGACGGGTATTTGTTCTTCCGTCTCTACGACGGGTAGGTTGTTGTCTGCCTCTTGCACGGGATTTCCGTCATCCGTGTTTTCAGCGATTCCGGATTGCACCATGCCGATAAAGTGTGTATCACTTTTTTGTCGGCGATCTGAGCAGAATCTGGGATCATAGTCTTCTTCGACTGGGTATAGGGCGGGTGGGATAAATTTGCTTCCACCGCAAAACCCCATCGCCTCTGCAGTTAGTCTGATAAAGATGTTAGCAGATCCGATCGGTAACACGCAGGCCCTTACCAGGTGGTTTTGCGCCGGTATGTAGGATCCGTTGTCGAGGAAGCGCCTGACGTCGTCGTCGAATTCCAAGCTTCCGACAGTGATCGATCTTCCAATTCCGCCGAGTATCCCAGATCGGAATTTTACGCCTGACGTCGTTTGCCCCACGGTGGGCGCCAACTGTCGAGACATCGTAGTAGTTTTCATAGATGGGGGTGCCATGAGACTACGGTAGAGACGTGGGGTAACGGGATAGCGTAGTAACACAGAACACGGGATTTTACCCAGGTTCGGTACGTCGCGACAGTACGGCGTACCTACTCCTGCACTTCTCACTAATTGGGACCAAAGCCCGTATAACAGGGTTACAATGTGAGGGAATAGATCTAGCTACTCGACGAGGATGAACTTCTCGGCGAGTTGCGTAGAGCTTGAACTTGTGTCTAACTTAACTTGTTTTATCTATCTCCCGTCCGGCTTTATATAATAGCCGGATTAGGGCTTACAGAGCAGGAAACCTAGAAGACTACGTTTAACTTGTAACTTGGAAAGTAAGGAATCCGTCTTCTCCTCCAAGCCAGATCACGCGGGCCGTGATCCGGGTTCTTCTAGAATCCGGCTTCTACGCGTCGGACTACTGGGCCGCCCAATGGACCTAAGCCCATTACCACGTAGGCCACCCTGGTAGTCCGGCTCTTTATCTACCATCTTCTATACCCCTATTCAGTATATATCCGACAAATCCCACCGAAAAAAATAATTATTTTATTCTAGTCGAACCAAAATAAATGGTTCGACCTGAATTTATTTTTGTGATTTTGTCTAAACCATTGGTCTCATTATATAGACGGAAGGTAGGGTGTGAAATTTGCTAAAGAAGCAATGTGGGACTAAAAATAGCAACCGGACGTGCTCGCTCGCCGCACCACGTCCGTGCGTGCGTTTAACCTCCGGCCCATGTTTGGCCCGTGCGTGTGTGTGCCCCTGCATGCGTGTGTTTAACTTCTTTTTTTTTGGCACATGCTGACATCATTGCTGATGTCAGCGATACCTTTTTTTTATAGCTTCACGTGTACGGAAAGGCAGGCCAGGGCGGGCCTTGTACGGGTTGGATCTTTATTTGTTTTTTTTTTCCTTATTTTCTTCATATCTTTTGATTAAAATATCCAAATGGCACCAAATCAATTGCCCTAGTTTTGTAAAAAATAATATCTATTCAACTACAATATTTTTAATAACATTTTAATCAATTAATTTTTTGATAAATTCAAATATTACTTTAACTACAAATAGGCATTTATGTCTATTTCCAAAATAGTTCCAATTTGGTTTCAACAAAATTTTAGAAAATACTATACATTATAATATTTATTTTAAACACATTAGTATTATCTTCATACAAAATAATCTTTTTGAAACCTTTTAAATTATCTAAAACGTGATCAAACATTAACATATGCCTATCTTATGTTTGGTCTTTGAAAATATTTAAGAAGACCAAAATATCATTAAGGTTTATGGTCCTCTAGTTTTAAATATCATATAAACATTTTCAAAACCATTTTTTTTGATTTGGAATCATTCTATGGAATAGGTCTTGCTTTTAGATAATGTGAATTTATTTTGCAAAACTAGTTATTAAGAACAACTCTGAGTGTTTAAAAATAGAGCCTTATTCGGATTAGAAATTTCAAATACCTTGGAAAAGTCATATTAGTTATTTTGTGGTTGAAATTTATTTGAATTTGGTGGCTTGCATTAACAACACATTTTTTTTTTTACTTTTAGTGATTTTTGAATTTTTCCCAAAATCTGGGATGTTACAACAGACCTTTTGTATCATGCCTAAAAGTCCCGCTGGGTTCGGGTATGCGTTGCCTCCCTGGTTTGTGATAGGTGGCGCAGGTAGTGTGGCTAGCACCGCGTTTTGGTTTCCCGGTGGTGGTAGGGGTTGTGGCGGGTGGAATCCTTGGTTTCCTCCTCCTGGGAGCTGCGGGTAGCCTTGGCTGACTGCTGCTCTGTTTTTCTTCAAGAAGGCCTCGTGTATATCGATGAATTTTCGACAGTCCTTGAGAAGGTGTGTTGCCTTGGTTTTCCCTGTGCGCTTATCTGTAAATAGATGTAGCGTGCAGTAACCGTCGAGGTCCTCCTCGGGAGTTTTATCCTCTGTTTTTGGCTTCCATTCGCGACTTCCACGGTGTCCACTATCGCGATTTCGCGTGAATTCTGCAACCACTAGTTCTTCACGATCGTCGTGATCAAAATATTTCCTCCTTTTCTTTCGACCATGACGGTCATCTTCGGGTGCTGGCGAAGATGCCTTCTCGTTGCACACCGCGTCTTCTCCGTTGGCCCATCTGTCGGCTATAATCATTAGCTCTCCAATATTTTTGGGCGCGGCTCGTCCCAGTTCTTCTCTGAAAGCAGTTCGTCGAACGCCCTTCACGAAAGCTTCGACTGCCACTTCCTCAGATATGTTCCCTGCTGTGTTCCTAAGTGTGGTCCATCGCTGGATATATTCGCGAGTGGACTCGCCACTCTTTTTCTTGCAGGATCGCAGTTCCTCGATGGTCGCTGGTCTTTTGTATGTTGCCTGGAAGTTCTTGCAGAAGTCGAAATGCAGATCGTCCCACGACCCGTAGCAAGCCTTTGGTCTCGCCTCGAGCCAGCTGCGTGCTGCTCCTACAAGGTGCAAGTTGAGGTACTGCATAGCTGTGTTTTTGTTCCCACGTTGGCATTTTACTGCCATGACGTAATCAGACAGCCAGGACGAAGATTTGAGTGAACCGTCGTATTTCGTCACTTCCGTACTAAGCTTGAATCGTTTGGGTAGAGGCGCCTCGCGGATGCTGCGAGCGAAGCATAGTGCACCGCAGGTCTCGTCGTCAGAAGAGGTGGATGGGGAACGTGCGCGGTTCCTTGCTGCTCGTGCTTTGTCCACCTTATTTTGCACGATGTCTGATCGCGCGTTGTATCCTGGCTAATCACGATCAGTTTCCTTCCTTGGCTCCTTGCTGCGATGTCGTGAGCGGCCGCTGTGATGTAGCGAGCTGCGATCTCGATTCCTTGGGCTTCCATCGCTGCTACTCGGACTATCACCGCGTCGTCGGGCTTCTTTTCCTCGGGCGCGTCGGGGTGATTTTTCCTTTCTAGGCAATGTGCTCCTATGCCTGCGGGTTGTTTCCTTATCTTTTTGTTCTGCTGTTTTTTTGCGATCGTAGGAGGCGAGTCTTGCGGCTGCCATGCCTAATCCTTTCTGGACTTGCTTGTATTGCCCTGCACGGGGGTCGTTCTCCCCTGGTTGATTTGTCTGCATGTAGGTGGCTGCAGCCAGCACCGCGGCGGCGGGAGTTTGCGGATAGATGTTTCCATCCTCGTCGACGCGCATAAGGGAAGCCTCGAGTGACTTGCTGATTCCAGTCAGGGACTCACCATCCATGGTCGCAGTTCTTGAGACGTATCCATTTCTTGCGGGACGATTTCCGACAGAAGGTGTTTTGGATAGCGCGGCTTGGCGCTGGCTTGACTCATCTGCTAATCTTTTCCGCTCGGCTAGATCTATGCGAGCCTCCTTGATTAAAGTAGCCACTCTCACTAGATGATAGTGGTAGGCGGTCATATCTTCGTGAGGAGCTCCGACTTCCAGTGGTTTGCTTGTACGGATGGCCTCCTTTGGTCGATCCCAAGCGGCCCGTGAGACGCCGATGGTAGCGCGTTCCCTTGCGCTGTTCTCAGTTTCTTCGGGTGGATCTCCTGATCCTGCCATGCAGACCTGAGCTAGATACGGCTCGTGGGTCCTAGGCGTAGTTTGGAAGGCCTTCCTGACCCGAGAAGGTTCCTCTATGGAGAGGGTATGGAAGTTGCTGGTGTTGAGGCGGACGGATTCACCGCTTTTCGCCAAGTCGCGATCCGCGTGGTTGGGTCGCGAATCGACAGCTCCTGGGCTGGAGATCGACCCTGATCCCGATCCTTCGAGATTGGTTTGCTCGGGGAAGTGAAGAATTCCATCCTTGTTGGCATAGAACTGGAAGCTCCCGAATGTCAGGGTGATACTCTTCTCCAAGTCGCTAAATACCGGGCGTGATTCTGGCGAGTGAGGGGCGACGATGACCGATCCGATTTGGATCGGATTGGTTGGAGTCGAAGTTGTGGGGTTCCAGCGTGAGTTGGTCGTCGATGAGGCCGAAGATGCCGGAGATCCAGCGCCCGCGTTTCCCACAGACGGCACCAATTGTCGAATCTGCATCTCAACAAGTCCCTCGGGTGAACCCATAGGGTTTTGATTAGGAGAACCTAGGGGCGCTGGAGACAATCGTCGGCTAAACATGGGGCACGATTTACCCAGGTTCGGGGCCCTCGTAGAGGTAAAACCCTTACTCTTGCTTCTGTCGATATGTATTCACGAATAGATCGGTTACAATGGGGGTTGCTCAAGTCGAGAGTATGATCTCGATCTCAAGGCTTTGGTGGTGCGATCTTGCTTGTCCCCCTCCTGGTGGTTCTCCTGGCCTTATATAGGTGGCCAGGTCCCAAACCGTACCCGGGGGGAGTCAAACCCTAACCTAAAGTCGGTTACAAGTTTCCTAACTTGACCCGCAAGGCCTTGTGGGTGGGCTTCAACTGGGCCTTCTAGAATTGTACACGGCATCTCCTCTTGGGTTTAAGTCTTGGGCCTTGGACCGGGTATCCTTACCCGATAGGTCCATGGTTCATCCCTTCGTCAACCGTCTCCACTCATGTGATTACTAGATTGCATCCATTTCCTATTATGCACGGCGACTTCTCCATGATGACCAGTGGGTTGCATTGTGCATTTTGGTGGTTCCCAAAAGCTTTGCTGCAATTGTGCACCTTCTTGTGTCGTTGAAGTTTGCATTGGATAACCTGATTGCATCCAACCTCCCTGTTGAATCACAGCACCAACTCTAGCACTGTCAGGTTGCATTGGGAAAGCTTGTTGCATACCTAACAGTTGTTGCAGCGCAGTAGCTGGTCGGGGATCGGCACCTTGCATCGGGTATCCAGGGCGAACCGCACTAATCTGATGTGACGCGGCAGCACTGTCGCGGCAGCAATTACTAGATTCACACCTCCTTGCTTCCCCGCAATCATTTCCATCGCACCTTTTGCATCATTTGAAAATTTGCACACCGACACATGGTGTTCTCCCCCAACAGAATGCACACTTGACCTTTGCTGATTTACCTTTCTTTTTCTTGTATACAGGCTTATTAGTCTCCCCCTCTTTCTTTGCTTTCTTGTTTGCAGCATATTCTACCTTTTCAATGTTGGATTTTCTCCTCTTCTCAGTTTCTGTTGGCCAACCCTTCTTCTTCTTCCTTACAGGGTTCTTCAATCCACATTTATCCATAGCTTCCTCATCAGCAGCTGGGTGTTCTCCTTCTTGTTGCATCTGCACAGGAACATCATCATGTTTATTTTGCTCTTCTTGATCTCCTAAATTGGATCCCCTCCGTTTAGCACCAACTACAGCTTGAGCACTATCAATTATGGCTGACACAAACTCATATGTCTCGTCACTAAAGCAAGCATCGGAGGCTAAGCGGTTCATTTTTCGGCACAATCTATTGTACCTCAAGGTGTTTGTGCCTGGATTTCCAAACAAGCATGGAAGGTTGTTGGCGTTCACTAGATTATCTCTTGTGGTTGTTTCACACCATCTTTCAAGCATGTATCTTTCGGGTATCAACTGCACATTAAGGTCCACCATCACCCTCACTATGTGCGCGCATATCCGGCCACACATGTCAAACATGTTGCAGCTGCAATCATAGATTCCACTTGTGTCATCAGCTTGCACCCTGTATGTCCTGGGGTCTTCCCCACAATTAGCTACAGCGTGAACAATTGATTATTCCCTTCATGTTGTTGTTGCTCTAGGCTGTACCCAGTATTTGCCGCAATGATTTCCTGAAATTTTTGAAGACCTCTCTTGTGTAGAAAGTTGCTACCTGCTTCTCAATGTTGTAACTGCATTTTTTTGCATCAACCATTGTAAATATTAGTAACATTATAAGAAAATAATTGTGCACATGAGAAAGTCGTGTCAACATTTTTTAATACAAACAGAATTTGTTTATTGTTGCAACTAACCTGCCCCACAGCGGAGGGAATGTTGCCTCAACAATGAACCCAACATTGTCTTCACGGTCCAGCATCATATCTTGGCACAATTCAAATTGCCTAACAAAAGTCCACACCGAATCCGATGGGTGGACAAGAGTCTTGAAATACAAGTTTAAGCCTTCAGATCTTCCGGTGGTGCTTGTGAAGGGAAAAAAGTTATGCCTAAAGTACACTGGAGCCCACGTTTTTCGTGTTCTCCACATGTTTGCAAGGTGTTTGTGTGTCGTTATTTCAAAGCATTGCAACATATGTTTCCAACTGCTCTCAAACTCTTCCACCGTGTCGGTACCAAAGATGCATGCCCAAAACACAGTTGCAAATGGCTCACCATCCCGGAGTGGCTTGCCAATTTTTGATTTTGCAATTCGACACACATGCCAAAAGCAACACCTACAAATAGCATATGGGAAAACCATACCAATAGCTATAGCTATTGCTTGACCTTGATCTGTCATGATGTGGGCTGGTGCAAGTCCATCCATTGCTTAAAGCCATTTATCAAATACCCATTTGAACCCTTCTCTTATCTCATCAGCAAGCAAAGCGCAACCCAACAAGATTGTCTGTATGTGGTTTTTGATCCCAACAATGGGTGCGAACGACATGTTGTAGCGGTTCATGCAAAATGTTGCGTCAAAGAAGACACAATCTCTATATTTTGGAATGGCAGCAAGCAAACATGTAGCAGAACAGGCGGAAAACGGTATTTCAATGCTTGGAAATAAGGCCTAGGGCTCCTACTTTCACTAGTGGACACTCTCAACAATGATCACATAAATGAATAACTAGATAGCTTCTCTCACTATGCTACTCTTAACCCTCTCCGGTTGGATAACGAACACTAATCATTGCGTAGGGCTGTAAGAGCACTCCTCAAGTTTGTATTCCCACATCTAGTTAACCCCACGCTGTCACTATGAGCGCCCTAGAAGGTACTACGCAAACTCTACAATTCATAGAGGAGACACACACGGCATGCACACTGTCACCTTCACACCGCGGGACAAGGTGACTCCAAAGTTCATATTAATAAAGCACTTGAGTAGCAAAAGATGAAGAGTAACATCTACGAATTCAAATAGATTACAAAGCTCATGATCACATATAGATCACACCATGGGAGAGAGAGATGAACCACATAGCTACCGATAGAGCCCTCAGCCTCGGGGGAGAACTACTCCCTCCTCATCATAGGAGACAACAACGGCGATGGAGATGGCGGTGGAGTCGATGGAGATGGCTTACGGGGGCACTTCCCCATCCCGGCAGGGTGCCAGAACAGAGATCTATTCGCCAAAACTTGTCGACGGCGGCGGCGGAGCTACAGATGTATTTTTTGGAAAAGGTCGAATCTTTTAGGGGTTATGCCTCGGGGAGTATATATATGGGTGAAAGGGCGATGCCGGGGGGTGGCCAGGGGGCCCACACCCCGAGGTGGCGCGGCCAAGGGGGGCCCGCGCCACCCCATGGTGTGGCCACCCTGTGCTCCCCCTCCGGGGCTCTTCGGAACTTCTGGATGCTTCCGGGACTTCTAAGACTTCTGGTTTTCGAATCGTCCAATTTCGAGTATATTTCCAGAACAACTTTTCTGAAACTAAAAACAGCAGAAAACAGGAACTGGCTCTGTGGCATCTTGTCAATAGGTTAGTCCCGGGAAATCGATAAAAATGACATAAAGTGTAAGGAAAACATGTGGGAAACAACATGAAAACAACATGGAACATCATAATTAAGGATATGTTTATGACGTTTCAAGCATCCACATGCTTAGTTCCTACTCGTCCTCCAGTAGGTAAACGATAAAACAATAATTTCTGAGGCGACATAGTACTAACATAAACTTGATCATAAAAATGTAAAAGCATATGTAAGCTGAGATCATAGAATCTTCAAACACAAACATGATAAATAGAACTTTAATAATAAAGCAAATCAATCACTTTTCATCATGAAGAGTATCTCAAATAAAGGATCACGAATAATAATGCAAATAAAGATAAACGTTTGTATCAGGTATAGAGAAAGCATGGCAAAGTGATATTTCGCTAGTCCTTAAGAGTGGGGCAAAACAGAAATGCCAGGACACCTTCAAAGTTCATGAGGAAGACTAGAGCAAATAATTTTAGAAAAAATAATATCACATCATGAAGTAATTATTGATGTTTATGGGACAATGCACATAGAAATAAGAATGGAAAAAATGCTCTCTCAACTGTGCATAAAGTTAGAAGATGGAGACTCAACATAAAAGTAAATAAAAAGCCCTTCGTGGTGGGAAGCAGGGATCACTCATGTGATAGAGCTTTTTATTTTATTAAACAGAGGTATTAAAAGTTTGACACTCCTCCCATCCATCTTTCACAAACCATGGCTAACCGAATCCTTGGGTGCCTGCCAACAATCAATACCGTGGAGGAGTGTCTATATTTTGGGAGATGTATGCTAATGTCAACGAATGGTAAACAAAAAATACAGTACGTCACAAGCCAACTGGATTCACAAGAGCGGATCCCATGTGAAGGACGCATCTGGTTAGAAGGTCATCCCTTTTTCTCTTTTGTTTACACAATTATGCTTTAACTGATAAATCGGGGGCAAAAATAGTGAAGAGATTTTGTGTGTATTAATTTGGGGCTGGGAACCCCGCTGCCAGGTCTTCTATCATTTGGATGAGCAGATGAAGCCACTAGTCCAGGGTGTGAAATCCAATCAACAAGTGAGATAAAGATTCTCTATTTACGTCCTCAGGAGCAAAAACAGGAACATAAAGCAGGAGTAATTTTGAAGGTTTTCAAGGTAACACATGAGCAATTTACTTGGAGTGGCAGTTAAATACCACATGTAGATAGGTATGGTGGACACAATGGGAAAAATTGGTTTTAGGGAGTTGGATTCACGAGTAGAGATCATACTCAGTACAGGTGGAGGCTAGCAAAAGACTGGGAGCGACAAATCAAGAGAGCATAAGAGCCATAATCATGCATAGCGACATAAACATTATTAATTAAAGCATAATCGGTATCATAGTTCAAAAACTAAGTGGTAATGGAGGCTATTCGTGACTGGTTCATAGTCATAAACATGGTGTGAACATGCTCCAAGTCAACCAAATAAAACATTCGAAAGAGAATACCATATATTTATGCTTCCTTAAGACAAGAACAACTCATGAATCTTTCAATGACATATTAAACACTCTCAGATATTTGAGGCTATTCATGCTACTCAACATCACAAGGCTTTAGAACTAAAATAACATTTAGCATGGCATGAAAAAGTTCTACAACAGTCTATACGAGTTTCTTCTTGCACCATTATAAATTCTACTTTAAACAACAATTTCTTCTCCCAACAAGCACCATACAAGATATGTTTTAACAAAAATACTCTTTATGATACAACAAGAAAACATTAGATTACTTCACATAACACTACTAAAACTAACAGCTCTGATAAGAGATGCATGCAAAACAGGAGCTAAACACAGTACTAGCAAAAAGTGAACACTCACAGAACAATAAGAATGAAAACTAGAGTGTTCTAAGCAATAAAAACAGAGCGTGTCTCTCTCCCACACAAGTATTATAAGATACAACCATTTATTACATCACATAAAACCAAACAAACTGAAAACAAAAATAAAAGACACTCCAAGTAAAACACATTAGATGTGACTGAATAAAAATATAGTTTCACTAGAAGTGACCTGATAATTTGTCGATGAAGAAGGGGATGCCTTGGGCATCCCCAAGCTTAGAAGCTTGAGTCTTCTTGGAATTTGCTGGGATGTACCACCAGGACATCCCCAATCTTATGCTCTTCACTCTTCTTGATCACATCATATCATCCTCTTCTCTTGACCCTTGAAAACTTCCTTCACACCAAACTTCTCACAATCTTCATTAGCAACGTTAGTGCAATCGAAATGATACATTCACATTGTTAAGTTTCAACACAATCCTAACACTCATAAACACATTAGCTACTTTCACTAATTCTTTTAAAACTCTTTTTCTCAAAAGAACACCAAAAGAAATAGATTAAGAGGCAAATGCAATTATTGGCAGAAATCTGTCAAAACAGAACAGCAGATAAAGATCGATTTTTTTAGAAAATCTTCTGTTGCTCAAATAAAAAAGTTGTCAACTAATAAAAGTTGCGTATATAACCCAGGATTACGCACAAAAAAACTCAGGTCAGTTTGAATTTTCTGTGATTTTATACGATTTTAACAGTGGACAGCAAAAATCTGTTTCCTGCACAGAAATCCGAAATATAGCATCAACTTTCCACTAGAGACTTTACTTGCCTTAACAAAAACACAAAATAAAAGATACAGAGGTGTTTCTAAGGAAATATACAACACCCAGGTGCAAATAAAACAAAGGAAAACTAAGGAAAACAAGTTGAAAATGGAGAAATAAAACGGGTTGTCTCCCGGTAGCGCTTTTCTTTAACGTCTTTCAGCTAGGCACAACGATTTTTAAAAGATGCTCACATAAGAATAAGAGTTGAAGCACAATAAGAGAGCATCAAGAAGCAAATATAAAACACATTTAATTATAACCCACTTCCTATGGAAAAGAATTTCTAGAAAAACAAGTCAACGAAGCACAAAGTGACTAGCATAGGAACACAAAATAAATGCAACTTCAAAAATTTCAACATAAAGAGGGGAAACTTAATATTGTTGAGATGCATAAAACCATGTTTCCCTCTATCATAATAACTTTTAGTAGCATCATGAATAAAATTAATAATATAAATATCACATAAAACATTCTTATCATGAGCCACATGCATAAAAGAATTAATACTCTCCACATAAGCATAGTCATTCTTATTAATAGTAGTGGGAGCAAATTCAACAAAATAGCTATCATTATTATTCTCATCACCATAATAATCAAATATAGGAGGCATATTGCAATCATAATTAATTTTCTCCTCAATAGTAGGTAGACTGAAAAAATCATAATCATTATAATCATAGTAGAGAACTCCAACATGATAGACAAGTTGTATATTAGGGAGATGGTTTTGGGTAATCCCTCCATAACTATGTCAAGTTTTATAAGGATAATTGTAATCATAACCTATGTTATAGCATCTTTTATAATAGTTATCAAAGACTGGAGGCATAGTATCATCATAAGCAATATCATCATTTTTACTAGAAAGAGATGTATCAAGCATACAATCATCAGTAGCAAAAGGATTTTCAAACACATCATCCACAAGCTTAGAGCTTTCTTTATCATCATTGGAAGGAACATGGACGGTACTAATAGTACAACAATTATCATCATTTTCAGAATTGGTAGCAAAGAGATTTTCAATATCAAAAGTAGTGTGTTTCTCCCAATTATGGTCACTTTCATAAATAACAGGCATAGGAAAATCATCGAGTTCAGACTCATCAGCAAAAGCTGTAATATGAGCAACATGCTTAGGGAGAGATACCATTACCTCTCTCTTTTTACTCTTCTTCTTCTTACTCTCTATAGGAGGGAGAGGCTTGAAAGGAAGCTTCTCCACATACCCTGGTTTATTGTCAGAAACAATAGAAAAAACCTTGGAGGATTCCTCCTCTTCATTAATAAGATGAAAACAAATATTAGCCCTGTCATATTTTGGTAAAGTGTCCTCTTTTAGAATATTTTTTTTGTAAGTACTTGCATGGCAATTTTCAACACAATAAAGATGGCATTCATGCAAGACACTATTCATATCAAAAGCACTCATATCAATCAAAGAAGTTTTTCTTAATAACTCTTCACACCCCAAAAATAATGTAAGTTCATCATGCTCATTGGGGGTGATCATGTCATCACAATACAAACTTGCAGTACCCATAGGATTCGAAAGGCTACTATCATGGCTTGAGCATTGCAACCTAAAATGACCCACTTTACAACAAAGTTCACAAATAAAAGGATAGAGGGCACATACTTTTTCACCTAGATCATTTAGAGCCCTATCCCACTTTCTAGTTTTTTCATTCCTATGATGGATACAATATTCTTCTTAGATTTGATTATTTTCACAAGGTCTAAGTGCTCCACAGAAATAAAATGCTTATAAGAAATAGCACTTTCAGAAGTTTGAGCATGTTTATTCCAATCATCAATAAAAATTTCATTTTTCATGCAAGTGTCTTTAAAAGGTTCATGATATATGTCCCCATTTTTAGGAAGATTAATATAATAAGCAAATGATCTATACCAACCGACAACCATTTGAGGATCAAGACCATATTTAGCATTAAGCTCATGAAAATCAGCAGTTTCAGAAAAAGTCTTAATGCAATCATACTCATAGTTTATACCTGATTCTTTACCTTTGTTGTTATTCCAATCTTCATTACTGGTTTCAATTGTTTCAAGAAGATCCGATTTAGCTTCGACCTTCTTACTTGAGAAAGAACCTCTAAACATGCATCTAGATAATCCCTGTAATGTCCTGAAAGCCTTGCATAAAAATTAGTAACAATTATTTCCTTAGGAAAATCATGGTTAGGACATTTAAGTATTAATGTTTTCAGTCTTCCCCAAGCTTGAGAAAAGCTTTCTCCATCATGAGGCCAAAAATTATAAATGTAATTCCTATCTAAATACAGTTGATGAGAGGAATAAAATTTAGAGTAAAATAGAGATTCAAGCTCCTTCCACTCCAAATGATGAGGATCATCTAGCAGCTCATACCACTCCCTTGCTTTGTCCTTAAGAGATAAAGAGAATAACCTCCTCTTAACTTGGTCCATTGAAATACCTGCACACTTGAACAACCCGCATAATTCATGTATAAAGAGTAAATGATCACGAGGATGGACAGTTCCATCTCCAAAATAACGGTTATCCATGACACGTTCAACAACTTTCTTGGGTATTTTAAAAGGAATGCTTTCAGTAGGAGGATTTAAAATATCACAAGCATCATTAGGTTTATCACATATGGGAGATAAAGTATCATCAGAGCAAATTTTCTCCTCTAAAGCTGGGGAAATAAAAAGTTTATAGAAAGTAGCTCCCCGAGCTTAGACTTTTCCATAGTACTAGAAATAATGGTATCCAAATAATTAATGCTAATAACATTGCTAATAGAATGTAATTAAATCTCTCTCATATTTTTGTTGTTTTCCAGTAAGACTAACTAGTGAAAATAAAAACAAGCAACAAGTAAAAATAAGCCTAACCAGTGAAAACAAGAAACAAAAAGATATAATTGCAGAATCTAAAGGAAATAACTTCAAGCACTCACACCCGAGGATGTGAGAACCTTTTACCTTACCTCCCCGGCAACGGCGCCAGAAAAGAGCTTGATGTCTACGCACGCTTCTATTCTTGTAGACAGTGTTGGGCCTCCAAGTGCAGAGGTTTGTAGAATAGCAACAAGTTTCCCTTAAGTGGATCACCCAAGGTTTATTGAACTCAGGGAGGTAGAGGTCAAAGATATCCCTCTCAAGCAACCCTGCAATTAAGATACAAGAAGTCTCTTGTGTCCCCAACACACCCAATATACTTGTCAGGTATATAGGTGCACTAGTTCGGCGAAGAGAGAGAGTAAAATGCAAGTAATATGGATGATAATAAGTGATAATAGCAATCTGAAATAAAAATGGCAGCAAGCAAACATGTAGCAGAACAGGCGGAAAACGGTGTTTCAATGCTTGGAAACAAGACCTAGGGCTCCTACTTTCACTAGTGAACACTCTCAACAATGATCACATAAATGAATAACTAGATAGCTTCTATCACTATGCTACTCTTAACCCTCTCCGGTTGGATAACGAACACTAATCATTGCGTAGGGCTGTAACAACACTCCTCAAGTTTGTATTCCCACGTCTAGTTAACCCCACGCTGTCACTATGAGCGCCCTAGAGGGTAATAAGCAAACTCCATAATTCATAGAGGAGACACACATGGTGTGCACACTGTCACCTTCACACCGCGGGACAAGGTGACTCCAAAATTCATATTAATAAAGCACTTGAGTAGCAAAAGATGAAGAGTAACATCTACGAATTCATGGGAGAGAGAGATGAACCACATAGCTACCGGTAGAGCCCTCAGCCTCGGGGGAGAACTACTCCCTCCTCATCATAGGAGACGACAACGGCGATGGAGATGGCGGTGGAGTCGATGGAGATGGCTTCCGGGGGCACTTCCCCGTCCCGGCAGGGTGCCAGAACAGAGATCTGTCCCCCGAAACTTGTCAACGGCGGCGGCGGAGCTACAGATGTATTTTGTGGAAAAGGTCGATTCTTTTAGGGGTTATGCCTCGAGGAGTATATATGGGAGAAAGGGAGATGCCGGGGGTGGCCAGGGGGCCCACGCCCCTAGGCGGCACGGCCAGGAGGGACCCGTGCCACCCCATGGTGTGGCCACCCTATGGCCCCCCTCCGGGGCTCTTCGGGACTTTTGGATGCTTCCAGGACTTCTAAGAATTCTGGTTTTCGAATCGTCCAATTCCGAGAATGTTTCCAGAACAACTTTTCTGAAACTAAAAACAACAGAAAACAGGAACTGGCTCTGTGGCATCTTGTCAATAGGTTAGTCCGGGGAAATCGATAAAAATGACATAAAGTGTAAGGAAAACACGTGGGAAACAACATGAAAACAACATGGAACATCAGAAATTAAGGATATATTTATGACGTATCATTGTACCAGCCTGTTTCTTGTCTTTCCCTTCAGTTCTCATGTCCGTAGATGTACTTTGTGGCATCACACCACTTCCTGACATGCTCCTGGTAGTTGCCGATGTATCAATTGTCTTGCCCGCGTGCACACACTCGAAGGTTTTGTTGATGACAAGTTTCTCTTGCCCTCTCTTACGGTTGTTCTTTGAGCTAGATGAAGGGGTCGTTGCATAGAAAACAAAAAATTTCCTACGCGAGACACCCGAAAGGCCAAGATCTAATCTAGGTGATGAAAGCAACGATCATAGAGAGAATCTTAAGAAGAACATACCCTCGAAGACACAAAGCGTTACGAGATCAAATCTCGTTGTTGGCGTAGTCGTACTCACACCGATCCCGAGAGCGAGAAGATGTGCACCGCAATCCGGCGGTGCCTCCGTGATCGGTCACACGTACGGTTGATGACGACCTCCGTTCCCTCGATCCAGCGGGGAGACAGAAGTAGAGGATCCCTCGGAATTCCAGCAGCACGACGGCGTGGTGGTGGTGAAGAATCCCACGGCCAGGGCTTCTCCAAGCCGAAGACCATGGAATGGAGCAGCGGTTGGAGAGGAAGTGAGGTGGGTAAGTGTGTGTCAGAGGGGGAGCTCATTCCCTCTATTTATAGGAGAGGGGGGAGGCACCCCAAGGGGGGTGCGGCCAGCCCATGGAGGTGGCCCCACCTCTTCCCTCATCATGTGAGTGGACACTCCACTCACATCCACTCATCCTTCCTTTATTTCCCACTTAGAAAATCCAAGAGTTTTTCTTTAATAAATAAATGAAACATTTTTATTTCTTTATTTATATTTGTTAATTCCATTAACAAATATTTCCATATAGCATCTCGAATCATTTTTTAATTCTATTAACAACCATTGGATGAAAAACCCCTTGAACTATTTCAATTTTCCCCGAAACAATTTCGGTGTTGCCCAAAAACATTCTTCGATATTCCGTATCCTCTCAAATGCGTCATCGAACCTTAAGTGTGTCACCCTACAGTTCACGAAGAAGATAGACATGATCGAGACTTCTATCCGATCAATAATCAACAACGGGATCTGGAGATCCGTGATGACTCCTATATATTCAACGGTGACTCTCGTGATCGTGTGAACCATAAACGTCGTGACTATTCCCTTTGTCTCGCGATATTTTACTTGTCCGAGATTCGATCATTGGTATCAACCATACCTTGTTCAATCTCGTTACCTGACAAGTACTCATTTCTCGTTTCCGTGATATGACATCCTTGTGACCTAGCCACGTGCTTGCAAGCGGTGTCGATGTAATATCACTGAGAGGGCCCAGAGTATACCTCTCCGTCATTTTGGATGGACAAATCCCACTCTTGATCCATGAGCCTCAACTAATACTTTCCGAATACCTAACGACACCTTTATAGTCACCCTATTACGGTGTGACGTTTGATGACATCAAAGCACCCTTCCGGTATGAGTGATTGACATGATCTCATGGTCTAAGGAATAAGTTACTTCATACGCAAGATATAACAATATAAACTAAATGACTTGATCGTATTGTTATCTTGATATTGGGTCTATGTTCATCACATCATTCTACCAATGACATGACCTCGTTATTAACAACATCCAATGTTCATGATCAGGAAACCTTGATCATCTATTAATCAACGAGCTAGTTAAAAGAGAGGCTTTACTAGGAACCATTGTTTGTTTATTAAACACACATGTATCAACATTTACGGTTAATACAATTCTAGCATGAGAAATGAACATTTATCATAAACAAGGAATAAGATAATAACCACTTTACTATTGCCTCTCGGGCATATTCCCTTCAGTCTCCCACTTGCACTAGAGTCAATAATCTAGTCTGTAAGCACTTAACACATATGGCGTTCCAGTGTTATTACCATGCTTCGCATGTGGTAAACATCATAAAAAATATCTGATTTGCATGTTCTTTGCGTCTACACGCATCACTCATTCTCTAATGAGATGGCTTTGTATATATTTGGTCAACCGGTGAAACCTTAATTCCTCAGCTTAAACCAATGTTACTAACATTGTGAAAATGTAGCTTCATAGTGTCAACATTCTTGGAAATTCACCAAGTTCAATAAAGAACTCCTTGACACAAAATACTCATATTATTTTGTTGCCAACACAATGATATACTTAGCCTTTGTTGTAGTATCCGTCACAATACTTTAATTTTGAAACTCTTTCAAATCCAGCGTGGAACTTTCTTCCAGCCTATTGCGCTACCCTACATCACATATTTTAATTGAGATAAAATTACTTGAATAAATGACAAGACTATTAGTGTAACATATTACAACTAATATTTTGTCATTACTACATAGGAAAACATATCCTTAGCATTTCTAAAATGACACAAGGATCTCTCCCACTATTGTCTAATCATCATATGAATTATTCTGCTATAACATTTTATTGCATTTGACTCATCTGGTTGTGTACATAGTATGGAACACATGGCTTAGAAATCTTAATTTTAATTATGCTCATCATGTGTCAAAACACTTGAATCTTGCACAAATCTTTTCCATGTGGCAAGAACTCCTTCTTGTCATTTCGATATTGACTTACTTCAATATTTCATCTGTGTAATTTGGCTCAACCATATCACGCGTTTCAATCCATCTCTTATAGATATTGATGCCCAATATTTCCTAAGCCTTTAATCAATATAAAAATCTTAACCGTGTTAATTTAAAATACATATTTTCCAATCAACCATATGTCATCTACATAAAGCATGGGAAATATGTCATAGCGCTCCCACTTAATTTCTTGTAACTTTACAAGCATCTTTATCGTTCATGATGGAATCAAACTCTTTTGATAACTTCATTAAGGTAAAGATTCCAACTTCGTTATGCTCACTTCAACCATTAAAGTGTGCATACCTTTCCAGCAACCTTTTGAATTTTACAAAACTCTCAGACGATGTCAAGTACACATCCTCGATCAAACTTCCTTGAGAGGAAAGTTGGTTTTGTTATTCAACTGCCATATCATAATATGTAACTTTTGCTAGAACTATCCACAAAGACTAAAGCATCACTACGGAAGATCAAAATCTTGTAGTAGTCAACTCTTTGAACTTCGTCGAAAACATCTTTTCGACAAGTACAACTTTCAAAGGATGTAAACATCCATGTCTTTGTTGCTATATAGATTTGTTTGCTATCGTTAGGCATGATGCCTTTCGAAAGAACTACCAAGTCACATACATGATATTCATACGGGGATACTATCGCGGATATAATGACTCATAGCCAATTTTATGAAGTCGGGGCCCATCATTTGCTTCCTTTATAAGGTCTAGGTCCTTTGTTTTCAAAACAACATTTCACTCTTAAACCACAAGTTGGTCTAAGTACAAAGTTTTAGGACTTTTGGGGTTCAGTTCGCAAACTCATTCGAAGTATCTACAACACATGTAGTGTCTTCTAGTTTGTCAAAATAGCAAACCCCGGAACAACTTCCATTGTTGCGCTACTCTTGACATGATAACGAAGACTCTCTAATATTGTTGAGTTTGTACTGTCCTCCCACTCATTTGTTTCGCAAGAACTACTTTCTTGAGAAATCAACCCTTTCTGACAAACAACATTTGTCTCTGGTTTGGTGATAGGAGAAATACCCAATGTATTCTTTGGGATAACCTTATAAACATATATTTATCCTATTTTGGTTGTAAATTTTTTACTCATGCTATGCATACCAATACTTAAGAAAAAGACAATTCGGGTCATTACCCAAACCATATCTTATATGGTGTCAATTTCAACGGATTATGATGGCTCTCTTTTCAATGTAAAAGCGGTTGTCACTAATGTATAAACTACAAAATTATAATGGCATTTTTATTATCTTACCATGTCCAATAAGGTTTGATTTTGTCTCTCGAATACTCCAAACTAATGTGGGGTATTCGAGAAGTATAAGTTGTAGAACAATTCTGCAACTCCTAAGATGTTTTGCTAAACTTGTAACTCAAACTTTATCCTTTATGATCCAATCATAAATACTTTATTATCTTGTTACAATGATTTTAACTTCATACTAACAATAATTTGAACCGATTCAAAAATTTCAAACTCCGTTCTCTTTAAATAGATATACACATATATCTACTCAAATCATCGACGGAATTTTATGAAGGAAAAATTAATCCACCATGCATGACTATACATAATGGACTATATACATCAACATGTACAATCTCCATTAAATTAGTCGTCCATTCTACTTTGGCCTATGAACGGAATTCTAGTCATCTTTTGGAAGAGGTCTCACAAGCGTCGATTTATTCAAAACAAAATGACTCCGGAAGTCCATAAATATAGAGTTCCTTCATGTTTTCCTTTCCGATATGAACTAAAATGGTGGTGTCACAATTTAAGTGAAACTCTTTTACGTCTTGCAACGTTTAGCATCTAGTCTTATAGATGTTTACTTTACCAACATGATTTATATTAACATATCCATCAATTATGGAATATGGTCATAGTTTGAACAATCTCATTTGTTCTCACAAAAGACCAGAACAAAATAACAACTTATTAAGTTCTTAAAATAAATCTTGAATGTTTGGTTCGATACGAAAATGAACACAATAACACTTTATTTTTGTTCTTGTCATAATCGATTCCACATCTATTACTAGTTCCTTTTAGGCCTCTTGTATTTCTTGCATTGCGTTGCTTTGTATGACAACTCATACCAACCAATGTGGTATCAAAATACCCAAAAATACTTTGTTAACTAGTAATACATCTATAACTTGTATATCAAGCATATACTCATGTGCTGGACTTTTCCAGTTATCTTCTTTTTTGCCATATATCCTTTTGTAATTCTATTTTCAATATTCCCTTTCCTTTACAGAAGAATAATTCAATATCAAACAATTCTAGTCGTACTAGCACATTTTCCTTGGCGTGTTAGTCATATACTATCACCCATTGAGTCATACTTTAAGTTTGATTGTTCTACTAATATCACTATATTAATAGCATTCTTCCAGATTCCACTCTTAGCAATCTGTAAGCAAGGTAAACGATTTTTACCCATACTTTTAATCCATCCCATCATAACAATTTTATGATTAAGCTACTATAGCTCGAAGGAAGGAATTTAGAGGATAATGTTTAGCGTCCAATTTCTTGGAATATTCAAACGCCTAGCGTCTTCAATCATTGCATATATTCAAATAATATAAGCATACATTGCCACGCTAAATTATACTCAGTCATGCTGCCACAAATAAGTTTCTAGATATCAATATATCTTTTACTTGATTGTTTCTGAAAACAACTCTTTTCAGTTCCTAAATAACCTTGATTAACAAAATATTCTGTTGAAGATAAAGTAATATTGAAGCAACCATGACTCTGGATTCTAAGTAGGAATTATTTTCTCTCTAGATCAATCAATCATTAATCATATGGAGCTAGGTAGTAAATACCGAAAATCTACAATAGGACTCAATTTTAAATTTCACTAATACGGTACCAATCTTAAATGGTATTTACCAGATCATAACAGTTATATCTCAGTTAACAATCTAAGTGTAAGCTAGTTTTGTGGATGCCAATGAATACTACAATTTGTGCAAATTCACTTTGATTGGTTGTTCATGATAAATAAGTTCAAGTTAATTCAAACTTATGCCATGAACTCCCACTCAAAAACAACATCCCTCTTAGTCGTCTTTAGTGATTACACGAACCAAATTCACTACACCAAAACCGATCATCACGTGAGATGATGTAGCTTCAGAGGCGAACATCGACATGTTCATCATATCATCCATATGACTCATGCTTTACCTTTCGGTTACGTGTTCCGAGGCCATGTCTGTACATGCTAGACTCGCCAAGTAGAACCGTAGTATTGCGTGTGTTTCAAGGCCATGTCTGTAACATGCTAGGCTTGAAAACACCCGTTATATGCGAACGTTCAGTCTATCACACCCGATCATCACGTGGTGTCTCGAAACGACGAACTTTCTTAACGGTGCATACTTAAGGAAGAACACATTATTATCTTGATATTATGTGAGAGGGTTCATCTTATAATGCTACCGTCGCGATCTAAGCAAAATAAGATGCATAAAAGGATTAACATCACATGCATGGATAATGTGATATGATATGGTGCTTCTTGCACTTGATCTCCATCTTGTGCATCATGGTATGATCTCCATCATTCCACCGGCGTGGCACCAAGGTCCTGGCACCTCCATCTTGATTGTCCATTACAACATATCACATGGATATGATATACAACACACAGGACATAAAAAATAAGACAACCATATGGCTCCAGCCGGTATGTTAATAATTTACAAAAGATATCATCTCATACATAACGTTTGTAACATTGACCATATCACATCATATGCCCTGCAAAAACAAGTTAGACGCCTCTAATTTAATTTTGCATATTTTACGTGGCTTGGACTTACGAGGATAGAACCATTCATACCTACGTACAAGAGCCACAACGTTGATAAAATATATTTTCAACAATTCTTTGTAGATTAGATCTTAACTATAGTAGGAGAAACGGACACCCCCTCAGCCACAAGTGAGACAATTCTCGCGCACATAGTACACGTAAACTTAGTCTAGGGAAACTTCATCCTACTATGCCACTAAGATCATTAAATACTCAAGGAGGCAAAAACATGATCATCAACGCTCACATACTCCTATGTGTTCTACCCGTACAAATCATCTACGCATAGATCCGGATCTGATACCACTGAAGGGGTCATTGCATAGAAAACAAAAAAATTCCTACGCGAGAGACACCCTAAAGGCCAAGATCTAATCTAGGAGATGAAAGCAACGGTCATAGAGATAGTCTTAAGAAGAACATACCCTCGAAGACACAAAGCGTTACGGGATCAAATCTCGTTGTTGGCGTAGTCGTACTCACACCGATCCCGAGAGCGAGAAGATGTGCACCGCAATTCGGCGGTGCCTCCGTGATCGTTCACACGTACGGTTGATGACGACATCCGTTCCCTCGGTCCAGCGGGGAGGCGAAAGTAGAGGATCCCTCGGAACTCCAGCAACACGACGGCGTGGTGGTGGTGAAGAATCCCACGGTCAGGTCTGCCAAGCCGAAGACCATGGAATGGAGCAGCGGGTGGAGAGGAAGTGAGGTGGGCAAGTGTGTGTGAGAGAGGGAGCTCATGCCCTCTATTTATAGGAGAGGGGGGAGGCAGCCCAAGGGGGTGCGGCCAGCCCATGGAGGTGCCCCCACCTATTCCCTCATCATGTGAGTGGACACTCCACTCACATCCACTCATCCTTCCTTTATTTCCCACTTAGAAAATCCAAGAGTTTTTATTTAATAAATAAATAAAACATTTTTATTTCTTTATTTATATTTGTTAATTCCATTAACAAACATTTTCATATAGCACCTCGAATCATTTTTTAATTCTATTAACAACCATTCGACGAAAAACCACTTGAACTATTTCAATTTTCCCCGAAACAATTTCGGTGCTGCCCAAAATATTCTTCGATATTCCGCATCCTCCCAAATGCGTCATCGAACCTTAAGTGTGTCACCCTATGGTTCGCGAATAAGATAGACATGATCGAGACTCCTCTGCGATCAATAATCAACAGCGGGATCTGGAGATCCGTGATGACTCCTATATATTCAATGATGACTCTCGTGATCGTGTGAACCATCAACGTCGTGACTATTCCCTTTGTCTCACGATATTTTACTTGTCCAAGATTCGATCATTGGTATCAACCATACCTTGTTCAATCTCGTTACCTGACAAGTACTCATTTCTCGTTTTCGTGATATGACATCCTTGGGACCTAGTCACGTGCTTGCAAGCGGTGTCGATATAATATCACCGAGAGGGCCCAGAGTATATCTCTCTGTTATATTGGATGGACAAATCCCACTCTTGATCCATCAGTCTCAACTAATACTTTCCGAATACCTAACGACACCTTTATAGTCACCCTGTTACGGTGTGACGTTTGATGACATCAAAGCACCCTTCCGGTATCAGCGATTGACATGATCTCATGGTCTAAGGAATAAATTACTTTGTACGCAAGATATACCAATATAAACTATATGACTTGATCGTATTGTTATCTTGATATTGGGTATATGTTCATCACATCATTCTACCAATGATATGACCCCGTTATTAACAACATCCAATGTTCATGATCAGGAAATCTTGATCATCTATTAATCAACGAGCTAGTTAAAAGAGACGCTTTACTAGGAACCATTGTTTATTTATTAAACACACATGTATCAACGTTTCCGGCTAATAAAATTCTATCATGAGAAATAAACATTTATCATAAACAAGGAATAAGATAATAACCACTTTATTATTGCCTCTCGGGCATATTCCCTTCCCTAGAAACCGTGTGCCAAAACCCATCTTATATGCATAATCATTGTATGACTTGTGTGCTTCCTCGTGATCATCAAACGTCATCCCAACGAAAGGTACTACTGGCTGCGATGTCACATCCTCATCTATGTTTCCATCATTACCACTTTCTGCAACATCTGGCGGCTGTTTTGCTGCATTTTATTCATCTTCTGAACTAGCTGAAAAGTCATCATCAAAGAAAGCCCCTGACTCCGCAAAATTATCCGCAAAACTCTATTGAGGAACAAAAAATAAACAAGGTGAGGTAGTGTTAGTTGTTTTTTATTTTTTTTTGCAGTGCAACATTACTTTTAAGCAAGCTTGGTATGAACATATAGCTACAAGGTTCATATGCACCTTGTAACTATGAGTTTGCAACAATTGTTTTGTTTTGAAACATTTTTACTTGTTTACATCAGAAGGTTGTATTGCAATTTTGTAACATCCCAAGTATGAAAAACCACCCCTAGCATGTTTGTTTCTTGTTTAATTAAAGTGTTGCATCATGTCATCATGCTCATTTATTTGTTTGCATTTGTTTCTTATTTGTTGCATCTGTTTTTCTCTGTTTTCACAATTCAAATTCAAACATTATTCAAATGTTTATTTCATACTTGCTCTGTTACAATCTTTTTCAAATAATAATGTCAAATCAAACCCTTAATTGTTTCCAATTATTCCATAATGATCAACTAATAAAATGGTGGTTTTTATTTCAATTAATTATTTCCAATTGGTATTTCAAATCCAAGTCAAATCACCAAACAGCACCCCAATTTGAAATCATAAATATCACCAAAACAATTCAACTCATTTGTTCCAATTAAACAATAGGGTTCACCCTATTAAAAATATAGTTTTCCATAATAATCAAATAATCCCAAAATTCATTCAAATTCACCTCAATTTCAAACAGCACTATAATCCAAATAATTTTGAAATTCCAAACTTACTTTGGGTTAATATTCCATTAAGGGGTTGACACAAATTTTTCTGGAATTTTTGCTAACTCCAAAAACATCTTTTTCTTCCATTTCCTTTTTCTGCAAAAAAAAAAAACAGGAGGAGAGAAATTTTAAAAATTAAATTTTGGCGCCAGGGGGTCGTGGGCTGCGCCCAGCCCACCTCCTCTTTTCTATCCGCGCCAGCCCGGCCCTTTTCCTCTTCTTCCTGGCCCGGTACCGTTTCGCGCAGCCGCCCCCGTCTTCTTTCTGTACGGCGCGGAATCCACCGGTGCCACGGCGGCAGCCGCGCCCTCCGACGGCCGATCGCTCGCCCCCCGCGCCTATATAGCCACCTAGGACCCCTCCGAGGGCTAGCCCTAAACCTAGGAACCCCTGTCCCCTCGCGCCGCCGCTGATCTCTCTCTCTCCCGGCGAATTTCTCCCTCTGAACCACACCTCTATCTCACCGGAGCGCCGCCCTCTGAATCTCCATCGACCACCGCCGCCATGGACCGCCACTCACCCACCTAGCTATTGGAATCGAGCCGCCACCTCTCCCTCCTCTGTTTGGACACCGCAGCCACCCCGGAGAGCGTCCAGATCACCGCCGCCATCCTCGCCGCTGACAGCAACGACTACCTCGCCGTCGGGCTCCACCTCTGCAACCTCCCGGTTAGCTCACCGTGGCCTCCATCCCCTCTCTCCCTCTGCCTCTGCTTGCGCAAGCACGCGTGCACGCATCCAGCATCCACCAGCAGCAGCGCAAGCACCACGAGCACGGGCAACGCCACGGTGATCGCCGCCGGTAGCCTCTGTCGAGTTTCAGTCGCGCACGATTCAGTTAAAAGTTCAGAAACCACGAGCGACACCTTAACCTGTTCGCGCACGGTATACTGACAACAAACGCAACACACCCCACTGGCTACAGCGTTGCGCACGCGAGCGAGAGGGCCTGGGTTCGAACCCTGGCTCCGCGATTAAAACCCCAATTTTTGCACCGAGTGCTGACAGGGTGGCCCCCCCTGTCAGCCACCCGTGATGCCACGCAAGCGCGCGTTAGCCCCAGGCCCACTGCCAGTGTCTAGGGTAGACAGCAGTGCGGTATAAAATGTTTTTAAGCCTTTTTCTTTTCTGTTTAAGTCCCTCCAAATTACAGAATGGTCCCTTAAACTAAAAAGTGAATAACTTTTATTTTATAATTCCAAATAACAAAAATAAAATATGTGTGTTGATCCAAATTTAATTCTCTATCTAATGGTAGCATTTGTTTTCTGTTTTGAATTCTCCGAATGCATTTCAAATTTGAATTCAAATAATTCAATTGAAATTTGATAAAATCCATAACTAATTCATAATTAATCCAAATAATGCAAATAAAATATGTTTTCCATACCATTTTGAACCACCTATTCAAATATAAATTTTGTTTCATGGTTTGAGTAATTAAAATTGCTTAAATAATTTAAACCTTGTTTAAATCATTTAAATTTGCTAAATTCATAACTCGCTCAAATTAAATTATTTTTGAACATGCAAAATATGTTTTCAAACTAGAAAAGTATAAAATTTTCAAATGTGAGTTTGAATTTATGTTTTGAACAAATAAAATTCAAATAATATTCAAACTTGTTTTAAACTCATTTAAAACTTGTTTAATCTTGTTTAATTCATAATTAAATCATTGTAATTCCTTTTTCAATATTTGAAACATGTAATCCAACTAAAATTTTGCATTCCTTTCAAATATGAATTTTATTATTTATTTTGCACAATTTAAATTGGTGAAAACAACAACTATTTGTGTAGTCCCTTTAAGGAACCAAAAATTCCCTAATTTAATAAATAAATTTCTAAATTGGTAAACCTTATTACCAATTGGTTCTATTGTTGTTATTTTGTTGTTTTCCTCATCCATGCATCATACTAATCCACTTTCACCTGTTGATTAATTGGAAAACAATTGTTGCAACCAAAATTCATGGGCTTTTCATATGCAACTCAAAATTGCATATGTGTCCATTTAAGTTGTGTTACCATGTCAACTAGTTTATTTTGATGCATCCATTAACTTGACATGCATAATCCCATGATTGTGCACTATGCCATGATATTGATTGTTTATCTTCCTGTATTGTTTGGTTGCTTCTTCTCGGATAGACGACGACGTTGAGACCGACGATCTTTACGACACCCCTTCTGAGGATCTAGCCCAGTACCAGGCTACTGAGTTTGCAGGCAAGTTATCACTCACATGAACCACTGTGTTCCCTTCAACATTGGTTACCGATACTTTCCGTTGTCTATTTCTGCTAGCCATATGTATCGTTGCTTCTGTTACGAACCTATCACATGAATCCCTTAACCCTGACATTGCCTCACCTCCACTCCTATCACCCCATTGGTTGAGCCCGTGTCTTACTAGCATGCTTAGGGTTGTTTTGCTCGAGTCTGTTTTCAATCACTTCTGTTATCATATTCTATTCTGGGGCTCGATGTTAAACAACAACCTGTTAATTTGAGGTAATAATAAATTGCTGATAAGGCACCGGCAGGAGGCCCGGCGTGGTTTTGAGGCCTGCTAGTGTCGACCCTAATAGGAAAAGGGTCTTGTCTACTGATCCATGATGAGCGCACTATCCGCATGTGGGAAGCGTGTATGGGCGCCCCCCTCAATTTGATTCGATTCGCATCTCGTCCAAATCACCACACTTAGTTCGGGCTTTCCATTTGATGCACGCATATGCAGGTACGAACCCGAGGCCAGGGTGGAACTTTTGTAGTCGGCATTTAGGGCGGCGTGGTCTTCCAGTGCTATGAGGGTCCCCTTTTCTTCGTGGGGCTCGATTAGCCGCGCACGCACAGCACGTGGTGCTTTGGGCTTGATGCGAAGAAGAGTTGAGTTGTGTAGAGTGCCTCGCTTGGTGGAAGTGCATTTCCATCCTGGCGGGATATTCTTACGTGTACGGCAAAATTGGTGCACCCCTGCAGGGATAAATCTTCTCGAGAAGCCATGTTTTCCGCGGTTATGGTTGACTTGGTGAAAGTACTGGCTAACAAGTACTCAGAACAACTTACACCTAACTAATGATAACTTGACTAGTAATAGGCTTATTGACACATCAATTTGATCCATCATTAATCCACGGTGTGAGTTATCCTCGGATTGCTTCTTTGGATAAGGGCGAGATCCAGGATGGGTTTGTGTGGTGGTTAGTTGTAGTTGGTTACGATACGCTATCTTATCCCCTTTCTGATAGCCGGAAGTTGTAGTATGTTCTGTAGTTGGTTAGTGCAGCCAGTTGCAGCATCTTTTATATCCCTTTCTTCCGTTGATCCCAAGGCATCTGTGCTTGGTGTTGACGGGCTACACTTTGGTGAACTGTGAGTCTTGCTTGCCAGTACGTTTATGTACTGACCCCTTTGGGGCTGTGGTTTCCGTAGACTACGCTTACGAGGATCCCCGTGACGGCTACTACGTGGAGTTTGACGAGGCTGCTGACGAGTAGGTAGCGGACCCGGGCAGGATCCGAGACATCGTGGATGGGCTCCGTTTTCTTTTCATTCCCGGCTTCTTAAGCCTATTTGGATTTGTCTGTACTCAGACCCTTTGAATGCTTCCGCTGAGATGTAATGATGTTATGTTGGGACATGTGTCCTCTGGATGATTGTATTTGCTATCTCTGCTCTAGTGAGAGCTATTTGCAACTTATTTCCATCTTTTGTGTCTTAGAGATATGTTGTGTTATCATCTTGTTCAACGCCGTTGACGTACCATGTGTGTATGGTATGAAGTACGTCAATGGTAGTGTCCTGATTTCTACGGGATAGTTTACATCGACGGTGAATAGTAAAGATTGGTTGTCACACATAAGTGTTGGCCTACTCGTAAGAGATGCGGGTGCCGGTAAGCCCCGTAATCCAATCAAAATACTGTTCAGTTTGTACGGTGAGTATCCTCTAGAAGTCCGGGTGCGACAAATGGTATCAGAGCCTGTCTGCCTGTAGGATCCCTTTTACTGGTCGCAGTTGAGTCTAGAAACTATTTTTGTAGCTATATAGGAAAAATGAAACGTGAGAGTAGGAATTCTGCCATTTTTCTTCTTTCCCCACCCACCCACCCTTTTCTGGTAAGGAAGTGCAACGTTGTTTTCCCTTCTCACCTAAACTTTCAAGTTAGGATTTCAAGAATCCTGGTTTCTCAAGGATAGTTATATCTAATAGACCATAGGAATGGAGGTGGTTGTGACATGATTTATCATGTTGCCTACTCATGATTGAGAACGGAGGCGTGTAAGCCCCGGAAGCAAATCCTCTATCCCTTAAGAAGTAGATATTGATCCTTTAGAAGCCCGGTGGAGTTTTCCGTAGTACCTCAGGAGTTTTTTTTTTGGTCTCGTGTTTCCCGTTGTTGCTTCGATATCTTGTTCTTCTCAACATCCTTTTCGTCCGTTGAAACCTTGTTGTTGCTTTCCACTTCAGTTCTCTACCGGCGTCTAATTAAAACTTCCCCGATCATCTGCAGATGGATCTCAGGTTCTACCCGCAGGTGGTTCGGATGACTCGTTGCGAGAGCACTGCCGGTTATCCGGAGATGCTGAGGGACATGGTCACTTATCTGGGGTTCCGTTGGGCACCAGAGTACCAGGTCTACGAGCAGCAGCGAGAGTTTGACCAGACCTACTACCAGGCTATCGTCTACATTCTGTCAGATGATGGCATGAGCGTTGTCCACCGCTACGAGGCAGTAGGTTCCAGAGTGGATATGGCCGTGCAGCAAGCAGCTTATGTGAGTCTCACCGTCCTTCGTGCTAACTACTGGGGATTTGACGATTCTATCTATCGCCACATCCCCCGTGGTTACATCACTTCGGAGGGAGCTCACTTCACTCTCTACGACAACCTGGATGTCTACGAGCATGATAACACCAGGCTGCACACCACCGCTCAGTTTGTCAGGCACAGTGACGCAGTTGCCACCACACTTTCTCAGGAGTTGGCCTTAGTCAGAGAGCAGCTCTACCTTGCTTTGACTCGTCTGTCGACGTACACCACAGACTTTGTTGGAGATGAGCGCTTTGCACGTTTCGATCAGCCAGTTGGTCGTCGTATGCCAGATGCTGGAGGTTACGAGCCGATCAGAGGTCCACTCCTCAACCTCGGTGCTGGTTACACTGGGATTCCACGCTTTGGAGCACAGGGAGTCGACGCTATGTACTTCACCACACCTAGAGTCGCTCTCAGACCACGTCAGATCTATGTGGATCGTCGTTCTACCTACCTTCGTGGGCGTGCTCCTCACCGTACCCCTCGTCGTACTACTCACCGCCGTCCTGCGTGATGAGCATGAGAGTACCGATGTATCCATTCTTAGCTATGTTTAGTTATCCTTTGGCTTTCGAACCATGTATTGGTGTGTTGGATATTCTGATGTATTTGAACATGTGATGATGTACCTGTTGGTTATCTATTCATGCGTCGGAATAATCTCTCTTTCGGTTCCAAGTCTATCTGTTTCTGTGGTTGTGCTAAAATGCATGTCTATTCAGGATGCCGCCAACAAGGAACAACCCGCCTGAGCCACCGCCAATCACGGAGATGTTGACTCAGATGACTCAGGTAGTGACGCAGATGGCCCAGATCCAGGCTAACCAGCACAACAACCAGAATGCTCCACGAGTCAGCATCAAGGAGTTTCTGAGTCTGGGTCCGAGAGCTTTCGTGGCAACACGAGAGCCTCTGGATGCTGATGACTGGATCAGGGAGATGGCCAGGGCTCTAGACATTGCTCACGTTTCTGAGGAGGACAAAGTCAAGTATGCCACCTACCTACTGAAGGGTCAGGCAGCTACCTGGTGGGAGAACTACCAGACCATGAGAGCTGGCTATCCTATCACCTGGGGTTGTTTCAAGGATGCCTTCCTGAAGCACCACATCCCAGATGGTCTCATGGAAAGGATGCATGTCGGGGGGTTACCCCCGAGTAGGGTAAAGGCAAGTGGTAAAGGCGACTTACAGAAAAGAGGTTTGCTCGAGTAGCCGACTACCCGGTACTCGCTACCCGGTCGACTGCTACTCGGTCTCACCTCAAGATGACCAGAAGGAGATATCAATCAAGTTCTGTCCTTTCGAGTAGAGGAGTTGGCCCGAGTACAATTGGCGGGAACAATTGGCGGGAACCTACTCGGGCCAGAAAGTCAAAGGAGCCGTTCTGACACAGGATCCCGCGTATCCTGGGTCCGTACTTGGCACTATTTGAACTACTGTTCATCTGGGACCGGCCTGCCTGACAGTGACAGCATGGAAGCAGGCCGTGGCAGGATAAGGGGGGCCTACTCTGTGCTTAGGTACAGTGATACCAGTCTGTCCCCTTGTTTTGCCCAACGACTTTCCAGATGAAGCCAAGGTTAGGAACCAAAGCTGTCAGCGGGAACCCGGAAGAAGGACGATGTGCACACTATGTCGACACTTGTCCATGTTTGGACGTATCCGGCTGGGCACCATGTATATAAGGTGCCCCGCCGCCTCCTGCGTGAGGATCGAACACATCTTGACCTAGAGGGAACCCTAGTTCTTGCCCTAGTTCATCATCTAGAGGAGAGTGGCTACTCGGTAGCAAGAACCTTGTACTGTGGCTACTCGGTGAGATACCTAAATACACAAAGAAAGGCAGGAGTAGGGGTTTTACCTCCTCACGAGGGCCCTGAACCTGGGTAGATCGTGTTGTTTGCAGTGTTTACTTCGTACCTCACGCGGCTACTCGTCGCGTGATCCCTCCCCGAGCACCTCCAGCGTCCTTCGTCCCCACATCTTTAGCCATCCCATGGCATCTGCCGCGACACCACCACGACAGTTGGCGCCCACCGTGGGGCAACCAGCGGCGCTGGCTGGAGTTTCTGTTCGGACGGGATCTTCTTCAGCGGAGCGCGTGGTCTGTGGCCTTGTCCACAGATTCGGCTCCTTCGATTTCGTCACCGACAACGCCGGCTGTTTCGGCGGCATGGCCATGCCTGAGGGCGGCTCGGTGATCTCCTTCGGCTCTCACCTCGTCTACGTCGCCACCGTCGCCAACCGCGCATACCCCGAGCTGGTGCATGACGCGAAGGATCCTCCCGCGGTGATTGCTGCTCGCGGAAGGCCCGCATGCAGCTCTGCGAGCTGCGCTGAGGTGATGGTGACGGGCTTGGCGGCAAACACTGGCGCAGCCGCTACTGGCGCTGCGGCCGTCGTCGAGGAGACTGATGCACCGGCTGGTGGCAGGGTTCACCGGCCCTACGAGAAGGAGAGCAACTTGCCGCCTTCCACGTCTACGGTCATTCCCGCGTCTGCTACGCGACCTGGTATGCCCACTCCCACCGACATCGAGCTCCTAGCCGTGAGGGAGCAGCTCGAGCGGCAACGCCAGGAGCTGCTTGCCGAGCAGGCGGAGTTGGACAAGATCAGGCTTGAATTGAGTCTAGACCAGCTCGAGTACAACAAGGCTCATGGCTTCACGCCAGTCGCCAGGAGGCCTAGCAGAGTAGGCGCTACGCGGCGCAACTTGGGTGTCGAGATGGCAACGGTCGCGGAGGTTCCCGCCCAATCCGCCACCGCGAACACCTTCACAAGGCCAAGGTACAGCACACCCGCCAAGACGCTCAGGGCTGCAGAGGCCGTGGCTGCCGAGTTGCCGCGCCTGGATGGCGAAGCGCGTCTCAGGCAGCAGGAGAGGCTCAACGAGTTGGTGTTGGAGGCCGCTAGGCAGAACGAGGAGTTCCGGAAGGCCAACCCGGGTCCTGGAGCTTCGCAGGTGGTTCACTCGCACGCGGCCAGATCTAACGATCAGGCCTCGTCTCCGCATCCCAGCCGCGAGAAGAGCCGCAGCGGGCGCTCGGGCAGAGACAGGCAAATGCAGGTGTATGACCCGGCTGCTGCCGCGAAACAGGTTGCTGTGCCGCAGCAGCCCGGGCAAGAACACAACGCTGCAAGAGCAGGCCCTCAAGCCCATCAAGCTCAAAGCCGTGCCCGAGAAGCCGCACGTCCAGGTTCTTCTCGGCAACCCGCAGCTCAGGCTACTCGGCAGAGGCAGCAGCCGCGCCCAGTGGCACCAGTCGCCAACCCGGTGGAGCAGCCTGTAGCGGTGCAGGTGGACAGGTATGATGATGGCTACTCGGCTATGGAGATGGCTGGCTATGATATTCATGACCGTGTTGGTGAGCGCGTGCTGACGCCTGGAGATGCGAGGCATCAGTTGGACCGGATCAGCTTGTCGGCGCGGCTGGAGAGCACGGGTCCCCCTGGCCCCGAGTGCTTTGGCCCGCGCATCATGAACGAGCCGTCCGTGAAGAACTTTCAGCTTGCAAGAGGCACCAAGAGCTACAATGGCAGCACCAAGCCTGAAGATTGGCTGAATGACTATGTCACCGCGGTCCATATCGCGAATGGCAACAGAAGATGGGATGTGCGCTATGTTCCACAGATGCTAGAGGGTCCAGCCCGCACTTGGCTCAACAACTTGCCCAAGAACAGCATTAACTGCTGGCTGGACTTCTCGGATGCCTTCATCAGCAACTTCACGAGCACATACAAGAGGCCGAATAGGCCACAGCAGCTATCAGCTTGCAGGCAGCGAGAAGACGAGACGGACCGCGAGTATCTTACTCGGTGGAGCACATTGAGGAACACCTGTGAGGGTGTGAATGAAGCACAGGCCATTACTTGGTTTGCGCAGGGGTGCAGGCATGGCAGTATGTTGTGGCAGAGATTGCAGAGGGAGATGCCGAACACTCTGGCGGAGACCATCAAGATTGCGGATCAGTACGCACTCGGTGATCCTACTCAGCCGCTGATGGACTCCTCTGAGCCGAGAAGAAACTTCAACAGCAGCAAGCGCAATGAGTTCCGCAACAAGCGCCGAGTAGATAATCGGTATGATCCCGAAGAGGTGAATGCAGTGACTGTTGGAGCTGGTGGCAGCCAGAGGCAGAAACCTGCTGGAGCCTACGGGCAAAACCAGAACCAGGGCCAAGGCAACAAGAAGCCATTTCGCACCTCTCAGTCGGGTAGCGGGAACTCCGAGCAGCCGAAGAAGTTTGTCTTCGATGACATGAAGGATGGCCCATGCAGCTTTCACACTCACCATCCCTCGAGGCCTGCTAACCACACTACTCGGCAGTGCGAGTGGTGGGAGGCAATCAAGAGTGATGGCTTGCCTCCTCCTCCTCCTCTGCCAGCCGCCAATGCCAATGTGCAGCCTACTCGCGCACCCGCAGCTCGGCCGCCAGTGTATCCGAGAAGAGAGAATGTGAACCAGGTGGCTTTAGGAGCCAACCAGAACTTCAACAACGAGAGATACCGCAACAACAACAACTACTACAACCGCAACAACAACAGCAGAGGCAACAACAACAACTATCAGGGCAACAACAACAACAATGGCAACAATGGGGGCAATGGCTCCAATCAGTACCAAGAGCACCATGAGAGCTACATGATCTTCACTTCTGAGGCAGTCGACAAGCAATCACAGCACAGGCGGGCCATGGAGGTCAATGCAGTGATTCCTGCTGTTCCTCACTACATGTACTGGTGCGACCAGGAGATCAGGTGGTCCCGAGTAGATCATCCCAAGGTGATGCCCAACCCGGGTACCTATGCCTTGGTGCTGGATCCTACCTTCCTGGGTCCCGAGAAGAATGTGAGGTTCAGCAAGGTGCTAATCGACAACGGCAGCAGCATCAACATTGTGTACAAGGACACACTCGAGAAGCTTGGCCTAGCCGAGAACATGATGCTGCCCAGCAAGACCACCTTCCATGGCATTGTGCCCGGGATCTCGTGCAACCCGATTGTCCGAGTGTGGATAGATGTGCTATTCGGTACCCGGGAGAACTGTCGCACAGAGCGCCTGCAGTTTGAAGTGGTTGATCACCAGAGTCCCTATCATGCTCTACTCAGCAGGCCTGCTCTGAGCAAGTTCATGGCCTCTACGCATGTTGCATACCTGAAGATGAAGATCCCTGGTCCCAATGGCATAATCACTATCGCTGGCGACTACAAGAAGTCCATGGAGTGTGCCTCAGCTAGCTCCAAGCTGGCAGAGTCGATGGTGATCGAGGCCGAGAAGAAGAAGATGTACGAGGTGGTGGCCATGGCTCAGTCCGCACAAGCTGGTGCACAAGGCGTGCCGAGTACCCAGCATGGTACTGCCTTCCAAGCTGCCAAGGAGACCAAGACAGTCCAGGTCGACCCCGAGTTCCCCGACCGCGTAGCCATCATTGGTTCCGGGTTGGCGGAGAAATAGGAAAGCGAGCTCATCCACTTCCTCCGTGAGAATCGGGATGTATTCGCCTGGACTAACGAAGATCTACCAGGGGTCCCGAGGGAGTTGGTTGAGCACTCTTTGCATGTGCGTCCTGACGCCAAGCCAGTGAAGCAGGCTATGCGCCGTTTCGGAGATGAGAGAAGGAAGGCCATCGGTGATCAGATCACCAAGCTGCTGATAAGTAACTTCATCACGGAGGTGCTGCACCCGGATTGGTTAGCCAACCCGGTCATGGTCGAGAAGAAGAAGGAGGATCCCAAGGCTGCCACTGCATGGCGCATGTGTGTCGACTACACCGATTTGAACAAGGCATGTCCCAAGGATCCTTTCCCGCTACCTCGCATCGATCAGGTGATCGATTCCACTGCTGGTTGTGAACTGCTGTCTTTCATAGATGCCTACTCTGGTTTCCACTAGATTGCACTCAATCCTGCTGATCAAATAAAGACTGCTTTCATTACCCCGTACGGGGCTTATTGCTATCGTGTCATGTGTTTTGGCTTGAGGAATGCGGGTGCAACCTATCAGAGATGCATGCAGAAATGCTTGCACGACCAGCTCGGCAAGAATGTGCAGGTGTACGTAGATGACATTGTCATCAAAACGAATAAAACACATACTCTGCTTGCCGACTTGGAGGAAACCTTTGCTAACCTACGCAAGTACAAAATGAAACTGAATCCGAGTAAGTGCACCTTTGGTGTACCGGCTGGAAAGCTACTCGGTTTTCTGGTTTCTAGTCGGGGCATTGAAGCCAATCCTTCTAAGATAAAAGCTATTGAGAGCATGTCTTTACCGAGATCACTGAAAGATGTGCAGAAGTTCACAGGTTGTTTGGCATCTCTGAGCCGTTTTCTGGGTCGAATGGGCGAGAAGGCCCTGCCTCTGTACCAACTGATGAAGAAAAGTGACAAGTTTGTCTGGACTCCGCAAGCGGATGTGGCATTCAATGAGTTGAAAGCAATGCTGGCAAGTGCTCCCATCTTGGCTAGTCCGCTACCCAAGGAGCCAATGCTGTTGTACATTGCTGCGACTAACCGAGTAGTCAGCGTGGTGATTGTGGTGGAACGAGAAGAAGAAGGCAAGAGTGTGCAGCGCCCAGTATATTATCTCAGTGAAGTGTTGTCCAGCTCCAAGCAAAACTATCCGCATTACCAGAAAATGACATATGGTGTGTACCTGGGCGCTAGAAAGCTGAAGCATTATTTCCAGGAGCATCCTATCACGGTTATGAGCTCTGCGCCCATCTCGGATATCATGGGCAACAAGGAGGCGAGTGGCAGAGTAGCCAAGTGGGCGATTGAGCTAGCCACGTACGCTCCCGCTATGCGAGAAGAGACGCCATCAAGTCTCAGATCCTGGCGGAATTTCTTGTGGACTGGGCCGAGGTGCAGTATGAGCCTCCTGCTCCAGTTTCCAACTATTGGAGGATGCATTTCGATGGCTCGAAAGTGAAGGAAGGCCTTGGGGCTGGTGTCGTGCTCACGTCACCCAAGCGAGATCAGCTCAAGTACGTGTTGCAGATCCATTTCAAGGCATCCAACAATGTTGCAGAATATGAGGCAGTGGTACATGGCTTGCGAGTAGCCAAGGAGGTTGGAGTGCAGCGCATCATATGCTATGGTGATTCAGATCTGGTGGTGCAGCAAGTCTCGGGCACTTGGGATGCTTTGGATGCCAACATGGCATCGTATCGCTTCCTAGTGCAGTCTATGACTGGGTTTTTCGAAGGTTGTGAGTTCCAGCACATTCACCGAGCAGAGAACGAAGCAGCAGACGAGCTATCCAAGTTGGGATCTTCTCGGCAGTCCATCCCGGCAGGGATCGCCTTGGAGCATTTGAGGAAGCCATCCATCAAGCCTTCTCCCAACTCGGAGTCTATATTTGTCCCTTCTCTGCCAAGTGAAGAATCTGATCCAATGGAGATTGACTGGGAGAGTGCTGCAGGAAACCCGGGGACTGCCGTCCTCTACTCGGGGACTGCCACTCCTTACTCGGGGACTGCCACTCCTTACTCGGGGACTGCCACTCCTTACTCGGGGACTGCCACTCCCTACTCGGGGACTGCCACTCCCTACTCGGGGACTGCCACTCCTTACTCGGGGACTGCCACTCCTTGCTCGGGGACTGCCGCCCTCAACCCGGAGGCTGTCGCATTCATTGAAGAAGTTCTTGCCAATCGATCTGGACTGCAAAGAAGCGCTCCTACTCCTCCTGTGCAACCGCAAGAGCCTGTCCCAATGGAACTGGACGAACCACTGTTTCCCATACGGGAGACACCGAGTTGGGCTATGCCCATATTATCCTTTCTAAGGGACGGCACACTACCTGAAGATGAGGTGACTGCGAGGCAGATTCAGAGAAGGTCCAAGGGCTACACTATTGTCCGAGATGTGCTGCACAAGAGAAGTGCCACTGGCGTGCTGCAACGTTGTGTGGATCCAGCAGAAGGAGAAGAGATCCTGATAGAGATACACCAAGGAGAATGTGGGCATCACGCCTCTTCTCGGGCATTGGTCAAGAAAGCTTTTCGGCATGGCTTCTACTGGCTCACGGCTCTGCAGCAAGCTGAAGACATTGTGAGGAAGTGCAATGGCTGCCAGATGTTTGCAAGTAAGATTCACATGCCTGCTTCCGAGTTGAAAACAATTCCTATCACATGGCCGTTTGCCGTTTGGTGCTTGGATATGGTTGGCCCCTTCAAGCCGGCTAAGGGCAACATGACACATATCTTGGTCATGGTGGACAAGTTCACCAAGTGGATTGAAGTGAAGCCTATTCGGAAATGTGACGGGGTCACTGCTGTGAAGTTCGTGAAGGATGTAATCATGAGATATGGCTACCCGCACAGCATCATCACCGACAACGGCACCAACTTTGCAGAGGGGGCAATGGTGCGATTCTGCAGAGATAAGCATATCCGACTAGACGTTGCGTCAGTCGCGCACCCTGCCTCCAATGGGCAAGTTGAGAGAGCAAATGGAATGGTACTGGCAGGCATAAAGCCAAGGCTGATTGAGCCGCTACTGAAAACACCTGGGTGTTGGCTAGAAGAGTTGCCAGCGGTGTTGTGGAGTCTAAGGACTACCCCTAACCGGTCAACCGGCTACACGCCATTCTTCTTGGTATACGGGGCTGAGGCCGTGTTGCCAATAGACTTAGAGCATGACTCCCCCCGAGTAGCCCTCTACACTGAGGTGGAGGCGAGAGAAGCTCGAGAAGACGACGTTGACCTGCTTGAAGAAGCAAGAGAGCTGACTCTGTCACGTTCGGCTATCTACCAGCAAAACCTGCGGCGTTATCATAGCCGAAAGGTGAACCCAAGGGTTTTCCGAGAAGGAGACATGGTCCTTAGGCTTGTGCAGCGCACAGCCGGGATGCACAAATTGTCTCCTCCATGGGAAGGGCCTTTCATTGTGAGCAAAGCGCTGCACAATGATGCGTACTACCTTGTAGATGTGCGCCCATCACAGGCGAACAGGGCAGATAAAGCTGGAGAGGAAACCAAGCGCCCTTGGAATGTAGCTCTACTTCGTCGTTTTCATTCGTGAGCAAAGATGTGTATGTACCCTCTTATCCGATTTGAAATTCTACTCTGCAATCTGAAATTGTTCTCGGGGACTGCCCTCGTCCAAAATTGTTCTAAGTGTTTTTACTCGGCTTTACCTTTTGTCTATTCGGTTGCTCCACTTCAGAACTCATAAGCGTATCGAGTACTGTGTTTAAACCTATATGCCAACTCTTCGACTCTGCTGCTGTCCGAAACCCGGCTTCATGGCAAGCAAGAGAACAAGCAAAAGGTCAATGAGCACACGAAAATCGCTAAGGAAGAAAAAGTGCAGGAACCGAGTAGAGTGTTTGTTACTTTTGTTCCCTGTTTCGTCTTTTCGGCTAAGTGGTGGGCTGCGTTACTATGATTGTTTCTAAGCGGCTAAGTATTTGCAGCTCTACTCTTCGATTCTTGTGACTCGAATACCAAAAAAGCAACAAGTTGCAGGTAGAGCAGAGATGAAAAGATAGAGTGAATAAGAAACGCAACTCGGGGACTCGCATGGAAACGCAATCCGGCATTGAGCCAGGGCTGCTCAAAATGACTAAATTGAAGATAACGTGTGGAAATAAAATTGAGTAGCAAGAAAAGCATAAATAAGTCTGATACATATGCTCCCGGCATCCCGGGGATCTGATAGATGTTCAAGTAAAAAGTGTGTAGGTAAAATCATGTGGAGGAGGCAGTGTTGTCGGCGCTGGCATTGGCTGCTGCATCTTCTGTGGCGGTCCTGGTTGCCTCTGCCTCCGAGTTGGTGGCAGTTGTCCTTGCGGGTTCTTCGTCGGCGCAGGCTTGGGTGGCATCAGCCTCCGACTGGACGGTGGCGGACTCTTCCATCTCGACATCGCGCTCGGTGGCTACCTGGTCAGAAGTAGCCGTGGCCACCGAGATAGGCCCTGGGGTTGAAGAAGCACCAGAGGCTTGGCCAGGAGTGAATACCGTGTCGTCGAGAGCGGCTCCGGATGAGGTGCCGAATCCGAGTGCGGCGGTGTCGATGTGCTCGGCCTCCTCATCGCTACTCACGACGGCGACATTCTTCCCCTTCCCGGCCTTGCCTCTAGGCGATTCGAAGAAGCCGTCCATATCGGAGTCTGTTTCTTCATCCTCTCCCTCGTCCTCCTCCACTTCGGTGTCGGGCTCGGGGAGGCCGTCGATGAAGACGTCCGTCTCGGCGCACTCCGCGACCTCGTACGCAATCAACTTGCGCGCGGCCACGCAGCTGGGGTCTATTTCCCACTTGGAATCGTTGCGCTTCCCGCGAATGATCTCCATGTTCAGATTCTCGTACCAGGAGGCGATGCAGAGAAGCATCAAGTCAGCACCCGCCCGAGCTCCCGAGGCGCGCCATTTCTTCAGCTCGGCCTTCACATTCTGCAGCTTTAGAGCAAGGCCACCAATCGTTGTCGGCGGCGCATCTTCAGGCCAGAACAGCTTGTGAAGTGCGAAGCCGACGCGCACCAAGTCGGTGCCCACGCCGGCTAGGCGTTCGAAGTGCCCCTTCAACACCAGCAAGCTGTCCTCAATCTCGGCTCTGGTATCCGAGGCCTCGCCCTTCTCAAGGCGAGCTGCTCGGGCCTTAGCCAAGGCTGGCGCACAGGCAGACACGAGATCAGGGAAGATTTCTACATAGAAGCAAGGAAGGAATTCAGTCACGGGAACAGAGAAGAGGCAGAACCGAGAAGAAAAGATGCCAAAAGGGGAAAACTTACTGTGAAGCTCCTGGCGCAGCTGCTGCAACTGGATTTTCCACTCCTCCTCATTGGCAATGTGCCTCTCCTCGAGCAAGCGAAGTCCGTTCATTTGAGCAAAGAGCCCAGCGTTGGACTTCTTCAGCGTCTCGCATTCCTGCTCAAGGGCCTTCTCCTTGGCTCTGAAGGTTGTCTCAGCCTTGGCCTTCTCGGCGAATAACTCGGTCCCTCTCCTCACCAAGCGTGACAGCATCCTGCAGTGCCTTCTGCAGCTGGAGTTGCAACTTCTCAACCTCCGAGGTGTGTTCTCTTACCAGCTCCACGGCCTGGTTGGACAATTGCTGCTGCACTTCTTCTGGTTTGACGCAGTCTTGGTGGGCTTCAACGAACAATTTATGATCTTCTGCGAAGAGCCAGACAAGGTTAGCAGAGAAGCAGGGAAGCAAAAGAAACAAGAGGCAAACCGAGTAAACGACAACTCACCTTCTAATCTTTTGATGGTGGCCTCGGCGTCCTCCACAAACGCACGGCATTTCTCGTGCTCCTCAGCTAAAGCCTTCAGGTTATCTGCAGAGTAGGAATGGTTAGCGCAAAAGAAAGCAGAAGCGGGCGTAAACATAAAACGCAGTAACCGCGCAGCTAAAAGCATACCTTTCACTTCAGCCAGCTGCTGGGTGCTATCATTAGCATTCTTGCTCGTTGCCTCCGCAGCTGCCTTCTCCTTTTCCAGTGCAACAATTCGCCTCCTGGCGATAGCATGGTTCCAGAGGAGCACACGATACAAATTGGTACGTTTCAGAACGCTATCCTGAGAAGCGGGAAGAAAGCAAGTTAGGCAAAGAAGTGGAGATTCAACCCGAGTAGGAGGCTACTCGGAGAGTATCCGTCTACTCGGCCAGAATCTCGGGGACTGGGTGAGAGTAAAGGAAAATGAAGATGAACAGGAGAGAAGAAAAATTCAACTCGAAAAGAGCAAGAAAGACTCACCGCATAAGCCTGCTCGATGTCCTCGGCGTTCTTGCGGTGCAGGAACATCTTGGCGGCGAGAGTGGCAGTCTCGGTGGAGACAGTCATGGGCTTATAACCCAAATCCACTTTGTTCCACTCAACGCGCAGGTGGTCGATTGCGCCCAACCCAAGGCCGTGCCAGTTGTCCGTGCCAAGAACCTTGCTGTCCCACTTGGCATCGATGAAGCCAATGGTGTCGAGTACCTGCTCAAGGCTCCGTGATGTTATTGCGGGATTCTGGACTCCCCGAGAAGCAATAGTGACGGACTTGTTTTGGCTTGGAGCCGGGGGAGGGGAGTTCACAGCTACGGCTTTCCTTCCCTTCTGAAGGGCAAGTTGTTTATCCTGGGGAGAGAAGCCGATCTGGTGTTCTTGGCTAACCTGCACCATGTAGTCCGGGAAGCAAGGCTGACCAGCAGCAGCAAGAGCGGCGGAGGTAGCAGTAGCGACCGGGCCGGACGCGCGAATAACCAACTGTCCAGTCGAGGTCGGAGGTGGCATCTGATCTCTGGCTTGTTTCTTCGCTTGCTCTTTCTCGGCTCGCTGCTTCTCGGGATCCTTGACCTTCTTTCCTTCAGCCTTGGCCCTCGTCTTCTCGGCGGCTTCCTCCTCGGCAGTTCCCTTCTCGGCTTCTGCTTTATCGTCAGCTTCCTTCTCGGCAGTCCTCCTCTCGACTGCCTCCTTCAGGGCATCTAGGGCCTGTTGCCTGGCTACTCGCCCGGCAGGAGGGCTGGCTGTGTCCTGGTTCTGTGGCACCAAGGAGGAAACTGGCGGGGTAGTGCCTTGAACAACGGGTGTAGCCACGGATCCATCACCTTGTGCAGCATCTGGCTGGGCGCTACTCGATGTGGCGCCAGTCTGCGCGTCACTCAGTGGGTAGGCATCTGTCATAGTGGCATCCGTGGCGGTGGCGTCCTCTACCCGCTGCTCGGCAGCGGGGTTCACTTGGTCAGCAGCTCCTGTGTCTGGCTGCTCTTGTTCAGCTTCTGGCCGCTCAAGGGCGGTGTTGTCCTGCATCTCTTCGTCTTGAGTCTCCTCGGCAGTATTGGCCGGAGGAGAAGGGGGTCTTTCCTGATGTGCAGCAGTGTCCTGTGCTGCCGACTTCGCACGGGACTGCTGCTCCGAATCTGCCCCTCGAGCATCGGTGCTCTGTGCATTGGCAGCCTCATCCTCGTCATCATCGAGGTTGATAAGCGGTGCTGCTGGCTTCTTAGCTTGGTCAGGCGCGAGAGCAGCGTTCGCGTCCATGGGAGGTCTGCGGAGAAAAAGGAATTCAGAAATTAGAAGAGGATTGGGGAAATAGTACAATGCGAGAAGAAAGACAACAGAGAAGAAACTTACGCGCTGGTGGAGGCGAGCTTCCGCCTTGGTTTCTTCGCGACCGCCTTGGTCTCTTTCTTCTCGGCTGGCCTTTTCCTCTTGGCTGGAGGCTCTTGGGCGCCACTGCCAGTACGTTTGCGAGTGTCAGGAGCGGCAACGGACAGAGGCTTGACGACAAGGGCCGTATCGCCCTTGTTCTCATCTTCATCCTCACCATCATTATCCTCGGCAACATCGTCTATGAATTCAAAAGAAAAGAGAAGCGGATCAGAAACAACAAACAGTGAATTGGTGCTTCTCGTGAACAAGCAAAGCAGGTGCGCAATTACCTTCGAATTCGTCCTCGGACCAATCGCGAAGAGATGATTCGGCGTCGCGCTTCTCCATGGTGGGGGAGTGTGCAAGGTTGATTTGATCTGCGGCATCGAAGGAGGGCACGTCGTCCTCCTCACGATCGGCAGACCAGTTGCCTTCGAAACGTTCGCAGCTCTCCATACGCTGGCGATTGAGGGTCTGAAGAACAAAGAAGAATCGCAGGTTAGCCGAGTAGCAGGAGAGTATTCTACTCGGATAGGCGTGCAAACACGAAGCATACTTAGCCTAAGCATGATTGCTAATATCCCACTCGGAAAGGCGTGCAGGTATTAAGCACACTAGGCCTAAGAGTTGTTCCCGAGTAGGCTACCCGACAAGGCGTGCAGGCACAAAGCATATTAAGCCTAGGCTATTCGACTAAGTATCCTACTCGGTGCAGAGAGCAATTGCTAGTCGGAGTTATCTACTCGGAAGGCATATGCAGAAAACAGAGTAAGAAGGACTCACCCGCTCAATTGGCTTCGTGCGGCTGTATGGGATGAACCCATACTGCCAGTGATTGTCGAGGCTCATCATCAGGATGGTCCTCGCGTGCGCAGGGACATCAATGTTGTCAAGCTCGATGGTGGTTGTCCTGGTGCAGTCGCGGGGGCCTCCCATGTAGCACATGAGATGGCAGCGCTCCTGCAGAGGCAGCACTCGGTTCTTGATCCAGCAAGCCACCGGATCATCATTCTTGAGGCCTTGGTCTTTCAGCCAACCAAGCCTGTTCTCTATCTCGATGGCGTTGGCGTCGTTGGCAGGCTTCTCCTTCCAATTCTTCCCGGTCGGAGCACGAGTGCTCCAAGCAGGCAAGTTGATTCGGTCACTTACCTTTGCTCCCTTCGCGGCAGGGATGTTCTTGACATAAAGGAATGTCTTCTGCCACATTCGGACGGAGTCCAACCCCTTGATACGGGGATGGTTGGTCCCCGCCCGTTGCACCATCATGGCGCAGCCGGTGTCGGTGGCGCGGCCAACGCCCGCGCTGTCCTTCTTCCCGATGGTCTGCTGGCGGAGGTGGAAGTACCTCAGCCAGGTATCCGTCGTCGGATGGATGCCGAGGAAGGCCTCGCACACCACGGCGTGGTAGGCGAGGAAGACGACGGCGTTGGGTGGTAGATGGTGCATCTGAAGGCCGAAGTGGTCCAAGAACTTGCGGAGGAAGTCGGAAGCCGGCAATCCGAAACCGCGCTCGAAATGCGATATGAACACAACGTGCTCACCCTCCCGCGGGGTTGGCGCGAGTTCGCCGTCAGGCGCCCGGCACTCCACACCGGGAGGAACTCTCCGGGTGTTCACAAGCCAGGCGCAATCTTCAGCGGTGACGACCGAGCCGGCCCAGCCGGCACGAGCGGCCATGGCGAAAGGTGCGCGGATGGTGGAGAAACGGAAGAATTTGGTTGGCGGGGTTGAATTCGCAGCGGCGCAAGAGGTTGCGCGGCGGCGGAGAGCTCGGTGGCAGAGAAGAACAAAGGACGAGAAAGGAATAGTGTGAAGGGAGGGGAAAAGGAAGTTACCGGCGGGGATATTTATATCCCCTCCGCGGTTACCGTTACCATCACGGAAGTGGGATCGATCGTGGCGTGTGGTGGGATCTGTGGCCGGCTGGAAACGCACACAAGCGCGGGATGCGCGCGTAACGGCCGCAATTGATCCCACCACCAAATCGTGGCCAGTTATTACTCTTGATGGGACGTGACGAGTGGGTGGGCCCACTACCTGGAAACTGGGCACGTGGCACGATGCATCCTGGGCAACGAGGCGACGGGGGCGTGGATGCCTGACACGTGTTCAGTCGCCGCACGAAGGGCTGGATCGTGCTCTGCGCCGCAAGGGCTCAATTCAAGAAAATTCTCTAAGTCTTTTTACTCGGTTACAGAGTAGAAAGCAAGTGCTACTCGGAAGACATGAGACGCAAGATACTTGTCAGAGTACTACTCGGAGGCCTTTTACTCGGCATCTTGAGGTTCAAGGGCTATGAGGCAAAGATTGGTTTTAAGCTGGCAGAGCCTAGTGAACGAGTTCGCAAGACTCAACCAGCTTCGGGGACTGCTGTCGGGGGGTTACCCCCGAGTAGGGTAAAGGCAAGTGGTAAAGGCGACTTACAGAAAAGAGGTTTGCTCGAGTAGCCGACTACCCGGTACTCGCTACCCGGTCGACTGCTACTCGGTCTCACCTCAAGATGACCAGAAGGAGATATCAATCAAGTTCTGTCCTTTCGAGTAGAGGAGTTGGCCCGAGTACAATTGGCGGGAACAATTGGCGGGAACCTACTCGGGCCAGAAAGTCAAAGGAGCCGTTCTGACACAGGATCCCGCGTATCCTGGGTCCGTACTTGGCACTATTCGAACTACTGTTCATCTGGGACCGGCCTGCCTGACAGTGACAGCATGGAAGCAGGCCGCGGCAGGATAAGGGGGGCCTACTCTGTGCTTAGGTACAGTGATACCAGTCTGTCCCCTTGTTTTGCCCAACGACTTTCCAGATGAAGCCAAGGTTAGGAACCAAAGCTGTCAGCGGGAACCCGGAAGAAGGACGATGTGCACACTATGTCGACACTTGTCCATGTTTGGACGTATCCGGCTGGGCACCATGTATATAAGGTGCCCCGCCGCCTCCTGCCTGAGGATCGAACACATCTTGACCTAGAGGGAACCCTAGTTCTTGCCCTAGTTCATCATCTAGAGGAGAGTGGCTACTCGGTAGCAAGAACCTTGTACTGTGGCTACTCGGTGAGATACCTAAATACACAAAGAAAGGCAGGAGTAGGGGTTTTATCTCCTCACGAGGGCCCTGAACCTGGGTAGATCGTGTTGTTTGCAGTGTTTACTTCGTACCTCACGCGGCTACTCGTCGCGTGATCCCTCCCCGAGCACCTCCAGCGTCCTTCGTCCCCACATCTTTAGCCATCCCATGGCATCTGCCGCGACACCACCACGACAATGCGTGAGGAGTTTTGCTCTCTCAAGCAGGGCAAGCTGGACGTCATTGGCTATCAGAATGAGTTCAATCGTCTCGCTCGATACGCTGGTGATGAGGTGTCCACTGAGGCTAAGAAGATGGCAAGGTTCCGCCGAGGTTTTAACCCGGAACTCAAGTACGCACTCACCAACATCAAGTGCAAAGACTTCGAGGAGCTCGTGAACACCGCGCTCAATGAGGAAAATGGGCGCAAGGCGTTCGAGGAGTCTCGCAAGCACTCGCGTGAGGGTGGTTCCTCCTCCAACATGACCACCCCTCCGCAGAAGCGCCGCATCTGGGTGCCAAATGGTGCTGTCACTAGGGCTCCATATGCCCAAGCTTCTCCAGGCTTAGCTTCCCGCCCACCCAACCCATCTCAGATGCAGGCTCAGAGGTTTTCAATGGGGCAGCCAAGGCCAGATGCACCTCGTGTCGTCACTTGCTACAAATGCAAGCAGACATGGCACTATGCTGACAAGTGCACTCAGAGGCAGCTACCTCCACCACCTCCTCGCCCCAACACCAACCAGGCAATGGTGCGTGCTCCCCCGGCTAAAGCCTTCAACTCCAACAACAGGCCTGTCGGGAGGACCGCAAGGGTGAATCATGTCAAGGTCGACAAAGTTGAGGAAGCTGCTGACGTCGTTCTCGGTACATTCCCCGTAAACTCTAACCCAGCTAAAGTGTTGTTTGATACCGGAGCTTCGCATTCTTTCGTGTCAAAGATCTTTGCGACAGCAGTTAAACTACCTTTTGTTGGTTTGGGTTCCCCGCTAGTAGTAAACTCCCCTGGAGCAACTATGCAAACTTCCAAGATCAGTCATGAGAATCAGATCTTAATTGGAGGCCACGTATTCCTTGCTTCCCTCATTCTGCTTGGAAATTCTGACATTGATGTCATTCTTGGCATGGATTGGTTGAAGGCCAATAAAGCTACGATTGATTGTGCTCAGAAGTCAATAACTCTGTTCCACCCTTCTGGCCAGATAGTCTATTCTCCAAATGAATCAAGTTCTGTTCAGCTGTACACCCTCGATGCTAAACCTCTACCTCTACTTGAAAATGTTCCGGTGGTTTGCAAATTCCCTGACGTCTTTCCAGAAGAGTTGCCAGGGATGCCTCCGGACAGAGCAGTTGAGTTCGTAATCGAGCTTGAACCAGGTACTGCTCCAATCTCTAAGCATCCATACAAGATAGCTCCACCTGAATTGAAATTGTTAAAGGAGCAAATCGATATGTACATGGAGAAAGGTTACATTCAACCTAGTTCTTCCGCTTGGGGTTGCCCAACTCTGTTCGTTGCCAAGAAGGATCAAACAAAGAGACTCGTTGTTGACTATCGTCCTCTCAACGAGAAAACCATCAAAAACAAGTATCCAATTCCTCGTATCGATGATCTTTTTGATCAACTTGCTGGAGCCTCAATATTCTCAAAGTTGGACTTGAGGATGGGTTACCATCAAATAAAGATCAGAAAGGAAGATATTCCAAAAACAACTTTCACCACTCGTTACGGTCTATATGAATACACCGTCATGTCCTTTGGTCTCACCAATGCACCGGCGACATTCTCAAGACTCATGAATTCTGTCTTCCATGAATACCTCGACAAGTTCGTTGTGGTATATCTTGATGACATTTTGGTCTACTCAAAATCTGAGGAAGAGCATGGAGAACATCTTCGTCTCACTCTCATGAAACTTCGCGAGCATCGTCTATATGCCAAGTTCTCCAAATGTGAGTTCTGGATTCCAGAAGTTGCTTACCTTGGTCATGTCATCTCCGCCAAGGGCATAGCCATTGATCCAGAAAAGGTTAAAGCAATTGTTGATTGGAAACCTCCTAAGACGGTAAAACAAGTTAGAAGCTTTCTAGGCTTGGCTAGCTATTGCCGTCGTTTCGTTCAAAACTTTTCCAAGATTGCCAAACCTCTAACTGATCTCACCAAGAAGGACAAGAAGTTTGTTTGGTCTCCACAATGTGATGAAAGTTTCAATCTCCTGAAGACTAAACTCACTTCTACACCAGTTCTGGTTGGCCCAGATACTACCAAACCTTTCCAAATATTCCGCGATGCATCTCTCCAAGGTCTAGGTGCAGTTCTTATGCAAGAACGTCAAGTTGTGGCTTATGCTTCACGTCAGTTGAATGCACATGAGCAAAACTATCCCACACATGACCTAGAACTTGCAGCAGTTGTGTTTGCCCTCAAGAAATGGAGGCAATACTTGTTGGGTAACCGCACTGAAATCTTTTCCGATCATAAGAGTCTGAAATACATCTTCACTCAACCAGATCTAAACCTCAGGCAAAGGAGATGGATTGAAAAGATTAAGGACTTTGATCTCACCATTTCTTACACTCCAGGCAAGGCTAATGTTATGGCCGATGCTCTCAGTCGCAAGTCGTATTGCAATAATCTCATGATCATGGAAAGCCAACCTCCACTTCATGAAGAATTCCAGAAGCTGAACCTTGGTCTTGTTCCTCAAGGTTATCTTGCTAGCTTGACAGCCAGTCCAACTCTCGAGGACAAGATTCGTTCTGAACAACTTCGTGATGCTGAAATCAAGAAGATGGTAGAGCACATCAAAGAAGGAAAGGAGAAATTTAAGTCCTTCTCAATTGATGACAAAGGAACTGTGTTCTTCGAAGGACGCATTGCAGTTCCTCAAGTTCAAAGTCTCAAAGATATAATTCTCAAGGAGGCTCATGAAACTCCTCTCTCCATCCACTCTGGAAGTACAAAGATGTACCAGGATCTTAAGACACTGTATTGGTGGCCTGGCATGAAACGTGAAATTGCTCAATACGTTTCTGAATGCGACGTTTGTCAACGTGTTAAGGCAGTCCATCAGAAAACAACCGGTCTACTCCAACCTCTGAAAATTCCTGAGTGGAAGTGGGACATGATTGAAATGGACTTCGTCACTGGTTTTCCAAAGTCCAAGAAGGGCAACGATGCAATCTTCGTTGTTATTGATTGTCTCACTAAAGTAGCTCACTTCTTTGCTGTCAAAGAAACAATCTCAGCTAGCCAGTTAGCAGAGCTCTACACAGCAAAGATTGTTCCTCTTCATGGTGTTCCATTGGAAATAAGCTCAGACCGTGGAAGTATCTTCACTTCTCATTTATGGAAGAGTTTTCAAGAAGCATTGGGCACCAAACTTCTGTTCAGCACAGCTTATCACCCTCAGTCTCAAGGGCAAGTCGAAAGAGTCAATCAGATTCTCGAGGATATGCTCAGAGCATGTGGTATCTCCTTTGGCATGAAATGGGAGGATTGCCTTCCATATGCTGAATTCTCCTACAACAACAGCTTCCAGGCAAGCCTAGGCATGGCACCATTTGAAGCACTCTATGGCCACAGATGCAGGAGTCCAATCAATTGGTCTGGAGCTGGTGAACGTTCACTCTTAGGCCCTGACATTGTTAAGGAAGCCGAGGAGAAAGTTCGCATCATTCGTGACAATCTCAAGATTGCTCAGTCTCGTCAGAAAAGCTACTATGACAACAAGCACAGGGATATGATCTATGCACCTGGTGACAAGGCATATCTCCGTGTAACTCCCCTCAGAGGCACTCATCGTTTCGGTGTGAAAGGAAAGCTTGCACCAAGATACATTGGTCCTTTCAACATTCTCTCAAGGCGGGAAGAAAATGCTTATCGTCTTGAACTTCCAGAAAAACTATCCAAGGTGCACGATGTGTTCCACGTGTCACAGCTCAAGAGGTGTTTCAAAGATCCAGATCGTGCAGTTGATCATGATTCCATTGAACTGCAAGATGATCTATCTTATGAGGAGCACCATGTTCGTATTCTCGATGAGACCGAGCGTAAGACTCGCAACAAGAGCACCAAGTTCTTGAAAGTGCAGTGGTCGCATCATTCCGATAAAGAGGCAACGTGGGAGACCGAAGAGGATCTTCGCAAGAAGTATCCGGACCTTTTCTCTTCTCAGTAAGGAATCTCGGGGCGCGATTCCTTCAAGGGGGGGGGGGGGGCGTTTTGTAACATCCCAAGTATGAAAAACCACCCCTAGCATGTTTGTTTCTTGTTTAATTAAAGTGTTGCATCATGTCATCATGCTCATTTATTTGTTTGCATTTGTTTCTTATTTGTTGCATCTCTTTTTCTCTGTTTTCACAATTCAAATTCAAACATTATTCAAATGTTTATTTCGTACTTGCTCTGTTACAATCTTTTTCAAATAATAATGTCAAATCAAACCCTTAATTGTTTTCAATTATTCCATAATGATCAACTAATAAAATGGTGGTTTTTATTTCAATTAATTATTTCCAATTGGTATTTCAAATCCAAGTCAAATCACCAAACAGCACCCCAATTTGAAATCATAAATATCACCAAAACAATTCAACTCATTTGTTCCAATTAAACAATAGGGTTCACCCTATTAAAAATATAGTTTTCCATAATAATCAAATTATCCCAAAATTCATTCAAATTCACCTCAATTTCAAACAGCACTATAATCCAAATAATTTTGAAATTCCAAACTAACTTTGGGTTAATATTCCATTAAGGGGTTGACACAAATTTTTCTGAAATTTTTGCTAACTCCAAAAACATCTTTTTCTTCCATTTCCTTTTTCTGCAAAAAAAAAAAAAAAAAACAGGAGGAGAGAAATTTTAAAAATTAAATTTTGGCGCCAGGGGGTCGTGGGCTGCGCCCAGCCCACCTCCTCTTTTCTCTCCGCGCCAGCCCGGCCCTTTTCCTCTTCTTCCTGGCCCGGTACCGTTTCGCGCAGCCGCCCCCGTCTTCTTTCTGTACGGCGCGGAATCCACCGGTGCCACGGCGGCAGCCGCGCCCTCGGACGGCCGATCGCTCGCCCCCCGCGCCTATATAGCCACCTAGGACCCCTCCGAGGGCTAGCCCTAAACCTAGGAACCCCTGTCCCCTCGCACCGCCGCTGATCTCTCTCTCTCCCGGCGAATTTCTCCCTCTGAACCGCACCTCTATCTCACCGGAGCGCCGCCCTCTGAATCTCCATCGACCACCGCCGCCATGGACCGCCACTCACCCACCTAGCTACTGGAATCGAGCCGCCACCTCTCCCTCCTCCGTTTGGACACCGCAGCCACCCCGGAGAGCGTCCAGATCACCGCCGCCATCCTCGCCGCTGACAGCAACGACTGCCTCGCCGTCGGGCTCCACCTCTGCAACCTCCCGGTGAGCTCACCGTGGCCTCCATCCCCTCTCTCCCTCTGCCTCTGCTTGCGCAAGCACGCGTGCACGCATCCAGCATCCACCAGCAGCAGCGCAAGCACCACGAGCACGGGCAACGCCACGGTGATGCCGCCGGTAGCCTCTGTCGAGTTTCAGTCGCGCGCAATTCAGTTAAAAGTTCAGAAACCACGAGCGACACCTTAACCTGTTCGCGCACGGTATACTGACAACAAACGCAACACACCCCACTGGCTACAGCGTTGCGCACGCGAGCGAGAGGGCCTGGGTTCGAACCCTGGCTCCACGATTAAAACCCCAATTTTTGCACCGAGTGCTGACAGGGTGGCCCCCCCTGTCAGCCACCCGTGATGCCACGCAAGCGCGCGTTAGCCCCAGGCCCACTGCCAGTGTCTAGGGTAGACAGCAGTGCGGTATAAAATGTTTTTATGCCTTTTTCTTTTCTGTTTATGTCCCTCCAAATTACAGAATGGTCCCTTAAACTAAAAAGTGAATAACTTTTATTTTATAATTCCAAATAACAAAAATAAAATATGTGTGTTGATCCAAATTTAATTCTCTATCTAATGGTAGCATTTGTTTTCTGTTTTGAATTTTCCAAATGCATTTCAAATTTGAATTCAAATAATTCAATTGAAATTTGATAAAATCCATAACTAATTCATAATTAATCCAAATAATGCAAATAAAATATGTTTTCCATACAATTTTGAACCACCTATTCAAATATAAATTTTGTTTCATGGTTTGAATAATTAAAATTGCTTAAATAATTTAAACCTTGTTTAAATCATTTAAATTTGCTAAATTCATAACTTGCTCAAATTAAATTATTTTTGAACATGCAAAATATGTTTTCAAACTAGAAAAGTATAAACTTTTCAAATGTGAGTTTGAATTTATGTTTTGAACAAATAAAATTCAAATAATATTCAAACTTGTTTTAAACTCATTTAAAACTTGTTTAATCTTGTTTAATTCATAATTAAATCATTGTAATTCCTTTTTCAATATTTGAAACATGTAATCCAACTAAAATTTTGCATTCCTTTCAAATATGAATTTTATTATTTATTTTGCACAATTTAAATTGGTGAAAACAACAACTATTTGTGTAGTCCCTTTAAGGAACCAAAAATTCCCTAATTTAATAAATAAATTTCTAAATTGGTAAACATTATTACCAATTGGTTCTATTGTTGTTATTTTGTTGTTTTCCTCATCCATGCATCATACTAATCCACTTTCACCTGTTGATTAATTGGAAAACAATTGTTTCAACCAAAATTCATGGGCTTTTCATATGCAACTCAAAATTGCATATGTGTCCATTTAAGTTGTGTTACCATGTCAACTAGTTTATTTTGATGCATCCATTAACTTGAGATGCATCATCCCATGATTGTGCACTATGCCATGATATTGATTGTTTATCTTCCTGTATTGTTTGGTTGCTTCTTCTCGGATAGACGACGATGTTGAGACCGACGATCTTTACGACACCCCTTCTGAGGATCTAGCCCAGTACCAGGCTACTGAGTTTGCAGGCAAGTTATCACTCACATGAACCATTGTGTTCCCTTCAAAATTGGTTACCGATACTTTCCGTTGTCTATTTCTGCTAGCCATATGTATCGTTGCTTCTGTTACGAACCTATCACATGAATCCCTTAACCCTGACATTGCCTCACCTCCACTCCTATCACCCCATTGGTTGAGCCCGTGTCTTACTAGCATGCTTAGGGTTGTTTTGCTCGAGTCTGTTTTCAATCACTTCTGTTATCATATTCTATTCTGGGGCTCGATGTTAAACAACAACCTGTTAATTTGAGGTAATAATAAATTGCTGATAAGGCACCGGCAGGAGGCCCGGCGTGGTTTTGAGGCCTGCTAGTGTCGACCCTAATAGGAAAAGGGTCTTGTCTACTGATCCATGATGAGCGCACTATCCGCATGTGGGAAGCGTGTATGGGCGCCCCCCTCAATTTGATTCGATTCGCATCTCGTCCAAATCACCACACTTAGTTCGGGCTTTCCATTTGATGCACGCATATGCATGTACGAACCCGAGGCCAGGGTGGAACTTTTGTAGTCGGCATTTAGGGCGGCGTGGTCTTCCAGTGCTATGAGGGTCCCCTTTTCTTCGTGGGGCTCGATTAGCCGCGCACGCACAGCACGTGGTGCTTTGGGCTTGATGCGAAGAAGAGTTGAGTTGTGTAGAGTGCCTCGCTTGGTGGAAGTGCATTTCCATCCTGGCGGGATATTCTTACGTGTACGGCCAAATTGGTGCATCCCTGCAGGGATAAATCTTCTCGAGAAGCCGTGTTTTCCGCGGTTATGGTTGACTTGGTGAAAGTACTGGCTAACAAGTACTCAGAACAACTTACACCTAACTAATGATAACTTGACTAGTAATAGGCTTATTGACACATCAATTTGATCCATCATTAATCCAACGGTGTGAGTTATCCTCGGATTGCTTCTTTGGATAAGGGGCGAGATCCAGGATGGGTTTGTGTGGTGGTTAGTTGTAGTTGGTTACGATACGCTATCTTATCCCCTTTCTGATAGCCGGAAGTTGTAGTATGTTCTGTAGTTGGTTAGTGCAGCCAGTTGCAGCATCTTTTATACCCATTTCTTCCGTTGATCCCAAGGCATCTGTGCTTGGTGTTGACGGGCTACACTTTGGTGAACTGTGAGTCTTGCTTGCCAGTACGTTTATGTACTGACCCCTTTGGGGCTGTGGTTTCCGCAGACTACGCTTACGAGGATCCCCGTGACGGCTACTACGTGGAGTTTGACGAGGCTGCTGACGAGTAGGTAGCGGACCCGGGCAGGATCCGAGACATCGTGGATGGGCTCCGTTTTCTTTTCATTCCCGGCTTCTTAAGCCTATTTGGATTTGTCTGTACTCAGACCCTTTGAATGCTTCCGCTGAGATGTAATGATGTTATGTTGGGACATGTGTCCTCTGGATGATTGTATTTGCTATCTCTGCTCTAGTGAGAGCTATTTGCAACTTATTTCCATCTTTTGTATCTTAGAGATATGTTGTGTTATCATCTTGTTCAACGCCGTCGACGTACCATGTGTGTATGGTATGAAGTACGTCAATGGTAGTGTCCTGATTTCTACGGGATAGTTTACATCGACGGTGAATAGTAAAGATTGGTTGTCACACATAAGTGTTGGCCTACTCGTAAGAGATGTGGGTGCCGGTAAGCCCCGTAATCCAATCAAAATACTGTTCAGTTCGTACGGTGAGTATCCTCTAGAAGTCCGGGTGCGACAAATTTTCCAGCAACAATAATCCATAAGGTGTTGATAAATCCATATGAAGTTCAACTTTATTGACAAATCTCAGAAAAGCATCAACATTCATAAATCTAAAAAAAAATGTGCTGGGTTGCAACTTTATAATTATCAAGCTTGGTCTGAACATATAGTTACAAGTTTTATATGAATATGAAATTGATGAGTTACTGGTTCTTTTATACACAACATTTTTAATAACACATAATGTAGCATCAAACAACAACAAAAACTGAGAAGAGTGTGCTACATTGCAACTTTTCATAAATATCAGAGAAGATTCTGCTATATTGCATCGGCACCGTTTTTTGATTGATGCTTTGCAACTTTACTTTATTGAAACAGTCTGCCAAATTTTCTATTTTTGCATCAAAAGTGGAGAATACTTGTTGCAACACAGAGATTGGAGGCGGGATTCACGTGGTCACCGCCGGCAGATCGTTGTTGAGACATGGGGAAGACGACGCGGGGGTTTTGCAACCTCGTCGGAGTTCCCTGTCGACCGGAGGTCGCCGGATTTCCGTCCACGGGTTCGGAAGTTGCTCGCCGCGGCGGAGCTTGGCGGTGGCCCGATCTCCGGCCACCCCGTTCTTCCGGGAAGAGAATGTCGCGGAGGAGGTGCGTCATGGCTGCAGGAAGCTACTCCGGTAGGTTTTCGGCTCACCGTGGCGTGGTGGAGCCACCGTAGCTCTAGCGGCGCGTCGGGGGGAGCAGGAGGAGAGAGACGTTGTGGCGTCGCAACTCGGCGTTTTGTTTCGACATTTGTAGCCGTTGTTTCGTTCCCGTTCGCTGTCTAAACGCCGAATCTGACGGTCCGCGTGTGATCAATCGGACGACGGGGGACCTACAAAACGCATTGATGGAACGATTTATTTATAAAAGCATAGTTTTGTCCAGAGTAGCATCAATCACAGTCGATCGTGTAACAACCGGGCCCTATTTCCACCGGTACCATTGCTGCTAGCCAAATTATGGAGTCGTTGACCAGTTCCGGCTCCTCTCCAGCGCCGTCCACGGCGCGGCCGCACGTCGTGCTGCTGGCAAGCCCCGACGCCGGCCACCTCATACCGCTGTGCGAGCTTGCTCGGCTGCTCGTCGAGCACCACGGCTTTGCGGCCACCATCGTCACCTTCCACAGCCTCTCCGACCCGCAAGCCCTCCCCAGCAGCCTCCCTGCCACCGTCGCCACCGCCGCGCTCCCCGGCGTCCAGATCGACGACCTCCCCGCCGACGCCTTCCGCGGAACCGTGCTCGTGGAGATCATCCGCCGCTCCCTTCCCAGCCTCCGCACCCTGCTCCTCGCCATCAGCTCCACAACCCAGCTCGCCGCGCTGGTGCCGGATTTCTTATGCTCCACGGCGCTCCCCCTCGCCGCCGAGCTCGGCATCCCGGCCTACATCTTCTCCCCCAGCAACACGACTTTTCTTTACCTGATGCACCGCCTGCTGGAGCTCCACGACGACGCTTCCCCTTGCGAATACCGCGACCTCCCGGATCCTCTCCAGATGCCCGGGGGCTTGTCGCTGCGGTGCGCAGACCTTCCGGACGGGTATGGTTCTAGCAGGGAGCCGGTTTACGCGCAGCTGCTTGAGGGAGGCCGGCGATACCGCCTTGCCGACGGCTTCTTGGTGAACACTTTCAACGAGATGGAACCTGCCGCCATGGAAGCGTTCAAGCAGGTCGCAGACCGAGGCGCGTTCCCGCCGATATTCCCTGTGGGGCCGCTGGTCCGGTCGAACTCCCAGGAAGAAGCTTCTGCAGGCGCGTCGGCCTTGCTAGAGTGGCTGGACAGCCAGCCGGCGAGGTCGGTGGTGTACGTCTCGTTCGGGAGCGGCGGAGCGCTGTCCGTGGAGCAGACTACCGAGCTCGCCGCCGGGCTAGAGGTTAGCGGCCACAGATTCCTGTGGGTGGTGCGGATGCCGAGCCTGGACGGCCGCTCCAGCGCCTTCGGAGCCCGCGGCGACAACGAAGACCCGTTGGCGTGGCTCCCCGAGGGCTTCGTGCAGAGGACCGAGGGCAGGGGGCTCGCCGTGGCAGCCTGGGCGCCTCAGGTGCGCGTGCTGTCGCATCCGGCGACGGCGGCCTTCGTGTCACACTGCGGGTGGAACTCGACGCTGGAGAGCGCCGTGTCCGGCGTGCCGATGGTCGCGTGGCCGCTTCACACGGAGCAGAGGATGAACGCCCTCATGCTGGAAGGGAGCCTCGGGGTGGCGCTGCGGGCGCGCGCCCGGCAGGACGGCAGCGTGGTGGCTCGCGGGGAAGTCGCGGCCGCCGTGAAGGAGGTCATGGAGAGGGAGAAGGGGCGCACCGCCAAGCGTCGGGCTAGCGAGCTGCAGCAAGCGGCTGCGCGCGCATTGTCACCGGAAGGATCGTCTCGCCGGGCGCTGGAGGATGTCGCGGCCAAGTGGAAGGCAGCGCTTTAGCCGTGAACAGGAACTGTGATCGAGCTGTGCTATTTTTACTCATTTACTTAAACATCGAGCTGTGCTATCAGCCTTGTATGCTTGCAGCGGAACTCAACGGTTCCTCCAATTTCCATCTCAAGGATGTTGATAATTTGTCTTCATCACAGAATGACGGGTTTGATGTATTGCAGTTTTTATTTCTCAGAAAGGAGGCTCCACGAGCCCTGCTTATACTTATAAAGCATGGAAACACAGCACAGTTGGGGGGAACAAACCCGCCCGCCGTTAGAGCATGTCTAACAGGACCCGTAAACTTTCGCCCTCTAAATCGCGTGTAGAGGGCCCTGTATAGAAAAACTAGGAAAATCCTTGCTCAGTTTTTCAAGTTCGTCTAGCAGTCCCCTTAAATCCGCCCCGTATGTTTAAATTCGAACTACGCGGGAGAGAAGATAAAGCTTGATTTCATTCATTTCTCAGATCACCATTACAAGAACTGCTAGAACATTAAGAAATCTAACCTAAAAAACTAGTCGAGGAAGACGACGGGGCCGGCCTTCGCCTCCTCCATCGCCTTGAAGGCCTCGACGTCGGCGACGGCCTTCGCCTCCTCCTCCGCTTCCGCCCGCGCGCGCGCCTCTGCTTCCTGCTTCGAGAGCTCGAGCGCGGCCGCGAAGGCGGCCTCCTCCTCCTCCTCTGTCGCCGGCAAGGCCTCCTCCTCCGCTGCCGCGCTTCCTCCTCCGCTGCCGCTTGCGCCGTCGCCGCCGCGCTTGCACTGCTGCAGCAGCTCCCTCTCCGCGAGCCATTTCTCGAATTTGCGGCCGCTCATCGGCCGCGGCGGCGGGTCGACGCTGTAGTAAATCCCTCCCGGGGCGTAGTCCTTCAGCGTGTCCGGCATGGCCTCCGGCCACGCCACGTACTTCCACACGCTGCGGCGGCTCCCTGCAACGGAGTGCTTGCAATGGAGCCGCCACGCCTCCTCGAGCGTCTCCGGCTCGCGGCGGCGCTTGGAGCGGGCGGTGGAGGAGCCGGAGGCGTCGGGGGAGCTCATGGCGGTGGTGGAGCTTCTAATTTTGCGGCGGCGCGTGCGTAATTGCTCGCCGGAACTCCGAATGCGGCGGCGGCGCGCGGCGGAGGTAGGGTTGCGGGTGGGGGGTTGGACCCCCACCCGAACCCTCACCCTCTATATGTACGGGGCGGAGGGGGCGGTGGAGCAGGCCCCGTAAAATTTTGTTACGGGCCAGGCGGCATACGGGGCCTGCTAGACGGCCGTTTTGGCTCGCGCCCCGTATGCCGCCGGAATTTTACGGGGCGCTCGCGTTTTACGGGTCCTGTTAGACATGCTCTTACAAAACACAAGGAAAACTGTAAAACAGAAGTGCAGCAAACAAGGTCCAAAAGGACACCTCACGACAGCAACAGGTATCACCACTGCAGCCACGAAAACAGAAAACAAACTGACAGCTACAGGCTCGAGCAGGAGCAGAGATCAAGCAGCAAAACTAGCCAATCGCTCTCCGATTCGCCACAATCAGTTGAAGATTTCCCATTACTTTATTTTGTTCAGCATCTCGTCCCAGGGCATCCTATGCTTTGCCGGCAAAAGCACTCTCCACTGTGATATACCATCTCAAGAGTATCTCTATGGGCACCAATTTTATTTGTGTCGACACCTTCCAACTGGGCGTTGGACCTGTGTTTGCAGATTTGGTGGACGTCGCCAGCAGCTACACTCTCCAAACAGACCACTACAAAACTATTGTCAAAACAAAAAAACACGTTCCGTTCTTGAATTTACACGTTCATCAACTAGACAAATACAAGAACATCCAAGGAAATTTAATCTAAACCTATCTAGTTGTGCGAGATGGCTGTCGGACCCACGGATATCAGGTATCCTGGGTCGTCCACTGCTGGCTCAGCCCACACAGTACTAAAGGAGTCCGTACTGGCTCGCCACAAGAGATGGGCGCGCCGGCCTCATCCTCGCTAGGAAGATCCCATGGTGAGGAGCCATCTTCGGCGGTATCCCCGTTTATCGTAAGAGAGGATCCATGCTTCGTCCACGCTCCTCTCCGGAAGGACCCCCGCATGTGGGGATGACGCCCGAGCCTCTGCGCATGGCTACAGAGCGACTTTGGTCGTAGTTGTCATTCTCATGTATAAATCGTGGAGCACCTCTGCGCGCGCCAAAGACTTATCCGAGGCTTTCCTCTTTGGTGCAAGGAGACCGGTCTACCAGTACAAGACGGAGGGAGCGTCATTAGAGCCCCCACCTCTCTGCCATGGACGGTGGCGCTGTCCTCGACGACCGGGGACAGCTGGCGCTGCAGGGCGCCGCAGTGTACTCTTTGACACCTTGTGGTAGCCCTTTCCCGCCCAATGAGCGGGAAAGAGGGCCTAGTGCAGGTATAAGAAGGGCTCTCCCGCCTTCGTAGAAGAGGACAAAACAAGAAGATAGGTAGCCGGATCTCTAGGAGAGCCCCGGTAGTCTGTTTCAAGAACGAGCTCGCGCTTGTATTGTATACATCATGGTGCAATCCATTAGACAAGCAGGAGCAGGGTTTACACCATCACGGTGGCCTAAACCTGCGTAAATTCTCTGTGTCTCTATTGTTTGCCTCCGTGAGCTCCCCTCTCGAGATGCGTCAGAACGTGGTTAGTCTGTAGTGTTCGAACCTCTAGAAGCTTCCATGTCTAGGACATACCGGCTTCTCCGACATTTGGCGCGCCACGTAGGGAGCTAAGACGTTCTCTCGCATCTCCATCGTCATGGTCGCCTCCCGCACTGACCGGATCGGCCGCAAGGCGCAGTCCTGGAAGCGGACCACCGTCGGCGGCCATGCCTCCAACCTCTCCAGCACCAGAACCCATTGTTCTCGTTCTCCCGCGCCACACCGCGGCCGTGACATGACACCTGTCGACGAGTCCCTCGCGGACCCGACACGTTCCATGCAGTCTCCTGTAGGCGACGCTCGCCCTGCGGCCATCGATCGTGCGCGCTCATGGTCGACAGTGCTCGCAGAAAGCCTTTCCTGGAGCACAGGGGCCGCGGCGCTGTCCGCCCAAGGATGGCGCCATCGATTCTCGGTTGGGACCCACCGCTGAGCTCGCACGGACAACATGAGCCACACCCGTGGCGACAGGTGTTCTATCCGCCGCGCGGGAGCCCACCGGCTCCACCGCGGAAGCCACGCCTGTGTCTGACCCCTCGGAGACCCGCGCATGTGGGGCTCGACGTTCTCGAAAACATGGCACGACACCCTTCACCTCAGGAAACGCTGCCGCCCACTCAGAGTTTCCTAGCTACCGAGAGCAGCGGGCGAGCGCCCGGGGAGGATGCTGCTACGCGTTCTCCAGGGACCAGTGGGAGGCCAGGTGGTCGTCCACGTTCCGCCCTCGTCTTCCGCTTCGCTACACAGGTGACATCTCCCCGCTGGGCTTTCTACGAAGGTATGAAGCGCGGGTCACGGCCGCCAGGGGATGCGACAGGTGCCTCATGAGGTACTTTCCCCTCGCACTCCGCCACCCCGCACTTGTCTGGTTGCTAACCTTCCCGACAGCTCCGTGAGCACGTGGGAGGATCTGCGTGCGCAGTTCCTCCGACGCTTCCGCTGCAGCGACCGTCTTCCCCATGGTGGGCCCGAAGGTCACGTGACTATTTGGCGCTTCACTATGGGAAGCGGCGGTCCGATCTCTGCGGAAGCGCATCACACAACTCCGTGAGCTCGCCACACGACGTGCATCCTCGGCGGGTTGCTCGCCCCCTCTCCAGCCGCCACCTCAAGGGAGCCTCGCGGGAGGTCAATGCCGCCCGTCAGGAGGACGGGCCGCCCCCGCAACATCTCAAATGGTCGAAGCAGGAAATCTCCTTCGACATCGCCGACCACCCCAAGGCCACCGGCTCCGTGGGAGCCGTTCCTCTGGTCTGCACCCCCACGATCAATCGCGTCGCCGTCTCAAAGACGCTCGTGGATGGAGGCGTGGGCCTCAACATGATCCCTCTCGAGACCTTCGAGAAGTTAAGTATCCCACGCGACCGCCTGAAAGCTACCAGGCCCTTAACCGCGCGCGACCAGCGGTACCACCATTCCAATGGGGCGGGTGCGCCTGGCGCTCACGTTAGGCACACGCAAGAACTACCGCACCGAGGACATCGACTTCGAGCCCACATCGGGATCCCCTACAACGCCATCCTCGATTATCCCGCCTTGGCCAAGTTTATGGTCGTCACGCACCACTCATACAACATGGTCAAGATGCCTGGCAGCAGCGGGGCCCTTGCCGTCTACAGAGACGTGAAGGATGTTGTGCGCTCCATGGAAGACGCCTACAAGGATGCGGCAGCGTCACACCCTATCGACGAGGACAACCTCGGGGACGTTGTCGAGCCCCCAAAGAAGAACCAGTTGTTCTCTCAGGAGAGGACAACCACGAAGAAGATCTCCATGAACCCCGATGGCACGGGGCCTACCCTCACCATTGGAGCCGGGTTGCCTCCCAAATAGGAAAGTGCGCTCGTCGCCTTCCTTCGGGCAAACGCAAAGATGTTCGCACGAACAACATCCGATATGCCCAGTGTACCCATGCGCGCGCCCAGTCAAGCAGAAGGCCCGTCGCCAAGGCCCTCAGAAGCAGGAATTCATCGTATGCGAAGTAGAGAAGCTGCTGGACGCCAAGATCATCCCCGAGATCATTCATGCTGAGTGGATCTCCAACCCGTCGTGGTCTCCAAGCACACGGGCGGAGGACGGCTATGCGTAGAATTCACCGAACTCAACAAGGCCTGCCCCAAGGATCCGTATCCTCTCCCCAGAATCGACCAGATAGTGGACTCCACCGCCGGGTGTGACCTCCTCTGCTTTCTGGATGCTTTCTCGGGCTACCACCAGTTCAAGATGGCCAAGGAAGACAAACAGAAGACCGCCTTCATGACTCCTACGGGGTGTTCTACTACGTGTGCATGCCCTTCGGCCTGAAGAATGTCGGGGCTACCTTCCAGCGGCTCATGCGCATCGTCCTGGGACACATATAGGGAAGAGCACGGAGGCCTACGTCGACGACATCATTGTCAAAACTCACGAGGAGCGCACGCTCATTAACGATCTCGCGAAGACCTTCTAAAATATCCGCAGGGTCAACATCATGCTCAACCCCGACAAATGCGTATTCAGAGTTGCGGCATAGAAGCTCCTGGGCTTTCTGGTGTCCCACCGCAGCATCGAGGCCAACCACGACAAGATTCGAGCCATCGAATAAATGCAGCCCCCACGACGCCAGAAGGACATGCAGCGCCTCGCGGGATGTGTGGTGATGTTGGGACGCTTCATCTCCAGGTTCGGCGACAAGGCTCTGCCATTCTTTAAACTCCTGACGCGATCAGGTCCATTCAAATGGATTACCGAGACGACTGCTGCATTTGAGGAACTCAAGAGGTATATGGCAAGCCCTCTTATACTGGTCGCGCCGCAACTGCAGGAGCCGTTGCACCTGTACCTTGCGGCCACTCCTCATACAGTCAGCGCCGCTCTCGTCGTGGAAAGGCTAGATAGCAATAAAAGAGCGGCCCTGCCTGACCTGGAGCCCACGACCATTTCTCCCCGAGAGGACCCCACTGCACAGAAAGAGCTCCACAAGGAGGACACCCTCGAGCCCCAGGAGAGCCCCAATGTGTCAGGACAATTCACTGCCAGTACCTCTACAATCGCTCTCGTCGAACACCCTGTCTACTTTGTTAGCACCGTGCTTCGAGATGCCCATGAGAGGTACCTCGTGCAGCTGAAGCTCCTTATGTGATCCTTGTGGCTTCGAGGAAGCTTCCCCACTACTTCGAGGGACACCCCATCACTGTGGTATCCACGTTCCTTCTCGAGCAAATTATGCGCAATTCCAAAGCCACGAGGCGTGTTGCTGGGTGGGTTGTTGAGCTCCAACACTTCGAACTCCGGTTCCTCACGACAAAGACAATCAAAGGAGGAGCTCTGGCGGAGTTCAACGCAGAATGGACCAACCCACCGCCAGAGGAAGACCCCGAAGAGGAGACAACCGTCCCCGGCAAGCTGGCTCCTGGAGAATGGACCATGCACTTCGACGACACTCTCTCCTTCAAGGGATTGGGGGCTGGCGTCGTGCTAACATCCCCAACAGGCAACAAGCTGTACTACGTCGCCCAGCTCCCCTTCGGCCACAAGACCAAAGTCTCCAGCAACATCGCCGAGTATGAAGGCCTCCTCGCCGGCATCAGGGCCTCCATAGCCATGGGCGTCAATCGCGTCATCATCAAAGGAGACTCCCAACTCTTGGTAAAATTATCCAACAAGCATACAATGTTGTACCTCGAGGAGGTTTGCAAGTTCGAGAAGCGTTTCCTCGGGATGGAACTGCAGGATGTTCCCCGAGGGGACAACAAAGAGGCTGACGACATCGCCAAGCGATCATCAAGAAAGTGGGCGCATGCGCAAGGCGTCTTCGAAGAAAGGCTCGACAAGTCGGGCATCATCCCTCCAGCCGATGACAACGAGCCACAAGGCCACCAGCACCTCGAGGAGGAGCTCGCACCCGCTCCCTCCCAAGGCGCTCTGGACTACGGGATTCCCTCGGGGTACCGCCTGGTGCTTGCCTTTACCCACGAGGAAGCATGCTGGAACAAGAGCATCATCGACTACATCCAGAAGTCAGACCTTCCCGAGGACGAGGCGGAAGCAGAGCGTGTCACTCGCAGAGCCAAGATGTACTGCGCCATCGACGAGAATCTGTACCGGAGGCATCCCAATGGCGTGGCACTGCTATGTGTCCCCCAATACGACAATGTGGAGCTTCCACCAAGGTGACTATGGTCACCACTCTGCATCGCGGACCCTCGTCGGCAAGACCTTATGTACCACTTCTACTGGCCTACGGCCCTCAAGGACGCCACCGAGCTAGTCAAGACCTGCGAGGCGTGCCAGTTCCACGGCAAGCAAACGGACCAGCCTGCGCAAGGATTGCAAACAATCCCCCTCTCCTGGCCATTCGCGGTCCGGGGGCTGGATATCGTGGGACCATTCCCACGAGCGCTCGGGGGATACTGGTACCTCTACGTCGCCATCGACAAATTCACCGAGTGGGTGGAGGTGGAACCAGTCCGGGACATCCCGACAAGGACGGCGGTGAAGTTCATCAAGGGATTGGTCTGCCGTTTCGACGTACCCAATCGTATCATCACCGGCAACAACGCACAATTCAAGAGCGGCATCATCAAGGCATCCTGCGCCAACCTGGGCATCAAGATCTGCTACGCCTCCATCACGCACCCGCGCAGCAATGGCCAAGCAGAACGCGCCAATGCCAAGGTCCTGAAGGGCCTCAAGACGAGGAGTTTCAACAAGATCAAGGCCCACGGGAAGAAATGGATCGACGAGCTCCCGTCGGTCCTGTGGTCCATCCGCACCACGGCAACCAAGCCCAAGGGGGCGACGCCTTTCTCCCTAGTCTATGGGGCCGAGGCCGTTCTCCCCGCTGAACTCAAGCTTGGCTCTCCCTGAGCCCTGGCCTTCAACGAGGATAAGCAGGGGGAACTCCACACCGAAGACCTTCTGCTCCTCGAGAATGCAAGAACCCAATCTGCTACCTGCGTGGCCCGGTATCAGCAAGGCCTCCGGCGCTAACACATCAACAACATCAGGCCACGCACACTGGAGGTGGGCGACATGGTCCTGAGGAGGATCCTCTCCAGAGAAGGCTTGCACAAGCTCTCTCCCGCGTGGGAGGGACCATACCAGGTAACACACCTCACGCGTACCGCGGCGGCTCGCCTGGAGACAGAAGACGACACGCCTGTGCCAAATCCGTGGAACATCCAACACCTACGGAAGTTATACCCTTAGATCTTGCTCGATCCACGTGCCACTCCTAGGGCATGGTCACGCACCCTCGAGGGAACCACGTGATGCCACGATAAAAACGACGCCAGGACCTCTCTTCGTGAGGGTCTCAGAGGGCTCTCACCAGGCGTGCCGCCTGGCCACGAGAGCCTCTACCCACAAAAGTGGGAAGTCGCATGGCAAACCTTTGCACCTGAACTCGCACGAATATCAGCCCCATGATGATGTGAGTCTTGTGTCCGCACGGTAGCGTTAAGTGCTTCTTGGGGGACTGCAGGGTCATGACATCCCCAAGCGTTATAATAGAAAGCATCACCCTAGCAGTAAAGGTCCTTTTTTGCTAACTACACTTGTCTCCTCGACAAGCCCCATTTTTTCCCTCGGGAGCGCACATCTGTTACTTCTTCTCGAGGACACCTTGCGAGCGGGGGCTGGGATCGGTACCCGTGCACGGGTGAGACCCAATCAGAATAAACCCAAGGGGCAGAGATCTGTCTAAACGGGTCGCTACCGTACACAACACCTCATCCAAGTCCTTGGTGATGACTTCCTCCCGAGGTATCCACGAGAAGAGTACCAGGCACGCACTCTTGCTGACTACAGAGACACCAACCCGCCTCGCAGAGCAACCAGGTAGGAACTTCGACGAGGAAGACATGGGAGACCTCCATGATGATGCTCATAGTCACAACTCGCCAGATGGAGGACGACAAACCATTAGAGCTAAGTCTAACTCCCCTTCACTTACTCTGCAGAGGATTCACTTGAAAAAAATAGTAGGCAAATAAGAGCACACTTTCTTCATATTTCATGCATAAGATACATCCAGCTACATAAGTGTGTTGAAGATCTACTATGGAGACAAAAAGAGGCAAGAAACCCGGAGGGAGCAATTCCCTCTCCGCGGCCACCTAGACACACCGTGTGCTGCGCCGTGGGGCAGCGTCGGAGTCCAACGGTGCGCCTCGGCCACCTCGCCCACTGCGAGCCATGCGGAACCTCTGTTTTTCTCTCTCTCTATAGGTGAGGAACTGAGAGCGTAAGGAGTTAAGACCTCGTTGGGAGAGAGGGGGGCCACCCCCATATTTATGCACAGGCTGAGGGACGGCACTGCACCCTTTCCGTCTTCTCGCCGCCCCATACATCGAAGCAGAAAGGGGCACGTCCCTAGGTGTGGCCACCTCCATGGTGCGGCCAAACCCCTCCTAGATCAACTAGGACTCCCCCTCCCCTTTTTTATTTCTCTCCCTCCCTCCAGCTATATGAAGGACTGAAGCAAAACGCACAATTAGCTCTCAAGCCTCTCTCTCTACAACAATTAGAGGGTCCAATTAGAGCCTCTTCTAATTGGTTTTTGAGGTGGTCTCCCGAGTAGATCTAGCTCTAATTCTAGTTCTCTCTCATGTGTTGAGAAACTTCTTGATTCATATAGCTCTAATTGCAATCGATTACTGCTACCAATTAGCAACATCGAAATGATGTCTCTCTTCGTTGGTGTCGAGTCCTGGACAGTGGAGCATTGACGGGTTGACACGAGCGTACGAGTGACACCAGAAGAGGGATGTGACGCCCCGAGATCGGGCACTATGCAGATTTCAACATTCCCGCCAAAATCCACATAATAACCGATTCCAGGTTGCCACTTGTGATAACATTACAACAGTTCACGAATAATCCACAACAACAACAGAAAAGATATATACAAGAAGACCCAAACGAGTCAAAGATACAACTGATACACTACAAAGATCCAAATAACAGCGGAAGAAACAACATAGCGTCCGACTACAGACAAGATACAAATTGGACTAAGAGTCCTGAAGATAACCGAGAGCGTCCAATCCCTGCCCAGGCCAAGCCGGAGGGATTCCCAAGCTAACGTCGTCAGACTTCAAACCTGTTGACTGCAATGTTGAATATGCAGCCACGAAAAAGATTCGTGGGTCAGTACGGTTAAGTACTGGCAAGTGGATAAACCATACTCACAAGATACTGGCGTAGCCAGTCATCACAAGATACAAATACTTTGGGTTCAACGGAAAGGAAGGTATTATTGCAAATAAGCGGCAGCGGGCTGCACTAACTAACTACAGAGACTCGATACAACATCCGGCTAACAGAGGGGGATAAGATAGCGTATCGGAACCAACTATAACTACTCACCAAACAATACCCATCCAATGTTACCCCCTACTAAGGAAGCAACCCAAGGATAACTCACACTTGTTGGATTAATGATGTTCAACTTATTGTGTCAATAAGACTACTACTAGTCAAGTTATCATTAGTTAGGTGTAAGTTGTTCTGAGTACTTGTTAGCCAGTACTTTCACCAAGTCATCCATAACCGCGGAAAACACGGCTTCTCGAGAAGATTTAACCCTGCAGGGATGCACCAATTTGGCCGTACACGTAAGAATAACCCGCCAGACGGGGGATCAACCCACCAAGCGAGGTACTCAACACAACCCAACTCTTCTTCGCATCAAGCCCAAAGAACCCCGTGCAGTTGAGCGCACGGCTAATCAAGCCCCACGAAGAAAAGGGGACCCTCATAGCACTCTAACGTGTCTCCCTAAATGCCGACTACAAAAGTTCCACCCTGGCCTGGGTTCGCAAGATCATGCATGCGGCAAATGGAAAACCCGAACTAAATGAGGCGATTTGGACGAGATGCGAATCGAATCAAATTGAGGGGGGGCGCCCATACTCGCTTCCCACATGCGGTTAGTGCGCTCATCATGGATCAGTAGACAAGACCCTTTTCCTAATTAGGGTCGACACTAGCAGGCTTCAAAACCACACCGGGCCTCCTGCCGGTGCCTTATCATCAAATTATTATTACCCAAAACATGAACATGTTGTTGATTGAATTGAAACCCAACTATCAAACTAAACAGGTGATATGAAAAAGGACAACTAGAATTGAGCGCAAACAACACTAAGCATGCAACTACGACACGAGGGCCAACAGGGTAAACAAACAACAGTTAATAGGAAGTGGAAGGAAGGTTATATCATGGCTGCCAGGTAAACATATATTAGGATCGAGACACAAGCCTCGAATCAACAGGCTAGAGTAAGAACAACGGAGAATCGGTAACAAGTGATGAAAGGCAGCCATTTGGCAGCAAGTGAGTATACTTGCCTGAGATCCAGCAAGTAGAGGTACATCCACAGAACTTGTCGTTGCTCACATCATCTCAACGTCCTATCCGGGAAGAAGCAACGAACCTCGAACAAACACCGGATGCAACAATTACTACTACGGCCAAAGATCCAGCATGATCGAGATATGGATGCATGACAATTTAATGGATGCATAGAAATAAACTAGTTGACATGATAACATGTTTAAATGGACCCATATGCAATTTGAGTTGCATATGAAAAGCCCATGAATTATGGTTGAAACAATTGTTTTACAGCTAACCAACAGGTGAAAGTGGTTTAGTATGATGCATGGATGAGGAAAACAACAAAATAACAACAACAGAACCAATTGGAAATAAGGTTTACTCATTTTGAAATTCACTTATTAAGTTTTGGAATTTTGGTTTCTTAAAGGTGTCACACAAGCATTTGTTGTTTTCATCAAGTTTAATTGTTCAAAACAGATAACAAAGTTCATATTTGATTAGAACACAAAATTTTAGGTGGATTACATGTTTCAATTATTGAAAAAGGAATTACAATGATTTAATTATGAATTAAACAAGATTAAACAAGTTTTAATTGAATTTAATTCAAGTTTGAATATTATTTGAATTTTATTTGTTCAAAACATAAATTCAAATTCATATTTGAAAAGGTTATGTTTTTCTGGTTTGAAAACATATTTTATAAGTTCAAAAATAATTTAATTTGAGCAAGTTATGAATTTAGCAAATTTAAATGATTTAAACAAGTTTTAAATTATTTAAGCAATTTTAATTACTCAAATCATGAAACAAATTTTATATTTGAAAAGGTGGTTCAAAATGGCATGGAAAACATATTTTATTTGTGACAGTTGAATTAAATTTGAATTAGTTATGAATTTCACCATTTAAATGATTTAATTAAAGCATTAAGTAATTGTATTAATTTTATTTATCCAAAACAGAAAAAAATGTTATTTTTGGAAAGAGTATGAAATTTTGGATGGGAAACATATTTTACTTATTAGGAAACAATCTTAAATGATTTGGTTAAGCATATTACCAATTTAATTGCATTAAATAAGAGATGAAACAATTATTCAATTTAAATGTTGCAAACCAGAAAACAAAGTTGATATTCAAGTGTGGCATGTGATTTTGGATGAAATTCATGTTTTGAGTATTTAATTTGGAGCAACCATTTGAAAGTTATTAATTATGCCATTTAATTTGTCACTTTTAAGGATTATTAAATAACATTAATTTCAATTGCCCAAATTGCAAAACAAGGTTGATAAACAGAAAGTACATTGAATTTTGACTGAAAAACATATTTTACATTTTCAATTTGGAGTTTATTTGCAATTTCTATGTGTGTTTGAAGTTGAGGGACTGATTTGTGAATTACAGGGACTGGATGTGAAGGAAAAAGGTGGGGACAGGGGCCTGTGTGAGAAAAGCTGTGCAAGAAATTGATCTGCACCGCGCAGTAGCCGCCCAGGGCCACTGACGCGCGGGCCAGGCGCCACGCTGGCAGCCACGCGTGCGGTGTGGATGGCGAGGTGGCAGAGGGGTCATTGACAGGTGGGGCCTGCAGCGCAGCGCGGAAAATGCAAAAGGAAGCCGTCCCCAGGGCTCGAACCCTGGTCGCGGGAGAGCGCGCGGAGGCCCTTTGCCACTGCGATGTCGCTGAACTTGTGTTCAGAGTGCAGATGCGGTGGGTTTCAGGTATAAGGCCTGGCCTTGTGCCTCTCTGACGAAACTGACGAAACTGACGCTGCTTTCAGCGACCAGCGATGGCACAGAGCAACCTGCTGCGATCTCGACGGGGATCTCTGCGGCCACGGCGTGCTGGAGGTGTTGACTGCGTGCGTGGGTGTAGCGTGCAGCTGGAGGGGAAAAAGAGAGGGGAAGGGACAGGGGTGGCGCTCACCTGCGGCTGGTTGCGGAAGCAGCAGGTGGTGAGGATGGTGGCGTCTGTCGCCGTCGACGGCGCGGGAGGGGGCTCCCAGGGCCTCTCCGGCCCGGTGGAGGCGACTAGGAGGGAGGCCGGGCCCTCGGGGTTCCATTCCCGGCCACGGATTGCTCCGATGGTGGCCAGGGTGACTGCGAGCGGCGAGTACTGACGGCGGTTAGGTGGCTGCAGGGAAAAATTTCAGAGAGAGAGGGAGGGAGGTAGAGAGGATGGCGGCGGCAGAGGAAAACGCAGGGGCTAGGGCTAGCGAGTAGGAGGGGGTGTAGGTTTTATGGGGGGTTGAGCTTGGTACGACAGCGAATCGGGAGGGGGGAGGAGGATCCTGCGGTGCTGCTGCTGTTCGTACCATTGCTGACGTGAGGAGGAATAAGATGCCCTCGACGAAAAGGTATCGGGCCACAGAGGGGAAAGAAAAGGGGAAGTGGGCTGTGGGCTGGCCTGTCTCCCATAGCTCACCCTCTCCTTTTGATTTTTTTTCCTTTTTTTTTGCTTGTAAGAAAAGAAAAGGAAAGAGAGAAAGAATAGGTTGGGGTTTTGGGTTTTTTTAATTTTTATAAACTATTTTTAGTTGGCTTACAAAACAGCAACAACAAAGGTAGGTTCACTTATTTTCAACCATTTGAAAAATGACAATTAGTTTGAATTTTGGCATTTGAAATTCATATAGGGTTTCATTTGATTTTTAAAATAGACAAATTTTATTTAATAAGCCCAAACACTAAGAAAACTTAGTGAGCTTAAAAGTTTGCAAGTTGTTAATTTTTAAACCACAATTTGATCATGCCCATTATGGTTGATTTTGAAATGAACTTGAATTTATCATTTGGTGTTAATAAAATGGAATTTTTTATTTAACAAGCAATTTAAATAATTTCAACTTCAAAATTATTGGAAACAATTGAGTTGTTTTAGTTTTCAATTTGTTAAATTGGAAATTTTTGAACAATGTTTGAAAGTTTAATTTGGTTTGAGTTTTCCAGTTGTTTTGAAAACAGGATGCAATGCTTATGTGATGCATGTGATGCAAAGGAAAAAGAAAACAAACAACTTTCTACTTAGGGTAACACCCAAGGTGTTACAAGGGATTACACAAGTGATCCTTGATGATGGAAGCTTAGCGGCATCCTTGCAACTAGACCTAGCTATGAGGATCTATGATTGTTTAGATGTCTTCTACGACTACATCGAATCCGCTGCCCAGTGAGTCGTGATCCTGATTCTTGAATGTATGGGCATGTCTCGTTATCTTCATACTGACCTTGGCGGACTACGGAGGGTAAAATTTTAAATTCTGCAGCATAGACCAGCAATGGTATCAGAGTGTACCACGCGTACATACGATTGGATCTAGAGCACAATTTGTGCGGGTATTGCATAAGCCCGTGAAAGTATATTAGAAATCTCTCCAATATTCAGTTTATTTTCGTTGTCTCCCAATAAGCTGTGCGTTTTTTATTTCCGATGGCATGGTATGACATTTTACAAACTTCTTGCAATCCTAGCACACTCGAGTTGCTCCTAGCATATCTCACTTGATCCGAAGAAGTGATTTAGTAGCTTTGGGTCGTACCATAGTTGGTCTCAAATAATGGCATGGTGGAAAGGGCATGTGGATTGGATTCACATAGGGTCATGGTTATAAATAAGTTTAGATTGAGGCTCAAGACATCTTCGTAATTTATGTGTTTCAACACCCCTAAAAGTTAATCTAGCAATGAGATTAAAGACACCTCTAGGTACGTAGGTGATAACGATAGTTGATCGTAGAACCTACAATCACACTAAAACTTGCAAAAAATCGTTAGAGGCGTCTAACTTGGTTTTGCACGACGTGCATGTGGTTTGGTATAGCTATCTTGTTAATGTGTTTTGAAATGATGTTCAATGCCAAAGGATTGTCATTGTTTGCCACCGACAATCACGCGTTCAACGCCGGAGCTTGAAGGAAGTACATGATAAGAGAAAGTGTGTGTTTCTCTATCGTGGAAAAACTTAAAGGAATTTTCACCGCAGCGTAATTTCCTCGAATATTCCAGCTATGGTGAGAATAACAGAGATGGAACGATCCTCGTTGGAGATGCGTCAAGAAATCCCCAAAGAACAAAGGCTATAAAAAAATCACATGAATTATAAATTGTCTGTGATGTTTATCATTTGTTGATTGCACCTTGACTGCGCAATAGTCATTGATTAGGGTGATTCCTCACTTAAAATATCAATATAGTGTGTGTTTTCCCAATTGTAGCACCGTCAAACCAACATGGTTACATGTTCATAACTTGGTTACAAGGGTCAATGTGCCTCTTCTTGTCGGGAGGCGGGTTATAGTTTTCTCACTTGGATACAAGGTGCATTCTATATGGTGGAGTCCGAAAGTACACGAAGGTCAACTAGAGGGGGGTGTGAATAGGTGACCTACAAATTTTAATCCTTTTCCAATTTTAGAGAGGCTTTAGGAAGTAAATAACTTGGTTATCTAGATGTGCAACTAGGTAGACACCCTAAGTGACAAGTAACGAGTATGCAACGGAAGTAAATGCAAGGCACAAGATAACCACAAGTGAAAACACGGAGACAAAGATATGTTTACCGTAGTTCCTTCTTAAAAGAAGTACATCTACGTTGGAGAGGTGGGGAGCCACCTAGGCGCTCCTCAATAGCACAGATGTGCACACCTTGTTCTCCTTGAGCTTCTCCGGTGAGGGAGATTCTCGTTTCCACTATGAGTTCCACTTGAAGGCATTGACCAAACCTTTAGAAGTGATTGAGGCTACTCCACAAGTGAGATGGAGACTCTAAACAATCTGAAGCTTCTTGCTACAAGGTGGAAGCTACAAGCACTAGGGTTTCACTAGGATGACAAGGCAACCAAGAGATTACAAGATCCCAAGAGGTATGGTATGGGAATACAATTTTTGGCTTGGTAGAAAGGTAGATCTAGGCCTCCTCCATGAGATCCTTGAAGGGCATCAAGTTTGGTTGGAGGAGGAGGGAGATCTGGGCGTTTTGAGCTCTTGAACAATGGAGGAGAGAGAGGAATGGACGAACTAGCTGTCTAGAGGAAGAAGACAACTATTTATAGCCTCCTCCAAATTATGACCGTTGCAGTACACCAGGGCCGGAATATTCTGGGGTTAGGACCGGAAATTTCCTGGGCTGACAGACCAGATATTTGAAATATCCGGGGGGCGGATTTTTGAATAATCTAGGGCCGGAATATTCCGGCCAATAGTCCGCCCCCATCTCTGCGCGCGAGCAGCAGCACCACGCTGGAATTCTTCTAAGGACCTGAGGGCCGGAAATTTGCCCCGGAATTTTTGGGCAAATATCCACCCCACCTTCTGTGCGCGGGCACCTGCGAAACCTCCAAAATATGCTAAGGGCCCGGGGCCCGGAAATTTGCGCGGAATATTCCGGGCAAATTCCCGCCCCAGCTTCTATGCGCGGGCAGATGGAGTTCAACACTTAGCCGTTTTGAAGAAACCAAGGGGCCGGAATATTCCTGTGCCGGGGCCGGATATTCCGGCCTATATCCACAGGAATTTCCGGGGGTAACACCTGAATAATCCGGCTGCAGTAAAACTCATCTTCAGAAGTCCTTTGTGAAAATATCATCGTGAATTATATGTGGGTCCATCTATAGACACATAAACCAATAGGTTAGAGATCATAACCGCGTTGTTATCATCACCAAAATCATCAGAGGAGACATGAGCTTTCAGAGTCATTTGGTTGTCTTTTCGTCCAAGCATGAAAGTCATTAGCTCATAACACATACATCGAAAGATGAGCGAGAATCACATCGTGTGATTGGCATAGTAGCCTACTCTCTAGGTTATGATTGGTTGAGATGGATAGGTCCTTCGGGTCGTAATTTATTGGGATCTCTTTTCACCAAAGTTGATCTTAAGGAATATCGGTTTTAGTGGGAGCATGTCTTAATTTCAATTTTGTTGAATTAAGTAATTCAAATTAATTTTGAACCATGAGTCTAAACAAACTTGTTTTATTGTAGATATCGATCCCTTTGAAAACATAAGTATGAATGAGTTGTTGGGTATAAACAAGTTAACTAAGAAAAGTGTGAACTTCTATGGTTGGGTTCACGATCTGAGATCTGTTTTCAGAGGTCTTGAGGTAGAGCATGTGTTGGACACTTATGCGTCCAAAAATGGCACATCTTTATCTATGTTTAAACCATATCTTTGTTATGAAAATGATAGAAATATTATGCTAAAGTTGCCACTAATCAGTAATGTGCAATTTATTTATGAATCTCAATGTCATTACTTTTATTGCAGATATTGGACAAGGAGTCACTTGAAATCAGGGCTAAAAGGAAGGAAGAGATAAAGATCAGAAAACCAATTAAATTTGCCTTTGGAGCACACTTAAGGACCTCGGTACTATCAGTACCAACCGTACCGCTCACCGTACGAGATGCCAGAAGAACAGTCAGATCAAATAGTCCAAAATTCATCGAAGGGCCTAGAGCCAATTCCTGAAGGAAGACGTCTGAAACCCTAGTCCATTCGCTGCAGCCATATATAAAAAGAAGAAACAACCCCCAAGAGAGAGAGGAAAAGAAGGAGAATAAGACCATCCTCTCCACACAAGACCATGAAGTGATGCCGCATGTCCACCACATCATCACCACCACCATGGTCTTAGCCATACTACTACTTTGTAATCTAGATCCCAACGCAATTGGCAACATTGTAAAAACTATCAATCTATCAAATTATAGTACTATTTATACCTCAATGTTTTATTTTGCTGATATGATCGCGATGTGTGAGTTGTCCCCTCGGGCTATGGGCCGAGGCCTAACGTTGAAGCTATGTGCTTGATCTAACCCATGTGATAATTATTCTAATGAGTTCATTATGTTATTTGTGTGTGTTCTACTATTTATGCCTTGCTCCTAGGAATTATAAGGTACCCAAGACCCCGAAGAGTGATCAATGCAAAGGTATAGTGAGAGTGAAGTGGAAGGCTGGTTAGGAAAGTCTATGACAGGAGGATCAGTAGGACTGCTGGAAGTGGATCTCTCAGGAACAATAATGACATCACCGTGCTATATGCTTTCGTCTTTCTTTTAGAACTAAAAACCAAGTTAACCCCGCAAGATGGAAACTATATAGGGCGAGCGGTTGGACGAATTACTCTATGTTAACCTGTCGGATATATGTCAACTAGGGGTATGTCTGGCATTGGCCGAAGGCCGGATTACCAGGGTGACCCGCGGGCAATGGTGCAAAATCCATTGGGCGGCCCAGTAAGCTGATGCGTAGGAAGCCGGATTCTAGAAGAACACGGACCACAGCCCACTACGTGTTCTGGCTTGGAGAAGAAGCCGGATTCCTTACTTTCCAATAATAGGAATACTTTCCGTAGTCTTCTAGGATTCCTTCCTATGAGCCCTAGTCCGTCTATCTATATAAAGTCGGACGTGAGCAGTCAAAAAAAGGCAACAAGAGAATAGAGGTTCGAATAGCTAGAAGACAACTCGCTGGGAAGTTCATCCTCGCCAAGTTAGCGAAAGCATACTCACAATTGCACTTTGTATACTTCAGGCTTCAACCCTGATTTAGTGAGATTGCAGGAGTAGGAACACCGCCATAGTTGCAACATACCGAACCTGGGTAAATCATGTCCTCGTTTCAAGTACTTCCACGTTTCCACCCACGGTTCTACCAGTATGCCTATGGCACCCCCGACCATGAACCTAACTAAGAAGACTCGACGGTTGGCGCCCACCATGGGGCCATCAGCATCGGGAGTCACGTTCCGAGCGGGGATACTCGATGGAATCGGCGGCATAATCACTGTCAGATGCGTGGAATTCGACGGCGACGTCGGATGCTTCCTCAACAATGGATCCTACATGCCGGCACGGAATCACCTGGTAAGTGCATGTGTCCTTCTCTTGAGATCTGCTAACGTTTTCATTGGTTTGACGACAAAAGCAATGGGATTCCGTGGTGGAAGTAATTTTATCCCACCCGCACTATGCCCAATAGATGAAGGCTTCAATGTCGGATTCTGTTCAGATCTGCCTTATTCATACATAGGGGCAGATCAAGCCTCAATGGCTGCATATCGCCAAAGCATGACTGGAGTTTCCGCGTCTCAGGAGATGCCTGCAGCCAGATCGCACTTTGTTGGCATGGTGCAGTCAGAGATCGCCGAAAACACGGAAGACGAAAATCCTATGGAAAAGGCATAAAACATTGATCCCACGAAAAAGGTGGAAGATCTTACACCCGCCAATCAGGCGACGAACTCGGAAGTCGAGTCCATATTAGCAGCCATTGAAACAAGGTTGGACTCGGAACCGGATCTTCAGGATATAACACAGATTCCGGTGATGAAGATGAAGATGGCTTCGAGAGAAAGGTGAAATCCATGCAGGGGAGCTTCCATGAAATACTCATGGCAAAACCAACCACAAAGTCAGATGCCGAAGAGGAAGAGGAAGCAGATCTCAAAACACCTCCGCTAGATGAGGTGGAAGGAGAGGAAGAGGACGACGAAAAAAGTCCTTCTTATCTTGATGTCAAGGAACTGACATAAGATGAACCAAATAAAAAACCTCCATCTTCCAAGAAGAAAAAGAAGTCCGCCAAGAAGTTGCTCTCCAAATCACAGAAAAAAAGATGGAAAAATTGATAGATTTTTCGCCAACCAAAACCTGGAAGTTGGAGGAGGCAGTGGCGTAAAAACGGCGGAGAAGAAAAATACTAAGATCCCTGTCCCACAAATGTTGGAACAGGAAGAGATCGATCTTACCCAAACCCCGGTTGCAAGAGGTGAACCGCCGGAAGTGCTGGAAGCCAGGAGGCAACCCTGAATTTCAAAGCCCCGGAAGAACTGCTAGCCAGAAAACGGTTTGAAAACCCGTCATTGCAAAGGAAAGTTAACAACACAAGTGCTAGGGGGGAGCGCATATACAAGACTGCAGCTGAAAACGCAGAAGACGCGTTCGCCATACTCAATGACGATCTGTACTCAAAGGAAGAAAAGCCGCAGGGAGTGTATGCGTTCCTAGGAAAAGCATTACAACATCAACAGCGAGGGTAAGCACGATTAGGCAAGCTACATGATCATTCATCCTTGTGCAAAACTGCCACGTGCGACGCTCGAGCACCTGACCCAGGCGAACCCGGAGATTCAGGAGACTCAAAGGAGAAGAAGGGAGATCCGAAGAAGGACAAGAAAATCCCAGATAACAAGGATGCAGCGTCTAGGACAGGATCCCATCTGCCAAAAGGCGGAAATAACACAAAACCCTGTGCCGACAAGGAACGGGAAGAGAAAAAATGGAATGACGGAAAAACAATGCCGCCTCCAAGACACCCGGATGATAAAGCCGGAAGATATTATCACCCTCACAGGCGTGAGAGATCTCGAACCCCTCCAAGAAATAAGGAATGTGTGAGGAGTAGAACTCCGCCTCATTCTAAAGGAAGGGATGTTGGAAGAAATTGGGATGAGCCCAGAAGAGCGTATTCATGCAACAATGGACCAGAACGGAGAAGATCCCCCTCTCTTCATTCAGCTGGAAATATTCCACACACGTCGATAAAGCGGAAAGATACGATTTGTATTTCGGTCCAAAGTGTTTCACTGATAGGATCCGGAAAATTAGTCTACATTCTGGCTTTGCCAAAGTCGGGCCAACTTATCAAAATTATACCGGAAGCACAAACCCGGATACATGGCTCTCTAATTACTATACCACCGTCCGAATCAACAAAGGGACAGACCTGGAAGCCGTAAAATTCCTGCCCCTAATGTTGTTGGATGGAGCTCGAGACTGGATTAATGGACTTCTGTCAAGAACGATGGACAACTGGGAGGATATGGCTAGATTTTTTGCTTAGCACTTTCGGGGAACATACAAATGCCCCAAAAGCATTAACCAGTTGAATCGTTGTGTCCAATATGAAGACGAGTCATATGTTGACTTTATCTCAAGATGGAATGCAATGAAGAATAGTTGTTCTAGAGTGAGTGACGTACAAGCAATGCATGCTTTTGTCAATGGCCTGAAACTACGTCTTGTACCATTTATGGTTGGTCCTAAAACACACAGGTAGTTAGGTTCTATGCTCACAACCACTAATGAGCATGCAACGGCGGAAGACGAAATTAGAGTAAGAGGCAGAAATATTGTTGCATTGGTTCAAGCCAAAAAGGCGTCTCACTCCTAAAAGAAGGCTACTTCAGAAGCACAGCCAAAACCCATAGAAGTAAATATAGCCTTTGGAAAGGATAATACGAGCAGATGGAAAGGCAAAAGCGCAGAAAGTAGGGAACCCATCTCCTACTCCAAGGAAGAGAAGGAAAAGATTAAAAGGGAATTCTGCATTCACCACGTGCAGTTTGGGAATCCTACCCATACAAACCAGTAATGCCGGCTTAACAAGCACATGATAGGTGATGCTTGCGATGGCTATAGAAATTCCTTGCTACACCTTGATGGTGCCAGGAATCCTGGATGGTGTGTTGGGAACCCCAAGAGGAGGGTGTGATGAGCAAAGCGGTAAGAATTTCCCTCAGTTAAGAACCAAGGTTATCAATCCAGTAGGAGGAAGAGGATCTTTGGAAGGTTGATGCCACTGACGGTGGTGATGGCGCCTCACCGGTGTCAGCAACAACGCGAAACCTGCACACAACACAACCAATATACTTTGTCCCAATGGTACAGTGAGGTTGTCAATGTCACCGGTCTTGCTGAAAACAAAGATTACACGTATAGTGTGGAAAACGGTGTATGCTTGCAGTAAGTAAAAAAAGCAGGAAATTGTAGTGGTTTGTTTAACAGTGTAAGAAAATGGAACGGGTTCATAGGTTCACTAGTGGTGTCTCTCCATAAAAGATAGCATGCTGGGTGAACAAATTACAGCTGGGCAATTGACAAATAAAGGTTGCACCGTAGTGCACATTCATGACATGATGACTACTATGATATTTAGTGCGGGCATTACAACAATATACATAGACCCTAATCCAACTACATCTCTGACTAATAATCCACCCTGAGGTTATCATCCGAACCCCCTTAGGTATTAAGTTGCAAGCAACAAATAATCGCATAAAACAATGTGTGTAAAGTAAGCAATGATTGTACACGCGAGCACTCACAGCGTTGTTTTCTCCCTAGTGGCAACAACACATCCTCCCCCGTCACGTTTCTGTCACTCGAGCACAGGCAAAAAGGAGGCATGAACCCACTATCGAGCATAAATACTCCCTCTTGGAGTCACTAGCAACTACCTGGCTAGAGCAACCACTAGCAACGGAAAGCATGCAAAATCACAAATAGCATATGCAATAAAGACTATAATCAACTTGGCATAAGTTCAATATTCATCAGATCCCAGCAAACACAACATATAGAATTACATAAGAACAATCTCGATCATGTTAGGAAGCGCACGAGATCTAAACATGGAGGCATATGAGGAGAAGACAACCATCTAGCTACTGCTATGGACCCGTAGTCCAAGGATGAACTACTCACTCATCACACCGAAGGCAGGCGTGGTGATGGAGAAGCCTCCGGTGATGACCTCCTCTCCGGCAGGGTGCCGGGAGACATCTTCAGAACCCTCCTGATCTAGGGTTGACGACGACGACGGCTGATACGTCATAAATGTATCCCTAATTTCTGATGTTCCATGTTGTTTTCTTATGGTTTCCCACATGTTTTCCTTACACTTTATGTCATTTTTACATGTTTTCCGGGACTAACCTATTAACAAGATGCCATAGAGCTAGTTCCCTGTTTTCTGTTGTTTTTAGTTCCAGAAAAGTTGTTCTGGAAATATTCTTGGAATTGGAAAATTCGAAAGCCAGAAGTCTTAAAAGTCTCGAAAGCTTCCATAAGTCCCGAAGAGACCCGGAGGGGGGCCACAGGGTGGCCACACCATGGGGTGGCGCGGGTCCCCCTGGCCGAGCCACCCCCCGGCATCGCTGCTTCGCCTTTTTATACTCCCCCGAGGGAAAACCCTAAAAGAATCGACTGTTTCCACAAAATACATCCTTAGCTCCGCCGCCGCCACCGAGAAGTTTTGGGGGACAAATCTCTATTCTGGCACCCTACCGGGACGGGGAAGTGCCCCCGGAAGCCATCTCCATCGACTCCACCGCCATCTCCATTGCCGTTGTTGTCTCCTATGACGAGGAGGGAGTAGTTCTCCCCCGAGGCTGAGGGCTCTACCTGTAGCTATGTGGTTCATCTCTCTCTCCCATGGTGTGATCTTTATGTGATCACGAGCTTTGTAATCTAGTTGAATATGTAGATTGATCTCCATCTGTTATGCTACTCAAGTGGTTTTGTTATCTCTGTTAACACTTTGATCATGGGGTAAAGGTGATAGTGTGTGCACTGTGTGTTTTAGCATGATATTTATATCTTGGGTTGGAAGATGAACCTATGAAATTGTGGTGTTTGCGTGGAACCATCTGGGTCCCATGGTGATAGAATGGGGGTTACTTGGTTGGGAAAGTGCTTACTCTGAGGAGTGATGTTAAAGCCCTACGCAATGATTAGTGTTCGTTATTCGACCGGAGAGGGTAAAGGGTAGCATAGTGAGAGAAGATGTCCAGTTATTCATTTATGTTTTCTTTGTTGAGAGTGTCGTCTAGTGAAAGTAGGAGCCATAGGCCTTATTTCCAAGCATTGAAACGCCGTTTTCCGTCTGTTGATGTTTGCTTGCTGCCATTTTTATTTCAGATTGCTATTATCACTTATTGTCAACCATATTACTTGCATTTTACTCTCTATTCGCCGAACTAGTGCACCTATACAACTGACAATTGTATTAGGTGTGTTGGGGACACAAGAGACTTCTTGTATCTTAATTGCAGGGTTGCTTGAGAGGGATATCTTTGACCTCTATCTTCCTGAGTTCGATAAACCTTGGGTGATCCACTTAAGGGAAACTTGCTGATGTTCTACAAACCTCTGCACTTGGAGGCCCAACACTGTCTACAAGAATAGAAGCGTGCGTAGACATTAGCGGCTGCGTAACTTTTCGGGGATATTTGATCAGGTGCCTAGGGTTTTCCATCTGAGGGGAATATATAGGCGAAAGGGCAAAGGCGGTGGAGCCCTGAGGGCCCCACACCACCAGCTGGCGCGGCCAATGGGGGGCGCCACCCCATGGTGTGACCCCCTGGTGCCCGTCTTCGACTCCTCTTCGGTCTTCTGGATGCTTCAAGGTAAAATAGGCACTTCGGGATTTGTGGGGTCCAATTCCGAGAATATTTCCAGAACAACTTTTCTGAAATAAAAAACAGCAGAAAACAGGGAACTGACACTTGGCATCTTGTTAATAGGTTAGTCCCGGAAAACGTGTAAAAATGCTATAAACAAGGGAGAAAACATGTAGCAATTGTCATAATATTATCATGGAGCATGAGAAATTATAGATACGTTGGAGACATATCAAGCATCCCCAAGCTTAGTTTCTACTCGTCCTCGAGTAGGTAAACAATAAAACACAATAATTTCTGATGTGACATGCTACTAACATAAAATTGATCATTATAATGTAAAAGCATATGTACACTGAGATGATAGAACTTCAAACACAAACATGATAAATAGAACTTTAATAATAAAGCATAGCAATCACTTTGCATCATGAAGAGTATCTCAAATAAAGGATCATGGATAATAATGCAAAGAAAGATAAACGTTTGTTTCAAGTATAGAGAAAGCATAGCAGAGTGGTATTTCGCTAGTCCTTAAGAGTGGGACAAAAAATAAATGCTAGAACACCTTCAAAGTTCACGAGGAAGACTAGAGCAAATAATTTGAGAACAAACAATATCACATCATGAATCAATTATTGATATTTATGGGACAAATGCACATAAAACTCAGAATGGCAAAAATACTCTCTCAACTGTGCATAAAGTTAGAAGATGGAGACTCAACATAAAAGTAAAAGAAAGGCCCTTCGCGGAGGGAAGTAGGGATCACTCATGTGCTAGAGCTTTTTTATTTTATTAAACAGAGGTATTAAAAGTTTTACACTCCTCCCATCCGTCTACACAAACCATGGCTAACCAAATCCTCGGGTGCTTGCCAACAATCACATACCATGGAGGAGTGTCTATATTTTAGGAGAGGTGTATGTTAATGTCAACGAATGGTAAACAGAAAATACAGTACGTCACAAGCAAACTGGATTCACAAGAGCGGCTCCCATATGAAGGATGCATCTGGGTAGAAGGTCATCCCTCTTTCTCTTTTGTTTACACAATTATGCTTTGACTGATAAATCAGGGGAAAAAATAGTGAAGAGAATTTGTTTGCATTAATTTCGGGCTGGGCACCCCGCTGCCAGCTCTTCAATCATTTGGATAAGCGGATGAAGCCACTAGTCTAGGGTGTGAAATCCAATCAACAATTGAGATAAATATTCTTCATTGACGTCCTCATGAGCAATAACAAGAACACAAAATATGAGTAATTTTGAAAGTTTTAAAGGTAGCACATGAGCAATTTACTTGGAGTGGCAGTTAAATACCACATGTAGGTAGGTATGGAGGACACAATGGGAAAACTTTGGTTTAAGGGAGTTGGATGCACGAGTAGATCTCATACTCATTATAGGTGGAGGCTAGCAAAAGATTGGGAGCGACAAATCAAAAGAGCATAAGAGCCATAATCATGCATAGCGACATAAACATCATTAATTAAAGCATAAGTGGTATCACAAGTTCAAAAACTAAGTGGTCATGGAGGCTATTCGTGACTGGTTCATAGTCATAAACATGGTGTGAGCATGCGCCAAGTCAACCAAATAAAACATTCGAAAGAGAATACCATAAATTTATGCTTTACTATGACAAGAACAACTCATGAATCTTTCAATGGCATATTAAATACTCTCATCTATTTGAGGCAATTCATGCTACTCAATAAACACAAGGATTTAAAACTGAAATAACATTTAGCATGGCATGAAAAATTTCTAGCCATAGTCTATACAAGCTTCTACTTGCACCGTTATAAATTCTACTTCAAGCAGCAGTTTCTTTTCCCAACAAGCACCATACAAGATATTTTTTAACAAAAATACTCTTTATGATACAGAAAGTAAACACGAGAGTACTCACATAACACTACTAAAACTAACAACTCTGATGAGAGATGCATGCAAAACAGGAGCTAAATAAATGCAACAGCCAGACAAAGATTAAGAATACAAAGTATTTTCGTGAAAAAGCGGAGCGTGTCACTCTCCAATAAAAGAATGCTGGGTCCAACCAAGCTTATTGCAAAAATAAAAACAAACTGAAATAAAAAATAAAAGATGCTCCAAGTAAAGCACATAACATGTGACCGAATAAAAATATAGTTTCACTAAAAGTGACCTAATAATTTGTCGATGAAGAAGGGGATGCCTTGGGCATCCCCAAGCTTAGACACATGAGTCTTCTTGGAATTTTCTGGGACGTACCACCGGGGCATCCCCAAGCATAGTCTCTTCACTCTTCTTGATCACGTCATATCATCCTCTTCTCTTGACCCTTGAAAACTTTCTTCACACCGAACTTCTCACAATCTTCATTAGCAACGTTAGTGCAATCAAAATAATAAATTCACATGGTTCAGTTTCAACACAATCCTAACACTCAAAAACACATTATCTACTGTCACAACTTCTTTTAAAACTCTTTTTCTCAAAAGAACACCAAAAGAAAGAGATTAAGAAGCAAATGCAATTATTGGCAGAAATCTGTCAAAACAGGACGGCTGGTAAAGATGATTTTTTTTTCAAAAATCTTCTGTTGATCAAATAAAAAAGTGGTCAACTAAGAAAAGTTGCGTATACATCCCAGGATTACGTACAAGAAAACTCAGGTCATTTTAAATTTTCTGTTATTTTATACGAATTTAACAGTGGACAGCAGAAATCTGTTTCATGCGCAGAAATCCGAAATATAGTCTCAACTTTCCACTAGAGGCTTTACTTGGCTTAACAAAAACACAAAACAAAAGATACAGAGGGGTTGCTAAGGAAATAGACAACACCTAGGTGCAAAGCACACAAAAGAAAATAAAGGAAAACTGGTTGAAAATAGAGAAATAAAACGGGTTGTCTCCCGGTAGCGCTTTTCTTTAACGCCTTTCAGCTAGGCATAGAAAGCAACTAAAGTATTTTCAAGTGAAGAAGAATCAACATCATAACATGCTCTAATAATAGATTCAAAAGGTAGCTTCATCCTATTTCTCGGAAAGTGTTCCATACCTTTCTTGAGCGGGAATTGATATTTAATACTCCCCTCTTTCATATCAATAACATCACCAACAGTTCTAAGAAAAGGTCTTCCCAAAACAATAGGACAAGAAGCATTGCATTCAATGTTCATAACAACAAAATAAACAGGGACAAGGTTATTGTTAACCATAATAATAACATCATCAATTCTACCAAGAGGTTTCTTCTTAGCATTATCAGCAAGATGAACATCCAAATAACAGTGTTCCAACAGTGGTAGATCAAGCATATCATAAAGCTTTTGAGGCATAACAGAGATACTAGCACCAAGATCACACAAATAATTGCAATCAAAATCATTTACTTTTATATTAATTATAAGCTCACAACCATCATCTGATTTCCTAGGGATAGATGTTTCAAGTTTCAGCTTTTCTTCCCTAACTTTCATGAGAGCATTGGTAATATGTTTAGTAAAGGCCATATTCCTGGCACTAGCATTGGGAATTCTAGCGAACTTTTGAAGAAACATAATAAATTCAGAGATATTGCAATCATCAAAATCAAAATTATTATCATCAAAAGTAATGGGACCATTATCTCCTACATGTCTAAAAAAATTCCGCACTTTTATTAGAAGAAATTTCAGCAATTTAGCACGTTTCACCGAAGGGGTGGGGACTTTGTTAACACCAAATACTCTACCATTGATAGTAGGAGGTTTACTAGAACTTGGAGCTTCAGTTTTACTAGTGGGGGTGATAGTGGAAACTCTAGCAATATTATTCTTTCTAGCCAATTCATCGTCTCTTTCCCACCTAGCACGTAATTCAACCATCAACCTAACATTATTATCAATCCGGACTTGGATGGAATTCAAAGTTTTACTTTCTTTAACATCATGTGGCAAAACCTTCAGTTTTAGAAAATCAACATCAATAGCTAGGCTATCTACTTTAGATGAAAGAACATCTATTTTACCAAGCTTTTCCTCAATAGATTTATTAAAAGTTGTTTGTGTGCTAATAAATTCTCTAAGCATGTTTTCATGATCAGAGGTAGAGCTTTTATTGTTATTGTAGGAATTGCCATAAGAATTACCATAACCATTATTAGGAGGATAGGGCTTATAATTGTTTCCACCAAAATTATTTCTATAAGCATTGTTGTTAAAATTATTATTTCGAATAAAGTTCACATCAACATGCTCTTATTGAGCAACCAAAGAGGATAAAGGAACATTATTTGGATCAACTTGAGATTTACCATTAACAAGCATAGACATAATAGCACCAAGCCTTTCACTCAAAGAGGAGGTTTCCTCAACAGAATTTACCTTCTTACCTTGTGGAGCTCTCTCAGTGTGTCACTCTGAATACTTTATCATCATATCATCAAGAATCTTTGTTGCATTTCCCAAAGTGATGGACATAAAGGTACCTCTACCAGCTGAATCCAATAGGTTCCTTGCGGATAAATTCAGTCATGCATAAAAGGTTTGTATAATCATCCAAGTAGTCAGTCCATGAGTGGGACAATTCTTCACCATAGTTTTCATTCTTTCCCAAGCTTTAGCAAGATGTTCATTATCAAATTGTTTAAATTTCATTATGTCACTTCTCAGGGATATAATCTTAGCAGGAGAATAATATTTTCCAATGAAAGCATCTTTACACTTAGTCCATGAATCAATACTATTTCTAGGCAAAGATAGCAACCATTCTTTAGCTCTTCCTCTCAAAGAGAAAGGGAATAATTTCAGTTTAATAATATCTCCATCCACGTCTTTATATTTTTGCATCTCATGTAGTTCAACAAAATTATTAAGGTGAGCAGCAGCATCATCAGTACTAACACCAGAAAATTGCTCTTTCATAACAAGATTTAATAAAGCAGGTTTAATTTCATAGAAAGCAGTAGTAGGAGCAGGTGGAGCAATAGGTGTGCAAATAAAATCATTGTTGTTTGTGCTAGTGAAGTCACACAACTTAGTATTCTCAGAGGAACTCAATTTAGCAAAATAACAGCAAGCAAATAAATAATAGCTATAAAGTAAACTAATTTTTTGTGTTTTCGATACAGAGAAGCAAAACAAGACAAAAATAAAAACAAGACAATAAACAAAATAAAGAGGTCGAGAGTGAGAGAATACCCTTGCTATAAGACTTCTTCCTCCCCGGCAACGGCGCCAGAAATTCCTTGATGCTTGCGATGGCTACAGAAATTCCTTTCTACACCTTGATGGTGCCAGGAATCCTTGTTGCTATGGATGGTGTGTTGGGAACCCCAAGAGGAGGGTGTGATAAGAAAAGCGGTAAGAACTTCCCTCAGTTAAGAACCAAGGTTATGAATCTAGTAGGAGAAAGAGGATCTTCGAAAGGTTGATGCCACTGATGGTGGTGATGGCGCCTCACCGGTGTCAGCAACAACGCGAAACCTGCACACAACACAACCAAAATACTTTGTCCCAATGGTACAGTGAGGTTGTCAATCTCAACGGTCTTGCTGAAAACAAAGATTAGACGTATAGTGTGGAAAATGGTGTAGGCTTGCAGTAAGTAAAGAAAGCAGGAAATTGTAGTGGTTTGTTTAACATTGTAAGAAAATGGACCGGGGTTCATAGGTTCACTAGTGGCGTCTCTCCATAAAAGATAGCATGCTGGGTGAACAAATTACAGCTGGGCAATTGACAAATAAAGGTTGCACCGTAGTGCACATTCATGACATGATGACTACTATGATATTTAGTGCGGGCATTACAACAATATACATAGACCGTAATCCAACTACATCAATGACTAATAATTCACCCTCACGTTATCATCCGAACCCCCTTAGGTATTAAGTTGCAAGCAACAGATAATCGCATTAAACAATGTGTGTAAAGTAAGCAATGATTGTACACGCGGGCACTCACACCGCTGTTTTCTCCCTAGTGGCAACATCACATCCTCCCCCGTCACGTTTCTGTCACTCGAGCACAGGCAAAAAGGAGGCATGAACCCACTATCGAGCATAAATACTCCCTCTTAGAGTCACTAGCAACTACTCGGCCAGAGCAACCACTAGCAACGGAAAGCATGCAAGATTACAAATATCATATGCAATAAAGACTATAATAGACTTGGCATAAGTTCAATATTCATAGGATCCCAACAAACACAGCATATAGAATTACATAATAACAATCTCGATCATGTTAGGCAGCTCACGAGATCTAAACATGGAGGCATATGAGTAGAAGACAACCATCTAAGTACTGCTATGGACCCATAGTCCAAGGATGAACTACTCACGCATCACTCCGGAGGAAGGCATGGTGATGGAGAAGCCTCCGGTGATGATCTCCTCTCCGGCAGGGTGCCGGGAGACAGCTTCAGAACTCCCTGAGCTAGGGTTGATGACGACTGCGGCTGCGGAACTTTTCGGGGATATTTGATCAGGTGCCTAGAGTTTTCCATCGGAGGGGAATATATAGGCGAAAGGGCAAAGGCGGTGGAGCCCCGAGGGCCCCACACCACTAGCTGGCGCGGCCAGGGGGCGCCATCCCATGGTGTGCCCCCCTGGTGCCCGTCTTCGACCCCTCTTTGGTCTTCTGGATGCTTCCGGGGAAAATAGGCACTTCGGGATTTGTGGGGTCCAATTCCGAGAATATTTCCAGAAAAACTTTTCTGAAATAAAAAACATCAGAAAACATGGAACTGACACTTGGCATCTTGTTAATAGGTTAGTCCCGGAAAACGTGTAAAAATACTATAAAGAAGGGAGAACATGTAGCAATTGTCATAATATTATCATGGATCATCAGAAATTATAGATACGTTGGAGACGTATCAACAGGCAACACTGGATCCGGGAATAAAGTTAATAATTCCAAAAGGAAGTTCAATAATAAAAAGCCAGAAGAATATAAAGACGAAAGAGAGGCTGATATTGAGGATAAAAATCCAGGAACAAGAACGGAAAGGAAAATCTAAATTCCCGTGAGTCGAAGGAGAATGTAACTTAACTTTCATTGCGACCCCATCTTCAAAACAGGCGAAGCGAACATTGCGAGAAATCAACGTTGTCGTTCCACCAACTCCAAAGTACTTAAAGTATTCAAAAACTCCAATTACTTGGGATCAGTCTAATCATCTCGGTAATATCCCGGAACCCGACACAGATGTCCTGATAGTAAGCCCTATTGTGGAAAACACTAGGCTCAGAAGAGTGTTGATAAACGGCAAATCAAGTATCAATATAATGTACTTGAGTAGTCTAGAGAAATTGCACCTATCACAAACCCAGATCAAGCATAGCTATGTACGTTTTCATGGCATTGTTCCTGGTAGGCAAGCACATTCCCTAGAAAAAATATCTCTAAAAGTAACCTTCGGAAAAACGGAACACTTCCGCCAGGAGATAATATCATTTTAGGTAGTACCGTTTGAAAGCGTGTATCACGCAATACTCGGACGTCCTTCTTTCGCCAAATTTATGTCCAGATCGTGCTACATCTACAACAAGTTTAAGATGTCAGGGCAAAAGGCGGAGTAATCACCATTGAAGGAGATTTCAATCTGGCAAATGAGTTAGAGCTGGAAAACGCCCTTTGCGCCGAACAGGTAATTGTAACAGCCCTACTTTTTTAATATGACTTTTGAGCTAAATTTAAACTTAACTGCACTCATGCATCATGGCATTCAAAATTGGAAGAAGAAAATAGAAAACAAATGCTAGAAAGTTTGAAATGGAAAAAGGCCCAAATTCTGACTATAACTCAAATAATGAAGTTTTGAATAATTTTGTGAACCAAAAATTATTTTGAGATTACCATTGTGTTAAGAAAGTGGTACCGGTTCCAAATATAAAATTTGAAATATCAATTGCTTCATCAAATAAAATTATTGATGGAATTACTAAAAAGGCCTTAAAACAAATGGAATTAACTTTGTTCTTCCAAGCTTATTCAAATGGCTTGAAAAAATTACCACACCCTCTATATTGCAAATAAGAATTTTGGGAATTTTTACTATTTTTTTGAAAGTGTTTAAGGGCCTCAATTAGTGAATTTACAGAGGCAGAAAGGTTATTTTTAAAAAAGAAAAGAAAGGGATTTTTTTTGCAAAACGGCCGCGCGTAGAAGAGGAGGAGCCCCCCGCGTGCTACTCTCCTCCCTCCTCTCTCTCCCTCGCCTGCGCCCTCTCCCTCTCTGGATTGGCCCGCGGAGCCCGAACCGTAGCCGTCGTCGACTCACTCCTCGTCGCTGATACAGCCCATGCCAAGCACTGCCGAGCGGGACAAAAGGACCGTCGCGTCGTCTTCTTCCTCCAGGCGCAAGGAATCGACGCGGAAAGCCCCGAGATGCTGTCGTGATCCGATTCTCTTCCATGGCCCCGACGAACTCCGGAGAGCCCGCACCGCCGTTGCAGCCCTCCTCCGGCCTCATCGAGCTCGCGCACGCATCAAGGGTGAGCCCGCGCGTCTCCCCGTAGTTTTTCCCCTTCGCGCGCACACTGGAACGGCGTGTCGCCGTCGCCCGAGGACCCCCGCCGCCGCGCGTGCTCGTCGCCGTCGCTCCGGAGACCATTAGGAAGCGGCGCCACCTCCTGTGTGTTCATCTCAACACATAGGGGATAGGCGCACCATTTGTTAGGCCTAGGAAACGCTGGTTCCGCCGCTAGGGCCTCGCCGGAGAGGTCAACACCGACGGTGACGTTGCGCTGACACAACGCTGACGCGTGTGCGTTTGACCCTAGTCAAACCGGCCGCTGGGCCCCCTCTGTGTCTGCGTGGTGCCTACATGGCCACAGGGCCCATTCGTCAGCCCCTGTGGCTAGGGCCACCCCGCGTAGAAAACGTTTCGGCCATTTTTCTTTTGTTTTCGAAATCCAAAAAACAGAATTGAACCTTAACTGTAAAATCCATCAAAATTCGAAAAATGATCCAAACGAGTCCATTCAAATTTCTATGAACTCATATTGAAAATATCTATCTGTTGGATTGATGGTTACAAAAATTGAGTAATTAACTTTGCTCATATTATTCAATTACAGAAATGGCTACAAAAATTTGAAACTCTAAAAGTTAATATCTTTTGCTATGTTAACTTAAATTGAGCAAACTTGGTCTCTAAAATTTGGCTTACCAAACTCTAAACACCCATATTTTATTTGGGCATGTTTGAACTAAAATTCTTCTCTGTTTAATTAAAATACCAAAAAGGGAAGAACTGAAACCACTTTTAAATAATTCATAACTTCTAAAATAATTATTGGAAATTTATGTTTAATACCTCAAAGTGATAAGTGGAACAATTGCTAGCTGTTTTGAAACTTGCTATACCTAAATAAAATTTGAAAACACCATGGTTGTTACTTTTCCCTAAATGGGCAGATTTAAATGACATTGTGAATTAATGACGAAATATTAATTCTTGCTCCAAAATTACAAATAAGATATCAAAACTGATGGAGGGATAATAACCCGGTAGGCCAACTCCAAGGTGTAACCCGGCCCAAGGGACATGGCGCAGGATCCGGCTAAGGATAATGAAACTTCTGGAAGGCCCAAAGTTTGTAGGCCTCGTAACCCGGATTGTGGGTTGCGGTAAGGAAAGCTAGGGTTTGTAAGCAGTGTCCGGGTAGGATTCCGGGTGTGCCTTGGAGGGTAAGCCAGGGGGTACGGGTGCTTTATAAACCGACCCTCAGGTCTACTCGAGATAGAGATCTAAGAACCCTAGCAATATCGCGTGATATCGAGCATCCAGTGTAAACCCTAATCGAGTTATCATATCGAGAATAGAGATCCGGCGACTTCGATTACCGGCTATCAGATCGAATTGCACCATGCCTTCCCTTGAGCTAAACCCTCTCCCAAACGCCAGTGTCGACTTACCCCTAGATCAGTTACCCCTGGTAACATCTGCCGTGATTATCCCACGACAGTTGGCGCCCACCGTGGGGCCTGCGTCCAAAGGTGTTTACATCACGGGAGAAGCTCGGAAGGGCATGGAGAATCTTGTCATCGGCGAAATCTACATCGACCACGAAGGAGAAAAGGTGGTGGACGATTCCGGCTGGGGGCCGGAGTCGGATCACCTCGAAACCGGATCCGTCGTGACAATCGGCCGGATCAGCGTCTTCATCGGTATGGTATGTGCTTCCAATTCGGTCCCTGACAACGTTGGATCTGATTCTATGCCAGGAAAAGCCACGTCTATCCGATCAGATGATGAAAAATCGACTGGAACGACATATCCGGCAGAAGAACCCATCGCGGAGTGGGAACAGCCGGAGGAGCCGGCATGGACCCCACTCGACCGGGCCCAAGGAGAAGATGATACCGGGTCTATCCTGGATCTACTGGAAAACCGGTATGAGGAGAACGGTGAGGAGGAACAGCCTGAATTTACACCGGATATCGTACGCCGAGTTGCAGTCTATGCGGCCCCCGCGGCCAACCAAGGAAACACAACCGCGGCATCAGTCGGGGCGGCTCAGGCAGTGGCCCAGCAACAGGGCGCGGTTAACGGAGACCCGGTCTTGACCCGGGTTGATGGAGAGTCGGCATCGGTCACCAGTCGCGCAGCAGATGAGGAGCAACACGCCAACATGTTCGGGTTTCAAGCAAACCGGACACCAGGGGCGGGTCCCTCGAATCCACGTCACCCGGCCCTGTTCGATAATAATTTGAGTTTGGATCCTACAGTCCTCGCCACAGTTATCACCCCAGAAAACGCGGCAGAGCGTGTCAGAGATCTGGATGTGGCTCGTCGTGCATTGGAACAGCAAAGAAGGCAAGTGGAAGCAGATAGACAGGGGATGGCCACACGACGGCGCGAGCTAGATGCGTTGGAAACCCGGCTTCGAGAGGAAACGTCCAGGATACATCAAAGGCATCACACCAGGTTACCAGCAACGGGCGGGGTCATTAATCCGACTAATTTATTCGTTACACCTCAGGATCAGCCGATACCAGTGGTGAACCAAGGAACTGCACCCCAACAGATCACAGCAGCGACATATCCGGCGAATGAACGGACCGGGTTACCCCCACCACAAACTAGAGTCACAACCGGCAACGATCTACTGCCGCCGCCACCATCACGATTCCGCACACCAGCCGGCCACTACAACAATCCTATGGACAACGTATATGCGGCGACACTCGCATTGAATCAAATACCTGTGGGAGAGTCGCCCCATGCAGAGAAGACTCGGCAAGCCATCGAGCTGTTGCACACTGCGGTGGCACAGCAAGCCAATTACCCGGATCACAGAAGCGGTATGCACGGGACGCCATACGTCAGCCAGCAGCAAGGGAATATACAAACAAGTTCAGCGCGGCGGAGGGAAGAGCAGCAGCAAATGCCGCCTCCTCCCAGCGCTCAGGCAGCGTCAGCAGCACAGGCCGTCGTGGACAGTTCTAGGGCTCGGAGGGCCGCGGCCGGGTCTGCAGCGCATGGACCTCCCGCAGCACCGCGCCCAGCCGCGCCCCCCGCGGCATCGCACGTTTCTAGAGCAAGGCCAGCTTCAACCGTTCTTGCGGGACCCAAGTGTCTCCCGGACAATATTAGAGCTGAACCTTACCCGGAAAAATTCAAAGAGCCAGGGAAAGTAGTGAATTACGAGCCAACCATGGATCCCGAAACATGGCTAAGCAGTTACGAGATGGCAATGTCAATTCGCAACGCGTCCGAGAACCTCCAAGCCAAGTTCATGTATCTGATGATGTCGGAAGGAGCAGCAAAATTGTGGTTCACCAATCTACCAGAGGGATCGATCAAGTCTTGGGAGGAATTGAAGACCGCGTTTGTCAAACACTTTCACGGGACCTGCAGGAAATTATTCACTATTGATGATCTAGAGCGATGCGTTCAGAAGAAGGGAGAATCGGCGCGCAGTTGGGTGCGCCGGGTTATGGAGATACTTCACTCATCCACGGATATCCAGCCCAAGGATGCACTACAGGCCATGGCAAAAACATGCAAGTATATACCTTTAGTGCAAAAGTTAACTCGCATGAAGTCCAGTCGAAATGCCTCGGAAGTCACAATGGGAGAATTGATGGATGCGTGCAACAAACACGCTGCTACAGATACTACAGAAGAAGAAGCTGATGACAAGAAGGCAAAAGCAAACACAAACGGTAATGGAAGAACCGGCAACGGATCAGCATCAGGTAACAATGGAAATAGCCAGAACAAGCGCCCTTTCGAAGGAGGCTCCGAGTTTGTCGCCAATACAGAAGCCGGGTCTTCGAGGCCAAGAGCAGAAGGAAATTTCAATGGAGGTAACCACAATGGAGGAAATTATCAAGGTCCACCAAGGCCGGGTAACAATTGGGACATATTCAGGATGGCATGTCCGAAGCACAGCAGGAATGGCAGGCCAGCTAACCACTCCCTAGAACAGTGCGCCGATTTACAAAGATGGAAAAATGAGGAAGTGCACAGAGCTATGCGAGGTGCAGGACGGGGAGGAGGACCGGGTCCAGGGGCAAACCCGGGCAACGGCCCACCCCCGGCCGGTAACCCGGCGGCTGGAAATCAAAGTAATAACCAAGGGGGGGCAGGAGGTTTCCAGGCTAACCCCAAACAATTGGGTCAATATCATGTGCATACCACCGGAGGCTCTAACAAGGACAAAAAGATACTGAAGCAAGCGGTCAACTCAGTTTCGTTAGCCGTCCCGAGATACTTGAGATGGTCAGAACAGGAGGTAACATGGAGCAGAAGGGATCACCCGGAAAGAGTGGAACACCCAGGAGTCTTGGCACTAGTAGTTGCACCGCAAGTCAACGGGTACGAACTGAAAAAGGTTTTAATGGATGGTGGAAGCAGCATCAATATACTGTATTGGGAAACCTTCCTACGCATGGGTCTCAAGGAATCTCAACTGCAAAAAAGCTCAACAGTTTTTCATGGGATAGTGCCGGGTCATTCAGCATGCCCCGAGGGAAAAATCGCATTGGAGGTAGCTTTTGGAGAGTCAAAGGATAACTATCGAATTGAGTGGCTCACCTTTGAGGTAGTGAAATTGCGCAGCCCCTATCACGCGCTATTTGGAAGGCCGGCTTATGCCAAATTCATGGCTAGGCCGTGTTACGTATATCTACAGCTAAAAATCCCGGGTCCCAAGAAGACCATTACCATACATGGAAATCGAGACATAGCAGCTGAATGCGACGAAGGAGATGCAGCAATGGCCGAGCAGGCCTGTAGAAAAGAAGAACTCAAGCATTACCGGTCTCAAGCAGACCCGGAGGATAAAGCCACATCAAAAAGGCCGAGTGCTGAAGGTGAAAGAACAAAATCCAAGGTAGCGCAAGATGCTAAAATGGTGGCCTTAATCGAGGATGATTCCCCCAAGCGACCCGCTGTAAAGGAAGAAGCTACATGGCCGCTTACAACCAGCCGAGTCATGGGAACACCCCACCCGGGTTGGCTAGCAAACCCGGTACTCATCAGGAAAAGGTCCAACATATGGAGAATGTGCATTGGTCAAGCCAGACCGGGACCAGTGCTTATGAAGAACTAAACAATGTAACGGGCAGCAGGTTTCAGACGCGCTCTTTTCCTACCCAGGGTACCTAAGGGGACTGGAAGGTTTTTAATGAGGCGGCCTGCTGATCCAAAATTTCTAGTATCAAAAAAGAGATGGTTATCAAGTCCTATATCATTACATCCTGATTACAAGTAAGTAGTATCCACGCGACATCAGTAATTCAGTATCATTAAAGGCATCAAGTGCATGTAGGTCTTGGGGGTTGGTTGCTCAAGTGACCAACCACTAACCCGAATGACCCGGCCTTGATGCCTATAAGCTATAAGGGCCGATTATTCGCAAACGAGTACGGCTGCAATCTTATAGCTGGACAAAGGAGCCAAATTTTCTTGACTTTTCTTACTTAAGCTCGATGTGACTCGCACTAAAGTGGCATGATTCGTTCGCTTACGATTACAATCAGCCATGAAGCCCAATGGGACTTGCCTGACACTGTTCTCGTATGGATGTAACAACATGGTATCCACGCGAAAGCCGGCTTACAGTACAAGATAGTCAAAAGGGTCATCTAAACCACAAGTTTATGCAGAGTACAAGGCTAAAAGCCGGAAACTCAACAATTATCAAGCATAACTTCAGTATTTACACGGAATGGCTTTAGGCTTACGACTCGGTAAAAAATAATTTGTTCTCTGAGAAAGGCCACACCCCCATGACTCGGACTTTGGGTCATGGGGACTGGGGGACTTCGAAACAGAAACAAACTACTTGGCTATCGCAGTTCGAAAAACCCCACCATCCGAGTCTTGGGGACTTAAAGAAAAAGTCCACATATCAAAGCCCCCGGTACTCGGAAAACCGAGTCTTCCGAAGGGAGCCAAAATAGAGAATTGGGTATCGAGAAAAAATTCAAAGAATAAGCAAGCAATACGGTTGTCAAAAGACCAGAAAAGCCGCAAAGTACATCACGGGCTAAAAAGTACGTTACAAGATACGACATCAGTATCAGGGGTGCACAGGCGCACCATCAAAAGCATAACAGTGTGATTACAAAGCATTACAAGGTATTATGATAATACGGCCCTATTCGGCCTCCTGAGTACGGCCTTCCGGGTCTGAGTCTTGGGTTTGCTGTTTAGCCTTCCTGGCACCCTTACCCGGACTCATTGCATCAGGGCGGACTGGTGGAAGGACGGCTGGTGTAGAGGCAGACAGGCCCGATTTTAGCTCGGCCTCCCTCTTCGCAGTCGCTTCCCTCTTCCTGGCCGAGCTAGAAGCCCACTTCTCCAAGATATCAAAAGGAGGGGGCGCATCCTCCGTAATAACTTTGCCATCAGCGTCATATGCACTCATAATCGTATTTAGATCCAAGCTATCGGCCAAGGCGGTAGCTGAGGGGCGCACTGCGGCTTGTATGGTTTTGAAATCCTTGGGCGTAAATTTGGAACCATCAGCCTTGAATTCGGGAAACCCGGATGTTACCTTTGCCGGGTCAAGCTTTGGAAAGAAAGCCTTGGCCAGAGTAAAAGCACGGGTCATTCCAATTCGGCATGATGAACGCTTCCAGATCTCAATCCACCCAGGCACAGTAGAACAGGCTTGAACGAGATTCTCTTCACCCGGATATACTTCCGTAGGCCACTTCACAGCATCCAATATGAATTTTGTGCCGGCAAAGAAAGTCCGGAGTACAGTCTTGAGGGTTTTAGCCTTGGTAATGGCATTTTCCTCTGGAGCCGCAAGGTTGGCACCTGCAGTCGTAACAAAAGAAAGAGCGTATCAGTAATCCCGAGTCTGTTATAATAAATTAAAAGACATGAAGCCAATCAGCAGCAGAAAACTTACTGAGCAAGGTCTGATAAGTATCGGAAACCTGGTCCGATAGTTTCTTCAGTTCGGTCTGAGCGGCGTTGCACTTCTTCTTGTATTTGGACACATCCTTCTTCAAGGTTTTCATGTCATCCTCAAGGATTTCCCTTCGTTTCATCTCGGCAAGAAGAAGTTGCTCGGTCCTCAGTAAAGTTTCATCAGACCGGGTTATCTGTGCCTGTAATTAGCAAGGAATGCAAGTATTAGTTGGATTGTATGGAAAGCCGAATGTGGTGTGAAGTACCAAGCATCACTTTTGCAAGTCATACTTGGAACTTGGGGACTAGGTATGCAATATGAGATACAAGGTGTCCTTACCTGATGCTCTGCAGCCATGCGCTCCAAGATCTGGCTCTCCGAAGCCTTCATAGTAAGGAGAGATTGCATCAACTGATCAAAAGTATCTTTACTCGTATCAGAAGACCCGGGGCCTTGGAAATTCCGGGAAGGAGCTTTCTTCTTAGCAGGAGGCGGAACCCGGGTCATCCGCGTGTCGGAATCCGACGCTTCTTCTTCTTCTTCACCCAAGATGGTGGTTTTGTTCTTCTTGCTTGCATGGGAAGCAATTGGATACTCGGCTCCCTGCGGGTCCGGGTTTGGCGGCGACGCTTGTTTTTCACCGCTGGACGCGGTTGTAGTCTTATCAGCCGGGCTCCCCTTACCCGGGCCCTCGGTCTCCGTTTCCTCTTGATCGCTGACAACGACCGTGGCCCTATAAGGTGTTGTCAGTCAATAGTTAAATACACAGTCAAGAAAGGGTGATGAAATATGGCGGAACATCAGGAAAGGGATCTTACCCGGTATTCACCGCAAAGTCACAAGGGAATCCATCGCTGGACTCGGGAGAAGCTGGAAATTATCAAGTTAAATGTCATGTGGGAATGGTTTAAAGGGAATGCCTTGACCCAGAAAATATAGGGTAATTACCAGCCCGCCGTGGGGGGGTCGATGTAATACCCGGGTTAAGGGCTTCATCACCCGGGTGGTTTCGAGTTGACCTACGCTTAGGCACGGGCGACTCCTTCAAGAACGGCCAGTGGGACAATGTCAAGTTAGCTCAAGTATATCATTAAAATAATGCGAGTTGAATGCGAGAGGAAGATATGAAACCTTGGAGGTGGCCTCTTGGGTCTTTCTTTTGGATCTGACCTTGGTTGTCGGCTCCAGTTCTTCCTCGTCGCTGGCAGATTCCACCTTGCCATCGGAGTTTTCTTCCTCGTCATCCTCTTGTTCTGGATATCATCAAAGTTATGGTTAGAAAGGAAGGGGCTATGGTGAGTTCAAGGGAACCAAATAAAATTCGGAGAGTACCTTCTTCCGAGTTAACCGTATCTTGCTCCTCTGGACTTTCGGAGCTAGGGGAGGCATTAGTTTTCCAAAAATCATCATCAGCCTGAAAAGTGTTGACATAAGGGTTATTAACCGCGTAGAGTGGAAAGAGTAAATGTAAAGGCATCAAAGTCGGATTTTTACCTTGGGGGCTGGATTCTCAAGTGTGAAGGGCTCTAACCCGGATATGTTCCGGATTACATCGAGCTTTTCCGTCAAGAAACCCTTGATGGTTTTATGAGTGTCGCCAGCTGCGAAGATGTTGTCGGAGTATCGGAGCGGATCAGAAGGTTCCCCTGAATACTCGCACATCAACTTCGTGCGGATGGAATTGGGCTGAATCCTGAAATCAACCCAAGTCTTCACCAGGTTGAGCCCGATGAGGCCTTGGGCTGTAAGAGTGGCAATTTTGGCTAGAAGAGGTTGAATTGCCTCCCTGTCCGGGTCAGGGGCGAAGGCACTAAACTTATCGGAAATATCAAGAAGACCCTCCGAGTAACCCGGCAGTTTCTTTTGACCGGGTGGGGAAGTGTCCTGGCAGTAAAAGTACGAGAGCTGCCAATGCTTGACATTGGAATTGAGGGTGAGGGGTGGCATCAGAGAGTTTTTGCGGCGTTGGATTGAAACCCCGCCGCAAGTGAGAAGCGCCCCATCACCGCTTTCGCGGCATGGTTTGCATTGAAAAAGCTCAATAAAAAGAGCTAGACTTGGCGGAGTGCACAAGTAGGATTCGGAAAGGACAATAAAATGGGAAATATTTAGCACAGAATTGGGTCCGATATCAAAGACACGAAGGCCGTAGTGGCTAAGTATGTCACGGAAAAAGGGGTGACCCGGTGGTTGAAAACCCCGGGTCACATGTTCCACGAAGCGGATTACCTCATATTTTGTAGGGGTGGGCCGGGTCTCCTTACCCGGCACCCTCCATTGGATATTTTCCTGAGGAGGAAGAATTCCCAATTCCACCAGCTCCTCCAATTTGGCCTTTGTGACCATAGACCGTGCCCAGTTGGCGGAAATGGTGTTGGTGGCCTTAGCCTTGGTTGGAGTTTTCCCCTGTTTCTTGGGAGCCATGTGGTGGACCTGCAAAGTACAAAGTAAGAGGAAAATTAAGGCATGGAAGTTGCGAACCGGCCAAGTATAAGCCATGTAATATAGAGACATGAAAAATTGCGAGTGATCCGGGTGTTAGTTCGCAGAGCAAAGTTTGAAATTACCCGGGTATCAGGCATTATGGCGAAAATTATGGGACCTAAATACCGAAGAAGTTTTTTGAAGACAGTGGACGGCTTCCTAGGCACTTAACGTGATTAAAAGAAACTAGAAAGGAAAGGTCCAGCCGGGTGATTAATGCAAAGGCGGAAATTTTGGGTAGTTCGAGCCTAGATTGGAAGCTCTATTTTCAGATTTGAGGTGGGAATAACGATTGCGGGCAGTAGGAGAGTGTATTGGAGTATGCGCTTTATTCATTGTGTATGCTAGAAGAGAATATGGGCAATCTAATTCGGCATAGCCGAGAAATCCGTGCCGGGCAGATTTGGATCTAGTTTGAGATGAAATTCAAAAATTGCAAGGGAAAATTAATGGGCGCAAAAGGCTTACCGGAGGAGATCTGAGTGAGGCCTTGCGGAGGCAGATGGCGCAGCCCTGGTGTCCCTTCGCGGTTCTTGATGGGCCGGATGGAGATTCGCCGGCGGGTCTCGGCGGCGGTGCAGGGCGAGCGGTGGCGGAGCGCAGCCTCCGTCCGATGGGCTCCGGTGACGCGCGCGGGATTTCCGTGGTGGCGCTCAGCGGGAGTGAGCTCTGAGGGAGAGAGGAAGCAGAGTGGGGGGAAATGAGCCGTTAAGGTTAGGTTGCCCCCCAGGGAGCTTATTTATAGGGTGAATGGATAAGCCCGGTTCACTGAACGGGAGCCGGGAGTTACGGAAATAAACGGCTGTTAATTTGAGTTTTGGCGAGATATGCGCCAAATATTGTGCAAGGACTCTGGGTAAAAGGAAGAAGGAAATTAACCCCGCGATTTCAGGGTCGATTATCGGGTGCGAAATTTTGACATTTTGGGATTTTATCTGGGAAAGTACGTTGGGTAATTGGGGAAGAGCCGGATTACTATATGGCCACCATGGAGTAAGGCCTAGCTGAATATCAAAACATCTTAACCCGGCCTCTATATGCCCGAATGTTTGATATCTTTGCAGGGAATAGCAGGCGCTTCAAGTAGGATCCATGAAGCCCAAGCTATTCTGGGGACTACTGATGGAGGGATAATAACCCGGTAGGCCAACTCCAAGGTGTAACCCGGCCCAAGGGACATGGCGCAGGATCCGGCTAAGGATAATGAAACTTCTGGAAGGCCCAAAGTTTGTAGGCCTCGTAACCCGGATTGTGGGTTGCGGTAAGGAAAGCTAGGGTTTGTAAGCAGTGTCCGGGTAGGATTCCGGGTGTGCCTTGGAGGGCAAGCCAGGGGGTACGGGTGCTTTATAAACCGACCCTCAGGTCTAGTCGAGATAGAGATCTAAGAACCCTAGCAATATCGCGTGATATCGAGCATCCAGTGTAAACCCTAATCGAGTTATCATATCGAGAATAGAGATCCGGCGACTTCGATTACCGACTATCAGATCGAATTGCACCATGCCTTCCCTTGAGCTAAACCCTCTCCCAAACGCCAGTGTCGACTTACCCCTAGATCAGTTACCCCTGGTAACATCTGCCGTGATTATCCCACAACAAAAACGCTCGGCAAGAAAATGTCCTTCATAAATAATAATTTGCATGCATGTTTTCACCATATTCCAGTACTGGTCCCTAAGGAAAAACAACAATGGAACACTTAGATAAATATGGGTGTTATTCCAACTATTGCCTAAATAATGATGGAGCTGATGACCCACAAGTATAGGGGATCGCAACAGTCTTCGAGGAAAGTAAAACCCAAATTTATTGATTCGACACAAGGGGAGCCAAATAATATTTATATGCCTTAACAACTGGGTTCTCAATTCAGTTGCACCTGAAAGTAGACTTGCTCGCAACAATTTATCAGTGGTAACAGTTTTATAGCAGCAGCAATAGTAAAATAACAACAAGAATAAAATAGTAACAACAATAGCAATCGCGGAAAACAACAGGATGGGAGTACCGTAGGCATAGAGGGAACGGATGAACGTGCGTTGCATGGATAACATAGGTCATGTAATAATAATAACGTGGGCATTGCAGATAATAAAAATAAAGCATCCAAGTTCTAGGTTAACCATAGGCATGTGTTCCAATATAGTCGTGCGTGCTCGCAATGAGAAACTTGCACAACATCTTTTGTCCTACCAGCCCGTGGCAGCAGGGCATATAGGGAAACTACTGATAATTAAGGTGCTCCTTTTAATAAAGCACCGGAGCAAAGCATTAACACTCAGTGAACACATATGATCCTCACATCACAGCCATCCCCTCCGGTTGTCCCAATTTATGTCACTTTGGGGCCTCGGGTTCCGGACAACAATATGTGTAAACAACTTGCAGGCATGATCAAGAAATATAATTATAATCATGAAACAATAACATGTTCAGATATGAAATCATGGCACTCGGGCCCTAGTGACAAGCATTAAGCATAACAAGTTGCAACAACAGTAGAGAACACTAACAACGGATACTAGGCACTATGCCGTAATAATCTGGCATTATTACATGATCAATCTCATCCAATCCCTTCCATCCCTCTCAGCCTTCATCGGAGGAATCATGGATGGTTGATGGAGAAGGAGTGACGGTGTCGATGGCGATGATCTCCTTTGAATCCCCGTCCCGGCAGGGTGCCAGAACAGGAACTTAAGATCCCCAAATTGGATTTTGAGGTGGCGGCGGCGCTCTATTGTGTTTTCGTGGAATATGACGAACCCCTCACGTTTTAGGTTTACGGGGGATAAGTAGTCGAAGGGGATCCCGAGGGGGTGCCTGATGGCCCCACACCACCAGGCGGCTCGACCAGCTGGGGCGCCCAGGGGTGGTGTGGCCCTCTTCCTGGCCCCTCTCCGGGTCTCTTCCTGGCTCCCGGTGTCTTCTGGTGATATAAACTCAATGGGGTCTTTTCTGGGCAACTTCCCGAAAGTTGATTTTTCTGCAAAAAAACGAGACACCAAAGTAATTCTGTTGAAAACATCATTAGTCCGTGTTAGTTGTATCCAAAACTCACAAGTTTAGAGGCAAACCATAAGAAAAGTGTTCGGAAAAGGATATACGTTTTGGACGTATCAACTCACCCAAGCTTAGCTTATTGCTTGTCCTCAAGCAATTCAGTGACAACTGAGTGCAATGAAAGACTTTTACGAACACATTTTTTCATATGATGTAAATATACTCACTATATGATCAGGTGCTTAGGAAATTCATAATCTCTACTATATAATGTGGCTTAAGGTGATTGTTCCCGATGGTAGGTCATTAGATTTACCCTAAAATATTAATAGTATTTACCACCACTGCCACGACCAAGTTATATACAGATTCGTTTCTTTTTTCATAGAGTCTAGGCATGATACGTCGTTCTGTCCGTTCCGTATTCTGATATTTTTTTAGGAATCCGTATCCTGATAGGTGGAGTGACCGCTTCCTCTTTCCTTGATGTCACGTACATATGGCCCAAGACGCAACAAATAACTACCTATCCGTATCGTAGGAAATTTCAGCCAAACTTTCGAGGACGGACTATGTATCTGTATCGGTATTGAACTCCAGACGTTTCTTTCCTGGGCCACACACCTCCCCAATTCCTACCAAGTGTGATACGAACAAGTCAAGTAGGTCTTACGTACGTCGCGTGCGCCTGCAGTACATTACTGGCTCGGACAAAACGTTTTTCTTTTTCAAAGCTGAACCAATATTGGTGTCTAGCTTGTACAGCGCAGCGCGCCGGAAGGCACTTCCGTCCCGGAGCGCGACGGGTGACAAGGCGACGCGTAAAGCGCTAGGCCGAGATCGGTCGTGTCTCCAGATGAACTTCGCTGCCTCCGCCGGTGCGATCATTGCAACATGTCCGGTCGGCACAACTGGCCGTCGCGATCCTTTCCATCGACGAGTGTGCCAGCCCCACCGAGTTTCTACGTCCTTCTCATTCTCTTATGCCCTCTACTCTTGGACATACTCCACGACAGGTCCGTCTTGCAACCTGGAGCAAATATATCTTGTTCCACTTTTCAATCAGCGGTGTGGTACCTGCGCATGTTTAATAATGGGGAGGTGTTTAGCATGGTCAATGAGAAGGATGTTTGGTACCTGAACTGGAGTTTCAGATAGCCAGATACATGTATCGGATGTAACTTTCACACGACTCACCATTTCTGTCTTTTGTGGTTTCCTTTTCCTTATACATACAACTTCCTTGGATTTCCCTTTTCCTTTCCAGGTTTGTCGATCTAAGAGACAAAGTATCACCGGGCTAGATACTTTCCCCTATTCTCATAACAACATTTGTTGAATGGTACCCAAAACAAAATTGTATGTCCAAGAAATAGGATTTACTGTCCATTATGTTAGTCTTTGGGACTACCAATAGCCTTTCACATTGCTAATGGTTGTAACCGAATCTCCTGCCCTGCGCATGCAGTTTATCTCGTGACAAACTTAATTAAGTTGGATCTGTCTTGGAACCGTATAAACTTGATCAAAGGACCAAGAAGTAGGATTTACTATCCATAATGTTGGATCAAGCTTGTACAAAAATCCACTATTGCTTCTTCCTTTCATCATAATAAAAAAAATCCTTCTACATAACTTTTAACAGTCGCTAAGTTTACTTGCTTTCTTGTTAATTTTTGTATTCTCAATAAATGATATCAAATTCAGTTTTGCACAATTGTTAGAATATGCCGAAGGCTTTTTTTCATCTTTAAGGAGTGTATGTCCAAGCCTTTTTCTCATCTCTAAGGAGCGTATTTTTTGTGCAACTGGATATACGATTTTAAGTTCTCGTCTCTTTTTTTTTTGCTAAAAAATTGAAGTTCTCATCTAGCCTAGCTGAAGTCTGAATCTGCAAAAAGAACAAGACTTCTGTGAAGTGTCATTTTTTTGCGCGTGATTTCATCCCTAACCGCAGAAATGTCAATGGCGTTTCTCCAATGTCATACTACAGAACATATATTGTGTGGCTCCTCCCATGGTGAAAGTTTTTTTCTCTCCCGTTGCAACGCACGGGCATTTAGCTAGTAAGATTAATGCAAGATAAAAGTTACCTACCGGTTATGCAAACTATGAAGAGATATCAACAAACTAATAATAAACAACATGAAGTATATCAATCCGCTCCGCGGCCATCCATCGCCCCTAGGTGAGCAATCAGCCGTCGATGTCTCCGGTCCGTACGCGCGTGAGAGAGAGATAGGGGAGAGAGGAAGGAGAAGCCCAGGGACCGTTGATCGCGAGATCAACGACCCCCTTTGAATCTGGCCGATGCCGCGCAGCGAGCGTGCACGCGCGTGCCACAGGCTGGGTTTTGCCTCTAGGTGGGCCGCACTGAGCAAATCTGGCCCATGACCTGTGTAGCCCTGGACTTTTATTCCTTTTTGAAAATAACAGAAAATGTGTACCCTAGCATTTTTCCTACGAAAAATAGGAAAAAAGGTTTCTTGCCAAACTAAAAATCATGCTTGTACCTTAACATATTCCTAACCACATCCAAGTAATAGATCTCATTTTTGTATACTATTTTTGTAGTAACATTTAATTTGTCCGAACTTATCTGTTAAGCCATTATTGGCATAACTCTCAAAATAAGAATCCAAATTTTGCAAACTAATTTTTTTGGATAGCCCTTAGTGATATCTATCAGTATCATTTGGCCTTGCATGCAAGAGAGCTTCCTATATAAAATGCCATGCATTTTGGCAAAAGAACAGAGAGCCCTTCTAGAATTTTTGTAGGTTGTTTGGTGATGATTTTTTATGTGAATCCAATTGGATGAGATTTTGTATGATTAGATCTACCTAATCCTAGCTTGGTGTAATTTTTAGAGCCCTAGAATAATTATGGTGTGCAGAACTAGTTTTAGCACTTTTCTGTTTTCATTTATTCTTGTGTAACTAGTTTTAATTAAATACCTGTGTATTAGAATCTTGTTTTCTAGCATGTGTAGAAGTGTTACTCTCCGTTATCATGTTTTTTTCTTACATTACTAGCATGTTGGAAAAAATGAGCATGTTTGGAAGCTAATAGAAATTGTTACTAGCATAGTGTTGTTTTCTAGTATTTTTTTTGCATAAAAATTTGTGGCAAAGTAATGTTGAGTTTAACACCTAGATTTTTGTGGTCGATATGATGAGTCCAGTACCACTTTGGTACTGATTATATTATTGTATCACCTCTGTTAGTTTTCACTTTAATTTATAGAAAATTATGAGTAGTTGCAACTAGAATAAATTGATTTTTTTTTATTTTCACTAGTATGATTATTGCTTTGATGCTTGTTTAGTGGGATGTTGTTTTCCCAAGTATGGAAAGAGGCATTGTAACCTAAAAAATGCCTTGGTAGGCTAGTGGAAGACCCACTGATGCCATTGCATTTTGGTGGAAAATAGAATTTCTCCACCATAGGCATATTTGCAAATAATCTTGTTTATTTTATGTGTGCATGTAAATTGTTGCCTTTGGAAAATTGAGTGATGAATTTTTTTGTGTAATTGCTTGATGTATTATTGCTTTGTACCATTGTTTGCCCTAGTTGCTTCTGATTGTGTGTCCTTTATTTCGTTTTACAACGTTAGAAAACGAAGAAGGAGAAATTGGAGAAGAAGCATATTTTCGGTCTTGTTATCTCCAAGAGCAAGACTTGAACCGATACCAAGGCAAGCCATCCTAAAGCTTGCTGTTATTATACTTATCATTATCCATCATGCATGATTTTACTTATGAAGTTTTACAAAACTTGGATTAATAAAACTATTTTTGTTGTGGCTATTACTACTATTAATATTATATGTAACTATCACATTGCCAATAGTCAAACTTGGTGTTACCAAGCCCTTAGCCACCATATGGTATATAAATACCACAAACATTAATAATCTTGAAGTCACTAAGTGGACCTCCTAAAATGTGCTTTTGTAAACAAATGCTTTATGAAGAACCCTCGGTGGAAAGGTGGGACCTTGTTCACTAGAAGTGGCAAAAAGGAAAGTTTTTGAAATGTTTTACAGAAGACACTTTATCTAGTCTTTGCTGGACAACCAAGACATGCTGCCACTCTACCTCAACATGGTCAAGGGGACTATCTAGAAACTTTTTCTTGTTAGTGTGTGTTCTATCCCAAATTCTATAGAGGATGTGATCCTCTGAACCGAGATGTCGCCAGGTGGGAGATACAGTACATGAAAAGTGTGGGATTAATTTTCCCTCTGGCTGCAATAGTTGGGTATCCTGTCATGGCAGTGTGCGACACGGTGCCGGGGAGAATAAACTTAGTTGAAGGGATAGTTATATACTAGCTTGACCATAGTGGAAGGTTAGGACTGTAACATCCCAAGTATGAAAAATAGCCTCTAGAATGTTTGCTCTCTGTTATTTTATGTTTTGCATCATGGCATCATGTTCATTGCATTTGTTTTGCTTGTTTTCCATTTGTTTTCCTCTGTTTTCATTTGTTTTCCAACTGTTTTCATTTGTTTTCCTTTGTTTTCTATTTGAATTTCAAACCAAAATTCAAACCTTTTGTTTCATCCTTGTGATGTTACAATTTCCAAATGAATATTCAAATAAAACCTTCAATTGTTTCCATTAAAGTGTGATTTCAAAACTGTTGTTTTGTTTCTAACAAAATTCATCTGATACCAAAAACATTTGAAATTCCAAACCAATTTCCAAATGCCTTGTTTCATACTTGTTATGTTACAAATTTCCAAATAAAAGTTTCAATTAAAACAACTAGTTGTTTCTATTTAAATAGAACCATTAACTTGTTATTTCTATTTAATAACTCATTTGAATCAATTCACATTCAAATTCGAATCACATTGTCCAAAACAACAACCATGTTGATCTTATAAAAATTGCAACACAATTATTAATCATATGCTTCCAATCAAAATTATTTGATCACCCCATTTAAAATTGGTTTGCAATACTCAGTTAATCTCAAAATCATTTAAATTGGAATCAAATTTCAAACAGCACCCAATTGGAAAATTATGAAAATTACCAAACAATTCTTTCACTTGTTTCCAATTAGACTTGAATTTAAAAAACTTAATTGCTTAAGTTAAGTTAACCAATTAATATTAAATTCCCTTCAAATTTCAAATAAATTGCAAGCAACACTTAATTTCTAATCTTTTGGTAAAACAAAACTTGCAAGTTGTTGCTGCTACTTAAAATAAGAATTACCAAATTTTTGCCCTAAAAGTTCTAACCCTAAACCCTCTCTTTTTCTTCCTTTCCCAATGCAGCAAAAAAAAAAATAGAACAAAATATTAAAAACACCACACCAGGGAGAGGTGGGAGAGGCCCAGCCCTTTCTTTTTACTCCCCCCAAGCCCACTTTCCCTATCTAGCCCGATACCCATTCAGCTGTCGTCTTCCTCCCCCCGACGTCACCTCTGTACGACTGAACCTCCACCGATCGATCACCTCCTCCCCCTCCAGATTGCCTGCCGTACTAGGCTAGGTTCCCCCTTAAGACCCCTCCTGCAACCCTAGGTTCCCTCCTCATCCTCCACAACGCCGCCATCTTCTTCCTCCCCTCTTCCTGCAACCTTCCCCTTCTCTGTACCTGTACTGAACCCAACCCCACCGAAATTCCCTTCTCCTGCCGCCGGTGATCTCCGCCCTACGGTCACCTCGGAGCCTCGCCGTCGTTGGGAATGGAACCGTGGAGGTCCCCTCCACTGCCTCGTCTCATCGCCGGGGACCGGGAGGGCTCCCAGCGCCGCCGCCATCGCCTCCCGTCGCCGGCCTTCCCTGCATCGCACCTGCCCCGACCGCCTCCCTGCCGCTCGAGGTGAGCCCCATCGCTCTCCTCCCTCTCGCTCTCCTTCCCCATCTCCCTTCTCCCCACGGCAGCGCGCGCCCCCACGTCGCAGCCGCCCGCAGCGCACGGCGCCCCTCCGTCGTTCACCGTTCTGCCATCGTCGGGTTCAGTTACTGAACCGATGTGCAGTTTCAGTTTCAGAGATAGCACCCCGTTTCTGAACCTTAAAACCCCACTGCCCCTTTCCCTATCACAATCAGCAGCTAGCCCAGTTGGTTCTGTTCCTTTGCACGCAGCAGGAGGTGGGGGGATCGAATCCCACCCCCTGCAGAATAAAAACATCTTTTTATTTTAAATTCTCCAGATCTAGAAACTTCCAGGAAATCACACCCAGGTCCCTGCACTTATTTTCTAGCCCCTGTAATAATTTTTCCAAGTCCCTAATGAATAAAAAATGGCAGATTTGCACCAAATCTTGTACAATGCATAATTAATTCATCTAAACTCCAATTTTAACTTTTAAAATATGTTTTCTGTCCAAAATTAAATGTTCTATCCAAATATAAAATTTGTTTACTGTTTTGAATATTTTAAATTGGTGCAATATTTGAATTCTTGTTTAATTCACTTAATTTTGCAACATTCATAACTTGGGCAGAAAAATTCCAAATTCCACAAACTAAATATGTTTTCCAATCAACTTTTCATGTACTTTCCAAATATAAATTTTGTTTGCTGTTTTGAATAATTTAAATTGCTGAAAACAACTGTTTCTTATTTAATGCATTTAAAATTGCCAAATTAATAACTTGCTCATTTTAAATCCAATTTCAACAAATGAAATATGTTTTACATGCAAAATTAAACCACCTTTTCAAATATAAAATTTGTTTCATGTTTTGAATAATTAAAATTGGTTAAATGATTTAAACCTTGTTTAAATCATTTAATATTGTTAAATTCATAACTTGGTCAAATTAATTTCTTTTGGGACATATAAAAAATGTTTTCCAACCATAAAAGTATAAGCTTTTCAAATATGAATCTCACTTAATGCTTTGAACAAATAAAATTCAAATAAGTTCATGTTTGAATTAAATTCATTTAATTCTTGCTTAAACTTGTTTAATTCATAAATAATTTATTTGAAATCCTTTTTCAACAAGTGAAACATGTATTCCAACTAAAATCTTGTGTTCATTTCAAATATGAACTTTGTTATCTATTTTGAACAATTTAAATTGGTGAAAACAACAAATGCTTGTGTGACCCCTTTAAGAAACCAAAATCTCTTAACTTAATAAATAAATTCCAAACTTGTTAAACTTCTTTTCAACTTGTTCCATTGTTGTTATTTTGCTGTTTTCCTCATCCATGCATCATGCTAATTCACCTACACATGATTATTAGTTGTAAAACAATTAATTCAACCATAATTCATGGGCTTTCCAGATGCAATCAAATTGCATGTGGGTCCATTTAATCATGTTGCTATCTTGTCAACTAGTTTATTTTGATGCATCAATTAAATGGTCATGCATCATCCCATGTTTGTGCACTATGCCATGTTATTGATTGTTTATCTTCTGCATTGTTTGTTTGCTTCTTCCCGGATAAACGACGACGTTGAGACCGACGATCCTTACGACACCCCTTCTAAGGAGTTAGCTCAGTACCAGGCTACTGGGTTTGCAGGCAAGTTATCACTCACATGAACCATCGTGTTCCTTTCAACATTGGATACCGATACTTTTCCGTTGTCTATTCTGCTAGCCCTATGATTAGTTGCTTCTGTTACGAACCTATCACATGTATCCTTTAACCCTGATATTGCCTCACCTCCACACCTATAACCATTGCTTGTTGCCCGTGTCTTACTAGCATTCTTATGGTTGTTTTGCTCGAGTCTGTTACCCGTTACTTTCTGTTACTATTTCTATTATGTTCTGGGGGCTCGATGATAAACAATGAATCATGCTAATGTTATTGTTAATAATAATTTGATGATAAGGCACCGGCAGGAGGCCCTGTGTGGTTTTGAGGCCTGCTAGTGTCGACCCTAATAGGAAAAGGGTCTTGTCTACTGATCCATGATGAGCGCACTAACCGCATGTGGGAAGCGAGTATGGGCGCCCCCCTCAATTTGATTCGATTCGCATCTCGTCCAAATCGCCTCATTTAGTTCGTGTTTTCCATTTGCCGCATGCATGTTTTTGCGAGCCCAGGCCAGGGTGGAACTTTTGTAGTCGGCATATAGGGGGACACGTTCTTAGAGTGCTATGAGGGTCCCTTTTCTTCGGGGCTCGATTAGCCGTGCGCCCAAGGTTCTTTGGGCTTGATGCGAAGAAGAGTTGAGTTGTGTTGAGTACCTCGCTTGGTGGGTTGATCCCCCGTCTGGCGGGATATTCTTACGTGTACGGCCAAATTGGTGCACCCCTGCAGAGATAAATCTTCTCGAGAAGCCGTGTTTTCCGCGGTTATGGACTACTTGGTGAAAGTACTGGCTAACAAGTACTCAGGACAACTTAAACCTAATGATTAACAACCTTACACCCAATGATTAACAACTTGACTAGTAATAAGCTTATTGACACAATAATCTGAACCATCATTATTTCAACTGTGTGAGTTATCCTCGGATTGCTTCTTTGGATAAGGGGCGAGATCCAGGATGGGTTTGTTTGGAGTTAGTTGGTAGGTTGGTTACGATACACGATCTTATCTCCTTTCTGTTAGCCGGAAGTGGTAGTAACTCTGTAGTTGTTTAGAGCAGCCAGTTGCAGCATCCTTTTTATCCCCTTCCTTCCGTTGCACCCAAAGCATCTGTGCTTGGTGTTGACGGGTTACACTTTGGTGAACTGTGAGTCTTGCTTGCCAGTACGTTTATGTACTGACCCCTTTGGGGCTGTGGTTTCCGCAGACTATGTTTCCGAGGATCCCCATGGTGGCTACTACGTGGAGTATGACGAGACTGCTGACGAGTAGATAGCGGACCCGGGCAGGATCCGAGACTTCGTGGATGGGCTCCGTCTTTTCGTTTCCGGCCTCTTAGGCCTATTTGGATCTTGTCTGTACTCAGACATGTTGAATGCTTCCGCTGTGATGTAATGATGATATGTTGGGACATGTGTCCTCTGGATGATTGTATTTGCTATCTCTGCTCTAGTGAGAGCTATTTGCAACTTATTTCAATCTTTTGTGTCGTAGAGATCTGTTGTGATATCAGATGTTCAATGCCATTGACGTACCATGTGTGTATGTTTTGAAGTACGTCAACGGAAGTATCTGGATTTCTACGGGATGGTTTGCGCAGACGATGAACAGTACGAGAATGGTTGTCACACGTTTACGTGTTGGCCTGCTCATATTGAGATGCGGGTGCCGGTATGCCCCGTAAACCATTTATCTACTGTTTAACGGACTGTGAGTATCCCCTAGAAGTCCGGGTGCGACAAATGGTATCAGAGCCTGTCTGCCTGTAGGATCCCTTTTTACTGGTCGCAGTTGAGTCTAGAAACTATTTTGTAGCTATATAGGAAAAATGAAACGTGAGAGTAGGAATTCTGTCATTTTTCTTCTTTCCCCACCCACCCTCCCTTTTCTGGTAAGGAAGTGCAACGTTGTTTTCCCTTCTCATCTAAAGTTTCAAGTTAGTATTTCACGAATTCTGGTTTCTCTAGGATGGTTATATCTACTAGACCATAGGAATGGAGGTGGTTGTCACATGATTTATCATGTTGCCTACTCACGATTGAGAACGGAGGCGTGTAAGCCCCGGAAGCAGATCCTCTATTCCTTAAGCAGTAGATATTGATCCTTTAGAAGCCCGGATGGGTTTTCCGTAATACCTCGGGAGTGTTTTGTTCTCGTTTTCCCGTTGTTGCTTCGTTATCCTGATCTTCTCAACATCCTTTTCGTCCGTTGAAATCTTGTTGTTGCTTCCCACTTCAGTTCTTCTACCGGCGTCTAATCAAAACTTCCCAAATATCAAGTCTATCTGGCCAGAAAGGTTGTTGTTGTTTCAAAAACTACCAGGCTATGAGAGCTGGCATTCCTATCACCTGGGGTTGTTTCGAGGAAGCATTCCAGAATCACCACATTCCAGATAGTCTATTCTCCAAATTAATCAAATTCTTTTCAGCTATACACCCTTGATACAAAACTTCTCCCTTTACTTGAAAATGTTCCGGTGATTTCCAAATTCCCTGACATCTTTCCAGAAGAGTTGCCAGGGTTGCCTATCGTTTTGAACTTCCAGGAAAACTATCCAAGGTGCACGATGTGTTTCACGTGTCACAGCTCAAGAGGATCTTCGCAAGAAGTATCTGGACCTATTCTTTTCTCAGTAGGAATCTCGGGGCGCGATTCCTTCAAGGGGGGGGGGGGGGGCGTTTTGTAACATCCCAAGTATGAAAAATAGCCTCTAGAATGTTTGCTCTTTGTTATTTTATGTTTTGCATCATGGCATCATGTTCATTGCATTTGTTTTGCTTGTTTTCCATTTGTTTTCCTCTGTTTTCATTTGTTTTCCAACTGTTTTCATTTGTTTTCCTTTGTTTTCTATTTGAATTTCAAACCAAAATTCAAACCTTTTGTTTCATCCTTGTGATGTTACAATTTCCAAATGAATATTCAAATAAAACAATCAATTGTTTCCATTAAAGTGTGATTTCAAAACTGTTGTTTTGTTTCTAACAAAATTCATCTAATACCAAAAACATTTGAAATTCCAAACCAATTTCCAAATGCCTTGTTTCATACTTGTTATGTTACAAATTTCCAAATAAAAGTTTCAATTAAAACAACTAGTTGTTTCTATTTAAATAGAACCATTAACTTGTTATTTCTATTTAATAACTCATTTGAATCAATTCACATTCAAATTCGAATCACATTGTCCAAAACAGCAACCATGTTGAACATATAAAAATTGCAACACAATTATTAATCATATGCTTCCAATCAAAATTATTTGATCACCCCATTTAAAATTGGTTTGCAATACTCAGTTAATCTCAAAATCATTTAAATTGGAATCAAATTTCAAACAGCACCCAATTGGAAAATTATGAAAATTACCAAACAATTCTTTCACTTGTTTCCAATTAGACTTGAATTTAAAAAACTTAATTGCTTAAGTTAAGTTAACCAATTAATATTAAATTCCCTTCAAATTTCAAATAAATTGCAAGCAACACTTAATTTCTAATCTTTTGGTAAAACAAAACTTGCAAGTTGTTGCTGCTACTTAAAATAAGCATTACCAAATTTTTGCCCTAAAAGTTCTAACCCTAAACCCTCTCTTTTTCTTCCTTTCCCAATGCAACAAAAAAAAAATATAGAACAAAATATTAAAAACAGCACACAAGGGAGAGGTGAGAGAGGCCCAGCCCTTTCTTTTTACTCCCCCAAGCCCACTTTCCCTATCTAGCCCGATACCCATTCGGCTGTCGTCTTCCTCCCCCCGACGTCACCTCTGTACGACTGAACCTCCACCGATCGATCACCTCCTCACCCTCCAGATTGCCTGCCGTACTAGGCTAGGTTCCCCCTTAAGACCCCTCCTGCAACCCTAGGTTCCCTCCTCATCCTCCACAACGCCGCCATCTTCTTCCTCCCCTCTTCCTGCAACCTTCCCCTTCTCTGTACCTGTACTGAACCCAACCCCACCGAAATTCCCTCCTCCTGCCGCTGGTGATCGCCGCCCTACGGTCACCTCGGAGCCTCGCCGTCGTTGGGAATGGAACCGTGGAGGTCCCCTCCACTGCCTCGTCTCATCGCCGGGGACCGGGAGGGCTCCCAGCACCGTCGCCATCGCCTCCCGTCGCCGGCCTTCCCTGCATCGCACCTGCCCCGACCGCCTCCCTTGCCGCTCGAGGTGAGCCCCATCGACCTCCTCCCTCTCCTCCCTCTCGCTCTCCTTCCCCATCTCCCTTCTCCCCACGGCAGCGCGCGCCCCCACGTCGCTGCCGCCCGCAGCGCACGGCGCCCCTCCGTCGTTCACCGTTCTGCCATCGTCGGGTTCAGTTACTGAACCGATGTGCAGTTTCAGTTTCAGAGATAGCACCCCGTTTCTGAACCTTAAAACCCCACTGCCCCTTTCCCTATCACAATCAGCAGCTAGCCCAGTTGGTTTTGTTCCTTTGCGCGCAGCAGGAGGTGGGGGGATCGAATCCCACCCCCTGCAGAATAAAAACATCTTTTTATTTTAAATTCTCCAGATCCAGAAACTTCCAGGAAATCACACCCAGGTCCCTGCACTTATTTTCTAGCCCCTGTAATAATTTTTCCAAGTCCCTAATGAATCAAAAATGGCAGATTTGCACCAAATCTTGTACAATGCATAATTAATTCATCTAAAGTCCAATTTTAACTTTTTAAATATGTTTTCTGTCCCAAATTAAATGTTCTATCGAAATATAAAATTTGTTTACTCTTTTGAATATTTTAAATTGGTGCAATATTTGAATTCTTGTTTAATTCACTTAATTTTGCAACATTCATAACTTGGGCATAAAAATTCCAAATTCCACAAACTAAATATGTTTTCCAATCAACTTTTCATGTACTTTCCAAATATAAATTTTGTTTGCTGTTTTGAATAATTTAAATTGCTGAAAACAACTGTTTCTTATTTAATGCATTTAAAATTGCCAAATTAATAACTTGCTCATTTTAAATCCAATTTCAACAAATGAAATATGTTTTACATGCAAAATTAAACCACCTTTTCAAATATAAAATTTGTTTCATGTTTTGAATAATTAAAATTGGTTAAATGATTTAAACCTTGTTTAAATCATTTAATATTGTTAAATTCATAACTTGGTCAAATTAATTTCTTTTGGGACATATAAAAAATGTTTTCCAACCATAAAAGTATAAGCTTTTCAAATATGAATCTCACTTAATGCTTTGAACAAATAAAAATTCAAATAAGTTCATGTTTGAATTAAATTCATTTAATTCTTGCTTAAACTTGTTTAATTCATAAATAATTTATTTGAAATCCTTTTTCAACAAGTGAAACATGTATTCCAACTAAAATCTTGTGTTCTTTTCAAATATGAACTTTGTTATCTATTTTGAACAATTTAAATTGGTGAAAACAACAAATGCTTGTGTGACCCCTTTAAGAAACCAAAATCTCTTAACTTAATAAATAAATTCCAAACTTGTTAAACTTCTTTTCAACTTGTTCCATTGTTGTTATTTTGCTGTTTTCCTCATCCATTCATCATGCTAATTCACCTACACATGATTATTAGTTGTAAAATAATTAATTCAACCATAATTCATGGGCTTTCCAGATGCAATCAAATTGCATGTGGGTCCATTTAATCATGTTGCTATCTTGTCAACTAGTTTATTTTGATGCATCAATTAAATGGTCATGCATCATCCCATGTTTGTGCACTATGCCATGTTATTGATTGTTTATCTTCTGCATTGTTTGTTTGCTTCTTCCCGGATAAACGACGACGTTGAGACCGACGATCCTTACGACACCCCTTCTAAGGAGTTAGCTCAGTACCAGGCTACTGGGTTTGCAGGCAAGTTATCATTCACATGAACCATCGTGTTCCTTTCAACATTGGATACCGATACTTTTCCGTTGTCTATTCTGCTAGCCCTATGATTAGTTGCTTCTGTTACGAACCTATCACATGTATCCTTTAACCCTGATATTGCCTCACCTCCATACCTATAACCATTGCTTGTTGCCCGTGTCTTACTAGCATGCTTAGGGTTGTTTTGCTCGAGTCTGTTACCCGTTACTTTCTCTTACTATTTCTATTATGTTCTGGGGGCTCGATGATAAACAATGAATCATGTTAATGTTATTGTTAATAATAATTTGATGATAAGGCACCGGCAGGAGGCCCTGTGTGGTTTTGAGGCCTGCTAGTGTCGACCCTAATAGGAAAAGGGTCTTGTCTACTGATCCATGATGAGCGCACTAACCGCATGTGGGAAGCGAGTATGGGCGCCCCCCTCAATTTGATTCGATTCGCATCTCGTCCAAATCGCCTCATTTAGTTCGTGTTTTCCATTTGCCGCATGCATGTTTTTGCGAGCCCAGGCCAGGGTGGAACTTTTGTAGTCGGCATATAGGGGGACACGTTCTTAGAGTGCTATGAGGGTCCCTTTTCTTCGGGGCTCGATTAGCCGTGCGCCCAAGGTTCTTTGGGCTTGATGCGAAGAAGAGTTGAGTTGTGTTGAGTACCTCGCTTGGTGGGTTGATCCCCCGTCTGGCGGGATATTCTTACGTGTACGGCCAAATTGGTGCACCCCTGCAGGGATAAATCTTCTAGAGAAGCCGTGTTTTCCGCGGTTATGGACTACTTGGTGAAAGTACTGGCTAACAAGTACTCAGGACAACTTAAACCTAATGATTAACAACCTTACACCCAATGATTAACAACTTGACTAGTAATAAGCTTATTGACACAATAATCTGAACCATCATTATTTCAACTGTGTGAGTTATCCTCGGATTGCTTCTTTGGATAAGGGGCGAGATCCAGGATGGGTTTGTTTGGAGTTAGTTGGTAGGTTGGTTACGATACACGATCTTATCTCCTTTCTGTTAGCCGGAAGTGGTAGTAACTCTGTAGTTGTTTAGAGCAGCCAGTTGCAGCATCCTTTTTATCCCCTTCCTTCCGTTGCACCCAAAGCATATGTGCTTGGTGTTGACGGGTTACACTTTGGTGAACTGTGAGTCTTGCTTGCCAGTACGTTTATGTACTGACCCCTTTGGGGCTGTGGTTTCCGCAGACTACGTTTCCGAGGATCCCCATGGTGGCTACTACGTGGAGTATGACGAGACTGCTGACGAGTAGATAGCGGACCCGGGCAGGATCCGAGACTTCGTGGATGGGCTCCGTCTTTTCGTTTCCGGCCTCTTAGGCCTATTTGGATCTTGTCTGTACTCAGACATGTTGAATGCTTCCGCTGTGATGTAATGATGATATGTTGGGACATGTGTCCTCTGGATGATTGTATTTGCTATCTCTGCTCTAGTGAGAGCTATTTGCAACTTATTTCAATCTTTTGTGTCGTAGAGATCTGTTGTGATATCAGTTGTTCAATGGCGTTGACGTACCATGTGTGTATGGTTTGAAGTACGTCAACGGAAGTATCTGGATTTCTACGGGATGGTTTGCGCATACGATGAACAGTACGAGAATGGTTGTCACACGTTTACGTGTTGGCCTGCTCATATTGAGATGCGGGTGCCGGTATGCCCCGTAAACCATTTATGTACTGTTTAACGGACTGTGAGTATCCCCTAGAAGTCCGGGTGCGACAAGGACGAGTTATATGATGTTCGCATACTGTCGCGAGCAGTCCATGGGCGATTCATGGCAGATGATTTGGATCTTGTGGATTGTGTACACCTCTGTAGAGTAAATCTATTCAGAATAGCCGAGTCCTCAGATATGGACAGTTGAATGGCCATGTAGCTAGAATTGTGTCAATGTTTTCAAAAGGATATTTATGAAAACGGACTTATACCTGTGATGTATTGGAAATGTGAACTTTGTACTTGCGAGGTATGGATGAAGAAAAGCTGGGAGTGGTTCTACAAGAAGTTTTGCAAAGAGAAACTTTCTTATCTAAACAAAGCTTTATAAAACCTCCTGGACATGCAATATCTACAAGAGGAAGAAAACTATATTATTTTCTTTTGAAGTATCTTCTTCAACAAAGATATAGAGATGTCAAAATCAACCATGATGTATTTTTCATCCATCATGGGTAGTGAAACCTATGTATAGCCTACCCATTCCACAATATAAGCATACCTGCATTATGTAAGCTACTTAAAGGATGTCTTGCAGAGTACATTCAAATGTACTCATATTGGTTTCGTCCCTGACTATTTACTTGGTCAGACTACGAGGAGCAGCCCCAGGAGGAGTACTATGAGGAGGAGTATTACGTTGATGACCATACGAACTAGGATCGTCTCCCGGTCACCAGCCTGTAGGTTAAGGCGTGACTTGGGCTCTATCACATTGTGCTTTTCTATCTTCCGCTATGTGTGTGTCATTTGTCTGTCCTGCGTGGCAGTTATCTAAGACTTAGTCATGTGACCATTTATTGTAAGACCTTCGTGTAATGGATGTTGTAATCTGTGTACCAACTTCATATGCTGTTCATGACTGAATTTCTGGGATCGTGAATGTATGCATCTGAGGGGCCTTGGACCACCGGTTTGGGGCCTCTACACTCTACGAGTATACTGTCATGTCCTTCGATCTCACCAATGCTCCAGCTACTTTCATGAGGCTCATGAACTTTGTCTTCCATGAATATCTAGACAAGTTCTTCGTTGTCTACATTGATGACATCCTCGTCTATTCTAAGACCAAACATGAGCATGTTGAGCACTTTCGGCTAGTTCTGACGAAGCTCCGTGAGCATCGTCTGTATGCTAAATTCTCCAAGTGTGAGTTCTGGCTGAAGGAACTCATCTTTCTAGGCCATGTGGTGTCTGCAAAAGGCGTCTCCGTCATTCCTGACAAAATCCAAGCTATTCGAGATTGGGAGACTCCATCGTCGGTTAAGGATGTCCGCAGTTTCCTCGGACTGGCGGGCTATTACCATCGATTCATTGGGAGCTTCTCCAAGATGGCCAAGCCGATGACGGACCTTCTCAAGAAGGGCAAAAAGATAGAATGGTCTAAAAAGGCCAAGGAGAGCTTCCAGACCTTGAAGTTCAAGCTCACATCAGCTCATGTGTGTTGGGAATATGCTCTAGAGGCAATCATGTATGATGTAATTCCCACTGTATTCATAAAGTTATTAAGTAGTCCTTGTTTTGAACATCTGATATATGTCATTGAATATGTGATTCGATTTTGGAACTATATATTCATGTTGTTCATACTAGATTGTCCTTGGTCATTTAGGTTGTGCTGGACACACACCCTAGACTAATGTGAGTGTTGGCTCATGACACGGTTCCACTTGTCATGGGCATGGTGATGCCATTCCAACGTTCACGGACTTGGCTAAAGAGTTTATCAAGTCGGACTGACCCACATTGAGATGCAACGATCAAGTCGTCATTTGCATGTCTCAATCAATGTAATCCTTAGACCTGAGGTTGTCGCAAAATCCGAGTTGTGGATCACCGACTTAGGTTCTGTCAAACGTTGTTCTGTGACAAGGCAACTATAAAGGCAGAGTTCGGGTCGAATGAGAAGCAAGCTACGTGATGTGGATAATCAAGATGGGATTTTGCCCCTCCGAATGGAGAGATATTCTCTGGGCCCTCTCGAGTGATATGATTCAGGAAGCATGGCCATGCGCGACTCAGTTAAGTGTTAACTGTGTCGGTTGACTAAGAGTTAGTCAGATGAATCACATGTCACAGATCGAGAAGAGAGTTGAGCTATTTAAGGGATGACGATAAATCGCCTATAGCTCGACAAGGTATATCGTGAGGCAAAAGGGACTAAGATGAATATCACACTGAAAGGTATGTCGTCATGACTCAATGGTACTTGGGAGTCGGCACGTTCTGCTAGGAGCCGCTGCCGATTGATCGATTGGGAGTTGGACTCCAATCGTGTCCAAGTCGCCATGAGCCTGCAGGGTCGCACACTTAAGAGCGGGAGAAAATATTGGTTGGGTTGGACCCGAACCGGAAATGGACTGGTTTTGTGAGTCAGACTCACAGAGGGAATGGGCCACAAGTGTTGTGAAGCCCATTACCATACGCTATATAAAGAGGGGCGCAGGTTGCCCAGCGGGCACGTTAGTCCACTCTCCCATGCGTTGGGAACCCTAGCCCCACTCGGTCTAGCCGTCGCACCAGACCTAGCAGTCTGCCGTCGGAGCTCCTCCTCGTACGTGTGGATACCGGCAGAGGTGCTGTACGTTCAGCACTTCGACGTTCGCGGGATCGGATCGGCTGGATCGGATCGTGGACTGCACTGCCCCGACGCGCTTCATTGATAATCCGCAACCGCGGGTCTAGTGGTAATCATCGTGACCTTCTACCTCGGCTAGATCTTGGAAGTACCGCGTAGGAAAAGTTTTTGTTTATCTCTACGCGTTCCAACAGTGGTATCAGAGCGGTAGCTTCTGGTATTAGGCCCGAGATCCGTACATATGTGATATGTAGTTAGCGTTAGATGTGATCTAATTACTGTTTTGGTGGTCGGCCTATGAGATAGATCGGTTTTGTACAAGGTTGATTTGATCAATCGTACTCGGGGTTAATGGATGATCAGGTTTCCGTGATCATACTGCTAAGGTCGTGGAACAACTTACCCCTACCGGTCGGTTTCCGCCATCGGGGTAATACCGTGACACATAAATCCAGTCGTAGCACCTTAGATGTCGTTGCGAGTTTCACAACACCGGTAGATATCGTATCTATGCATAACTTGTTTTTGCAGGAAGTTGTGAATGGTATGGCTTATGTGCATGTGATGTGTGTAATCCATACATGATCTGCGTATCATGTTTATGTCAGCCGGCTGGAGCCTAGGTGCTGTCATTTTATTGTATACCGGCCTGCGTGTCGGATTCTCTATGTAAATTTTCATTTACTAGCTAGTGTAGCTTGTTGGAGAACCCGGAAGGCATGCAAGTCGATGTACAAGTCGGCTACATGGAGTAAGATGGCACGTGACAAGAGTTGGCACGAGTCGACTTACAAGCTTTGTGGAGATGTAGATCACCATGAAGAGAGCCATACCATTTCACATTATAATTGCTTTATTTGTGTTATTGTTATGTCTCTATTTACCTCTATTTAGATAGTTGGTAGATTCTTTAATCCCTCAAAGAAGGTCTAGTCCGTCGCCCCGCCAGTGCTGTACCATCACAAGTCGGACATTCTTGGTAGTGGGCTCATGAAATTGAGGTGCTACCAATTCTTTCCGGTTAGGTGGGTTTGAGTCGGACTCTTACAAGCAGAAGCACTTGGTAATCTAGACGAGTCCATCACAACAGTTGTGGGGCTCGGGGCGAGGTAGGTTGGGAGCCAGGGCATGTGATGTCACCCAACTAACAGGAGTCGTATTGGATACGATTGGCAAGGTGTTGCCTACCTAGATCACTTGACGGCTAGCGGTGATGCTAAAGCTCACTAGTCGTCTTGCTTATTTAGGATCTTGAATCACTTAGCAACCATCGGAGGGATGTTGGTTCTAGTGGGAGCATAAGTATTAAAGAGTTTAATATGCCTGCTCTTTTATGAATACATGTCTTAAGTGTTTTTGCATATTTCTGTTGTAGATCAATGGCACCTACCAACCTTCCTCAGTTATCCACTTTCGCGTTGAGGTCAATCCTAGAGAAAGATAAGCTTAATGGAACTAATTTCACCAACTGATATCGTAATCTGAGGATAGTCCTCAAGCATGACAAGAAAGAACATGTTCTAGAAACTCCACTTCCAGAAGAGCCAGATGACGATGCGACTGTCGCTGTCATGAATGCCTACCGTAAGACTAGAGATGAGTCTACGGAAATTAGCTGTCTTATGCTTGCACACATGGAACCGGACTTGCAGCAGCAGTTCGAGAATATTGACGCCTACGATATGATCGAAATCCTCAAAATTATGTTCCAGGCTCAAGCAAAGACCGAGAGGTATCAAGTCTCTCAAGCTTTGCTGGGCTGTAAGCTGAAAGATGGCGATCCACTGAGTCCGCATGTAATCAAGATGATTGGTTACATTCAGTCTCTGGATCGGCTGGGCGTCCCAATTAACGAAGAGTTCGCTACTGATATAATTCTGAACTCTCTTCCTAGTGCGTATGGTTCGTTCATCTCGAACTACCATATGCATGGTATGGATAAAAGTATCACTGAATTACATGGGATGCTCAAAACGGCAGAGGCTGATCTAAAGAAAGGCGCCAGTCAAGTGTTGATGGTGCAGAGTAAGGCTAAGTTCAAGAAGAGTTCTTGGACTAAGAAGAAGAAGGATAAGTCAGGAGGTAGCACCCATGGCCCTGTCCAGAGTGCTCCCTCAAAGACTAAACCTTCTCCTACAGCTGGAGCCAACTGCTTCTATTGCAAGCAAGATGGCCACTGGAAGAGGAACTGCACCAAGTATTTGGCTGACAGAGCCAAGAGTGGAGGTGTGAATTCCAACTCAGGTACGCTTGTGTGCAATGTTATAGACATTTATCTTGCTGATGCGCCTAATAGTTCTTGGGTATATGATACCGGATCAGTTATTCACATATGCAACTCGTTGCAGGGACTGGTAAGAACTAGGAGCGTGGCAAGAGGAGAGGTTGACATTCGGGTCGGCAACAAGGCGAGAGTCGCTGCGTTGGAAGTCGGCACGATGCAACTTCATTTACCTTCAGGATTTATTTTGGAACTAAATAATTGTTATTATGTTCCAGCGCTTAGTCGAAACATTATTTCCGCCTCATGTTTGATGAGACAAGGTTATGAGTCGAATATTAAGATTAATGGTTGTTCTTTATATTTGAAAGATATGTTTCATGGCTTTGCACCCGTTCAGAACGGGTTATTTATTTTAAATCTTGATAGTGAATCAGTCTATAACATAAATGTTAAAAGGTTGAAACTAAATGATCTAAATATGACTTACTTTTGGCATTGTCGGCTTGGTCATATAAGTTGGAAGCGCATGAAGAAGATCCATGATGATGGACTTCTAACTTCGTTCGACTTAGAGTCGTTCGAGACATGTGAATCATGCCTACTAGGTAAAATGACCAAGACACCTTTTGCAAGGAGTTGTGAAAGGGCGTCCGACTTGTTGGAACTAATACATAGTGATGTATGTGGTCCAATGAGCACGACAGCCAGAGGTGGTTATGAGTACTTCATTACCTTCACTGATGATTTGAGTAGGTATGGATATATCTATTTAATGAAACACAAGTCGGAAGCCTTTGAAAAGTTCAAGGAATTCCAGAGTAAGGTACAAAATCAGCTCGGCAAGAAAATAAAGTTTCTACGGTCGGACCATGGAGGCGAGTACATGAGCCATGAGTTTGATGACCATCTAAAGAGTTGTGCAATAGTTCTTCAACTGACTCCGCCTGGTACACCGTAGAGAAACGGTGTATCGGAACGGAGAAATCGGACCTTGTTGGACATGGTACGATCAATGATGAGTCGGACAGATCTACCTTTATCATTTTGGGTTTATTGTCTAGAAACTGTAGCTTTCACACTAAACAGAGTACCATCAAAGTCAGTAAAGAAGACACCACATGAGATGTGGACGGGTAAAAAGCCAAGTTTGTATTTTCTTAAGATTTGGGGTTGTGAAGCATTTGTCAAGCGACTTCAGTCGGACAAGCTCACGCCCAAGTCGGATAAGTGTATTTTCGTGGGGTATCCGAGGGAAACCTTGGGGTACTACTTCTACAACCGGGAAGAGGGCAAAGTGTTTGACGCTCGGAATGGTGTCTTCCTTGAGAAAGAGTTTCTCAGTCGGGAAGTTAGTGGGAGCATGGTGCAACTCGAAGAAATTCGAGAAGAACCAGCTAGGGGCGAGTCGGCAATGGCCTTGGAGGCTGAGCCGGTCGTGGTACCTACACCGGTTACAGCACCTGAACCTCGGTGATCTGCCAGATTACAGAGTGCTCGAGATGTTTTACTGTTAGACAGTAATGAGCCGGCAACTTATTCGGAAGCGATGGTGGGATCTGATTCCGAGTCATGGCTTGGAGCCATGAGATCCGAGTTAAAGTCCATGGATGAAAACCAAGTTTGGAATTTGGTTGATCTGCCTGACGGTGCAAGACCCGTCGAGTGCAAATGGGTCTTTAAGAAGAAAATTGATATGGATGGAAATATTTCCGTCTATAAAGCACGACTTGTCGCGAAGGGGTTCCGACAAGTTCAAGGAGTTAACTACGACGAGACCTTCTCGCCCGTAGCGATGCTTAAATCAATTCGGATCATGTTAGCCATAGCAGCCTATTTCGACTATGAGATATGGCAGATGGATGTCAAGACGGCTTTCCCTAATGGAAATTTAACTGAGGACGTGTATATGATACAGCCGAATGTTTTGTCGATCCAGCTAATGCTGACAAGGTATGCAAACTTCAGAAATCCATTTATGGGTTGAAGCAAGCATCTCGGAGTTGGAACATTCGCTTTGATGAGGTAGTCAAATCGTTTGGCTTCATCAAGAGCGATCATGATTCTTGTTTATACAAGAAGTTTAGTGGGAGCAAAGTAAATTTTCTAATCTTATATGTGGATGACATATTGTTGATTGGAAATGATGTCATGATGTTGCAAGAAACCAAAGAGTCATTGGAGAGGAGTTTCTCAATGAAGGATTTGGCTCAGGCGACTTACATATTAGGAATCAGGATCTATAGAGATAGATCCAGGCGGCTCATTGGATTGAGTCAGAGTACATATCTGGACAAGGTTTTGAAGAAATTCAAAATGGAAGAGTCCAAGAAGGGATTCTTACCCATGTCCCATGGCATAAAACTTAGCAAGACTCAGTGTCCTTCGACGACTGATGAGCGAAGTCGGATGAGTGTTATCCCGTATGCTTCGGCAATCGGATCCATCATGTATGCCATGATTTGTACTAGGCCAGATGTTTCCTATGATCTAAGTGTTACGAGCAGATACCAGGCTGACCCTGGCGAAGCCCACTGGGAAACGGTTAAAAACATCCTTAAGTACTTGAGAAATACTAAGGAAATGTTCCTAGTTTATGGAGGTGACGAGGAATTCAGTGTAAAGGGTTACACGGATGCGAGTTATCTCACCGACTCAGATGATTCTCGTTCGCAATCTGGATACGTGTTCGTAATGAACGGAGGGGCTGTGAGCTGGAAGAGTTCCAAGCAAGATACAGTGTCTGCATCTACAACAGAGGCTGAGTATATTGCTGCCTCGGAGGCGGCAAAGGAAGTTGTTTGGATCAGGAACCTCCTGATTGATCTTGGTGTGGTTCATGGCGCGTCCAATCCTTTGGACGTATATTGTGACAACAATGGTGCTATCGCACAGGCCAAGGAACCTAGACAACACCAGCAGAACAAAGATATACTCATGTTGTACCACGTCATTCGCCAGTTTGTCGAACAAGGTGATATCAAGTTATGCAAAGTACACACGGATGCAAACATTGCAGATCCGTTGACAAAGGTGCTACCACAGCCTAAGCATGAGGCGCACACGAGAGGCATGGGCATTCGATGCCTAGGCATATGATGCCAGGATGATTGACTCTAGTGCAAGTGGGAGACTGTTGGGAATATGCCCTAGAGGCAATCATGTATGATGTAATTCCCACTGTATTCATAAAGTTATTAAGTAGTCCTTGTTTTGAACATCTGATATATGTCATTGAATATGTGATTCGATTTTGGAACTATATATTCATGTTGTTCATACTAGATTGTCCTTGGTCATTTAGGTTGTGCTGGACACACACCCTAGACTAATGTGAGTGTTGGCTGATGACACGGTTCCACTTGTCATGGGCATGGTGATACCATTCCAACGTTCACGGACTTGGCTAAAGAGTTTAGCAAGTCGGACTGACCCACATTGAGATGCAACGATCAAGTCGTCATTTGCATGTCTCAATCAATGTAATCCTTAGACCTGAGGTTGTCGCACAATCCGAGTTGTGGATCACCGACTTAGGTTCTGTCAAACGTTGTTCTGTGACAAGGCAACTATAAAGGCAGAGTTCGGGTCGAATGAGAAGCAAGCTGCGTGATGTGGATAATCAAGATGGGATTTTGCCCCTCCGAATGGAGAGATATTCTCTGGGCCCTCTCGAGTGATATGATTCAGGAAGCATGGCCATGCGCGACTCAGTTAAGTGTTAACTGTGTCGGTTGACTAAGAGTTAGTCAGATGAATCACATGTCACAGATCGAGAAGAGAGTTGAGCTATTTAAGGGATGACGATAAATCGCCTATAGCTCGACAAGGTATATCGTGAGGCAAAAGGGACTAAGATGAATATCACATTGAAAGGTATGTCGTCATGACTCAATGGTACTTGGGAGTCGGCACGTTCTGCTAGGAGCCGCTACCGATTGATCGATTGCGAGTTGGACTCCAATCGTGTCCAAGTCGCCATGAGCCTGCAGGGTCGCACACTTAAGAGCGGGAGCAAATATTGGTTGGGTTGGACCCGAACCGGAAATAGACTGGTTTTGTGAGTCGGACTCACGGAGGGAATGGGCCACAAGTGTTGTGAAGCCCATTACCATACGCTATATAAAGAGGGGCGCAGGTTGCCCAGCAGGCACGTTAGTCCACTCTCCCATGCGTTGGGAACCCTAGCCCCACTCAGTCCAGCCGTCGCACCAGACCTAGCAGTCTGCCGTCGGATCTCCTCCTCGTACGTGTGGATACCGGCAGAGGTGCTGTACGTTTAGCACTTCGACGTTCGCGGGATCGGATCGGCTGGATCGGATCGTGGACTGCACTGCCCCGACGCGCTTCATCGATAATCCGCAACCGTGCGTCTAGTGGTAATCATCGTGGCCTTCTACCTCGGCTAGATCTTGGAAGTACCGCGTAGGAAAAGTTTTTGTTTATCTCTACGCGTTCCAACAATGTGCTCGTTCTTTCTGATACGAGTAAAGATTTCGTCGTCTTCAGTGACGTCTCTCTACAAGGCCTGGGCTGTGTGCTAATCCAAGAAGGCCATGTGGTGGCCTATGCTTCTCGCAAGCTGAAGACACATGAGCAAAACTACCCGACTCATGATCTAGAGATCGCCGCTGTTGTTTATGCTCTAAAAAATGGATACCTTACTGGCTGGGTAATCGTTGTGAAATATTCTCAGACCATCAAAGTCTCAAGTACCTCTTTATTCAGCTAGATCTAAACCTCAGACAGAGAAGGTGGTTGGAGTTGATAAAGGACTATGATGTGACCCTCAACTATCATCTCGGCAAGGAAAATGTGGTAGGCGACGCTCTTAGTCGGAAGTCTTACTACAATACCATTATGGTTGAGAAGGCTCAGCCTCCTCTCCATGATGAGTTCGCCCGTCTGAACGTGGAGCTTGTTCCCTCTGGATATTTAGCTAACATAGAGATCACCTCCACTCCTGGAACTGAGATCAAGGCGTCCCAACAACAGGATACTGGTATCCTTAATATCAAGAAAAATATTGCGAGTGGGAAGACCAAGTGTTTCAAAGTAAATGATGTCGGGGTTCTATATTTTGGTGACCGTCTAGTGGTGCCAAAGAGTGGAAATGTGAAGGAGTTGATACTCCTCGAGGCACATGAATCCCCTATCTCTGTCCATCTGGGTAGCACCAAGATGTACCAAGATCTCCGTCCACAATTCTGGTGGACTCGCATGAAGCGAGAAATTGCTGACAATGTGGCAGGATATGACATGTGTCGTCATGCCAAGGCTGAACATCAAAGGCCAGCGGGTACTCTATGACCTATAGCTATACCCGAGTGGAAATGGGATGAAGTTGGTATGGATTTCATTACTGGCTTTCCGAGATCACAAAAGGGGAATAATGAAATCTGGGTAATCATTGGTCGTTTGTCCAAGGTCGCTCATTTCCTTCCTGTTCGTGATGATATTCGTGCCAGTCAACTAGCCGATCTATATGCTTCTCGGATTGTTCTGTTGCATGGAGTCCCTCTGAGTATTATATCTGACCGGGGAAGTCTATTCGTGTCCAAATTCCGGCAGAGTTTCCAAGCTGCTATGGGAACTCGTCTCAACTTCTGCACTGCTTACCATCCTCAACCAGATGGGCAGACTGAGAGGGTAAACCAAGTTCTTGAGGACATGCTCAGGGCATGTGTAATATCCTTCGGCAAAGGATGGGAGAAATATCTTCCGTTTGCAGAATTCTCCTATAACAATAGCTATCAAGCTAGTCTGCAGATGGCCCCTTTCGAGGTTCTTTATGGAAGAAAATGTCGCACTCCACTGAATTGGTCCGAAATCGGAGAGAGACCGCTCTTTGGTCCGGATGTGATTAACGAGGCTGAAGATAAAGTTGAAGTCATTCGAGAGAATCTGAAAGCCGCCCAATCTAGGCCAAAGAGATACTATAATAAGCATCACAAGGAGATCCACTATGAAATTGGTGATAAGGTCTATCTCCGTGTCTCTCCTCTTCGAGGGGTTCGTCGATTCGGAGTAAAGGGAAAATTGGCTCCACGCTATGTTGGTCCCTTTTCCATAATAGCCAAGCGTGGAGGTCTCTCCTATCAGTTGGAGCTACCATCCAACTTTCCAGATGTTCATGATGTATTCCATGTTTCCCAACTCCGTCGTTGCTTCAAGGATCCTATACATGGGGTCAATCATGAAGAGCTTGATCTTTAGGAAAATCTAACCTATCGCGAGACTTCTGTCCGCATACTCGATGAAGCGGAAACGAAGCCTTGTAACCAGTCCATCAAGTTTCTCAAGATCCAGTGGTCAAATCATTCCGAAGATGAAGCAACCTGGGAAAGAGAGTCTAGTCTTCCAAAGGATTATCCCGACTTCTTCTCTCAAGCTTAGAAATCTCGGGATGAGATTCTTGTAAAGGGGGGAGAATTGTAACAGCCCCACTTTTGTAATATGACTTTTGAGCTAAATTTAAACTTAACTGCACTCATGCATCATGGCATTCAAAATTGGAAGAAAAAAAATCAAAAAACAAATGCCAGAAAGTATGAAATGGAAAAGCCCCAAATTCTGACTATAACTCAAATAATAAAGTTTTGAATAATTTTGTGAACCAAAAATATTTTGAGCTTACCATTGTGTTAAGAAAGTGATACTGGTTCCAAATATAGAATTTGAAAAATCAATTTCTGCACCAAATAAAAGTATTAATGGAATTACTAAAAATGCCTTAATACAAATGGAATTAACCTTGTTCTGCCAAGTTTTTTCAAATGGCTTGAAAAAATTACCACACCCTCTAGATTGCAAATACGAATTTTGGAAAATTTTGCATTTTTGGAAAAGTGTTTAAGGGCCTCAATTAGTGAATTTATAGAGGCAGAAAGGTTGTTTTTAAAAAAGAAAAGAAAGGGGGGGGGGTTGCAAAACGGCCTTCTTCTCCTTTTCCGAACATAAGAAGGCGCCAGTGGCCGCCGTCGCGCCCCTGTGCCCATGACGCCGTGCTCCTCGGCCACGCATAGAAGATGAGGAGGCCCCCGCGTGCTGCTCTCCTGCCTCTCCCTCTCTAGATTTCCCCGCGGAGCCCAAACCCTAGCCGTCGTCGACCTACTCCTCGTTGTTGATACATTTCGCGCCGAGCACTGCTGAGCGGGGCAAAAGGACCGCCACGTTGCCCTCTTCCTCGAGGCGCAAGGAATCGACGTGGAAAGCCCCGAGACGCCGCCGTCGTCCGATTCTCTTCCATGGCCCCGACGAACTCCGGCGAGCCTGCACTGCCGTTGCAGCCCTCCTCCGGCTTCATCGAGCTCGCGCATGCATCAAGGGTGAGCCCGCGTGTCTCCCCGTAGTTTTTCCACTTCGCGCGCACACTGGAACGGCATGTCGCTGTCGCCCAAGGACTCCCGCCTCCGCGCGTGCTGGTCTCTATCGCTCCGGTGACCATTAGGAAGCAGGGCCACCTCCTGCGTGTTTGTCTGAGCGCGTAGGGGCTAGGCGTGCCATTTGTTAGGCCTAGGAAACGCTGGTTCCGCTGCTAGGGCCTCGCTGGAGAGGTCAACGCCGACGGCGACTTTACGCTGACGCAACGCTGACGCGCGCGCGCTTTTGACCCCAGTCAAACCGCCCGCTAGGCCCCTCTACATCCATGTGGCGCCTACGTGGCCAAAGAGCCCAATGGTCAGCCTCTGTGGCTAGGGCCACCCCACGTAGAAAACGTTTCGGCCATTTTTTTTTTGTTTCCGACCCTTAAATGTAAAATCCATCAAAATTCGAAAAGTTATCCAAATGAGTCCATTCAAATTTATATAAACTCATATTTAAAATATCTATCTGTTGGATTGATGTTTCAAAAAATTGAGCAATTAATTTTGCACATATTATTTAACTGAAGAAATGGCTACAAAAATTTTAAACTTCGAAAGTTAATATCTTTTGCTCTGTTAACTCAAATTAAGAAAACTTGGTCTCTAAAATTTTCTCTTACCTAAATCTACGCACCCATATTTTATTTGGGAATATTTGAACTAAACTTCTTCTCTGTTTAATTAAAATACCAAAAAGGGCACAATTGAAACCACTTTTAAATAATTCATAACTTCTAAAATAATTATTGGAAAATTATGTTTAATACCTCAAAGTGATCAGTGGAACAATTTATAGCTATTTTGAACCTTGCTGTACCTAAATAAAATTTGTAAACAACATGGTTGTTACTTTTCCCTAAATGGGCAGATTTAAATGGCATTGTGAATTAATCACCAAATATTAATTCTTGCTCGAAAAAATACGAATAAGAGATCAAAATACTCAGCAAGAAAATGTCCTTCACAACTCATCATTTTCATGCATGTTTTCACCATATTCCAGTATTAGTCCCTAAGAAAAAACAACAATGGAACACTAAGATAAATATGGGTGTTATTCCAACTATTGCCTCAATAATGATGCAGCCCATTAAAAATTGTTACTCTTGTTAAATAAATATTTAGTTGCATTAACTTGTCATGTCATCATGAGTGTGCATTGCACTTGCTGTATTCGTGGTACTTATTTGCTCTCTCTGCTTGTTGTGTATCAGTAGATCCACAAGTTGAGTTTTCACCAGAATACCTCGACGAATCGTACTACCACCCCTACCACCAAGGCAAGCGTAAATCCACTTCTTGAGCATTATCTGATCCCAGGTTTTCCCTCAAGTATTTTATCCACCAAAATATTGCATTCGATTCAAATGTTTTGGCTATACTCTTCTAGTAGTTGCATTTTGTTCCGGACACCAATACATGTTTCCCTTCTAGTATCCATAGTTTCTGTGAACTGCTTAGCCATGCTTAGTTGAGTACTTGGTCCGATGGATGGATTGTGGTTGGAAGATATGCTGTCATGTACGGATGTGTTGGAGACCGGTTGTCTTCAATTAAAATGCTAACTGGTGTTGATGAGTTGCCATCGGTGAATGATGGTGCTTTGTCCCACTCATACCCCTAGGAGTGAGTTCTTTACCTCTTGAACCAAGTTTGAGCGTGCTTCCATCGGTGGGATATATGAATCCCTATCGACTACTAACTTGTGAGGGTCTGGCCAAGGGTCCTCTAGTTTGAGCTTTCCATTGGTGTGTGCGAGAAAGATAGAAGAATGAACGAGGACGGTGGTGTTTATGATGTGGCCGCGGTCCAGGGTGTTGCAGGCACTGAACCTGGACTTCCGCACACTGATGATCCTTGGAAAGATTCATGCGAGCCAAAGGTTGTAGCCGCACCCGCTCTGCCGGCCTCCCCGGAAGAGGATGTGATTAGAGATGATCAGACAAGGAGCCAGATGGTACATGTGGTTAAATTTGGTACACCCCTGTAGGGTTAAATATTTTCGAAAAGTCATGTCCACGGTTACAGACGCTTGGGAATGGACAATAAGATCATAGAGAACCTGAAAAATAAAACTTGAGTAGACAGGTGTGATTGCTGGATTTGGTGGATGCTTGATCAGAAGCTGAAGAAGAGGAGTTATAATTTCTATCTCATTTCAAAACCTTCTTATAGACGTTGCCTAGTCGGGTCTTTTAAACTGAAAACTGGCTTTCTGCAAAACACCTACCAAATAGCCTTGATAAAGCCTCGTTCGATCTAGTACCTCTAGTAACCTTGCGAGTGCCTCCTATCCTCACCGTTGCTTTCGTGAATATTTCTCTGTTACAGCTGAAGACTTCTCCGAAGTCAGAGGTGGGTTCTTAATCAAAGTCTACGAGTAGTCTAGGTTTTGAAAGTATAGTATGGGCACCTAGAGGGGGGTGAATAGGTGCTACGACCAATTTTAATTTTTCTCGTAGTTTAGGCTTGACACAAAGGTAAATTCTCTAGATAGTGCAACTAAGGTGAATTTACCTATATGACAAGGATAGCAACTAATGCAACTAGTACAACAATAAATGCAACAAGTACAAGTAAGTAAAAGATAAGGGAACGAGATAACCGACAGGAAGCACGCGGAGACACGATGTATTCCCGAGTTCCTCCTTGTTAAGGGAGTACGTCTCGTTGGAGGGGCGTGAGCTCGCCACGAAGGCCTACTCAACGCCACAAAGGCCTCACCCTATTCTCCGATGAACTTCACCACAAAGGCCTAGTTCACCTTCCACTATTGATGCCCTTTGAGGCGGGAATCGAATCCTTTACAAACAACTTGGGGCACACACCCACAACCAAATTGGGGGCTCCCAACACTTCTTGAATCACCAAAGAATAGCAAGATGCCTAGGTTCTCCACAAGAGGAAACCCTAGGCTAGATCCCTCAAGCAAATGAGAGGGGAAATGAAATCCGGTTGGTGAAGACATAGATCGGGGCCTTCTCCTTCAATCCTGCAAAGATCAAGGCTTTTGGGTGGAGGGATTGGGAGATCTAGCAAGGTGGGTGAGCTCTAGAAATGGGGACTTCAATTATGGACGAGCTGGCTGGAGGTAGGTGGAGGGGAGGGGGTATTTATACCCCTCATAAAGTCTTGGAGCTGTTGGAGATATTTCTGTCAAACTCACACCGGAGACTCCGGTGTAAAGGCCGGAGACTCTGGTCTGAGCTTTTCACACAGGCACCAGTCCGGAGACTCCGGACACATTCCGGTAAGTCTACGGAGTAGCACCAGGGGGTGACACCACTTGCTCAACCTCTTGATTCTTCAGCACGAGTACCATTCCGGAGACTCCGGGGTGCAGGGCCGGAGACTCCGGTGTAAAACATCGAAGGGGCCTTCGTCTTCACTCAGAGGCTATCTGGGGGTCAGCGAGGCACGCAACCAAGAGTCAATCCGGAGACTCCGGACAGTCTCCGGTAATACTCCGGAGTGGCACCAGGAGGTGACACCACGCGCGCAACTTTGCAGAATCTGCAGATAATTACCAGACCGGAGACTCCGGACACATTCCGGTAAGTCTCTGGTGTGGCATCAAGAGGTGACACCACTTGCGCCCCATGGCTGGTTTCACAAACAATCCCCAGACCGGAGACTCCGGTGTGTTTCCGGTAAGTCTCCGGTATGAGTCCAGTGAGTGACACCAGAAAATCCAGCGCACCAAACTCTTTGCCATTTTGTGTATCTCACTTGCACCATTGTAAATATGAGTTATAAGCCCTGAAAAACATCAAGACACTTAAGGATATACATGTTGTTAACAAACACCAAAACAAGATGATTTAAGCGCGTTTGCACTTTGAATCTCCCCCTTTTTGGTGTTTGATGACAACATACATATTTGCAATAAAATCACAGCTAGGATATGTTTGTAAAAGATAGACGGGCTTACAAACACTTAAGTCGTGAGCTCCCCCTATATTTTACAAACAATGCCCTCTAGATCAAGTACTAGTGAACAAAATACATACATGTATAGAGACAATAGATAAAGCAATATTATGCATAATAGGATAGATAGCTTCACCACGTAGTCTCACCACACACACATAATATCCAGTTTACTAGGAAATCAAATCAACTAAGATAAAGGGAACACAAGTCATAAAAGAAAATGAAGTTCAAAGACTTGTGTTCCGAAGCAAATCAAATCAAAGCAACTACGATAACGAGAAGACAGCTTCTTCTCCCCCTTTGGCATCGAGACACCAAAAAGGGCAAAGAGCTAGAACGAGACCTAGGCATCAGTCATCCTCCTCATAGTCATCATCGTCCTCATCATCGAAACGGTCCGTCTCTTCTCCATCATCATCTTCATTGTCCTCTTTCCTCCTCATCATCATCATCAAAGAACCCCAGATCCTCCTCATCATCTTCCTCAGCTTGGTCCTCCACATTCTCCTCTTCCTTGGTCATATGGGCCTTGCCCTGGTTGGTCGAAGAGGAAGGAGCCGAGGTAACCTCCTCGAAGTCACCCCATGGGAAGAGATCAGTGTTCCAGTTCTCATAGGACGCAGTCATGGACGCGGTGGGAGGAGTAGGAGGTGTAGTGGGAGGAGTACCAATAGGAGCAGTAGCTCCAAGCCCAGCATGGTCCTGCAGCTTGGAGATCATCTTCTTCAGCTGACGCCTCTCCTTATAGGCCACATGGTTCTCCTTATGCGCTGCAACTGTCATGCACAGAATGTTGCGCTGAAACCATGACAACTTCTTCATCTCATCCCGTGTCTCCTCCTTGCTCGAACGGCGAGAGGGAGGATCTGCATTCTTCCTCCGGGACCTAGGAGAAACCTCGGCATCACCCATGTGGGTGTCAGTGTCATCACGACAAGAAGAGAGAACCAGCTGCGTGCACAGTCTCACACTCCAAACCCTGAATCTCATCAAGAATGAGAATCATCACATATGGAGCATATACTGGAACCTTCTTGATCTCAATCACACCAGAGTACATTTCCTCCTTGATGAAGTGCATGCTGTCAATCTCAAACCCCTCACAATCTGGACCTGCTGAGTGACACTTGAAAGCCTAGTAGAGTAAGTTGACACCACCACTGCGAATGGCATCCACATTGCCAGCCTTGGGAGCAATGTTGTTGCGGAAGAGGCGGAGACAGATGTTGTACACTCTCCTGAGATTCCTAGCAGTGCCAGTACTTGAGATCTTCTCGTACATAGGAGCCATCCTCTTCTTATTGTATGCCACACCATGTATATGCATACGTTTGCCGCAATTGTAACCCCACGGGTAACCAAGCAGCTCAGCCATCCTCCTCATGGAGGACTCACACTGTACGGACCCAGTCATCCAAGTAAGAGGAACATCCTCCTCCTCACCAAAAGTGACCGTGGCAAAGAACTGTTGAACTGCTGCAACGTTGTTTCTGCTGAATACCAACAAGATGCTCAAGTCCAAGCTTCCTCGTGATCCACACGGCCTCCTCAAAGTACCCAGAACTGCTAAGAGCATCCAAGTTAAGAACTTTCTGGGGACACACAAGCTTCCTGAATTTGGAGTAAATTTCCCTCTAAATGAGCTCAGACTCCCTCCTCCAATAATACGAGCTCTCATCAGTGCGTGCCATAGTGAAAAATAGCTTGGCCCTCATGATCCTGTACTCCCTCTTGGTCATGGAAGCAACAGATGTGATCCTGTCATATCTGGCCTTCTTCGCCATTTCACGACTTTGTTCCCTGTGAAGAGATTCCTCTTGACGACGCTCACCAGCCAAAGTTCTCCTCTGAGAAACCCTCCCAGTTTCGGGATCGGTGATGAGGTAATCACGAGACTGAGGACGTGACTTCCTTGGCTTGACATTTGGATTCGACGCGGATGCCTTGGACCTCTTCCCTGTAAACACAAGAAGCCAAAACACACAAAACAGAGAGCAAAAACACACAAAACAGAGAGCAAAGCAACAGTGAGCATACATGTCCAAATGTGGAGGCAGAAATCAAACACTGGAGAATTCACACCGGAGTCTCCGGTTTGGTAGACCGGAGTCTCCGGACCAACACCGGTGTCTCCGGACTGACTCCAGATCTGAGACATGAATTCAACACAACCTACTCTAACTGGTTTCTAGATGATTTCTACCGGTGGAAAACATACTAGGGTGGATCTAACAACAGAAGGTACCATTCTCCCAAAACCAATATCTAGAACAAGATCTAGAGAAAACAAGAAAAACAAGAGGGGGATAGGGTACCCTTGCCACCCAAGTCTGCCATGGAGGCTCCCACAGAGGGGAGGAGCGAGGGGGAGTCGAGGGAGACGGATTCCGGCGGTGAAAACCGGCCGGAGGGGAGTTGTTGGCGTCAGCGGTGGCGCTGCAGCGGTTTGGGGGCGGGGGGAAGTGTGGGATGAAAACCCAAACTTCCCCGAGCCCTCCTTTTTTATACTGCCACACCCCACACCGGAGTCTCCGGTCTAAATACCGGAGTCTCCGGACAGGCCGGAGATTCCGGTGTGGCAGACCGGAGTCTCCAGACCACACGCGAGAAAACACAAGGAAAAAAGACAGGACATGTATGAGGCAAATAAAAACTTGTTTGTTTGCAAAGTTTGGGCTTAGAAAATAAAAACAATAGCAGGGAAGGAATCTTATACTCAAGAAAAGAGAGAAATCAGTCGAACATCAAATTTTTGAGTACATCATCCAAAATGGCCACAAAACTCTCAAAAGTCAAAATAAGCCCAAATAAGAACCAACTCTTCAAAGAAGAGGTTGATGGCCTAAGCCACCATGTAAGAGATCATGGTATGTCACCGCGAAGATATATCTTGGGTACATTGCCAATTCTCGACATTGAAGCTCACAATTCAACATTAGAAAAAGAGAGAGAACAATGAATTTTTTCTATGGGCATAATGGGGGGAGGGAGAACCCAATGTGTTAGGATAACACTCCCCCTATGTCCATGCCTACACCTAAACCCAAACACGTCTCATCTATAGGGGTGTGTGCAAGATCCTCAAGTCAAACTCCTAGAATCAATGACATTTAGTTCATTCCTCAAGAACATGAATCTTGCATCGTCGAGTGGCTTCGTGAAGATATCCGCAAGATTGTCCTTGGTGGGCACATAAGATAGAGAAATATCCCCTCTCGCCACACGGTCTCGGATGAAATGATGACGAATCTCAACATGCTTCGTTCTTGTATGTTGCACGGGGTTGTAGGCGATCTTGATGGCACTTTCAGTGTCACACAAAAGAGGCACCTTATCCAAATGAACGTCATATTCCTTGAGAGTTTGCCTCATCCATAGTAATTGAGTGCAAGAACTTGCGGCGGCTACATACTCGGCTTCGGAGGCGGAGAGAGATATTCAATTTTGCTTCTTGGAAGACCAAGTCAGCAAAGACCAACCAAGAAATTGGCAAGCCCCGGAAGTGGAATTCCTATCATCTTGATCACCCGCCCAATCGGAATCCGTGTACCCTTGAGAGAAAATTGTGCCCCCTTTGGGTACCACAAACCAAACCTTGGGGTATGAACCAAATACCGAAAGATCCTATGGACCGCCATTAAATGGCTTTCCTTAGGAGCCGCTTGATACCTTGCACACGCACCTACACTCAAAACTATCGGGCCTAGATGCACAAAGGTAAAGCAAAGAACCAATCATAGAACGATACAACTTTTGGTACACATCTTTACCCTTCGGGTTACGTGATAGGTGGCACTTGACTTGCATAGGAGATGGCTTGATCTTTGCATTTTGGAAGTTAAACCTCTTGATCATGTCTTGGGTATACTTGTCTTGAGAATGAAAGTCCCACAAGCCAATTGCTTGATCTCAAAACCAAGGAAGAATTTAAGCTCTCCCATCGTAGACATCTCGAACTTGTCAGTCATAAGCTTAGAGAACTCATTATTGAAAGCTTGGTTAGTTGAGCCAAAGATAATATCGTCCACATAGAGTTGGCATATGAAGATCTCTCCCTTTACTCTCTTTGTGAAGAGAGTGGGGTCGATCTTCCCAACTTCAAAACCACGGTCATCCAACAACTCTCTAAGGTGCTCATACCACGCACGTGGTGCTTGTTTAAGTCCATAGATTGCCTTATCGATCTTGTAGACATGGTTAGGGAAGTTGAGGTTCTCGAACACCGGGGGTTGCTTAATATATACCTCCTATTTTAGTGGACCATTTAAGAAAGCACTTTTGACATCCATTTGTTGTAATTTGAAATTATGCAAAGATGCATAAGCAAGGAGGGTACGAATGGACTCAAGGCGAGCCACGGGTGCATAGGTTTCATCAAAGTCAATGCCTTCAACTTTGGTGTAACCTTGAGCAACCAATCTTGCCTTGTTCCTTATGAGAATGCCATGCTCATCTTGCTTGTTCTTGAATATCCACTTAGTGCCAATAACATTGTGGCAATCTTTGGGCTTCTCAACTAATCTCCAATCCTTGTTGCGCTCAAAATTATTGAGCCCATGATGCATTGCTTCAACCCAATCGGAGTACTCAAGAGCTTCAAACACTTTCTTTGGTTACACCATAGATATGTGAGCTTGACGCTCACTAAAATGTGCCAATTGCTTTCTTGTGGGATTCGGCCACACTACAAGGTGTCCCTCAATGGGGCGTAAAAACCACACTACAAGATTCTATGAAAATCCGTGAGGCTTTGTCAAAGACTCTATAAGTGTGGGATTCGGCACCGTAACCAACAAATATACCCTCAATAGTTTTGGATTGAAATTTAGACAACCTAACACCCTTGATCAAATAAAAGCACTTACAACCGAATACACGGAAGTAGGAGACATTGGGCTTGTTGCCGGTGAGGATCTCATATGGAGTCTTATCCAAGCCCTTGCGGATGTAGAGGCGGTTGGAGGAGTGGCATGCGGTGGATATGGCCTCAGCCCATAGATATTGGGGACAAGTATACTCCGCCAACATGGTCCTTCCCATATCTGTGACGCCCCGAGATCGGGCACTATGTAGATTTCAGCATTTCCGCCAAAATCCACATAATAACCGATTCCAGGTTGCCACTTGTGATAACATTACAAGAGTTCACGAATATTCTGCAACAACAACAGAAAAGATATATACAAGACGACTCAAACGAGTCAAGACTACAACTGATACAATACAAAGATCCAAATAACAGCGGAAGAAACAACATAGTGTCCGACTACGGACAAGATACAAATTGGACTAAGAGTCCTGAAGATAACCGATGGCGTCCAATCCCTGCCCAGGCCAAGCCGGAGGGATTCCCAAGCTAACGTCGTCAGACTTCAAACCTGTTGACTGCAATGTGGAATATGCAGCCACGAAATGGATTCGTGGTTCAGTACTATTAAGTACTGGCAAGTGGATAAACCATACTCACAAGATACCAGCGTAACCAATCATCACAAGATACAAATACTTTGGGTACAACGGAAAGGAAGGGATTATTGCAAAGGAGCGGCAGCGGGCTGCACTAACTAACTACAGAGACGCGCTACAACATCCGGCTAAAAGAAAGGGATAAGATAGCGTATCAGAACCAACTATAACTACTCGCCAAACAATACCCATCCAGTGTTACCCCCTACTAAGGAAGCAACCCAAGGAAACTCACACGGTTGATTAAGGTGACATTCATCTTTATGGTGGAGGTAATCTATATTACTAGTCAAGTTATCATCGTTAAGTGTAAGTTGTCTGAGTACTTGTTAGCCAGCACTTTCACCAAGTCATCCATAACCGCGGACAACACGGCTTCTCGAGAAGATTGACCCTGCAGGGATGCACCAATTTGGCCGTACACGTAAGAATGACCCGCCAGATGGAAAGGCCCTTCCACCAAGCGAGGCACTCAACACAACCCAACTCTTCTTCGCATCAAGCCCAAAGAACCTCGTGCAATTGAGCGCACGGCTAATCAAGCCCCACGAAGAAAAGGGGACCCTCATAGCACTCTAAGAACGTGTCTCCCTAAATGCCGACTACAAAAGTTCCACCCTGGCGCCAAGGGTTCGCACCTGCATATGCATGCGGCAAATGGAAAACCCGAACTAAATGAGGCGATTTGGACGAGATGCGAATCGAATCAAAGTTGCGGGGGGCGCCCATACTCGCTTCCCACATGCGGTTAGTGCGCTCATCATGGATCGAAGGACAAGACCCTTTTCCTAATTAAGGTCGACACTAGCAGGCCTCAAAACCACGCCGGGCCTCCTGCCGGTGCCTTATCATCAAATTATTATTACCCAAAACATTAACATGTTGTTGATTAAGTTGAAACCCAACTATCAAACTAAACAGGTGATAAGACGGACAACAAGACTTGAGCGCAAACAACACTAAGCATGCAACTACGACACGAGGCCAACAAGGTAAACAAACAACAGTTAATAGGAAGTGGAAGGAAGGCTATCGCATGGTTGCAAGGTAAACATATGATTGGATCGAGACACAAGAATCGAATCATAAGACTAGAATAAAGGCAACGGGAAGAATCGGTAACAAGTGATGAAAGGCAGCCATAGGTAGCAAGTGAGTATACTTGCCTGAGATCCAGCAAGTAGAGGTACATCCGAAGAATTTGTCGTTGCTCAGATCATCTCAACGTCCTATCCGCGAAGAAGCAACGAACTAGAACAAACACCGGATGCAACAATTACTACTACGGCAAAAGATCCAGCATGATCCTATTTTATATGCATGACAAGTTAAAGGGTGCATCAAAATAAACTAAAGGACACAAGGAACAATTTAAATGGGCCCATATGCAATTTGAATTGCATTTCGAAAATCCCATATGCATTAATAGTTGATTAATTGAACTACAAATAAACATTGAGTTAAAGTGGATTAAATGCAACGTAATTGATGAAAACAGAAGGTAAACAACATTAGCTTCAATTTGATACCTCATTTGCCAAATTTGGAATTTTAAATATTTTAATTATGAATTTTTGCAATTTAAAAGGTTTAATTAAAGCATTGAATTATTGCACCACTTTTAATTAGGAAAAACAGTAAACAAATTGTATTGAAAAGGTTGAAAACATGTAGCAAATGTTTCACTGAACATTTGTAGCTATTAAACATAATTTGTGGATCATTATTGAATTTATTATGCATTTTTCCATAAGCATTTTTATTCTGCCCTTTTTAGTAAACAGAAGGAAACATGTTCAAATTTAATTCAATTGTGACCAAATAAAATACCACTGTGTAGAGTTTTTTAAGACAAAATTTTAGAGCCCAAGTTTGCTCAATTTGGGTGAACAGAACTCAAGTTATGAGTTTCCAAAGTTTCAAATTTTAATAGCCATTTCTGTATTTAATTATTTAGTGCAAAATTTATTACAGCAACATGTTGACATTTTTACATATTTCGAAAGTGCTCACAGTTATGAATCTACAGCAATTTGAATCACCAAAATTGGAGCATTTATGAATATTTGGTGGAATTTACAAATTAAGACTTGATCAGCTTTGGGGCTGGGCTGCAGGAAATAAAACCAAAAAGAAAAATGCGCGGGGGGGGGGGGGGGGCTCGAACCCGCGCCCTGCTGCGTGCGCGCGAGAGGCCTGGGCCACTGGGCTGCGCTGGGCTTTGTGTATAGAACAGAGGCGCACCGGTTTTGAAATGTTCCGTCGCGGCTCAGATCTGACGAAACTGAAGTTTCGTTTGCAGCTGCGTGCAGGTACGGGGATGAGCAGGGATAAGGACGGCCACGGCGATCTACCGCTCGATGGCGGCGCACAGAGCAAGGGGAAGAGGTAGGGGGAGGTCCCAGGGGCAGAGACGGACCTTGGGGCGCCTAGTAGGAACCCGGGCTCGAGGAAGACGTTGGCCTGACGGAGATGATGGCCACGACAACAGCTGCGCGCCGGGAAGAAAACGGCGATGGCGTCGCGCCCCTGATGCCTCCCCGCGCCGGCCAAGGAGACGAAGCCGACGAGGAACATGCCACGGTTCCATTCCCGTTGGAACCGTGGCCTGACGACGACCGTAGCAGCGGCGCCAACCTCTCCAAAACACGGCCATGGAGGTGTCTGTCCCGGTTCAGGAGGTTTAGAGAGATGGGAGGAGGAAGAAAGGGACGACGGCGGAGAAAGGGAGGAGGAAGGAGGGAGAGGGAGCTAGGGTTCGAGGAGGGCTTTATGGAGGAGGGGAGCAGGTAGGAGGGGTGGTGGTGCTCTGCTTTTTGGCGTGGACAGCGACAGGAGGATCATGTCCTCCTCGTGTTGTACGGAGAAAGAAGACAGGAGGGGTGGGCCGAGCGCTCGGGGTCGTAGGTGGGCTTTTGGGCCTGCCTCCCCTAGCAGCTTGTTTTATTCTTTTTCTTTTTCCCCCTTTTTTTTTGGTAAAGAATGGATGAAAGAAAAGAGGAATTTGGAGGAGTTAAAATGTTCAGAAAATTATGGGGTTAATTTATTTGTGTTTAGAATTGAAAAAGCACAGTTGCACCAATGTTTGTTTTCTGAAAATTTCAAACTTGGTTTGAAATTTGAATTTGAGGTGAATTTGAACCAAATTGAAAATTGAGGGAGTTTCAAGTTTCCAAAAATCATGAATTTGATTTCCTTGCACTTGACATTCAAAATTCCCAAGTGTGGAAACTTTTGTTTTTGGAAATTTTGAAAGTTTGTTTGAGTTTTGAATTTAAATGACATTTTGGGTGAAAATAAATGCAATGCATATGATGCTTGATGCAAAGCAAAAAGGAAAACAACCAATTCTAATTGGGGGAAATCCCCCGGGTGTTACAGACGACACCACTAACAAGGGATTGCGCCCTCGCAATCCACCCACTAACCCGGGAGGGAAAAGAAGTTCGACTATCGATTCTTCATGCTTCCAGTTGATCTCCTCGACACCACTAACAAGGGCTTCTCGACACCACTAACAAGAGAATCTTGCTCGGGTTGATGACGATCTTCTCCCACCAGGAATCTTCCGATGATCGAACCTATTAGGTTAAAGGCTCAGAAAACGTCCACCCACGTAGGATCCTAAAACTTTGAAAGATTGAGAGGGAGAGAGACTCCAAAACAAATAAGATGAGAGGAGAAATAGAATAGAGATAAGGAGAAAACAAGAATCCTATTGAGATGTTTCCAAAACAGGTTTTGCACAAATAGTTTTTGACACTTTAGAAACAACGACCGTTAGCGAGGTTATCCTACAGGCTTTGCGGACCCGTTGCTTCGATAACCATTCGTATCAAAACAACATTGGGAATCGGAAACCATGCTCTGATACCATTTGTGACGCCCCGGCACTATGCAGATTTCAGCATTTCCGCCAAAATCCACATAATAACCGATTCCAGGTTGCCACTTGTGATAACATTACAAGAGTTCACGAATATTCCGCAACAACAACAGAAAAGATATATACAAGACGACTCAAACGAGTCAAGACTACAACTGATACAATACAAAGATCCAAATAACAGCGGAAGAAACAACATAGTGTCCGACTACGGACAAGATACAAATTGGACTAAGAGTCCTGAAGATAACCGATGGCGTCCAATCCCTGCCCAGGCCAAGCCGGAGGGATTCCCAAGCTAACGTCGTCAGACTTCAAACCTGTTGACTGCAATGTGGAATATGCAGCCACGAAATTGATTCGTGGGTCAGTACTATTAAGTACTGGCAAGTGGATAAACCATACTCACAAGATACCAGCGTAACCAATCATCACAAGATACAAATACTTTGGGTACAACGGAAAGGAAGGGATTATTACAAAGGAGCGGCAGCGGGCTGCACTAACTAACTACAGAGACGCGCTACAACATCCGGCTAAAAGAAAGGGATAAGATAGTGTATCAGAACCAACTATAACTACTCGCCAAACAATACCCATCCAGTGTTACCCCCTACTAAGGAAGCAACCCAAGGAAACTCACACGGTTGATTAAGGTGACATTCATCTTTATGGTGGAGGTAATCTATATTACTAGTCAAGTTATCATCGTTAAGTGTAAGTTGTCTGAGTACTTGTTAGCCAGCACTTTCACCAAGTCATCCATAACCGCGGACAACACGGCTTCTCGAGAAGATTGACCCTGCAGGGATGCACCAATTTGGCCGTACACGTAAGAATGACCCGCCAGATGGAAAGGCTCTTCCACCAAGCGAGGCACTCAACACAACCCAACTCTTCTTCGCATCAAGCCCAAAGAACCCCGTGCAATTGAGCGCATGGCTAATAAAGCCCCACGAAGAAAAGGGGACCCTCATAGCACTCTAAGAACGTGTCTCCCTAAATGCCGACTACAAAATTTCCACCCTGGCGCCAAGGGTTCGCACCTGCATATGCATGCGGCAAATGGAAAACCCGAACTAAATGAGGCGATTTGGACGAGATGCGAATCGAATCAAAGTTGCGGGGGGCGCCCATACTCGCTTCCCACATGCGGTTAGTGCGCTCATCATGGATCGAAGGACAAGACCCTTTTCCTAATTAAGGTCGACACTAGCAGGCCTCAAAACCACACCGGGCCTCCTGCCGGTGCCTTATCATCAAATTATTATTACCCAAAACATTAACATGTTGTTGATTAAGTTGAAACCCAACTATCAGACTAAACAGGTGATAAGACGGACAACAAGACTTGAGCGCAAACAACACTAAGCATGCAACTACGACACGAGGCCAACAAGGTAAACAAACAACAGTTAATAGGAAGTGGAAGGAAGGCTATCTCATGGTTGCAAGGTAAACATATGATAGGATCGAGACACAAGCATCGAATCATAAGGCTAGAATAAAGGCAACATGAAGAATCGGTAACAAGTGATGAAAGGCAGCCATAGGTAGCAAGTGAGTATACTTGCCTGAGATCCAGCAAGTAGAGGTACATCCGAAGAACTTGTCGTTGCTCACATCATCTCAACGTCCTATCCGCGAAGAAGCAACGAACTAGAACAAACACCGGATGCAACAATTACTACTACGGCAAAAGATCCAGCATGATCCTATTTTATATGCATGACAAGTTAAAGGGTGCATCAAAATAAACTAAAGGACACAAGGAACAATTTAAATGGGCCCATATGCAATTTGAATTGCATTTGGAAAATCCCATATGCATTAATAGTTGATTAATTGAACTACAAATAAACATTGAGTTAAAGTGGATTAAATGCAACATAATTGATGAAAACAGAAGGTAAACAACATTAGCTTCAATTTTATACCTCATTTGCCAAATTTGGAATTTTAAATATTTAATTATGAATTTTTGCAATTTAAAAGGTTTAATTAAAGCATTGAATTATTGCACCACTTTTAATTAGGAAAAACAGTAAACAAATTGTATTGAAAAGGTTGAAAACATGTAGCAAATGTTTCACTGAACATTTTGAGCTATTAAACATAATTTGTGGATCATTATTGAATTTATTATGCATTTTTCCATAAGCATTTTTATTCTGCCCTTTTTAGTAAACAGAAGGAAACATGTTCAAATTTAATTCAATTGTGACCAAATAAAATACCACTGTGTAGAGTTTTTTAAGACAAAATTTTAGAGCCCAAGTTTGCTCAATTTGGGTGAACAGAACTCAAGTTATGAGTTTCCAAAGTTTCAAATTTTAATAGCCATTTCTGTATTTAATTATTTAGTGCAAAATTTATTACAGAAACATGTTGACATTTTTACATATTTCGAAAGTGCTCACAGTTATGAATCTACAGAAATTTGAATCACCAAAATTGGAGCATTTATGAATATTTGGTGGAATTTACAAATTAAGACTTGATCTGCTTTGGGGCTGGGCTGCAGGAAATAAAACCAAAAAGAAAAATGCGCGGGGGGGGGGGGGGGGGGGGGGGAGGGGGGGGGGGCTCGAACCCGCGCCCTGCTGCGTGCGCGCGAGAGGCCTGGGCCACTGGGCTGCGCTGGGCTTTGTGTATAGAACAGAGGCGCACCGGTTTTGAAATGTTCCGCCGCGGCTCAGATCTGACGAAACTGAAGTTTCGTTTGCAGCTGCGTGCAGGTACGGGGATGAGTAGGGATAAGGACGGCCACGGCGATCTACCTCTCGATGGCGGCGCACAGAGCAAGGGGAAGAGGTAGGGGGAGGTCCCAGGGGCAGAGACGGACCTTGGGGCGCCTAGTAGGAACCCGGGCTCGAGGAAGACGTTGGCCTGACGGAGATGATGGCCACGGCAACAGCTGCGCGCCGGGAAGAAAACGGCGATGGCGTCGCACCCCTGATGCCTGCCCGCGCCGGCCAAGGAGATGAAGCCGACGAGGAACATGCCACGGTTCCATTCCCGTCGGAACCGTGGCCTGACGACGACCGTAGCAGCGGCGCCAACCTCTCCAAAACACGGCCATGGAGGTGTCTGTCCCGGTTCAGGAGGTTTAGAGAGATGGGAGGAGGAAGAAAGGGGCGGCGGCGGAGAAAGGGAGGAGGAAGGAGGGAGAGGGAGCTAGGGTTCGAGGGGGGCTTTATGGAGGAGGGGAGCAGGTAGGAGGGGTGGTGGTGCTCTGCTTTTTGGCGTGGACATCGACAGGAGGATCATGTCCTCCTCGTGTTGTACGGAGAAAGAAGACAGGAGGGGTGGGCCGAGCGCTCGGGGTCGTAGGTGGGCTTTTGGGCCTGCCTCCCCTAGCAGCTTGTTTTATTCTTTTTCTTTTTCCCCCCTTTTTTTTGGTAAAGAATGGATGAAAGAAAAGAGGAATTTGGAGGAGTTAAAATGTTCAGAAAATTATGGGGTTAATTTATTTGTGTTTAGAATTGAAAAAGCACAGTTGCACCCATGTTTGTTTTTTGAAAATTTCAAACTTGGTTTGAAATTTGAATTTGAGGTGAATTTGAACCAAATTGAAAATTGAGGGAGTTTCAAGTTTCCAAAAATCATGAATTTGATTTCCTTGCACTTGACATTCAAAATACCCAAGTGTGGAAACTTTTGTTTTTGGAAATTTTGAAAGTTTGTTTGAGTTTTGAATTTAAATGACATTTTGGGTGAAAATAAATGCAATGCATATGATGCTTGATGCAAAGCAAAAAGGAAAACAACCAATTCTAATTGGGGGAAATCCCCCGGGTGTTACAATATCCAAGAGAGTGCGATTCTTCCTTTCGGCAACACCATTTTGTTGAGGAGTCTAAGTGGCGGAGTATTGATGATGAATGCCTTCTTCACTAAGGAATTCATTCAAAGTGTAGTTCTTGAAATCCGAACCATTATCACTCCTAATAGCCATGATTTGCACATTGTGTTGACGTTGCACTTGGTTGGAGAAGTCAATGATGGTTTGTTGAGTATCACTCTTGCACTTGAAGAAATAAACCCAAGTGTATCTTGAATAATCATCGACAATCACCAAGCAATACTTCTTGCCTCCAGGACTTGCCTCGGGAACGGCACCAAAGAGATCAACATGGAGAAGCTCCAAGATCCTCTTTGATGAAATAAGAGTCTTGGCCTTGTCTGCCATATCATGCATCTTTACTTCAACACACGACCTACAAACGCGATCCTATGAAAAGGAGACATTTTCATTTAGTCCAACAATAAGGCCACCTTTGTGAAGACTTTGCAAAGTTCTCATGTTGACATGGGATAAGCGGCGATGCCACAACCATCCCACGTCCGCCTTTACGAAAAGACACATTGCTTGAGAGTTGGTAGACTTTGAAAAGTCCACCACGAACAACTAATTTGCAACATGTCCCACGTATGCGACTTCAAGATTCTTGCTCCTCAAAACGACCACAATATCAGGGTCAAAGAAGACGGAGAAACCCATCTTCCCTACTGAACGGACTGAAAGTAAATTGTAACCAAGGGATTAAACAAGCATGACGTCCACGATAGTGATATCAGGAGCAATCACAACCTTGCCAAACCCCGATACCTTAGACTTGGACTTGTCTCCATAGCTGACGGTTTCTTCTATGTCATATGGGCGCAACTCAGTCACAAGTTCTTTGCTTCCGGTCATATGACTAGTGCATCCACTATCAATTATCCATTTAGACCCACCGGAAGCATAGTCCTGCAAGAGATCATTGACTAGAGTTAGGACCCGAGGAGGGTCCCTTCATGTTAGCAACAAGGGTTTTTGGAACCCAAATAGTATAGTCAATGTAACCCTCAATAGGACCAACACATTTAGCTTGCACAACACCATAATAATCAACATATAAGAAATGGTGTGGATTGTTAGTTCTAGCGGAGGTGCCACGAGTAGTGTTGTCCCTCATGACACTACTACTCGATGCAACATTGCTTGCGTGTGCGGGTGTGCTACGAGTAGTGTTGTCCCTAATGACAATACCACCCCAAGCACCATTGTTGGCCTTCTTATTGTTCTTGTTCTTCTTCTTCATGTTCTTCTTCTTGGAAAACATAGCCAAGACCTTGGTTGCCCACTTGTGGCCTTGGAGCACTCAATTGTGGTCTAGCAACAACCACATGAGGACTAGGGGCCACCATTTGTGGGGTAGAGACCACAACCTTCTCAACTTGAGGGCCTTTTCCCTTGAGCCTTGCAAGCTCATCGTTCAACCTAGCATTTTCCTCAATAATATTTGCATGATCACAAGAAGAAGTATAGGTGCTAGGGTTGTTAAGTTGATTAAGTTGAGTTTGAAGTTGTTCATGCAACTCTTTGAGGGAAGAATGTTGACTTTCCAAATCTTTGTGAGCCTCGGTTAGTTTACCATGACCAACACCAAACTCAACCTTATCCTTTTTAGCCTTTTTATATTTAGCAATTGCAAGGTCACGTTCCTTAGTGATATTAGAAACAAGTTCATTACGAGTTTCTTCAATAGATTCAAGTTCCTCCTCAAGAGAAACTCTACCATCATGCTCTTCCTCAAGAGTCATAGATAGGGATGCAATTTCATCCGCATCCCTTCTTTCAACCTCACCTTTTCTCAAGAGCTTCTTGGGCCTCTCCCAATTGGCTCATGAGATGTTCAAAGTAGTTCTTGGTCTCCCCTTGCATGTTAGACATAAAATGTTCCAAAGAGAGCATTTCATCTTCTACTCTAAGACTAGCAAGATTTTCTAGTTCACTTGGGGTCTTAGAGTTGGGATAAGGTGATACCTCCGAGGCCTTAGCCATGAAGCACTTGTCATTTTGGTGAGGATGATTTTCATTGTGGGATTCAAAGAGAGATGAAGACGATGGAGTAGAAGCAATAGCTAGGGCGTCCACTTCACTTGTGGTTTCTTCTTCTTCATCACTCTCGGAATCATACTCCTCTTGGGTGACTAGCACAAACTTGGTGGGAGACTTCTTGTTGAAGGGTTTTGATGGAGGGATAATAACCCGGTAGGCCAACTCAAGGTGTAATTCGGCCCCAAGGACGCTGCACGAGATCCGGCTAAGGATAAAAGAACTTCTAGAAGGCCCAAGATTGTAGGCCTCGTAACCCGGATTGTGGGTTACGGTAAGGAAAGTTAGGGTTTAATATGCAGTGACCGGGTAGGACTCAAGGCGCGCCTTGGAGGGCAAGCCAAGGGGTCCGGGTGCTTTATAAACCCGCCCCTAGGTCTAGTTAGAGGAGATCCAAGAGTTCTAGCAATATCGCTTGATATCGAGCATCCAGTGTAACCCGAGAGTTGAGTTAATACATCGAGATCGGAGACTCGGCGACTTGATTGCCGGCTACCAGATCGAGCACCATCATGTTTTCCTCTGAGCTAAACCCTCTCCCAAACGCCTGTGTCGTCTTGCCCCAAGATCAGTTACCCCCGGTAACGTCTGCCGTGATTATCCCACGACAGTTGGCGCCCACCGTGGGGCCTGCGTCCAAAGGTGTTTACATCACGGGAGAAGCTCGGAAGAATATGGAGAATCTAGTCATCGGCGAGATCTACACCGACCACGAAGGAGAGAAGATGGTGGACGATTCCGGCTGGGGACCAGAGTCGGATCACCTCGAATCCGGATCTATCATGACAATCGGCCAGATCAGCGTCTTCATCGGTATGGTACGTACTTCCGGTTCGATCCCTGACGACTTTGGGTTTGATTCTGTGCCAGGGAAGACCACCTATATCCAATCAGATGGAGAAGAATCAGTCGGGACAACAAACCCGACAGAAGAGCCCACCATGAAGTGGGAACAGCCGGAGGAGCCGGCATGGACCCCGCGTGGCCGGGTCGAGAAAGAAGATGACACCGAATCTATCCTGCATCTACTGGAGAACCGGTACGAGGAAAATAGTAGCGAAGAGGAACGGTATGAATTCGCGCCAAGCATTGTGCGCCGGGTTGCGGTTTACACGGCTCCCGCGACCAATCTCAACCAGGAGAACGTAACCGCGGCCGCAGCCGGGGCCGCACAGGCTTTGACCCGGCAGCAAGGACCGGCTGACGGAAACCCGGTTCTGGCCCAGGTTGACGGAGAGTCGGCATCGGTTACCAGTCAAGCAGCGGAAAACGAGTTACACGCGAACACGTTTGGATTCCTAGCAAACCGGACACCAGGAGCAGGTCCTTCCAATCCACAACATCCGGCCCTGTTCGACAACAATCTGATCCTAGATCCGACAGTTCTCGCCACAGTTATCACTCCAGAGAACGCGGCGGAACGTGTTAGGGATTTGGACGTAGCCCGTCGTGCATTGGAGCAGCAGAGAAGGCAAGTAGAAGCAGAAAGACAAGGGATGGCCACGCGACAACGCGAGCTGGATGCACTGGAAACCCGGCTCCGAGAGGAAACGACTAGAATACATCAAAGGCACCAAACCAGATTGCCAGCATTGGGAGGAGTCATAAACCCGGCTGCGCTATTTATCACGCCTCAGGATCAGCCGATTCCAGCGGCAAATCAAGGAACCGCCCCTCAGCCGACAACCGGAGGAGTACAACCGGGAGACACACAGGCCGGGTTACCCGTACCACAGACTGGAGTTACTACCGGCAATACTGTACCACCACCACCACCACCACCATCACGTTTTCGCACACCAGCGGGTCATTACAACAATCCCATGGACAACGTGTACGCGGCAACGCTTGCATTGAATCAAATCCCCGTGAGAGAGTCACCCCACGCAGAGGAGACCCGACGGGCGATAGATATGCTGCGCACCGCGGTGGCACAACAAGTTAATTACCCGGATCACAGAAGTGGAATGCATGGGACGCCATATGTCAGCCAACAGCAAGGTAATGCCGGCAATATCCAGACAAGTTCGGCACGGCGGAGGGAAGAGCAGCAGCAAATGCCGCCTCCTCCACACATTCAGGCAGTACCAGCAGCATTAGCAGCACAGGCCATCGTGGACAGTTCCAGAGCCAGGAGAGCCGTGGCCGGGTCTGCGGTACATGGGCCACCAGCAGTACCGCGTCCAGCTGTACCCCCTGCAGGATCACACGTTTCCCGAGTAAGACCAGCTTCGACCATTCTTGCAGGACCTAAGTGCCTTTCGGATAGCATCAGGGCTGAGCCTTACCCGGAAAAGTTCAAAGAACCGGGTAAAGTAGTGAATTATGAGCCGACTATGGATCCGGAAACATGGTTGAGCAGTTATGAGATGGCCATGTCGATTCGCAATGCGTCCGAGAATCTTCAAGCCAAATTCATGTATTTAATGATGTCAGAGGGAGCAGCAAAGTTATGGTTCACCAATCTACCGGAAGGATCTATCAAATCATGGGGAGAATTGAAAACCGCGTTTATCAAGCACTTTCACGGGACGTGCAGAAAGTTATTCACTATTGATGACCTAGAGCGATGCGTTCAGAAGAAGGGAGAATCGGCGCGCAGCTGGGTGCGCCGGGTTATGGAAATACTTCATTCGTCTACAGATATTCAGCCCAAGGATGCGCTGCAAGCTATGGCAAAGACCTGCAAGTATACACCTTTAGTACAAAAGTTAACTCGCATGAAATCTAGTCGGAATGCTTCAGAGGTCACGATGGGAGAGCTGATGGATGCATGCAACAAACACGCCGCAACGGACACTACGGAAGAGGAAACTGACGATAAAAAAGCAAAAGCGAACACAAGTAATAATGGAAGAACCGGCAATGGATCAGCGCCGGGTAACAATGGAAACAGCCAGAACAAACGCCCGTTTGAGGGAGGCTCAGAGTTTGTCGCTAGCACAGAGGCCGGATCTTCAAGACCTAGGGCAGATGGAAACTTCAATACTGGAAATCACAATGGAGGAAACTATCAAGGGCCACCAAGGCCAAGTAATAATTGGGACATCTTCAGAATGGCATGCCCGAAGCACAGCAGGAACGGTAGGCCAGCTAACCACTCCTTGGAGCAGTGCGCCGATCTACAGAGGTGGAAGAATGAGGAAGTGAACAGAGCCATGCGAGGTGCAGGTCGAGGAGGAGGACCGGGCCCAGGTGGAAACCCGGGCAACGGCCCACCCCCAGCTGGTAACCCGGCAGCCGGAAATCAAGGTAACAACCAAGGGGGAGCTGGAGGTTTCCAGGCCAACCCCAAGCAGTTGGGTCAATATCACGTGCATACTACAGGAAGTTCCAACAAGGACAAGAAGATACTGAAACAGGCGGTAAACTCGGTGTCCTCGGCTGTCCCGAGATACCTGAGATGGTCAGAACAGGACGTAACATGGAGCAGAAGGGATCACCCGGAAAGAATAGAACACCCGGGAGTCTTAGCATTAGTAGTCGCACCACAGGTCAATGGGTATGAGCTGAAAAAGGTCTTGATGGACGGTGGAAGTAGCATCAATATACTGTATTGGGAAACCTTTCTACGCATGGGTCTCAAGGAGTCTCAGCTACAAAAAAGTTCAACAATTTTTCATGGGATAGTGCCGGGTCACTCAGCATGCCCCGAGGGAAAAATCGCATTGGAGGTAGCTTTTGGGGAATCAAAGGACAATTATCGAGTCGAGTGGCTCACTTTTGAGGTGGTCAAATTGCGCAGTCCTTATCACGCGCTATTCGGAAGGCCGGCTTACGCTAAATTCATGGCTAGACCGTGTTATGTGTATCTACAGCTAAAAATCCCGGGTCCTAAACAGACCATCACCATACATGGAAGCCGGGACATAGCGGCTGAGTGCGATGAAGGAGATGCAGCAATGGCTGAACAAGCTTGTAGAAAAGAGGAACTCAAATATTACCGGTCTCAAGCAGACCCGGACGACAGAACAGCCTTGAAAAAGCCGAGTACTGAAAGCGAAAGGGCAAAGTTCAAGGCAGCACGAGACACCAAGATGGTGGCTTTCATCAAGGGTGATTCACTCAAACAAGCCACCACAAGAGAAGAAATTGCGCAGCCGTTCACAGCCAGCCGCGTCATGGAAACGCCTTATCCGGATTGGCTGGCAAACCCGGTACTCATAGTAAAAAAGATCAACAAGTGGAGAATATGCATCGATTACGTCAGTTTCGGACAGAATCCCAAGAAGAACTAAAGCAATGTAACGGGCAGCAGGTTCCAGACGCACTCTTTTCCTATCCAGGGTACCTAGGGGGACTGGAAGGTTTTTAATGAGGCGGCCTGCTGACCCAAAACTTTCTCGTATCAATAAAGAGATGGTTATCAAGTCTTATTTTATGATCTTCACTCCGGTTACAGATAAGTATTATTTATTGCTACCAGTACATCAGTATCATCAAGTATGTTGCATATATATAGGTCTTGAGGGCTGATTGCTTGAATAGCACAGTTACAAACTCAAAAACCCGGCCTTGATGCCTATGAGTTATAAGGGCCGATTACTCGCAAACGGGTACGGCTGCAATCTTATAACCGGACAAAGGAGCCAAATTTTCTTGACTTTTCTTACTTAAGCTCGATGTGACTCGCACTAAAGTGGCATGATTTGCTCGCTTACGATTACAATCAGCCATGAAGCCCAATGGGACTTGCCTGACCCTGTTTTCGTATAGATGTAACAACATGATATCCACGCGAAAGCCGGCTTATAGTACAAGATTGTCAAAAGGGTCATCTAAACCACAAGTTATGCAGAGTATAAGGCTAATAGCTGGAAACTCAACGTTTATCAAGCATAACTTCAATACTCACGTGAAACGGCTCTAGGGCTTGGGCTTAGTAAAAACAATTTGTTCTCTGGAAAAGACCACACATCCCAGACTCGGATTTCGGGCCTTGGGGACTGGGGATTTTGAAACAGAAACAAGCTGTTACTAAGCTCAAAAAACCCTAACATCCGAGTCTTGGGGACTTGGGGACTTAGAGAAAAGTCCGCCTGTCAGAACCCACGATGCTCGGAAACCGAGTCTCACAAAAGGAACCATAAGGAAAGCCGGATATCGAGAATAAGCTCAAAAACCAGATAAATATCAAGTTCATCCAGAGGCCAGAAGAGGCACGAGGTATATCAAGGAATTAAAGTACGTTACAAATCTTGGTACTAGTATCAAAGGTGCATAGGTGCACCGACAAAAGAATATCTGTTTCGAACAAGAGCAGCAAAACGACCAAGGTATCGTGATAGCATTTGTTTACTCGGCTTCTTGAGTAGGGTCCACACCCTTGCCCTTGCCCTCCGGGTCTTGGTCCTGGGCTTGCTCCGCAGCTCTCCCGGCATCATCACCCGGGTTCTTCGCATCAGGACGGACAGGCGGGAGGACAGCCGGTGTAGAAGTGGTTGGCTCCGATCCTAACTCGGCCTCCCTCTTCGCGGTTTCTTCCCTCTTCCTGGCCGAATCGGCAGCCCATTTTTCCAAAATGTTGAAGGGTGGGGGTGCTTCCTCCTTCACGATTTTGCCTTCAGCATCGTACGAACTCATAAGCGTACCCAGATCCATACTATCGGCCAAAGTGGTTGCCGAGTGACGCACTGCGGATTGTACGGCCTTGAAGTCCTTGGGCCCAAACTTGGAGCCGTCTGCTTTGAATTCTGGAAACCCGGATATCACTTTTGCCGGCTCAAGCTTAGGAAAATAAGCCTTCGCCAGCGCAAAGGCCCGGGTCATACCAATCCGGCATGCCGAGCGTTTCCAGATCTCGATCCATGCAGGCACAGTGGAGCAAGCTTGGATAAGATTTTCTTCACCCGGATATACCTCAGTCGGCCACTTCACGGCATCTAATATATACTTGGTGCCGGCAAAGAAAGTCCGGAGCACAATCTTTAAAGTTTTAGCCTTTGCAACATCATCTTCTTCTGGGGTTGCAAGGTTAGCACCTGCAGTTGAAGCAAAGAAAGGCCATATCAGTAATTCCGAGTATCATGTAACAAAATAGAGGCGTGAAAGCAGTCAGCAGCAAGAAACTTACTAAGCAAGATACGATAAGTATCGGTAACTTGCTCCGACAACTTTTTCAGTGCGGTTCGAGCAGTGGTACACCTTTTCTTATATTTGGAAACATTTTTCTTCAAAGTTTCCACTTCATCCTCAAGGGCCTCCCTCCGCTTTACCTCGGCAAGCAGCAGTTGTTCGGTCTTGAGCAAAAGTTCATCAGACCGGGTGGCCTGTGCCTGTGAGAATCAAAGTATGAGAATTAGTCGGGTATCATGGCAAGCCGATTATCGCGCAGAATACCGAGCACAATTTCAACAAATTATACTCGGCACTTGGGGACTAGATGGATAAGAAGAGATATTAGGTAACATTACCTGGTGCTCCGCTGCCATGCGCTCTAGCACATCTCTCTCCGAGGCCTTCATAGCAAGGAGAGTGCTCATCATCTGGTCAAAAGTTTCGTTGCCCAAATTGGAAGACCCGGGACCTTGGGGACTTGGAGAAGGGACTCTCCTCTTGGTGCGAGAGGGTATCCGGGTCGTCCGAGTATCGGAGTCTGGTGCCCTTTCTCCCGCGCCCAAGTCTGCAGCTTCTTCCTCCTCGAGTACGTGCGAGGCTATGGGATACTCGGCCTCTCGGTCGGCTGGGTTTATTGGTGGCACTTGTTGTCCTTCTCCGCCAGCTGCGGCATGCATATCATCAGTCAGGTTCTCCGTATCCGGGTCATCGGTCTCCATATCTTCTTGGTCACTAACAGTGACCGCGGCTCTATGGACAATGTAAGCAGGCAGTTAGCGTATAACTGGAAAAAAGTGATGAAAAGGTGATAAAGCATCAGGAAGGGAACTTTACCCGGGATTCACCACGAAGTCCGAGGGGAGCTCACTGCTGGACCCGGATGAAACTGAAAAACATCAAGTAAGACACGGAATTATCTTGTAAGGGGATGGTTTGGAAAGATTTTGATATTCAAGAAAGGATTAGGTGAATACCAGCGCGTCGAGCCGGAGACGATGAAATGCCCGGATTAAGAGCGCCATCACCCGGAAAGTTCCGAGTCATTCGGCGCTTGGTCGCGAGCGGTTCCTTCAGGTATGGCCAGGGGAACAACTCCCGGTTTAGTTCGTGCATGATATCAAGTGAGTATGGTTTAGAGGCAAGGAAAGGGTGTGGAACCTTGAAGACGACCCCTTGGGGTTTTCTCTTCGCTCCGACCTTGACTGTTGGCTCAGCGTCGTCCTCGTCACTCGCTGACTCCACCTTGCCTTCAGTCTCTTCTTCGTCGTCCTTCTCTTCTTGTTCTGAAAGTTATCAGGATTTACAATCGGAAAATGAAGAACGAGCAACAGCGATTTCAAAAAAGTTAAGTGAAACTCGGAATGTACCTTCATCCGAGTTAACGGCGTCTTCTTTCTCCTCTGGAGTTTCAGAGCTAGGAGGAGTTTCAATCTTCCAAAAGGGATCATCGGCCTGAGATGAAGATATAAGAATAAGGGTTATTGGCCATATCGAGTGGGAAGTGTGAAGATAAAGATATGAAAGCCGAGTCTTTACCTTGGGGGCCGGGTTCTCACGCGTGAAGGGTTCTAACCCGGCTATATTCCGGATTACCTCCAACTTCTCTGTCAAGAAGCTCTTGATAGTCTTGTTGGTGTCTCCGGCTGCAAAGCTATGGGTGGAGTATCGGAGCGAGTCCGTGGTGTGCCCCGAATACTCGCACATTAACTTAGTGCGGATGGAATTGGGTTGGATCCGGAAATCGACCCAAGTTTTCACCAGGTTAAGCCCAATGAGACCTTGGGCCGAAAGAATAGAGATTTTGGCTAATAAAGGCCGGATTGCCTCCCTGTCCGAGTCAGGGGCAAAGGCGTTGAAGGTCTCGGAGATATCGAGAAGGCCCTCCGAGTAACCCGGCAGTTTCTTTTGGCCGGGTGGGGAGGTGTCTCGGCAATAGAAATATGAGAGTTGCCAGTGTTTGACGTGGGAGTTGAGAGTGAGAGGTGGCATTAGAGAATTCTTGCGGCGCTGGATAGAGACCCCGCCGCAAGCGAGAAGTGCCCCGTCACCGCTTTCGCGGCACGGTTTGCACTGAAAAAGTTCGATAAAAAGAGCCAAACTTGGCGGTGTGCACAAGTATGACTCGGAAAGAACGATGAAATGGGAAATATTTAACACAGAGTTAGGCCCTATGTCAAATATTCGGAGGCCATAGTGGCTCAAAATGTCTCGAAAGAAAGGGTGACCCGGAGGGCGGAACCCCCGGGTCACGTGCTCCACAAAGCATATTACCTCATCATCCGCGGGCGTAGGCCGGGTCTCGTTACCCGGCACCCTCCAGTGGATCTCCTTTTGAGGGGGTAGAACCCCTAACTCGGCCAGTTCTTCTAACTTGGCCTTCGTAACCGTGGATCGCGCCCAATTGGCGGATATGGAGCTGGTGGTCTTGGCCTTGGCCGGCGTTTTCCCCTGCTTCTTGGGAGCCATGGGATTGACCTGCAAAGCACGAGGTAGAAGGGAACAAGGAATAAGAATTGGAATCCATGAGTTGTCTGAGTATTGATGAGCGGTATCAAGATAACATGGAAGCTAAGTATTATCCGGGTACCGTTTTGCGGAGCAAGATTGCAAGTTATCCGGGTATCAAGCATCATTATGAAAATTATGGGGAGCTTATGTATTGAAAAGTGTTTGAAGAAGTTGGATGGTTGCCCATGTATACACTGTAAGCAAAAGAGCCGGAAAAGGAGGATTTTCCGGGTAACAGCGACAGGAGCGGAAAATTTGGGTGGCCCGGGCCTAGGTTGGAGATTCCATTTCTAAATTTGTGGTGAAATTAGTGACTATGGGCAGTAGGGGAGTGAAGTAAAGTCTATATTCAATCTGTTAGATGAGCTAGAATGGTTTCGAGCGACCTAATTCGGCGTGACCAGAAAAATGACCGGCGGGTTGACTTAGATCCAATCTGAAGTAAATCGAGAAATTGCAAGGGCAAGTTGATAGATATGAGAGACTTACTGGAGGAGATCGAAGTGAAGCCCGACGAAGGCAAATAGCACAAGCTTGGTGTCCCTTTGCGATTCCCGGCGGAAAGGTCGGGGGTGCGGCAGCAGATCTTGGCGGCGGCACGGGGCGAACCGTGGCGGAGCGCAACCGGCGGCGGATTGGCTCTGGTGATGCGCGTGAGGTCTCCGTGGCGATGCTCTGTGAGCTTGGGCGCGGAGGCGAGGAGGAAGAAGAAAGGGGGAAAATGAGCCGTTGGGGTTGGATTTGCTCCTAAGTGCCTATTTATAAGGGTGTGGGCGGCTAAACCTAGCTCAACGGTTGGCAGCCGGAAATTTCGGGTTAAACGGCTATTTGCCTGGATTCTGTGGGGTGTGCTTTGAGTGCTAAACGAGATATCCGGACGGAAACAAGAATGAGATCTTCTCTGCAATATTGGGGTCAATTATCGAGTAAAGTTAGCCGGATCTTTAACATTCTTATCAGGGTGTTGACCCGGAAAGACAAGTAAAGACTTGGAGAAAGCCGGGTTACTATATGGCCACCGTGGAGTTAGGCCTAGCTATTTATCAAAGCTAATTAACCCGGCCTCCATTGAACTTGTAAGTTTGATAATTTTGCAGGGAATAGCGTGCGCTTCAAAGAGGATCCTATGAAGCCCAAGCTATTCTGGGGACTACTGATGGAGGGATAATAACCCGGTAGGCCAACTCCAAGGTGTAATTCGGCCCCAAGGACGCTGCACGAGATCCGACTAAGGATAAAAGAACTTCTAGAAGGCCCAAGATTGTAGGCCTCGTAACCCGGATTGTGGGTTACGGTAAGGAAAGTTAGGGTTTAATATGCAGTGACCGGGTAGGACTCAAGGCGCGCCTTGGAGGGCAAGCCAAGGGGTCCGGGTGCTTTATAAACCCGCCCCTAGGTCTAGTTAGAGGAGATCCAAGAGTTCTAGCAATATCGTTTGATATCGAGCATCCAGTGTAACACGAGAGTTGAGTTAATATATCGAGATCGGAGACTCGGCGACTTGATTGTCGGCTACCAGATCGAGTTCCATCATGTTTTCCTCTGAGCTAAACCCTCTCCCAAACGCCTGTGTCGTCTTGCCCCAAGATCAGTTACCCGCGGTAACGTCTGCCGTGATTATCCCACGACAGGTTTCTTCTTGAAATGAGGTTTCTTGTACTCAACCTTGGACTTGTCCTTGCGAATGAGCTTGCCACTATGGAGTTCTCTATTTTCATAGGGACACTCCGCAATGAAGTGATGCTTATCTTGACAATTGAAGCAAGACCTCACTTTTTGAGCCCCATCATTCCCATAGCGAGACTTGGTCTTCTCCTCAACAAATTTCTTGGCCTTGGGAGGATTCCTCCAAAACTTTTGCACGGTGAGAGAAATGATATCCTTTAGAACGGGATCATACTCTTGTTTCTTCAAAGGAGGCAACACCTCATCGCTTTCTTCTTCATACTCAACCTCTCTTGACACAACATTGGCCTTCAAAGCAACCGATGCCCCTTTGTGCATTCCTATGGCCCTAGCACGGGTGTCAAGAGCATTCTTGGTTTGCACTTGATAGGAGCACATTTCTTGCATAACTTGGGTTGAGGTCATAGAAGAGAAATCATGTCTTCCTTGAATGCTCTTCAAGTCCGCACCCTCAAATGGCATTAGGGAATCATGTATTTCCTCTTGATCCAAGCATCATCAATGTACTTGGCACCAACATTAGAGAAAGCGGTGGCAAGAGTCTTGAGTCTTAGATACATGTCTTCATGGTTCTCACCATCATGCATATAGAACCCTTCGGCCTCATTGGTCAAGGCATCATATCTATTCCTTTGCATTCTCTCATTGCCCACAAGCATGATGACAAGAGCGTCCCATGTTTCCTTGGCGGTGGAATATTGTTGAAGATGCGGCATGTGGTTAAGACCCACGGCTTGTTAAAGAATTGACAAGGCGGTGTAGTTGAGTTGACAATCTACGGCTTCTCTTCTTGTCAAGTTCTTGGGGGTCATGAGGTTTGTATCCATCACGAGTGACTCTCCAAAGTTCTATACAAGAAGAGTTCAAGTGAGTCTCCATGTAATATTGCCATTCACGAAAAGAAAAAGCATCAATTTTAGGTGGATCTCCCCTAGGGATTATATGAGGATGTGGGACGGGAGGATCGGGAGAATAACTTCTGGGAACAGAATGAAATTCTCCATCTCCTTCCGTACCCTTCTTTGTGGAGTTTTTGGCGGAAGCATTTTTAGATGGATCACCATCTACCCCTTTCTTAGCACCCTCCGGAGGTACTTCCGGAGGAGATGATTCGACGACCTCCGGTCCTTTGGCTTTCAAGAGTTCCATCAAGACTTGACGCAACTCATCGATTCTGGCGTCTATGGATGAGGTCAATGAATTTTTCAACTCATTGAGATCATCCATGGATACCTTCACCACGGAACCTTCGGCATCCAAATCATCACCCATACTTAAAATCTTAGGCGGTTAAGCCCGATAGAAGAGCCGAGGCTCTGATACCAATTGAAAGTATAGTATGGGCACCTAGTGGGGGGAATAGGTGTTTTCTCGTAGTTTAGGCTTGACACAAAGGTAAATTCTCTATATAGTGCAACTAAGGTGAATTTACCTATATGACAAGGATAGCAACTAATGCAACTAGTACAACAATAAATGCAACAAGTACAAGTAAGTAAAAGATAAGGGAACGAGATAACCGATAGGAAGCGCGCGGAGACACGATGTATTCCCGAGTTCCTCCTTGTTAAGGGAGTACGTCTCGTTGGAGGGGTGTGAGATCGCCACGAAGGCCTACTCAAGGCCACAAAGGCCTCACCCTATTCTCCGATGAACTCCGCCACAAAGGCCTAGTTCACCTTCCACTATTGATTCTCTTTGAGGCGGGAATCGAATCCTTTACAAACAACTTGGGGCACACACCCACAACCAAATTGGGGGCTCCCAACACTTCTTGAATCACCAAAGAATAGCAAGATTCCTAGGTTCTCCACAAGAGGAAACCCTAGGCTAGATCCCTCAAGCAAACGAGAGGGGAAATCAAATCCGGTTGGTGAAGACGTAGATCGGGGCCTTCTCCTTCAATCCTCCAAAGATCAAGGCTTTTGGGTGGAGGGATCGGGAGATCTAGCAAGGTGGGTGAGCTCTAGAAATGGGGACTTCAATTCTGGACGAGCTGGCTGGAGGTAGGTGGAGGGGAGGGGGTATTTATACCCCTCATAAAGTCTTGGAACCGTTGGAGATATTTTTGTCAAACTCACACCGGAGACTCCGGTCTGAGCTTTTCACACAGGCACCAGTCCGGAGACTCCGGACACATTCCGGTAATTCTCCGGAGTAGCACCAGGGGGTGACGCCACTTGCTCCACCTCTTGATTCTTCAGCACGAGTACCAGTCCGGAGACACCGGGGTGCAGGGCCAGAGACTCCGGTGTAAAACATCGAAGGGGCCTTCGTCTTCACTCAAAGGTTGTCTGGGGGTCCCGAGGCACGCAACCAAGAGCCAATCCGGAGACTCCGGACAGGTTCCGGTAATACTCCGGAGTGGCACCAGGAGGTGACACCACGCGCGCAACTTCGCAGAATCTGCAGATAAGTACCAGACCGGAGACTCCGGACACATTCCGGTAAGTCTCCGGTGTGGCACCAGGAGGTGACACCACTTGCTCCCCACGGCTGGTATCACAAACAATCCCCAGATCGGAGTGATGGGGGGATAGTAACCCGGTAGGCCAACTCCAAGGTGTAACCCGGCCCAAAGGACGATGCGCGGGATCTGGCTAAGGATAAAGAAACTTCTGGAAGGCCCAAAGTTTGTAGGCCTCGTAACCCGGATTGTGGGTTGCGGTAAGGAAAGCTAGGGTTTGTAAGCAGAGTTCGGATATGATTCAAGCTGCGCCTTGGAGGGCAAGCCAAGGGGGGGGGTATGGGTGCTTTATAAGCCGGCCCCTAGGCTTGGTTTGACAGAGATTCACGACATAATCATATTACCTGTTATCGAGTATCCAGTATAAATCGAGAGCTATATTCGAGACTCGGCGAGTTGAGTGCTGATTCCTAGATCGCTTATCATCATGTTTTCTTTCGAGCTAAACCCTCTCCCAAATACCTGTGTCGACTTGCCCCAAGATCAGTTACCTCTGGTAACATCTGCCGTGATCATCCCACGACAGTTGGCGCCCACCGTGGGGCCTGCGTCCAAAGGTGTTTACATCACGGGAGAAGCTCGGAAAAGCATGAGGAACCTCGCCGTCGGAGAGATCTACGTCAACGGCGAAGGAGAAAGGATGGTGGACGATTCCGGCTGGGAGCTAGAGTCGGATCACCTCGAATCCGGATCTACCGTGACGATCGGCCAGATCCGTATCTTCATCGGTATGGTACGTACGCTCGATTTAAAAGGACAATATCATGTGCATGTTACAGGGACTTCTAGCAGGGACAAAGAAGCACTAAAACAAGCGGCGAATTCAGTTTCCTCGGCCGTTCCGGGATACTTGAGATGGGCGGAGCAAGAGGTAACGTGGAGCAGAAGGGATCACCCGGGAGGAATAGAACGCCCCGGAATCTTGGCGTTGGTGGTTGCGCCGCAGGTCAATGGTTACGAATTGAAAAAGGTCTTGATGGATGGCGGGAGCGGCATCAACATCCTGTATTGGGAAACCTTCTTGCGCATGAACCTCAAGGAATCTCAGCTGCAGAAAAGTTCAACAGTCTTTCATGGAATCGTACCGGGTCATTCGGCGCGCCCTGAAGGAAAAATTACACTGGAGGTTGCTTTCGGAGAGTCAGTGGATAATTATCGAGTGGAGTGGCTCACGTTTGAGGTGGTCAAGTTGCATAGTCCTTATCATGCGCTGTTCGGAAGGCCGGCTTACGCTAAATTCATGGCTAGGCCGTGTTATGTATATTTGCAGCTAAAGATTCCGGGCCCTAAACAGACCATCACTATACATGGGAGTCGGGATATAGCCGCTGAGTGCGATGAAGGAGATTCAGTGATGGCAGAGCAAGCTTGCAGGAAGGAAGAACTCAGATATTACCGGTCTCAGGTGGATCCGGGTGATGGCACAACATTGAGAAGGCCGGATTCCGAGGACGAAAGAGTAAAATTCAAGGCGGCACAGGACACCAAGAAAGTAGATTTTGTGGAAGGCGATCCCACCAAGCAGTTCACTATAGGGTCTAACTTGGAAAGCGGGCAAGAAAAGGCACTTGTGGAGTTCATTCGTTCAAATGCGGACGTGTTTGCTTGGACACCCAGCGACATGCCGGGTATCCCCCCCGAGTTGGAAGAGCATAGTTTGCATGTAGATCCCAAGTCTAGACCCGTGAAGCAGGGTTTGTGTAACATCCCAAGTCTGAAAAATAGCCTTTAGAATGTTTGCTCTCTGTTATTTTATGTTTTGCATCATGGCATCATGTTGATTGCATTTGTTTTCCTCTGTTGTCATTTGTTTTCCAACTGTTTTCAGTTGTTTTCCTTTGTTTTCTATTTGAATTCCAAACCAAAATCCAAACCCTTTGTTTCACATCCCAAGTCTGAAAAATAGCCTTTAGAATGTTTGCTCTCTGTTATTTTATGTTTTGCATCATGGCATCATGTTGATTGCATTTGTTTTCCTCTGTTGTCATTTGTTTTCCAACTGTTTTCAGTTGTTTTCCTTTGTTTTCTATTTGAATTCCAAACCAAAATCCAAACCCTTTGTTTCATCCTTGTGATGTTACAATTTCTAAAATGATATTCCAAAATAAAACAATTATTTGTTTCCATTAAAGTGTGATTCCAAACTATTGTTTTATTTCTATAAAAATTCACCCAATTTTGGTTTTATGAACAAACAACAATTACATTTGAAAACTTTGGAAAACAAAAAAAAATTAGTTTTGAGTGGCTATTTGAAAAACTCAACTAACCCAAAAAATTTCCTAAAAGTTGTTAACTTAAAAACCCCAAACCTTATTTGGAGTCCAACTAACCAATTAATCAAATTAATATTCCCAAAATAATTTGAAGTTATTGATAAATTGCTTTAATTACTGTTTTTGCAACATTGCTAAGAAAGTTATTCATAAAAAGAAAATAAGGAAAAACCCTAAGCTTCCCCTCCAAATTCTATTTTCCTTCTCCCTCTTTTATCTATTCCCAAAAATTGTTCATAATACAAAGCAAACAACATGAAAAAAATAGAAGAGAGGGGTGGAGAGAGAAGAGCAGCCCACCCATCCTCTTTTCCCCAAGGCCCAACCCTTTTTCTCTCTTTCTGGCCCAACTCCTTTTTCTCTGTCGTCATCAACCTTTGTACGATCACCATCCACGCACACCACGTAGCAGAGAAAGAACCAGCAACGTTGATCTCCACTCCACCTCCCCCTATAACTGGAGCTCCTGCCCTAGGGTTCCCCCCCAACCTTCCTTCCTCCCCCAGCCGCCATCTTCTTCCTGCCCTCTTTCTTCTTCCCTGCAACCTTCCTCTGCACCCTACTGAACCTGAACCCAACCGAGACCACCACCGCCTCCCTCATCGCCGGCGATCTGACCACCTCGAGGAGTTTTTGGGTGCGGGAATGGAAACTTGGCGGGTCCCTGAGGCTCGCCGTCCCCTCACCGGGTGCTGGGACGCACCACGGCGGCCGTGCCGTCGCCGGAGAAAAGCTTCTCCGCCACCGTCGCCTACTGTCCGCCTCTGCCTTCTCGCTCGAGGTGAGCATCCACGGTCCCCTCCCCTCGCCTCCTCTTCCCTCTCGCTCACCTCCCTCCTTTCCTCTAGGCCATCCGCCCCCTCCCAGCACCAACCACCGCGCCGCAGCCCGGCCACGGCGAGCAGCAGCCGCGATCTATTCTCTCCGGCAACGTACAGCAGCACACGATCAAGTGCAGTTCAGAAAAACCCCCGCGAAGCCCACCTCTTAGTCAGTCTCGCCTGTATCCCATCACAAACTTGGCAGTAGCACAGCGGTACCGATCCTTCCACGCACGCGAGCCAGAGATCATGGGTTCAAGTCCCAGCTTCCCCACTTTTTTTTTCCGTTTTAATTCAGTTTCATCCCGCAGCGAAACCTTTTCCCTCCCGAGTATCCCTTCTATCCAAACGCAGTGCACCAGCCCAGTGGTGCTGTTCCCTTGGCGCGTCCAGGAGGTGGGGGGTTCGAATCCCCCCTCCCTCAATTAAACCCCTCTTTTTATTTTCCATTTGTTTGATACTCAAACTTCTCAGTAATCCTAACCATGCCCCTGGTAATAATTTCTAGCCCCTGGAAAATATTTCCTAAAGTCCCTAGATCATAAAAAATGGCAGATTGCACCCTATACTTCTAAAATACATAACAAATTCATTTTAACTCCAAAATTAACTTTTTAAATATGTTTTCCATACCAAATTAAATGTTCTATTCAAATATAATTTTTGTTTCCTGTTTTGAATATTTTAAATTGGTAAAACATTTGAATTCTTGTTTAAATCACTTAAACTTGCAAAAATCATAACTTGGGCATAAAAATTCCAAATTTCACAAACCAAATATGTTTTCCAATCAACTTTTCATGTACTTTCCAAATATAAATTTTGTTTGCTGTTTTGAATAATTTAAATTGCTGAAAACAATTGTTTCTTGTTTATTGCATTTAAAATTGCCAAAATAATAACTTGCTCATTTTAAATCCAATTTCCACAAATGAAATATGTTTTCCATGCAACATTAAACCCTCTTTCCAAATATAAAATTTGTTTCATGTTTTGAATAATTAAATTGCCTAAACCATTTAATTCTTGTTTAATGCAATTAAAAATTGTTTATTATTGTTTAATTCATAATTAATTAATCCAAAGTCCAATTTCAAAATGTGAAACATGTAAACCAACTAAAATTGGATAACCTTTTCAAATATCAACTTTGTTATTTGTTTTGCACACTTTAACTTGATGAAAACAACAAATACTTGTGTGACATGTCTAAGTAACCAAAACTTTCCAAAATTAACAAATCATTTCCAAACTTGTTTTATTCCTTTTCCTTTGCATCTATCATTGTTATTTTTGTTGTTATCTTGTCATCATCATCATGCAAGCATCATGTTTAACCACTTACACTTGTTAATCAAATGTAGATCATTGCTTCCACCTTAACCATTTGCATCCATATGCAATTCACATTGCATATGGATCCAATTAAATTGTGTTACTTGTCAAGTAGGTTACTTTGATGCATCTATTAACATGACATGCATCATCCCATGTTTGTGCACCTATGCCATGATATTGATTGTTTATCTTTCTGCATTGTCTGTTTGCTTCTTCCCGGATATACGACGACGTTGAGACCGACGATACTTACGACACCCCTTCTAAGGATTTAGCTCAGTACCAGGCTACTGGGTTTTGCAGGCAAGTTATCACTCACATGAACCACTGTGTTCCTTTCAACATTGGTTACCGATACTTTCCGTTGTTCTTTTCTGCTAAGCCTTAGTAGTAGTTGTTTCTGTTGCGAACCCATCACATGAATCCCTTAACCTTGATATTGCCTCACCTCCATACCTATAACCATTGTTTGAGCCCGTGTCTTACTAGCATGCTTAGGTTGCTTTTGCTCGAGTCTGTTACCCGTTACTTTCTGTTACTATATCTATTATGTTCTGGGGGCTCGATGTTAATCAATCAATCATGCTAATGATATTGTTAAATAATAAATTTGATGATAAGGCACCGGCAGGAGGCCCATGAGAGGTTTTGAGGCCTGCTAGTGTCGACCCTAATAGGAAAAGGGTCTTGTCTACTGATCCATGATGAGCGCACTACCCGCATTTGGGAAGCGAGTATGGGCGCCCCCCTCAACTTGACCTGATTCGCATCTCGTCCAAATCGCCTCATTTAGTTCGTGTTTTCCATTTGCCGCATGCATGTTTTTGCGAGCCCAGGCCAGGGTGGAACTTTTGTAGTCGGCATATAGGGGGACACGTTCTTAGAGTGCTATGAGGGTCCATTTTCTTCTGGGCTCGATTAGCCGTGCGCCCAAGGTTCTTTGGGCTTGATGCGAGGAATGGTTGGTTGTGTAGAGTACCCCGCTTGGTGGGTTTGATTCCCATCTGGCGGGTTATTCTTGAGTGTACGGCCAAATTGGTGCAACCCTGCAGGGATAATCTTCTCGAGAAGCCGTGTTTTCCGCGGTTATGGATTACTTGGTGAAAGTACTGGCTAACAAGTACTCAGGACAACTTAAACATAATGATCAAACCTGTTACACCCAATGATTAATAATTTGACTAGTAATAGGTTGATGACACAATAACTTGATTCACCGTTAATACAACTGTGTGAGTTATCCTCGGATTGCTTCTTTGGATAAGGGGCGAGATCCAGGATGGGTTTGTTTGCAGTTATCTTTCAGTTGGTTACAATCCTCGATCTCATCTCCTTTCTGTTAGCTGGAAGTGATAGAATCTCTGTAGTTGGTTAGTGCAGCCAGTTGCAGCATCTTTTATATCCCTTTCCTTCCGTTGAACCCAAGGCATCTGTGCTTGGTGTTGACGGGTTACACTTTGGTGAACTGTGAGTCTTGCTTGCCAGTACGTTGATGTACTGACCCCTTTGGGGCTGTGGTGTACGCAGACGACGTTTCCGAGGATCTACATGGTGGCAACTACGTGGAGTATGACGAGACTGCTGACGAGTAGATAGCGGACCCGGGCAGGATCCGAGACTTCGTGGATGGGCTCCGTCTTTTCGTTTCCGGCCTCTTAGGCCTATTTGGTTCTTGTCTGTACTCAGACATGTTGAATGCTTCCGCTGTATTGTAATGATGTATTGTTGGGGCATGTGCCCTCTGAATGATTGTATTTGCTATCTCTGCTCTAATGAGAGCCATTTGCAACTTATTTCAATCTTTTGTGTCGTAGAGATCTGTTGTGATATCACTTGTTAAACGCCGTTGACGTACCATGTGTGTATGGTTTGAAGTACGTCGACGGAAGTGCCTTTGATCTCTAGTGGATAGTTTACATCGACGATGGAATAGCAGGGCTTGTGTTGTCGCGCATAAGCGCAGGCCTACCAGGAAGCTGGGACGTGGGAGCATTTATGCCCCATAATCCAAGCATCTGCTATCCAGTTCGTACGGTGAGTATCCCCTAGAAATCAGGGTGCGACAAATGGTATCAGAGCCTGTCTGCCTGTAGGATCCCTTTTTACTGGTCGCAGTTGAGTCTAGAAACTATTTTGTAGCTATATAGGCAAAAACAAAACGTGAGAGTAGGAATTCTGTTCTTTTTTTCTTCTTTTCCCACCCACCCTCCCTTTTCTGGTAAGGAAGTGTAACGTTGTTTTCCCTTCTCATCTGAACTTTCAAGTTAGGATTTCACGAATTCTGGTTTCTCTAGGATGGTTATATCTACTAGACCATAGGAATGGAGGTGGTTGTGACGTGATTTATCATGTTGCCTACTCATGATTGAGAACGGAGGCGTGTAAGCCCCGGAAGCAGATCCTCTATTCCTTAAGCAGTAGATATTGATCCTTTAGAAGCCCGGATGGGTTTTTCCGTAGTACCTCAGGAGTTTTGTTCTCGTTTTCCTCGGTGTTGCTTCAATATCCTGTTCTTCTAAACATTTCCTTTTCGTCCGTTCAAATCTTGTTGTTGTTTGCCACTTCAAATCTTCTACCGGCGTCTAATCAAAGTTTACCCGTTTATCTGCTAAACTCTATTCCAGCTAAAGTGTTGTTTCATACCGGAGCATCACATTCCTTCGTGTCAACAATCTTTTCCACAACATACAATCCAATTCTGGTTCCACTAAACAATCAAAACTCTGTTCACTCTCCGGAATCTCAAATGTTGACTTCCAACATAAGTAAGAACAATCCAATTCTAATGGGAGGCCACATATTCCTCGTTACTCTCATGTTGATGATTCTGACATTAATGTCATTATTGGTGTTCCATTGATGTCAATAACTCTGTTCCACCCTTATTACAGATAGTCTATTCTCCAAATGAATCAAATTCTATCCAGCTATACACCCTTGGTGCAAAATCTCTCCCCTTTACTTGAAATGTTCCGGTGGTTTCCAAATTCCCTGACGTCTATCCACTGTGCACGATGTGTTTCACGTGTCAAAGCTCAAGAAGATCTTCCCAAGAAGTTTCCGGACCTTTTCTTTTCTCAGTAGGAATCTCGGGGCGCGATTCCTTCAAGGGGGGGCGTTTTGTAACATCCCAAGTCTGAAAAATAGCCTTTAGAATGTTTGCTCTCTGTTATTTTATGTTTTGCATCATGGCATCATGTTGATTGCATTTGTTTTCCTCTGTTGTCATTTGTTTTCCAACTGTTTTCAGTTGTTTTCCTTTGTTTTCTATTTGAATTCCAAACCAAAATCCAAACCCTTTGTTTCATCCTTGTGATGTTACAATTTCTAAAATGATATTCCAAAATAAAACAATTATTTGTTTCCATTAAAGTGTGATTCCAAACTATTGTTTTATTTCTATAAAAATTCACCCAATTTTGGTTTTATGAACAAACAACAATTACATTTGAAAACTTTGGAAAACAAAAAAAAAATTAGTTTTGAGTGGCTATTTGAAAAACTCAACTAACCCAAAAAATTTCCTAAAAGTTGTTAACTTAAAAACCCCAAACCTTATTTGGAGTCCAACTAACCAATTAATCAAATTAATATTCCCAAAATAATTTGAAGTTATTGATAAATTGCTTTAATTACTGTTTTTGCAACATTGCTAAGAAAGTTATTCATAAAAAGAAAATAAGGAAAAACCCTAAGCTTCCCCTCCAAATTCTATTTTCCTTCTCCCTCTTTTATCTATTCCCAAAAATTGTTCATAATACAAAGCAAACAACATGAAAAAAATAGAAGAGAGGGGTGGAGAGAGAAGAGCAGCCCACCCATCCTCTTTTCCCCAAGGCCCAACCCTTTTTCTCTCTTTCTGGCCCAACTCCTTTTTCTCTGTCGTCATCAACCTTTGTACGATCACCATCCACGCACACCACGTAGCAGAGAAAGAACCAGCAACGTTGATCTCCACTCCACCTCCCCCTATAACTGGAGCTCCTGCCCTAGGGTTCCCCCCCAACCTTCCTTCCTCCCCCAGCCGCCATCTTCTTCCTGCCCTCTTTCTTCTTCCCTGCAACCTTCCTCTGCACCCTACTGAACCTGAACCCAACCGAGACCACCACCGCCTCCCTCATCGCCGGCGATCTGACCACCTCGAGGAGTTTTTGGGTGCGGGAATGGAAACTTGGCGGGTCCCTGAGGCTCGCCGTCCCCTCACCGGGTGCTGGGACGCACCACGGCGGCCGTGCCGTCGCCGGAGAAAAGCTTCTCCGCCACCGTCGCCTACTGTCCGCCTCTGCCTTCTCGCTCGAGGTGAGCATCCACGGTCCCCTCCCCTCGCCTCCTCTTCCCTCTCGCTCACCTCCCTCCTTTCCTCTAGGCCATCCGCCCCCTCCCAGCACCAACCACCGCGCCGCAGCCCGGCCACGGCGAGCAGCAGCCGCGATCTATTCTCTCCGGCAACGTACAGCAGCACACGATCAAGTGCAGTTCAGAAAAACCCCCGCGAAGCCCACCTCTTAGTCAGTCTCGCCTGTATCCCATCACAAACTTGGCAGTAGCACAGCGGTACCGATCCTTCCACGCACGCGAGCCAGAGATCATGGGTTCAAGTCCCAGCTTCCCCACTTTTTTTTTTCCGTTTTAATTCAGTTTCATCCCGCAGCGAAACCTTTTCCCTCCCGAGTATCCCTTCTATCCAAACGCAGTGCACCAGCCCAGTGGTGCTGTTCCCTTGGCGCGTCCAGGAGGTGGGGGGTTCGAATCCCCCCTCCCTCAATTAAACCCCTCTTTTTATTTTCCATTTGTTTGATACTCAAAATTCTCAGTAATCCTAACCATGCCCCTGGTAATAATTTCTAGCCCCTGGAAAATATTTCCTAAAGTCCCTAGATCATAAAAAATGGCAGATTGCACCCTATACTTCTAAAATACATAACAAATTCATTTTAACTCCAAAATTAACTTTTTAAATATGTTTTCCATACCAAATTAAATGTTCTATTCAAATATAATTTTTGTTTCCTGTTTTGAATATTTTAAATTGGTAAAACATTTGAATTCTTGTTTAAATCACTTAAACTTGCAAAAATCATAACTTGGGCATAAAAATTCCAAATTTCACAAACCAAATATGTTTTCCAATCAACTTTTCATGTACTTTCCAAATATAAATTTTGTTTGCTGTTTTGAATAATTTAAATTGCTGAAAACAATTGTTTCTTGTTTATTGCATTTAAAATTGCCAAAATAATAACTTGCTCATTTTAAATCCAATTTCCACAAATGAAATATGTTTTCCATGCAACATTAAACCCTCTTTCCAAATATAAAATTTGTTTCATGTTTTGAATAATTAAATTGCCTAAACCATTTAATTCTTGTTTAATGCAATTAAAAATTGTTTATTATTGTTTAATTCATAATTAATTAATCCAAAGTCCAATTTCAAAATGTGAAACATGTAAACCAACTAAAATTGGATAACCTTTTCAAATATCAACTTTGTTATTTGTTTTGCACACTTTAACTTGATGAAAACAACAAATACTTGTGTGACATGTCTAAGTAACCAAAACTTTCCAAAATTAACAAATCATTTCCAAACTTGTTTTATTCCTTTTCCTTTGCATCTATCATTGTTATTTTTGTTGTTATCTTGTCATCATCATCATGCAAGCATCATGTTTAACCACTTACACTTGTTAATCAAATGTAGATCATTGCTTCCACCTTAACCATTTGCATCCATATGCAATTCACATTGCATATGGATCCAATTAAATTGTGTTACTTGTCAAGTAGGTTACTTTGATGCATCTATTAACATGACATGCATCATCCCATGTTTGTGCACCTATGCCATGATATTGATTGTTTATCTTTCTGCATTGTCTGTTTGCTTCTTCCCGGATATACGACGACGTTGAGACCGACGATACTTACGACACCCCTTCTAAGGATTTAGCTCAGTACCAGGCTACTGGGTTTTGCAGGCAAGTTATCACTCACATGAACCACTGTGTTCCTTTCAACATTGGTTACCGATACTTTCCGTTGTTCTTTTCTGCTAAGCCTTAGTAGTAGTTGTTTCTGTTGCGAACCCATCACATGAATCCCTTAACCTTGATATTGCCTCACCTCCATACCTATAACCATTGTTTGAGCCCGTGTCTTACTAGCATGCTTAGGTTGCTTTTGCTCGAGTCTGTTACCCGTTACTTTCTGTTACTATATCTATTATGTTCTGGGGGCTCGATGTTAATCAATCAATCATGCTAATGATATTGTTAAATAATAAATTTGATGATAAGGCACCGGCAGGAGGCCCATGAGAGGTTTTGAGGCCTGCTAGTGTCGACCCTAATAGGAAAAGGGTCTTGTCTACTGATCCATGATGAGCGCACTACCCGCATTTGGGAAGCGAGTATGGGCGCCCCCCTCAACTTGACCTGATTCGCATCTCGTCCAAATCGCCTCATTTAGTTCGTGTTTTCCATTTGCCGCATGCATGTTTTTGCGAGCCCAGGCCAGGGTGGAACTTTTGTAGTCGGCATATAGGGGGACACGTTCTTAGAGTGCTATGAGGGTCCATTTTCTTCTGGGCTCGATTAGCCGTGCGCCCAAGGTTCTTTGGGCTTGATGCGAGGAATGGTTGGTTGTGTAGAGTACCCCGCTTGGTGGGTTTGATTCCCATCTGGCGGGTTATTCTTGAGTGTACGGCCAAATTGGTGCAACCCTGCAGGGATAATCTTCTCGAGAAGCCGTGTTTTCCGCGGTTATGGATTACTTGGTGAAAGTACTGGCTAACAAGTACTCAGGACAACTTAAACATAATGATCAAACCTGTTACACCCAATGATTAATAATTTGACTAGTAATAGGTTGATGACACAATAACTTGATTCACCGTTAATACAACTGTGTGAGTTATCCTCGGATTGCTTCTTTGGATAAGGGGCGAGATCCAGGATGGGTTTGTTTGCAGTTATCTTTCAGTTGGTTACAATCCTCGATCTCATCTCCTTTCTGTTAGTTGGAAGTGATAGAATCTCTGTAGTTGGTTAGTGCAGCCAGTTGCAGCATCTTTTATATCCCTTTCTTCCGTTGAACCCAAGGCATCTGTGCTTGGTGTTGACGGGTTACACTTTGGTGAACTGTGAGTCTTGCTTGCCAGTACGTTGGTGTACTGACCCCTTTGGGGCTGTGGTGTACGCAGACGATGTTTCCGAGGATCTACATGGTGGCAACTACGTGGAGTATGACGAGACTGCTGACGAGTAGATAGCGGACCCGGGCAGGATCCGAGACTTCGTGGATGGGCTCCGTCTTTTCGTTTCCGGCCTCTTAGGCCTATTTGGTTCTTGTCTGTACTCAGACATGTTGAATGCTTCCGCTGTATTGTAATGATGTATTGTTGGGGCATGTGCCCTCTGAATGATTGTATTTGCTATCTCTGCTCTAATGAGAGCCATTTGCAACTTATTTCAATCTTTTGTGTCGTAGAGATCTGTTGTGATATCACTTGTTAAACGCCGTTGACGTACCATGTGTGTATGGTTTGAAGTACGTCGACGGAAGTGCCTTTGATCTCTAGTGGATAGTTTACATCGACGATGGAATAGCAGGGCTTGTGTTGTCGCGCATAAGCGCAGGCCTACCAGGAAGCTGGGACGTGGGAGCATTTATGCCCCATAATCCAAGCATCTGCTATCCAGTTCGTACGGTGAGTATCCCCTAGAAATCAGGGTGCGACAGTTTGAGAAAAATGAATGAGGAAAGAAGAAGAGCTATAGGTGAGGAAATCGCGCGACTATTAGCTGCAGGCTTCATCATGGAAGTGTTTCACCCGGACTGGTTGGCGAATCCGGTTCTTGTGATGAAAAAAACGAATGAATGGAGGATGTGCATCGATTTCACAAGTCTCAACAAGCATTGTCCAAAGGATCCGTTCGCGCTACCAAGGATAGACCAAATCATAGACGCGGTAGCCGGGAGTGACTTGCTGTGTTTTCATGGACGCATATTCGGGATATCACCAGATTAAACTCAAAAGGGAGGATTGGGAGAAACGTCGTTCATAAACCCCTTTTGGGCCTTCTTCTACAAAACCATGACGTTTGGATTGAAGAACGCGGGCGCAACCTACCAGCGGTGTATTCAGAAGTGCTTCGAAGACCAAATTGGACGCAACGTGCACGCTTATGTGGATGATGTGGTCATCAAGACCCGGAAGGCCGAGACATTTATAGACGATCTAAAAGAGACGTTCAAAAACCTAAGAAGATATCAGATGAAGCTCAACCTGACAAAGTTTGTGTTTGGGGTTCTAGCTGGCAAGCTACTCGGTTTTATCATTTCAGAAAGAGGAATTGAGGCAAACCCGGACAAAATCAAAGCTATCCAAAATCTAAGAAAGCCGGAAAATTTGAAGCAGGTTCAAAAGCTTACGGGCTGCGTGGCAGCCTTGAGCCGGTTTATATCCAGACTCGGGGAAAAGGCAATACCCTTGTACCGGCTCCGGAGGAAATCCGATAAATTCGTATGGGATCAAGAGGCGGATGAGGCATTCGAGGCACTAAAAAAGCAGCTATCTGAGGCACCGGTGCTAGCGGCCCCGGGTCCCAAAGAACCTATGTTGTTATATGTGGCAGCTGGGCCCCGAGCCGTCAGTGCGGTAGTGGTAGTGGAACGCAAAGAAGACGGAAAAGGTTATCCAGTCCAGAGGCCGGTTTATTACGTCAGCGAGGTATTATCCGAGGCAAAGCAGCGTTACCCGCATTGGCAGAAGCTGGTTTTCGGAGTCTTCATGGCCAGCCGGAAATTGAAGCCGTACTTCCAGGAACACCCTATAACAGTAGTCAGCTCAATACCAATGTCAGATATCATCAGAAACTCGGACGCGACCGGAAGAATAGCCAAATGGGCGATAGAGATGGGGGATTATCATATCAGCTACGAGCCCAGATCGGCAATCAAATCCCAGGCCTTGGTCGATTTCGTTAATGATTGGACGCACACCGGAATGACTACCATAGTCCCAAATTCTGAGTCGTGGACCATGCACTTCGATGGATCGAAACAATACGAGGGATCAGGAGCTGGAGTGGTGCTAACATCACCCAAAGGAGATAAATTGAGTTACGTACTACAAATTCACTTTGACTGTTCAAACAACATGGCCGAGTATGAGGCCCTATTGCATGGCTTAAAGGTAGCCAAGGAAATGAACATTAGAAGGATACGATGCTTTGGAGATTCGGACCTTGTGGTACAACAGGTATCAGGAACTTGGGATAGAAAGGATGCAACCATGGCAGCGTACCGCAGGGAGGTTGACAGGGTTGCAGGATGTTTTTCCGGGTACGAGGTGGAGCATATAGACAGAAGAAAGAATGAGGCAGCAGACGCCCTTGCTAGACTCGGTTCGCGCCGAGAGCCGGTTCCACCCAATGTTTTCCTGGACGAGTTATGGCAACCGTCGGTTAAAACCGAGTCAGAGGAGGAACTGGCAAACCAAGACCCGGATGCAGCACTTGTGGCCACTATACGCACTATTCCTGAATGGACAGAACCGTTTTTGGCCTACCTATCACGGGGCGAGTTACCACAGCAAGAGGTGTTAGCAAGGCAAATTTTACGGCGAGCAAAGGGGTATTCTATCATCAACGGGGAATTATACAAGAGAAGTGCCGCGGGGGTCTTTTTGCGCTGCGTGGCACCAGAAGAAGGCCAACAGATCCTTAAGGAAATCCACGAAGGTGATTGCGGGCATCATGCCTCCACAAGATCCCTTGTGGCTAAGGCCTATCGACATGGATTCTTCTGGCTTACGGCCCTAGCAGATGCGGAACGGTTAATAGCAAGGTGCGACGGATGTCAAAGGTACGCTCGCCAAACCCATGTACCGGCTATGGAATTACGGACCATCCCGTTAACTTGGCCGTTCGCTGTCTGGGGTATGGACATGGTTGGCCCCTTTCATATGTCACCTTGCAAGAAGACACATCTTTTAGTGGCTATTGATAAGTTTACCAAGTGGGTCGAGGTTATGCCAGTTACTAATTGCGAAGCAGCTACAGCGGTCAAGTTCCTGAAAAGAATTATTTACCGATTCGGGTACCCCCACAGCATAATTACCGACAATGGAACCAACATGTCCCTTGGAGAGATGGAAAAATTCTGTGGCAGCAATGGAATCCGGCTTGATGTAGCATCAGTTGCTCACCCACAGGCCAATGGGCAAGTGGAGAGAGCAAATCAAGAGTTGCTTCGCGGATTAAAACCACGACTACGAGTTCCATGTATCAGGGCCTCCGGTGCATGGGTCGAATAACTTCCTTCCGTGGTCTGGGGTATCAATACTACACCCAACAGATCCACTCAGATGACACCCTTCTTCATGGTCTATGGTGCAGAAGCGGTGCTACCAAGCGATATCATTCATGATTCACCGAGAGTGTCAGCTTATGTTGAAGTGGAGAACGAGAAGACCCGGCAGGATGCCGTGGATATGTTAGAAGAACAAAGAGAACAAGCATTGGAAAGGTCAGCCATATATCAGCAGGATTTACGGAGGTATCATAGCCGGCGTGTGAAAACCCGGGTCTTCCAGGAAGGAGACCTGGTTCTGCGCCTGGTTCAGTCAAACGAAGGAAAACACAAGCTATCACCACCATGGGAAGGGCCTTTCATCGTAAGCCGGAATCTGCATAATGGGTCATATTACTTGATAGACGCAAGGGAAGAGTCGGCCACAGTTAACGACACCGCTCATACCACCGCACCTATGCAAGAAAGAGACAGACCATGGAACGTGGCTCAGCTACGCCCGTATTATACTTAGCAAGGATTATGTTGGCGCATGGAATTAAAACGATGTAACAGGCAGCAGGTTTTAGACGTACTCTTTTCCTATCCAGGGTACCCTTGGGGACTGGACGGGTTTTTAACGAGGCGGCCTGCTGACCTAATTTTTCATATCAAATAAAGAGGCGATTATCAAGAAAAGAGGTGGTTATTATTTGTACTTTCAGTACGGTGTATATCTTTAGGTCTTGGGGGCTGGTCGCTCATATAAGCACAGTTGTAAACTCAAAAAGACCCGGCCTTGATGCCAATGAGTTATAAGGGCCGGTTACTCGAAAACGAGTGCGGCTACAATCTTATAACCGGACAAAGAAGTCCAAAGTTCTCGGCTATTCTTACTTAAGCTCGATGTGACTCGCAATAAAGTGGCATGATTTGTTCGCTTGCGATTACAGTCAGCCATGAAGCCCAATGGGACTTGCCTGACCCTGTTTTCGTATAGATGTAATAACATGGTATCCACGCGAAAGCCGGCTTACAAGTACAAGATAGTCGAAAGGGTCATCTAATTAAACCACAAGTTATGCAGAGTATAAGGCTGATAGCCGGAAACTCAACGGTTATTAAGCATAACTTCAAATCCTATGTGAAATCATCCTGGGGTTTTTGTGAATCTAGCAACAGGCAAATTGTTCTCCTTTAAAAATCACGTGTCTTAGGCTTGGAAATCCGGGCCTGGGGGACTCGCGAATTTTGAAAGAGAAAAATATTGTTCAGTTGCCAAAATTCCAAGAAGCCAAGCATCCGGGTCTTGGGGGCTTGGGGACTTAGAAGCAAGTCCGTTCGCCAAACACCCATGAAACCCGGAAGCCGGGTCTCACAAAAGGAAAAATAAAGAAGTGCGAGTATCAAGAATAAAGCGAGTTGGATATCAAGAACAAATAGGTGCAAAAGCAGATAAATCAAAAGTCCAGAGAGGCGTAAAGTGCATCAGGAATTTAGAGTGTATCACAAAGTTTTACTAAAAAGTATCAAAGGAGCACAGGCGCACCAGTTAAAAAATAAATTGTTTCAATGGCACTATGGCCGACTGATGCATATGAAGTAATAGATGTCACTCGATATTCTAAGCCGCAGGGTCCATCTTGGCTTTGCCCTTGCCGTCGCTTGTGGTAGCAGCGCCATTCGGGTTAGTAGCAATGCCGACTCGCGCGGGCGGAGGGACGACAGGAGTAGAAGTAGCAGGCATAGAGTCGGCTTCGGCCTTCTTCTTGGCAGCTTCTTCCCTTATCTTGGCCGCCTCCTCCTTCCACCGGGCAAGCATGTCGTATGGCTTGGGGCGGTCCGCCTTGATGATCTTGTCGTTAACATCGTATGCAGGAAGAATGGTATCAATCTCCAAACCATCGGCAATAACGCTAGCCGGATGGCGGATTTCTTTTTGAATAGCCTTGAAGTCCTTAGGCGAAAACTTGGATCCATCCGGGTTGAACTCCGGAAACCCGCCCATCAGCTTGGCCGGCCCTAGCTTAGGAAAATAAGCTTTAGCCAGCGCGAGTCCTCGGGTCACACCAAATCGGCAAGATGAACGCTTCCAGTGCCAAATCCACTCAGGGATAGTGGAGCAGAATTCTAGCAATTTCTTCATGTTGCTTGGCCTGATACCCGGCAGTCGCAACTCGTCAAGAATCCAACCAATTCCGGCACTAAGCTGCCAGATAGTGTCCTTGATAAGTTTCAACTTGATAGTGTCATCTTCTTCAGGGGCTACGTCACACGGGCCTGTTAAAAAGACAAAGAAAAAGTAATAAGTAAAGGGATACGGTTGTTCATCTAGAGAGAATCAAGGTCATGCGTGCTAAAATTCAAAGATCATACCAGTTGCAACACGATGGATATCAGCAATCTGCACTGAAAGAGTCGTCAGCCTATCTTCAGCCGCGTGAGCTCTTTTCCGGTACTTCCTCATGATTTTTTGGCTCCTACGAGTTTCAGTTTCAGCTGCTTCGCGAAGGGCCGTTTCCTTTTCGATACGCTTGGCGGCCTTGGCTAGCTTCTTCTCAGATTGCGCAACAAAGTCCTACGAGAAAACACGAAGAAGGGTCAGTCGGAAATATCATGCAAAGTTCCAAGCAAATTACTTAAGTAATTCACTTCGAACTTGGGGACTATACAAGGAAATAGATGGTTTTACTCGGGTTTACTTTGTGTTTGGTTATCAAGGCATCTAGGATATTTTCTTCATTGGCCCTCAAAGTGTAAAGGGCATCGAGCATCTGGGCAAACGTCATGTCTTCATGGCGAAGTTTTGAAGGGCCGGAAGATTGGCCTTCCGGTTGAAGGGCTTTTCCGGATCTTGGGGTCGAAACCCGGACCGTCTGAGTGTCCGGGTTAGGAGAACCCGGCTTGGTCTCTAAGATGATATCTTCATCTACTTCTTCAGAGGACTTGGGTGATGCAGTTTTCGGAGGAGCTGGGTCCTTAAAGGGGTCTTGTTCCTGTCCGTCCTCAGCCTCGTCATCAGCCGCAACATCCATGTTAGTATTTGGCTCCTCATCTCCTCGCTTTTCCGCTTCAGAAATATCCGGGTCACTAAGGGTAACTTGGACACTAAAGGGAAAGAAGGAGATAGTGGTTAGTGGCACGTATTAAAAAAAAGTTAATAAGTGCAAAAGAATATCGAATAAAGGTCATTTACCCGGTGTTCACGGCATAGTCCGGTGGGAGCTCGCTGCTGGAGGCAGATGATGTTGTCAAAGGTACCGGCTGCGGGGGGGTACCCGGAATTGCCCGGCGAGTGGATGATTAGGAGATGGACGGCGTTGAGGAGATTGACGGCGTTGAGGAGATTTGGGAGGCTGAGGTGGAGGAGTGCTAACTCGGTGAGCAGGTGAAGTGGAGATACCCGGGTTAAGGGGATCATCCCCCGGGGAACTCCGGGTCACCCTACGTTTAGCCGAGGGGGGATCCTTCAAGAATGGTGAATGTGATAATTGTTCATTAAGTTTATGCATAGTATCAAAGGAGTAGGGCTCAGAAGACATGGAGGAGAAGGGAACCTTTGCAACTACCCCTCTGGCCTTCCTCTTGGTTCCGACTGTGGTTTCCTGGTCGGATTCGGTGGCTTCCAGGTCATCTTCTTCTTTTTCCTCCTCGTCCTCTAACCCTGAAAGATTGAGTATGTATCAAACGAGGAAAAGATGGATGGTAGGAAAGGTAGCACAGGTAAAAGGTGAATATAAGATTAGGGAAAATACCCTCGTCGTCTTCAACCGGCTCTTCCTCTTCTTCCGGGTCTTGGGAAGGAGGAGAGGTTTCAATCCTCCAGAAGGGATCGTCAGCCTGTGATCAAAGAGATGAAAGCAAGAATTAGAAACTGAAACAGGTAAAAGTGTCGAAATAAGCTAAAGGAACCAGGTCTTACCGCTGGAGCTGGGTGCTCTCGAGTAAATGGGGGTAACCCGGCGATATTTCTTATCGCCTCTAGCTTCTCCGTCAGGAAGCTTTTGATGGTCTTGTTGGTGTCACCGGCGGCAAAGTTTTTGGTGGAGTATCGGAGCGAGTCCGTGATGTGCCCCGAGTATTCACACAACAACTTGGTGCGAATGGAGTTGGGCTGAACCCGGAAATCTACCCAGGTCTTCACCAAATTAAGGCCAAGAAGGCCTTGGGCCGAGAGAGCAGCTAACTTAGCCAGCAAGGGCTGGATTGCCTCCCTGTCAGAGTCGGGGGCAAAAGAACTGAAAGATTCGGAAGGCTCAAGGAGACTCTCCGAGTAACCTGGCAACTTCCTCTCGCCATCCGGGGAAGTGTCATAGCAATAAAAGAAAGATAGTTGCCAGTTTTTGACGTGGGAGTTCAGGTTGAGAGTTGGCATTGGTGAGTGCTTGCGGCGTTGGATAGATACCCCACCGCAAGTAAGAAGTGCTCCGTCACCGCTCTCGCGGCACGGTTTGCACTCGAATAGTTCAATAAAAAGAGCCAGACTTGGCGGAACGCACAAGTATGACTCGGATAAAACGATGAAGTGGGTAATATTCAACATAGAGTTAGGCCCTATGTCGAATACCCGGAGGCCGTAGTGGCTTAAGACCTCCCGGAAGAAAGAGTGACCCGGAGGACGGAATCCCCGGGTCACGTGCTCGGTGAAGCAAATTACCTCATTTCCGGCGGGAGTGGGCCGGGTCTCGTCGCCTGGTGCCCTCCAGTGTATATCCTTTTGAGAAGGGAGGATTCCTAGCTCGGCCATCCCATCCAGCTTGGCCTTTGTCGCTGTAGACCGACCCCAGTTTGCCGATATGGTTTGGGTAGCCTTTGCCGGGGCCGGCTGTTTTCCTTGCCTCTTCGGAGCCATAGGGTTGACCTGCAGAGTACAAGAGGTGTGGGAAATGAGACTCGGAAATATTGGATTATCCGAGTTGGGATGTTAGAGACAGCATGAAGACTCAGAAATATCCGGGTAACGTATCACGGAGCAAAAAATTACGAGTTGTCCGAGTGTTAAATATGGTTGTGGAAATTACTAGTTACTTACGTGTTGAGGTGAGTTTGGTGTGCACGGATGGTTGCCCATGCCTCTACTACGAGCAAAGTAACTGGAAAAGGAGGATTTTTTGGGTATTAATAATATGCGCGGAAATTTGGGCGAAATGGATCTAGGTTAGGAAAATTTGCGAAAGGTTCTATGAAGAAATTAGAGATTAAAAGTGATAGGAGGGTGGTGTGAGATCATCCCACCGGTCCTTGGAGGAACTAGCAAGTATCTAAGTGGTTTGATTTGGTGCAGTAAGAGCAATGGCTCGCGGATCGACCAAGATCCAATCTAAAGAAAATCTGGAAATTATGGGTCAAATTGATGGATACGAGAGGCTTACCGGAGAAGATTGGAGCGGTGCGCGGCGGTGATAGATAGCGCACAGTGGATACTTCCTTGCGACGGTTGGCCAGATGTTCACGGACGCGGTGAATAAGTTCGACGGGGGTGCGGGACGAACTGCGGCGAGTTGGATCCGCGGGCGAGCGCGAGGTCTCTGTGGAGGCGCCCTGTGGATTCGAGCACGAAAGCAAAAGGAAGAAGAAGGAGGAATGAGCCGTTGGGATTAGGTTAATCCTTAAGTGCCTATTTATAGGGTGCGGGAGGGTAAACCTAGGCCAACGGACGAGAGCCGGGAATTACGGATAAAATCGCATCCGCCCGGATTTTCCGAGGTATGCGTCAAGAGGTTAGGCGAGATTTTCAGGATGGACGTGAGGCGTATCTTTTCTGTGGTTATCGGATGGGTTAAACAAGTAAAGTGAGATGGGTCTTCGACATCGTTACCAGGGTATTTTCCCGGGAAGATGAGCGATGGATTCGGAAAAGGCCGAGTTACTATATGGCCACCGTGGAGTTGGGCCTGACTGTTTATCGAAGAAATCTAACCCGGCCTACTTGAATTGGTACGTCTGATATTTTTGCAGGGAATAGCCAGCGCTTCTAGGAGGAATCCAGGAAGCCCAAGTTATTCTGGGGACTACTGATGGGGGGATAGTAACCCGGTAGGCCAACTCCAAGGTGTAACCCGGCCCAAAGGACGATGCGCGGGATCCGGCTAAGGATAAAGAAACTTCTGGAAGGCCCAAAGTTTATAGGCCTCGTAACCCGGATTGTGGGTTGCGGTAAGGAAAGCTAGGGTTTGTAAGCAGAGTTCGGATATGATTCAAGCTGCGCCTTGGAGGGCAAGCCAAGGGGGGGTATGGGTGCTTTATAAGCAGGCCCCTAGGCTTGGTTTGACAGAGATTCACGACATAATCATATTACCTGTTATCGAGTATCCAGTATAAATCGAGAGCTATATTCGAGACTCGGCGAGTTGAGTGCTGATTCCTAGATCGCTTATCATCATGTTTTCTTTCGAGCTAAACCCTCTCCCAAATACCTGTGTCGACTTGCCCCAAGATCAGTTACCTCTGGTAACATCTGCCGTGATCATCCCACGACACGGAGACTCCGGTAACTCTCCGGTATGAGTCTAGTGAGTGACACCTGAAAATCCAGCACACCAAACCCTTTGCCATTTTGTGTATCTCACTTCCACCATTGTAAATATGAGTTATAAGCCCTGAAAAAAATCAACACACTTAAGGATATATATGGTGTTAACAAACACCAAAACAAGATGATTTAAGCGCGTTTGCACTTTCAGGTTTCCCAGGTGGCAGCCTGGGGCAACACGGAACAGCTGGTGTTGTTACGTTATTGTAGGCCTCTTAGGCCATATTTGGATCTTGTTCTTAGAATGCTTCCGCTTGTTGTAATGGTTGGTCAGTGACCTCTGTTGTGGTACTTGGTATATTTTCTCTGTTAAGAGTTAAACTATAATAATTTGTGTCGTAGAGACTATGATGTGCCAGATTGTTCCGAGTCTTGATCTCTTTGTTCTGCAACCTAGTTGGGCCCGGCGTTATGTCATGACTGAGGGGTTGTGGGACGATGATCCATGACCGAGCCGCACATGCTGATGTGATTCAGCCTGGGAGTGGTAATACCAGTAAACTTTAGTCAGATATCGTAATCGGTGACACCCAGCACTTTGCATAGTTTCAAGGTCAGGGCGTTACAGTAATAGCAAAGGAAGAGCCAAAGGAGCTGGCCAAGGAGGTATCGCCGACAGAAATGCTAGCAGAAAAAGAAAGCTGAAAGCCGGCTGACAGCTTCGAAGCATCTGAGAATACAAAGCAGATTATCCTGGATCCCAAAGATCCGGCAAAATGCGTCGTTGTGGGAACCAAAATGACTTACAAATAGGAAAGTGCGCTAATCAAGTTCCTCCGAAAGAACGAGGATATTTTCTCCCGGTGTTCACTGATATGTGAGGCGTACCTCGGGAACTTGCTGAGCACCAACTGAAGGGTTATTCCAGGATCAAAACCTGTCAAAACAAGGTCTCCGTTGTTTCGACGGAAGAAGACGGAAGACTATGGGCAAGGAAATCATCCGACTTTTAGAAGCTGGTTTTATCCGGGAAATTATACATACCGACTGGTCTGGAAAGCCGGTATTAGTCCCAAATAAGGATACAATTGTTCTTAGGATGTGTATAGATTATACCGGTCTGAACAAATTGTGCCAAAAGATAGGTTTATGTTACTGCGAATCGATCAGATAATAGATGCCACTATTGGCTCTGAGCTTTTATGCTTTTTGGACACTTATTCCGGGTATCATCAAATACGCATGAAAGAAGACGAACAAATAAAAACCTCTTTCATAACACCCTACGGAACGTATTATTACATAACCATGCCTTTTGGCCTGAAGAAAGCTAGAGCCACATACCAACGTTGCATGCAAAGATGCTCGCGTGATCAAATAGGTAAAAACGTCCACGTTTACATGGATGATATTGCCGTCGTTTCCAAGGAAAAGCATACGCTCCTTGAAGATCTACGAGAAACCTTCGACAATCTCTGCACTTACAAAATGAAGTTAAATCCATTAAAGTGTGTATTCGGTGTTCCCTCAGGAAAACTTCTAGCTTTTATCGTTTCTCACATAAGAATATAGGTGAACCCGAAAAAGATCAAACCAATCCTGAACATCAAAAGGCCTACGTGTTTAAAAGACGTCCAGAGATTGTCGGGTTCTGCAGCCTTCGTAAGCAGGTTTATAAGCCAGCTTGGTGAAAAGGCTCTGAAATTATACAAATTGTTGAAGAAATCCGACAAATTCGAATGGACAGAAGAAGCGTACAAAGCATTAACCCAGCTAAAGGAAACTTTAATGAAAGTTGTGATTTTGGCATCCCGAAAAGACGAAGAACCCATGTTACTGTATCTAACATCAACAAACATGATTATTAGTGCAGTGATATTGTGGAAAGGCAGAAAGATGAACAAAATAATCCAGATCAACACCCGGTATACTACGTCAACGAAGTATTCCCGGACTCAAAACAAAGGTATCCACATTATAAAAAACTGGCATATGGCATATTTTTCGCATTCTGAAAACTCCGTCATTATTTCCAAGGGAATTCCATAACAGTGGTAAGAAAATAATCACTAGGGGATATTATAAACAAGGAGGGTGCAACGGGCAGAGTAGCCAAATGGGGCATTGGGCTCGCGGCATTCGATATTAAGTACCAACCCCGGCCGGCCATTAAATTCCATGTGTTGGCAGACTTTGTAGCTGATTGGACAGAAGCCAAGGAAAACACGCCAATGCCGGAGTCGGAATATTGGATCATGCATTTCGATTGATCCAAAATGAAAGAAGGCGCCGGTGCAGGTGTGGTGCTAAAATCTCCAAAAGGCGACAAAATGGAGTATGTATTACAAATCCACTTCAACGCCAGTAATAACGTGGGAGAATACGAAGCATTGCTTCATGGCTTGCATATTGCAAAACAAATAGGTGTCAAACACATACTCTGCTATGGAGACTGGGACTTAGTACAATACCAGCTTAACCAGACATGCGATTCCAAAAGCCTCATAATGGCGGAATATCGGAGAACTGTCGACGAATTTGCCATTTGCTTCCTAGGATTTGAGGTAAATCACTTTAAAAGAGAAGAAAACTAGAATGCGGATGCTTTAGCCCGGATGGGATCAGAAAGGGTGAAAACATTTCCACCTCGTGTATTCGTCCAACATTTGTACAAACCATATATAAAAGGCGGAGATGTTGACGATCCCCTAGTATCCGAGTCAATAGAGGCTCTGCTCGTTATCTCGGATTGGACAATACCAAACTTAAACTTCTTAGTTGATCAGAAGTTCCCGGACGGAGCACACGAAGTCTTGTAGAGGCAGATAAAACATTGATGCAAAGGATACATTATAAAAAAAAATCCTGTATAAACGCAGTACTATCAGAATCTTCCAGCAATGTATTTTGCTAGAATGCTCGGAGTTATAGAACTTAATGCTTTTTTCCTAAAAGGCTATAGAACACCAGATTGTGCCTGTGTGCCTGGAGTTCATAGTTTTAAACTCCTTATTTTTTCTTAAGTATTATTTGATTTTTTGTTTTGATGGGTCACTTGATCTAGTAAGTAAAGTGCCAAAGTATTATCCATGATTCCGAGTTTTGACTGATTCGTTACTTAACCTGGTCACCCGACGTGAAGATTTCATACTTTTGGAATCACTTAAACACAAAAGAAAGTCAAAGCATACAAACCAGAGAACTTAAACGAAAGGGAGACAAATTTTAACTTGCAAAGTTGTTTGTAAATTGCAAAAGGATAAATTGTTCATAAAAAACATAGAATGCATTACATATGAATATTACATCATAGAATAAAATAATGCATTCTATTGGCTTCCGACATCTCAAGGCTTGGGCTTAGACGGCATCAGAAAAGTCGTCATCATCGTCATCGCCGTCACTGTCGCTCGGGTTCTCCTGAGTGGAAGGGATTTCTTCTTCCGGGTAGAAGGTGATGGTGGAAACCATCCGAGCTATCTTGGAGGCATGCCTTTTGATGGAGTCGAAAATCTCCGCCCTTTGCGCCTCGGTATACCCCTGAGGAATGTCGGTGGCGATGCGCCAGGACTTGGCAGTGGGATAGTGCATCTTCATGAGCCCTAGGGCCATGTGCACTCCACAGCGGGCGGCGGATTTCAGCCAGCTTTTGCGTTGATTGATAACCTATGCGAAGGCTTCCGGCAGCTTGCCCACATCCGAGTATTGTTCCTTTTTATCCGGAAGGCACTTATTGATAAGCAGCATTCCGACTTTCTTCAGTTCGGTGACAAAGGCCCCGAATACTCAGATGCGCTCAATCTGAGAGGATGGAGGATCGCTGTCTGCTGCAAAGCACAGGCGAGCAAGTATACGCCGAACGTTCAGATGAAAAAGTATGCATTTGAACAAATGAATGATAAAACGGGTAAAAGTATAAAACTTACAAAGAATTTTGTCCATCTCGGCGACCTCCTCAAGCCGGAGATGAAGAGAAGCCTCTAGGTCATAGATGGTTCTTTTGTCTTTCTCGTCCTGTGATGAAAGCAGAGATTCATACAAACCCAGAGCCAGCTGGCTTTCTTCCAAGACCTTTTGCAACTTCACATTAATTTTGTGAAGCTCCAAGTTCTTGGAGCGGAGCTGTTGGGAACTCCTAGCATCCGCAACTACTTGTCGAGCTTCAGCCAATAAGGCTGAAATGAAAAGAAGGAAAAAGTTTTAACACAGAAGTTCTAAAAGGAGAAGAATTCTCAAGATCAAAATAAAAAACAAGGAATGAATAAGACATTTACCAGCATTATCCTTAAACTGGTTTTGAAGCTCGACAATTTCCGACTCCTTCCCATTAGTGATAGCAAGGAGAGCTTTCACCTCTTTGTTCTTCACTGTGAATTTGTCGAAAACTTCCACATTGATGTTCTCGGAAGTTTGCTGAAAGCATACAAAGGAAACGAATTGTTAGGAAGACAAAAGATAAGCATGGAATGTCAAAAAGTATTAAAACGAATAGAATGCTTCCGTATTAATACTTGGGGGATGGAGTTATACCTGGCTTATCCTTTGCATCCCAGAGAGCATCTCGGTGAAATCCTTGGAGTATTCCGAGAAACAAATCCCCATATGGTGGATTCTGTCTTGAATGACCTGCCGAGGCGAGAAAGTGTAATTATTCCGCACAGTTAAGCCGCCTTTTGGACAAGGACGAATCAAGGGGGCTCGGGCAAATTGATTTTTTGCCCATGGATGCATAAAGCCGTTCTCATCGAAGCAAGATTCTTGCTTTACCTTGAACTTCTGGTCAAAAGACGGAATTTCCTCATCAATTTTGACGAGAGAAGGGCCTCCTTCATCGAACTGCGCCGCCCTTTCCCTCACATCTGGCAAAGATGTATCGGGCTGGCTAGTTTGGCTTGGGAGGGGGAACTAAAAATCCTCCAAGGGAGCAGAATGGTCCCCTGCTCCACCTGCCATTGGTGTGTCCGGGGCAGTGCCGGGAGAAGGTTTTGCTCCCGTATGGGAAGTAACATTTAGCTTCTTCCGGCCTTTTCCCTTCAAAGGGACAAGAGAAAGGCCGCAAAAGAAGAAAAGCCGAGAACAAAAATCAGAGAGAAAAAACTTTGTGCAACAAAAGAGGAGAGTATGCAAAAAGAATCCAAGTTTACATGGAAGTAGTGATGGCAACCCCGTCAAGGTCGATTACTTCGGTGGACGCATGAATCTTCCCGCGTTTCCGCCCACCGGCCACTGAAAACGGGCTTTCAGTTCTGCTTCCTCCGCTGCAGAAACAAGTTGATCCTCTATGAGAGTCTCAAGCTGCCAAAAACACGGATAAGTTATCAGTATACATTCATGAAAGAAAAAGTATGAAAACCTTCCCAAAAGGCGGGAAAATAACGCATACCTTGGGAGGAGGGTTCATAATGTTGAACATTGGTAGGCTTTCCTCGTATTGATCACGAGTAGCCACCAAATGGTTGACACGCTTCTTGAAGACTTTCTCGAACATAGCCGATTTTTTCACCCTCATGGCATCATCTGGGCCCGTGTACTCGCAGAGAAGGAGGCCGCCACAAAAGGAGAGAGGCTCAATCTGCCTTCCGAGCCAGCAAAGGACAGTGTCCATGCTAGTAAGAGGCGGAGAAGAAACGACCAATTTGGCGATCCGCCTTTTGATCCGTAGCAGGTCCCGAGGAAGAACCTGGACCGCGTCCAGAGCCCAGTTGTCTCTGGGAGTGGTGGGAGAGTTTTCAAAAGGTGGAATTACCCTCTCCTTTCCACAAAACAGGACATATGGCTTGTAGAAAAAAAGAACCCGTCCAAAATATGACGGATTCTGAGGTCTTGACTTTTGGGAACCATATCTCCCTGTATCTGCGCAGGTTGAGAGATATGGTTCCACAAGTTGGAAAAACACCATCTAAGGTGTTTCACTTCATGTTGAAGCAGTATTGGAAGAAGTCTAGCCTAGGTTCTATTCCTAAGTATCCTCCAAACAAAGATTGGAAGCCGGCAATGTAAAGAACATAGTTTGGAGGCAGGTTATGGGGTTGAACCCCGTAGTGGTGTAGGACCTGGAGGAAGAAGGCAGATGGCAGAAACCCCATACCTCTCAGAATGTGGGAGGCAAGGACGACCCGTTCCCCGTCCTTCGGCATTGGCTCCGGGTCATCATCTTCCACCCGCCATTTGTCCTTGGTGACGAAACCATCTTTTTCCAGACTATTCATCAGAGTCAGTGCGGTGTTGGACTGACTCCAATTGCTAGAATATTCTTCATCATTTTCTTCGCCTCCGGTGACGGCATCGACCCCCGCGTTTTTTTTGACGCGGGTGGAAGTTTTCCCGTCTCCCAATTCGGGGACGGCAGGAGGTGGAGAAGCAGAGGAGGGAGGCGGCGTAGCCCGGCAGCGGAGCTCGGATCTCCGTCTTCCGATGCGCTCACGGGGATCTCCGACGTGTTGATAGGAACGCTCAGAGGGACCGTCGTAGTAGAGGAAGACAACACCTCTGTTGTGGGCTCAGGGTCGATGGTGGCCACGGGCGTGCGCGAGGGGCTTCCGGTGGCCATTTCCTGGTGGCGCGACCATATGTTTGAGCTCTGGACGCCTATGTTTGGATCTTGGGCGAGGTTCTTGCTCTCTCTCTTCTCTCTCGAAATTGTGAGTGCGCATAGTGCTATGGAAGTGCTCGAGGGAATCGAGGTGAAGAAGAAGGAATGGAATGGAGGGGCCGAGGCAGGCTATTTATAGTCGTTTCCCTGAGATTTGTCCCAACGGCGAATTTAGCCGTTGGATGATCGATGTGTGTCACGCGGTAAAATCCGGAATACGAGGAGACAGGGTGATAATGTCTATCTCCTCGTTTCTCGGGTGAAATTTGGCAGAGATACGGTTTCAGCCTTTGACTGAAACCAAACGTTTGTGACGTAAGCATGATTTTCTCGCTTACATCACAGGTTCCTTCTCTGCGAAGACTCGTGGAAGAAATGTCGGTTTTCGGAAATCCGAGTTTGGCATAAGAAGTTTCAAGAAGAAGACTCAGGACTAAAGCGCCGACTTTTCTGAAAAAGCATGCAAATTGGTGAAACAACGGCAAGATGAATTCTTAACTCTCCTGGGGGGCTATTGTCGAATATATGCCAACTAGGGTTATATCCGGCATTGGACGAAGGCTGGATTACCAGGGTGGCCCACAGGCAGTGGAGCAAAATGCATTGGGCAGCCCAGTAAGCTGACGTGTAGGAAGCCGGTTTCTAGAAGAACCCGGACCACGGCCCACTACATGGTCTAGCTTGGTGAAGAAGCTAGATTCCTTACTTTCCAAGAATAGTAATACTCTCCGTAGTCTTCTAGGTTTCCTTCTTGTAAGCCCTAGTCCGGCTATCTATATAAAGCCGGTCGGGAGCAGTCGAAAAAGGCAACAAGAGAACAGAGGTTCAAATAGCTAGAAGCCAACTCGCCGGGAAGTTCATCCTCACCGAGTTAGATAAACCATACTCACAATTGTACTTTGTATACTTCAAGCTTCAGCCCTGATTTAGTGAGATTACATGAGTAGAAACGCCGCCATAGTTGCGACATACCGAACCTGGGTAAATCGTGTCCTCGTTTCCAGTACTTCCATGTTTCCACCCACGGTTCTACCAGTAGGCTTATGGTACCCCTGGCCATGAACCTAACTAAGAAGACTCGACATAACCCGTGTTCGGAGACATAGTGGACTACAGATGAAGTGACTACATACAACAAAACATCATATGTATTAATTATACTAAACCTCATTAATTTTATCTTAGTAATCACATGTTACTAATGTACTACTGCAGATGAAACCTCAATCCCATGCCTATTTTAATCATTGATAACGAACCTTTTTTACAATACAAGATTGGTCCGGTAAAACATGAATTAATTAGATTTCTGTGGAGTTAATAATTGTACTCATCAAGCACCTACTTCCCAGTTCGATAAAACCTTGGGTCTCTAAGGAAATAGCTACATACTACTTTTGGATATCCGGATCAAAGGTATCAACCCTTTTTATGGCGTCGTTGCCGAGGAAGTATTTCTGCTACCCTGCTGCAGGAGGAACATTCATGGGAAAAGAGATTGAGGTAGCGAAGAAGCTACTTGATGAAATGCAATACAAGCATGCTAAGTGGCATATTGAATAAATAAACACCAAGAAAGTAAATGCAGTCACTGAAAGCAACAATGAAGAGCTTACAACAAAGGTAGAGGAGCTAATCCCTGCTCTTGAATATAAAAATGATGCTCAGGTAAATGCCATATCCAATGCTCAAATAGAAGAAATAGATTTTATAGCTCGTAATACTTATAACCCTACATGGAATGGTCCAAACTTTGGAATTTTTTTATCAAAAACCATATAACCATGCAAGAGCACCAAATCATAGCAACTACAACAATGGAGTAAACAATGGCAACCACTAGACACTTTAAGAAACACTTAAATCATTTATAAATTCTCAAACTGAGCAAAATAGTGCTTTTTATAAAATGGTTGAGAATCATGATAATAAGCTTGGTGAGCTAACTCAAAAAATTAGCACTATAAGAACTGATTTGCAGGTACTCCAGGAAAGAACTAAGACTATGGAGACACAAATGGCCAAGATAGCTGAGAGCCAAACTTTGCTTCTAGCAAAATTTGCGGGTAAACCGGAGCCCAGTCTAGTTGCATACATGAATATGATAAGATACACAGAAGATGCACCAGAAGAGCTGGATTATAGCAACGCTCTTACGCCAAACTACAAAGTGGAAGATCTTGTGAACATGGTAAGCATGAAGAATCCATCAATTGAAGTAGGTAACAAAGAAGCATATAAAGAATTCGCCAAACAAGTTGCTTATAGAGTACGTGAGCTGGAATTAGAATATAGAAAATTATCCGAGAAATTACCTCCCAGGTTAGAAGACATATTTGAACCTACTAAAAAGATATATTTAGGTGTCAATGAGATAACTTCACTATGTGATCTTGGTGCAAGTGTTTCTACGATCCCCAAATATTATTTGATAAGTTAGACTTGGGTTACTATAATATAACTAAACTTAAACTTCACTTAGTTGATTCAACCTTCAAGCAAGCTGTGGAGATTAAAGAAAATATAGTAGTACAAATGAGAGAGAGTCATGCACTCCTTGATCTTGTTATAGTAGGCATGCCTGAAGATCTAATTCCACCTATAATACTTGGTAGACCATTTTTAAGAACCATTAAAGACTTGATAAATTTACATGAAGGAAAATGTGAGGGTTGAATTACCTTCTCGAGATCCTTTTGTTGTTCATTTTCCCAGGATGAAGAAAATAAAGGTCTACGATAATGCAATCATAATTGAAGGAAAACTAATACGGAATGGGCACACAAGTTCCTATGCCTAGTTGAACATCACTACGGTCGAGCTAACCGACCGAAAACAAAGTGCTAGATTTTGTTATTCATTTTCCCAGGAAAAAAGAAATTAAAGGTCTACGATAATGCAATCATAATTGAAGGAAAACTACTATGGAATGAACACACAAGTTCCTAAGACCAGTTGAACATCACTGCAGTTGAGCTAACCGAGCAAAAACAAAGTGCTGGATGGGAGACAACCCATGAGAAGTATTGCATTTTATATTCATTCTAGTTTCTTTTTCGTTTTAGTGTTGAAAACAAAGTGCTGGATGGGAGACAACCCAGGAGGAGATTTTTTCTAAACTATTGCTACTACCACTGCCATTAAATATATCAATATATTATATACAAACATGTTGAGGACTAACATTTCATGTCCCAAGTTGCAAATTCAAAGAATCGTCAAGAAAGGAAGTTTTTAGAGTACCAAGGACACTTTAACGATCACTAGTACGGTGGAAATTCACTGTATTCTCCACCATACCATGAAACGTTCTGCGAGCCAAACATCGGTACCGAGATAATGATCACTCGTATGATGGAAATTCACCATATTGTCATGTACCATGATACGTTCTGTGAGCCAAACATCTGTACCGAGAAAACGAGCACTCGTACGGCCAACCATGACCGTATTACCCACCGTACTAGGCTAAAAAAACAACCAGCTAGAATTCCTTAGCGCAACAATTTACGTGTCCTATAATAAGTGGCAGTACGGTGAATTTTGACCGTACTATCCACCGTATTGTAACATCTTCTGTATCGTGTGGATACAGTACCACTTAACGAGCTACATAATACAGCGGGTCCATCGTACTCATCACCGTACTCTCCATCGTACCAAGACCCAAAGGTACTCAAATTTCATGAGGTAAGGCGTACCAACATCTATACGGTCACTACTGACTGTATTGGTCACTGTACCGCCCGCAATTTGTAGGTAAAAGCCCCCAAAGCTAAATTTTTGATTTAGAATTTTATTTCTACCACTTCTTCCACCTCAAAAACTCCACATAAACCACAAGAGATCTATTTGCTTTTTCATCTTTGGTTTGATTCCTTTTGCACTAGCCATCCGAGGTATGTTTCTCCCCTTTTCCACCAATTACTTTTCGTAAAGATTGCTTCAATCGTGTTTTAATTCCAACCCAGAGTTTGATGTTTCATGCCTAGATCTTTAAGATCCAACAATGCTTTTACATCTATTTGGGAGATTACATCACTAGTATCTTATAGGAACAGTATTTCCTATCTTCTAAGAACCATTTCTTACTATTGTTAATTATTTTTTGATGAACACGGGGAGGCAAACACGTGCTAGTGCTAACCCAAGTGCTAGTGGAAGTGCTAGTTAATCTAGCAATGTTATCAAGAAGAGCCCAGCTGCAAGATTCATGGGTATCAAACTGCGTGGCAAGGTCAACCAAAACAAATGTAAAACTCATGAGTACCATGATATTAGGATCACAAAGTGGGATTTCCCAGCAACCATCCACCAACTCGGTTTTACTAATGTTTTTTGTACTACACGACAATGTTGGCATTCGTGAATTTGTTTTTTAGGATGTTTCAACCTACCGTGGGTTGACAATGAAATTTATATGGACACTCGAGCACAATGTTGATATTTACCCCGGTGACAACTCAGCTGAAGAGACGATACATTTCTACATGATGGACGGATCATTCGACAAGAGTATAAACGAGTGGTGTAACTACTTTTGGTGTCGTATGTAGTGACATACGCACTCGTACAAGTAAATATTTTCTCAACCCCAACCTATTCACTATTTTAGCCAAATTAGTGTTCAGTCCAATACCCCCAAGGGAGGAACATTGAGTGTCTTGCTATTTGATATTTCTTTTATGTTATTGCTAACACTTTGCAGGCACGCGGCGAGTTTACAAGGGTTAATGAGGATGAGATGCTCATCCTAGCAAAAGACACACAACTTGATACATATATCACGCCCAGTTTAGGGACGATGCTTCTATTACACCTGAAACGTCAAGCACACCAGAGTCGTGGACCCATCACTTGTGGAGGAGCCATCACCGTCTTCGCCAATGCACTTGGATTAGACTTGAGTAGCCTAGCTCAGCTCACCGGCGATAGGTATGTTGGTACTACCGCATTAAGAGCCATAGGATGGTCATCAACCAACATGGAAGAGTATTCATTCGTATACCTAGAGAAGGGAAACTATTTCCCACTCCCATGCCTAACATATTTTCTATCGAGAATGGAGTAATTCACTATGTTGAACAGGACAAACAAGAGGAAGATGAGCCTGAAGGTGAAATACCGGAGGACTATGACGTTGAAGCAGAAGTGTCCTGGAGGATAGTGCATACCACCACCGTACACTACAGACCAAGACCTAAACAAGCTCGGTGACCACATTAATGATATCAACAACCTCACAACCAATCTTCGTAACACTTCTTTTGATTTTTAAAACAATTTTTATTATTAGGGTGATACTTTATACCACCGATAATTTCCATCCACACCCACAATGATCTCCCATGTTGCAAACATTTAAGCTTGGGCTTCTACATCAAGAGGTGGTGACAAGGTATCTTTTTTATTTGCTTTTTAACTTTTTATTTTGAGGTTGTGTTTTCTACCACTTGCTTTGGAGTATCATCCAATGTTTTGTTTTATTTTTAAATGTGTTTTTCTTTTTAAATTTTTTGATAGATTTGCTTTCTTTGCCAATTTTCTATTCATAAGAACCCATCTATAAAATATACAAAAATAATTTTCCATTTATCTTTACCCTCTGGATGTTTCCATAGCACCACAAGTATTTTGTAGAAGAGTGGTCAATCATGCGTTTTCAAGAAACACATCCTAAGGGATAGAGGAATATTTCATTGACATGGGGTATGTCTCGTGAAACCCAATTTCTAAGTTTCAAGTTTATATAAATAGTTTATCATACATGTGGGATAACAAGTCTTGATAGATAGAGTAAGAATCTATTTCACATGGTTATTTAGTATTGTTGCTCTTAGTCTATGTTCTTGTAGTGAACCATGTATTGCCAAAGTACCAAAAATTATACAAATTAAAATGAACAGGAAAAAGTCTATACATGAAGACTTGGGTGATGTAGAAAAGTTGTTTGAAGAGGCTAATGCGAGAAGTACTCAACCCCATAGTATCTAATGTTAATTGTCTCGAATATTGCCTTTAAAGTGATTTGTCTAATATAATATATGCCTAGCGGTAAGTGAGATTCATGCCAAAAGTGTGTTGTGTTAATCACAATAGCTGACAACTCCGCTGGCCTATGCTGACATGTACGCTGGCGTATGAAAGGTCTTAGAATGAAGACTTGGGTGTTATAGAAAAGTTGCTTGAAGAGTCTAGATAATGTGAGAAGTACTCAACCCCATAGTATTTAATGTTATTTGTATCGTATATTGCCTTTGAAGAGATTTGTCTGATAGAACATATGCTTAGTGGTAAGTGAGATTCATGCCAAAAGTTTGTCGTGTTAATCACCATAACAGATATTGATGTATGCGGTCTCTACACTTTGTTTCATCCATCGGATGTTGACAACTCCGCTGGCCTATGCACAATCTATCAGAGTTAATCTCATATATTGGTTATGAGTTGATTTAATACTTGTAACATCAATGTTATAGTTGGTACAATTATCACTTCTCTCATGAGAGAAATGCACCTAAGCGGGTTGGACACTCCTCTATCTCTTGAGGAATCAAAGCATCTGAGGGAAACCTCTAATAATTAAGTCATGAGTGAATTTAAGTTGTGACAACCTGTTGTATCCCAACTTTGCATTCACACCATTGATCAAACATATAAGTTTTTTTGGCATGTTCTCCTTACTATTAAATATCTGTTCTTGAAAGTCAATGAAAATAAAAGGTGCATAATAGAGTCATTTATTTTATCTCAGTGGGGGTTATTAATGAGTTACTCTCAAGTTATGCTTATTCAAACGTGTTCTCGGACTCTTATTATGATAAACTTAATCCTTCTAAATGTCCCTTGGCAGGCTATGATACATTGTTACTACACAATTTATATTGAGCTTTTGACTCACAAAAATAATTATATTGAGCTTTCATATGAATGAAGTGTGAGCCATCAGACAACCAATTGTAAGTGAACTAAGATTCTCGTTATTTCGGTTTAAACACTAAGTTAATTATGATTTTGTTACTTGCTCGGGATGATCAAGGTTTAAGCTTGGGAATGTTGATGCGTCCAAAAATGGCACATATTTATCTATGTTTAAACTATATCTTTCTAAACTTGCCACTAATCACTAATGTGCAATTTATTTGCAAATCTCCATGTCATTATTTTTTATTGTAGATATTGGACAAGGAATCACTGAAAATCAGGGCTAAAAGGAAGGAAGGGATAAAGATAAAAAAATCAATTAAAGCTGCTTTCGAAGCACACTTAACGATCCTAGTACAGTCACTACCGACCGTACTGCTCACCGTACCATATGCCAAGAGAACCGTCACATCAAACTGACCAAAAGTCATCAAAGGGCTCATAGTCATTCGTGAAGGAAGACGCACGAAACCCTAGTCCATTCACTACAACCCTATATAAAGAGAAGAAACAACCCCCGAGAGAGAAAGAAGAAGAAGAAGAAAACCATCCTCTCCCGACAAGACCACAAAGTAGTGCCGCATATCCACCACATTATGACCACCACCACCATAGTCATAGCCATACTACCACTTTGTAATCTAGATCCCATCGCGATTCACAACATTGTAACTTGTAAGAACTATCAATCTGTCCAATTCCAGTACTATTTTTGCCTCAATGTTTTCTAATGTTGATATGATCGTGATGTGTGAGTAATCCCATCGGGCTATGGGCTGAGTCCTAATCTTGCACCTATGTGCTTGATCTAACCCATGGGATAATTAGTATAATGAGTTCATTATGTTATTTGTGTGTGTTCTACTATATGTGCCTCGCTCCTAGGACTTGTGAGGTATCCAAGACCCCGAACAGTGATCATGGGAAAGGTATAATGAGAGTGAAGTGGAAGGCTGATCAGGAAAGCCTGTGACAGAAGGATCAGTAGGACTGTTGGAAGTGGATTTCTCAGGAACAACAATGACTTCATCATGCTTATTGCTTTCGTCTTTCTTTTGAAATAAAAAAAGACAACCTAGCGAGACAAAAACTATATAGGACCAGCGGTTGGACAAATTACTCTATGTTAACCGTGCTCGGAGGCATAGTGGACTACGCATGCATTTCCTACATACAACTAAACAACATATGTATTAATTATACTAAGTGTGTTAATTTTATCTAATTTTTTCCATATTACTAATGCAGTGCTACAGGTGAAACCTTAATCCCATGCCTACTTTACTCATTGATAACAAACCTTTTTTACATACAAGATTAGTCCGATAAAACATATCGAGACATCATGGTAGATTTCATAGACGGGGGTGCCATGAGACTACCGATAGAGACGTGGGGGGACGTGATTGCACGATGATCAAGGACACAGGGTTTTACCCAGGTTCGGTACGACGCAGTAATGCGACGTTCCTACTCCTGCAATCTCACTATTCACGACTAAAGCCTGGGTATACAGAATACAAAGTGAGGTTCTATTAGCTACTCGTCAAGGATCCACCTCTCGGCGAGTTAGCCTTTAGCGTCTTGTCTATCTTCTTATCTCCCGTCCGGCTTTATATAATAGCCGGGTTAGGGCATACAGAGAAGGAAACCTAGAATACTACGGTATGTGTTAACTTGGAAAGTAAGGAATCCGCCTTCTACTCCAAGCCTATCACGTGGGTCACGATCCGGGTTCTTCTAGAATCCGGCTTCCGTGCGTCAGCTTACTGGGCCGCCCAATGGACCGTAGCCCACTACCATTTAGGCCACCCTGGTAATCCGGCACTTTAGACCACCATCTGATATACCCCTAGTTGGTATATATCCGACAGTAGCCCCCAAGAAGGATTAAGACTCTGATTCGCCGTCTTTCGTCAAATGTGCATTCTTTTCGAGAAATACTGGCTCACAGTCTTGATTCTTCTTTTCTTCAAAGGGATGTCATAATGCCAAACTCGGATTCCAGAAAATCCGGCTTTTCTTCCACGAATCTTCGTGGAGAAGGAACTTCCTGCGTCAGCGCTTTAATCTTGCTGACGTCAGGGACGTTTGGGGTTTCGAGCGGGAAACCCTGAAACATATCTCTGACAGATTCTCGCGGGAAACGAGGAGATAGTAATAATCACCCGTCGTTTCATTTCCCGGAATTTCCGGCGAGTGACACGCGTTGATCATCCAACGGTCAAAAGAGCTGTTAGCACGCATCGCGACGGGTTTCCGGCTATAAATAGCCGTCTCCATCCTCTCCCGCAAACCATTTGCTCCCAGTTCTCCTCGCCTCCTAGAGCGCCCACGCACACGGCGAGCAGAGCACCCTTCCGGCGAACGCACGAGCCAGCACCGTCCGTGACTTCACCGGAGCACACGATTTTCACCGCGCCGCCAAAAGATGGCCTCACCAAACTCTTCTCCGGCCCGCTCCGTCGCGGCGGAGATCGACGAAATCATTAACACCATGGACCCCATGGTGGATTCTCCACTGCGTGCAACCGGCGACGAGCCGGATAAGACTGTTGGCAGCGTAGCCAGCGAGGAAACTCCCCTCGCCGTCACCAATCTTGCGGGATCCTCCTCCGCGCCATCCCCGCCACTCGCGCCCGAGACGGCGGAGGAAAAAATAGTCCTCCTCGGAGAGGAGCTCGCAGCCGCGTCCGCCGCCACCGGGGCGGAAGACGAAGGCGAAACTGCCGGCAATTGGAGCCAGAGCAGTATTCCACCTTCCCTCCTTCCGACAATGGAGAAGGAGGGGCTGCTGATGAAGGGCAAATGGCAGAGCCTGGAGGACGAGTCCGAGCCAACGCCAAAGGACGGGGAGCGCGTTCTCCTTACCTCCCACATCGCGGGAGGTATGGGATTTCCATCATCCGCCTTTTTCCTCCAAGTCCTGAATCACTACAACATTCAACCCCACAATCTTCCTCCCAACTCCATCCTCTACTTAGCCGGATTTCAAGCTCTTTTCGAAGGGTATCTAGGTTAAGCTCCTAGGTTAGACTTCTAGCAGTATTGTTTTGGGGTTAAGCGGAACCCTTTCGAGGGTGCGCTTCCGACTTGCGGGACCATATCCTTTACCCTGCGCAGATTCAGGGAGGATTGGTTCCCCAAGATCAAAACCTCGGAATCCGTCAAATCTAGACGGGTTCCTTCTTCTACCATCCCGACGTTCCTTTTCCTGAAAAAACCACCGGAGTTCCACCTTTCACCAATACCGCTGCCACTCCCCAAGAAAAATGGGGAACAGAAGCAGTGCAATCTCTGCCACCAGACCTTCTCAAGATCAAACGGCGCATCGCAAAACTCGTCGCCGCCGATCCACCTCTAACCGGCATGGACACAGTCCTATGCTGGCTAAATAGGCGGATTAAGCCTTTGGCTGATCGTCCCTCACCTTCTGTGTAATTACACGGGGGATGCTGACGCTATGAGGACGGCGAGCAAATCTTTGTCGGCAAAAGATTTGCGGAAACGCGCAAACCAATTGGTTGCCTCGCGCGATCAATATGAAGAAAGCCGGCCAATGTATACAGCGTCTAACCCGGCTCCCAAGGTACACTTTTTGCCCCTTGAGTTTGTATTCCTTTTGTTTATCTCGGATTTTATTTTAACCCGGCTTTTGCATTTTTGACAGATCTTTGAACTTCCCAACTCAGTCCTTGCTTCTGACGCCGATCTGGATACATTGCACGCCAACTTTGCTGGCGGGCGCAAGCGCAAGAAGATTTCCTCCTTGCAGGAAATTATTGATCTTGACGGTATTCCCGTCGCTACTTCTAGGTTTGTTCGTCTGGGTTTTTTCCGATTTATCGAAGCATTTTTCTATATTCTCAGAAGTTTAACTTTCTGGCATTCTTCTTTTTTAGCTTGGCTCCCACAACTCTGAAACCCAAGAAGCTAAAAAGGGTTAAATCTGTGGCTAGCAGAGGTCCACACCCTTCTCCTGCTACTGCTCCAGATACCCCAGTAGCAGTTACAGAAGAGCACGCTGCTGCCCCCAACGACGAAACCTTGCAGGCCAGCCAGCCTATTGTGCCGGAAACGGACACGGGGGAAAGGGCGGACCTGGAGGTGGGAGGTTCTTCTCGGGCAACTAAGGAGGAACCTATTCCCACCTTCGATAAAGATTTCAAAAATATCAGTGAGGGTCTTAGTGATACCGGGACTTTATTTGCAGAGTTTGCAAAAGAGTTCACGGAAACTTTGTCGGGTTTGTAGCAGATGAGCCAGGTAATATCTCTAGCCCCCAAGCAATAAGTCAAATGCATGCTTTTAACTTAATGCTTTCAACTTTATTATGCTTGCTGCTAACTTAAGCATTTTGTTTCATTTCCGTGTTTCAGCAAACCGCTGAAAGTATCAACATGGACGTTTTCGGTAAATTAAAGGCCAAGAATAAAGAGGTTAGAAGCCTTCTTTCTATTCTTGAAGTTAAAGAGGCGGAGCTGGTATCGTCTCAGCATCAGCTGAAGGAAACAACAGGTATTTTAATTCCCGTGGTTTCACTTTTATGCTTTTTTCCTAAGTACTTTTTTGAGTTTTCTAACTCGGGATTTTTCCTCGCTTTTTAGCTGCTTTGGCGAAAGCCAAACAAATTGCTGAAGATGCCGGCAATGCCGAGAACCTCCGCCGGGAGAACCTGGACCTTCATAAGAATCTTATGAAGGTTCAAAAAGAACTGGAGGCCAGCTAGCTGGCTGTAGGCATTGCTCAGTCCAATGCCTCCAACCAAGCTGAGAAAGACAAAGCAACTATCCGAGATCTGGAGAACGCTTTGAATCTTTGCCTGGAGGAAGGCTCCGAGATAGATAGGATTCTCGGTAAGTTTTCGACTTTTACCGGATTTTCGATTTTTTACAATCTTTCTCTGCTTTCTTTATAACACATTGGTTATTTGTCTGAAAACAGGAGATGACCCCGCTCCTACTCGGATTGAAAAAATCCGAGCCTTTGGGAAGGTTTTTACCGCGCTCAAAGCTGCGGGCATGCAGCTGATCAACAAGTACCTTCCCGCAAGGACTGGGGAATTCTCGGAAGTTGAGAAACTTCCGGAGGCTATCTTGGAGGTGGCGGAGTCCAAGGAATCCACCTTGCACTCAGCAACACGGGGTGGCACGCGCATGGCTTTAGGCCTTATGCGTATGCATTACCCCACTGCCAAATCTTGGCGTGTGGCGTCCGACATCCCTCAAGGATACACGGACACCCAGCGGACCAACATCTTCGACGAGATCAAAGGTCACGCAACCAAGATTGCTTCCATGGTCAACCTCTCCCTCTTCTACCCGGAGGAGGCAATCCCGGGCACTCCAGAAGAATCCTCCAGCGAAGATGACTCAGATGCTTGAAGGAGAAATCCGGGTCCTGGGGCAATAGAAAATAGGAGCATTACCGAACTTTATGTTGTAAACATTATTGTAATGCTTCTATCCTTTTGAATGAACAAGTACTCCACCTTTTGCAGTTTAGTGTTATATAATTACTTTGCAAGTTTTTTCGGCTTATAATTCCTTTATCTTCTAAATTCTCTGGTTTGTATGCTTTAACTGTCCTTAGTGCTTTAAATGGCTCGATAGCATTTTAATCTTCATGCCGAGTGACTGGGTATGACCGATCAGTCTAAAACTCGGAAACATGGATCATGCTAAAGGCATTTTTTTGCTTACTAGCTTCAGTGACCCAGCACAAAAAAAATCAGATAATATTTCGAGAATAGCTAAGGAATTTTTTATATGAAACTCAGGCACGCAGGCACAATCTGGGTTTCCTTAAACCTTTTTAAGGCTGAAAATCGTTCAGTTTTTTAACTTCGAGCTTGCAGGCACAATTCGGGTTAACATTGAGTATTTTGAAAGATCATTGGGAAATAGAAAAGGCGGAATATGTAAAACATAGAAGTATGATTTCCGACAACTTTATTTCAAGATCTCAAAAATGTTTACATAGAAATTGAACTAAGTATAGAAGGGACGTAACTGCTGGATACTCCAGGGCCTCTTTGTCTCTCTTAGTTCATCATCTATCTTTCTCTTTCTTTTGCAATTCGGCTTCTCGGGATCATCTTCCGTATCTCGAATGTCTACAAGATAGTATGATCCATTTTTCATGGCTTTACTGATGACTAATGGTCCTTCCCATACTGGGGCCAATTTGTGCTTTCTTTGCTGCACCAATCTTAGCACTAGGTCACCTTCTTTGAAAGAACGATGCCTTATTTTCCGACTATTGTAACATCCCAAGTATGAAAATATCCCTTAGAATGTTTGATTTCCTGGTTAATCAAAGCATTGCATCATGTCATCATGTTTATTTCATTGTTTGCCTTGTTTACTATTTGTTTTGCAATGTGTTCTTAATTGTTTTCACATTTGAAATTCAACTTATTTCCAAACTTTATTTCATACTTGCTCTGTTACAACACTTTAAATAGAAATCTCAAATAAAAACAACCCATTTGTTTTCATATTATTCCATATTGACCAACTAATAAAATGGTGCTTTTTATTTTCACTAATTAATTCCAAATTGGTTTCAAATTCAAAGCAAATCATCAACAGCACATAATTTGAAAGTTATAAAAGTATCACACAAATTATAATCATAATTGTTCTATTTAATCAATAGGGGTCACCCTAATAAAAACCTTGTTTTCAATATTAAATCATTAATTAACAACCATTTCAAATTCAAATCAAGTCTTCAAATCAGCACCCAACTTGAGTTTATAAAAATCTCCAAATCAAATCAACTAATTTAATCAACTTAACCATAGGGTCCACCCTATTAAAATGGTTTGTTTTCATAATGTTTACTTAATATAAAAATTCATTCAAATTTTGGTTTAATTAACAAACAGCAAGTTTTGAAAACTTTTGGAAAACAAAAGTTGGTTTCTAGTTGCTATTTAAAAAACTAAACTAACCATATTTTTTTCCAAATTTTTGCTAACCTAAAAGCCTTCTTTTTCTTCCATTTTGTTTTCAGCAAAAAAAAAAAAAACAGAAAAAGGAAAAAGAAGAAAAAACGCGCGCGCGCAGCACCTAACTACCCAGCCCAGCCCATTTTCTCTCTTTTCTCCTCGCGCGCGCAGCCCAGCCCGCTAACCCCGCGTACCGGTACGTTAATTAGCCGACATCGTCGTCCCGCGGTACGGCGCCCCATCCGTCGCGCCACGTCGCCGTACGGCCACCCCCGACGGCCAGGAGCTCGCCTAGCCGCTATAAGTACTCCCCTAGACCTCCCTGGCGCTAACCCTAGCCCCCTAGGTCCCTATTCCCTCTTCTCCGCCGCCAATTCCACCTCTCAGCCACTGATCCCCTCACTGCTGCAACCCACCGGAGAAGCACGCCTGAATCCGCCATGACAGCCGCCGTCTCCGTTCACCAACCACATACCTAGCTGCTGGAACCAAGCCACCTCGTCACCCTCGTTCGTTTGCACACCAGAGGGAGCACGGAGATTGACTACAGCCGCGCCGCCGTCCTTGTCCACGCCGCTGCTGTCGCCGCCGTCACGCCATCGTCACCAAGCCGCTGCCTCGCCTACGTACGGTGGTGAGCCACGTGATCTCCTCCTCCTCCCTGTATCTTCTGCACTCGCACGCATCCAGTATCCACAGATCCACCAGCAGCACAGCACCACGGCGTCTCGTCGCCGGCGAGCTTCTCAGTCAGCAAAGTTCAGTTTCAGCGCGTGCGTTTGGGTTCAGTAACGCAGATCGGAATCATTTCATGGCTGCATCTCTGTTTCTGTCGAAACTGACGAAGCAGCGCACTGGTTCAGTGCATCGTGCGCGCAGCGAGAGGTCCTGTGTTCGATCCCTCGCGACTGCGAATAAACCCACTTTTTCCCCTCGCTGGCTGACAGGCCTGCCCCACCAGGCAGTGACCCTGGTGGCCACGCAAGCGCGCGCATGCCACGCTGTCCCCCCAGGCCCACGTGCAGTGGCTGTGGCTAGCCCACTGCACGGTAACAATAGTTTCTGCACGTTTTTGTTTTAAAAAGAAATCCTTTTAAAACTGCAGATTGGTCCCTGGATTTAAAAACCTTATAACTTTTATTTTATAAACTCAAATAATGAAAATAAAATATGCACACTACTCTAAATTTAATTGTCTACCTTTTGGTATCATTTGTTTTCTGTTTTGAAATTTCAAAATGCAATTCAAATTTGAATTCAAATAATTCAATTGTAATTTGCAAAAATTCATAACTAAGTCATTATTAATCCAATAAATGCAAATAAAATATGTTTTCCATGCTATTTCAAATAACCTTTTCAAATATAAAATTTGTTTCATGTTTTGAATAATTTAAATTGCCTAAATAATTTAATCCTTATTTAATTCATTTAAATTTTGCTAAAATCATAACTTGCTCAAAATAAATTATTTTTGAACATGCAAAATATGTTTTCCAACTAGAAAAGTATGAACTTTTCAAATATGAATTTGAATTTATGTTTTGAACAAATAAAAATCAAATAAAAATTCACACTTGTTTTAAATTCATTTAAAACTTGTTTAATATTGTTTAAGTCATAATAAATTCATCCTAACTCCTATTTCAAAATTTGAAACATGTAATCCAACTAAGATTTGATGTTCTTTTCAAATATGAATTTTGTTATTTGTATTGAACATGTTAAATTGATGAAAACAACAAATACTTGTGTGACATGTTTAAGTAACCAAAAATTTCCAAACTTAATAAATAATTTCCAAACTTGTTAAAATCCTTTTCCCACTTGCATCTATTGTTGTTATTTTGTTGTTATCATCATGCATGCATCATGACAAGCAAACTTTCACATGGTAGTCCATTATAGATCATTTGTTTCCACTTAATTCATGGACCTTTTCCATATGCAATCCAATTGCATAGGGGTCCATTTAAATTGTGTTACCATGTCACTTAGTTTATTTTGATGCATCTATTGACATGCATCATCCCATGATTGTGCACTATGCCATGGTCTTGATTGTTTATATTTCTGTCTTGTTTGTTTGCTTCTTCTCGAATAGACGACGACGTTGAGACAGACGATCTTTACAGCACCCCTTCTGAGGATCTAGCTCAGTACCCGGCTGCTGAGTTTGCAGGCAAGTTATCACTCACATGAACCATTGTGTTCCTTTCAACATTGGTTACCGATACTTTCCGTTGTCTATTTCTGCTAGCCTTAGTAGTAGTTGTTTCTGTTACGAACCTATCACATGAATCCTTTAACCCTGATATTGCCTCACCACCACTCCTACAACCCTATTGATTAAGCCAGTGTCTTACTAGCATGCTTAGGTTGTTTTGCTCGAGTCTGTTACCCGTTACTTTCTGTTACTATTCCATTATGTTCTGGGGGCTCGATGTTTAATCAATCAATCATGCTAATGTTATTGTTAAATAATAATTTGATGATAATGCACCGGCAGGAGGCCCTTTGTGGTTTTGAGGCCTGCTAGTGTCGACCCTAATAGGAAAAGGGTCTTGTCTACTGATCCATGATGAGCGCACTACCCGCATGTGGGAAGCGAGTATGGGCGCCCCCCTCAATTTGATTCGATTCGCATCTCGTCCAAATCATCTCATTTAGTTCGTGTTTTCCATTTGCCGCATGCATGTTTTTGCGAGCCCAGCGCAGGGTGGAACTTTTGTAGTCGGCATATAGGGGGACACGGTCTTAGAGTGCTATGAAGGTCCCTTTTCTTCGGGGCTTGATTAGCCGTGCGCCCAAGGTGCTTTGGGCTTGATGCGAAGAAGAGTTGAGTCGTGTTGAGTGCCCCGCTTGGTGGGAGGCATCCCATCTGGCGGGTTATTCATACGTGTACGGCCAAATTGGTGCAACCCTGCAGGGATAATCTTCTCGAGAAGCCGTGTTTTCCGCGGTTATGGTTAACTTGGTGAAAGTACTGGCTAACAAGTACTCAGGACAACTTAAACCTAATGATTCACAATCTCACTCCCAATGATTACCAACTTGACTAGTAATAGGATTATTGACACAATAACTTGATTCATCTGTAATCCAACTGTGTGAGTTATCCTTGGATTGCTTCTTTGGATAAGGGGCGAGATCCAGGATGGGTTTGATTGAAGTTATCTTTCAGTTGGTTACAATACTCGATTTTATCTCCTTTCTGTTAGCCGGAAGTGGTAAAATCTCTGTAGTTGGTTAGCGCAGCCAGTTGCAGCATCTTTTATATCCTCTTCCTTCCGTTGAACCCAAGGCATCTGTGCTTGGTGTTGACGGGCTACACTTTGGTGAACTGTGAGTCTTGCTTGCCAGTACGTTGGTGTACTGACCCCTTTGGGGCTATGGTTTCCGCAGACTACACTTACGAGCATCCAGGTGACGGCTACTACGTGGAGTTTGACGAGGCTGCTGACGAGTAGGTAGCGGACCCGGGCAGGATCCGAGACTACGTGGATGGGCTCCGTCTTTATTTCAGTTTCCGGCTTCTTAAGCCTATTTGACTTTGTCTGTACTCAGACCCCTTGAATGCTTCCGCTGAGATGTAATGATGTTATGTTGGGACATGTGTCCTCTGGATGATTGTATTTGCTATCTCTGCTCTAGTGAGAGCTATTTGCACTTATTTCAATCTTTTGTGTCTTAGAGATATGTTGTTCTATCATTCTGTTACAAGCCGTTGACGTACCATGTGTGTATGGTATGAAGTACGTCAATGGTAGTGTCGTGGGATAATCACGGCAGACGTTACCGGGGGTAACTGATCTTGGGGCAAGATGACACAGGCGTTTGGGAGAGGGTTTAGCTCAGAGGAAAACATGATGAAACTCGATCTGGTAGCCGGCAATCAAGTCGCCGAGTCTCCGATCTCAATATATTAACTCGATCTCTTGTATACACTGGATGCTCGATATCAAGCGGTACTACTAGGGTTCTTGGATCTTTTTCAACCAATCCTAGGGGTCGGTTTATAAAGCACCCGTACCCCCTGGCTTACTCTCCAAGGCGCAACCTGGATCCTACCCGGACACGGCATACGAACCCTAACCTTCCTTTACCGTAACCCACAATCCGGGTTTGCTGGGCCTACAAGCTTGGGCCTTCCGAAGGTTTCTTTATCCTTAGCCGGATCCTGCGCAGCGTCCTTTGGGCCGGGTTATACCTTGGAGTTGGCCTACCGGGTTATTATCCCTCCATCAGTAGTCCCAGAATAGCTTGGGCTTCACGGATCCTTCCTTGAAGCGCTCGCTATTCCCTGTAAGAATATCAAACACACAAGTATACGAGGCCGGGTTAACGTGCTTTGATGGATAGCTAGGCCTTACTCCATGGTGGCCATATAGTAACCCGGCCTTTCCCAAAATACCTGGCTTAACTTTCCAAGTCTAAACCCTAATAAAAATGTCAAGATTCTATACTCGATAATTGACCCTGATATCACGGGATGGATCTCCTTCTCTTTTTCGTCCAGATACCTTGCTCAATACTTGGAGCATTTCTCGTAGGATCCGCGCGGATAACCATTCCCCCTAATTTCCGACTTCCGGCCATTGAGATAGGCTCACCCTTGCCTTATAAATAGCGTTCAGGGGATGACCTAAAACCCAACGCCTCACTCCATCCTCTCCTTTCCTTCTTCACTCCTTGCGCCCTCGTAACACCACCGCAGGAATTTCGTGCTCGCCGCCGGGGGAAAACCACCGCCGGCCGCATCCGCTTCCAGCCATCCCGCGCCGCCGCCAAACTTCATCGCCGCGCGCTAGCCCAGCTTGCCAAGAATCGCAGAGGGGCACTCGAGCCACGCCGTCCACCGTCGTCGCACTAAACTCCAAGATCTCCCAGTAAGTTCCTTGTACTTGTTTAATTTAGCCTCGCAATTTCTCGATTCATCCCAGATTGGATCGAGGTCAACCTGTGGGCCGCTTTCTTCATCACACCGAATTTGGACGGCTTAGATGCTTGCTAACTTTTTCAACAACCTGTTTAATGATCACACATCACACTCCTACCATTATTAATCACCAATCTCTTCGTAGAATCGTTCGCAAGTTTTCCAATCTAGATCCATTTCACCTCAATTTTCCGCACATAACATTGACACCTGGAAAATCCTCCTTTTCCGGCTATTTTGCTTGCAGTAGATACATGGGCAACCATCCGTCCTCCCCAAACACTTTTCCATACGTAAGTGACCCATAATCTCCATAGTTATACTTAATACCCGGACACCTTGCAATCTCCACTTCATGGCGTGATACCCGGATAGTTCTTAGTTTTCACGCTTTCCTGATACCCCAATACTTCCGAGTCTTGTTTCCTGTACCTCTTTTTCTTGTGTTTTGCAGGTCGATCCCATGGCTCCCAAAAGGCAAGGGAAGCAGCCGGCCCAGGCGAAGACAACCCAATCCATATCCGCCAATTGGGGGCGATCTACTGTCACCAAGGCCAAACTGGAAGAATTGGCCGAATTAGGGGTTCTTCCCCCTCAGAAGGACATTCACTGGAGGGCGCCGGGTGACGAGACCCGGCCTACTCCCGCCGACGGCGAGGTAATCTGCTTTGTAGAGCACGTGACCCGGGGATTCCGCCCTCCGGGTCACCCTTTCTTTCGCGAAGTCCTGAGCCACTACGGCCTCCGGGTGTTCGACATAGGGCCTAACTCTATGTTGAATATTACCCACTTCATTGTCCTATCCGAGTCATACTTGTGCACTCCGCCAAGTTTGACTCTCTTCATTGAACTGTTCCAGTGCAAGCCGTGCCGCGAAAGCGGCGACGGAGCACTTCTCACATGCGGCGGGGTATCCATCCAACGCCGTAAAAACTCCCCAATGCCAACCCTTAATCTGAACTCTCATGTCAAACACTGGCAATTATCCTTCTTCTACTGCCATGACACTTCTCCACCCGGCGAGAACAGACTGCCGGGTTACTCGGAGGGCCTCCTCAACACTTCCGAGAATTTCAATGCCTTCACCCCTGACTCGGACAGGGAGGCAATCATACCTTTAGTGGCTAAGATAGCCGTTCTCTCAGCCCAAGGCCTTCTTGGGCTCAACTTAGTAAAAACTTGGGTTGACTTTCGTATCCAGCCTAACTCCATCCGCACCAAATTGATGTGCGAATACTCGGGGCATACCACAGACGCGCTCCGATATTCCACCAAGAGCTTTGCCGCCGGGGATACCAACAAAACTATCAAGGGTTTCTTGACGGAGAAGCTGGAGGTGATAAAAAACATCGCCGGATTACCCCCGTTCACTCGGGAAAACCCGGCCCCCGCGGCAAGACCCAATAATCATAAGTTTATTTCCTTATCTTGACTCGATACTGCTTCCCACTCTTATTTTCGTCTTTCTGTCTCAGGCCGGTGATCCTTTCTGGACAGTTGAAACCGCCCCCCCTTCCAGAGACCCGGAAGATGAAGACGAGCCGGTTGACTGTGATGAAGGTACTCACCCGGATCTTGTATTATCTTTACTTGCATCATTTTCCCCCCATTTAATTTTTCCACGAATACATACTTGGTTCGCAGGGCTGGAGGACGAAGATGAGAAGGACGAAGATGACCGAGAAGCTACCGAATCCGACCAAGAAACAATAGTTGGGACCAAGAGGAAGGCCAGAGGGGTAGTGTCCAAGGTTCCTTTCTCTTTTATATCCTCTGAACCTTATTCCTTCGATGCCATGCGACAACTTAATCATCAATTATCGAACTCGTCGTACTTGAAGGATTCTCTTCCATCCAAGCGCAGAGTGACTCGGAGTTCCCCGGGCGAGGATCCTCTTAACCCGGGCATCTCCACCTCCCCCGTCCATCGTGCCAGTGCTCCTCCGCCTCGTCCTTCCAACTCTCCTCGACGCCACCCTTCTCCTAACCATCCACGTGCCGGGCAATTCCGGGTTCCGCTAGTGGTCCCTGTGGCGACTTCGTCTGCTTCCAGCGGCGAGCTCCCGCCGGATTACACCGTAAATACCGGGTAAGTTTTTGCTATATGGAATCTTTTGATGCCTGACAATTTTCAATCACCACTGCTAACTGCCTCCTCTCGTCTTTCTTTTAGCACTCAAGTCGCCGTCAGTGACCCGGAGAATGTAGAGACGGATAACCATCGGACAGAGGAATCGACTGGGAACGCAGATGCCGTGACTGGCGTTGATACTGAGAATAACCAGGAACAAGGCCCCTTGGGCGATCCACTTCACCGAGCCACCGGGTCTCCTTCCTCATCGGAACCAGTAGACGAGGAGATCGAGGTTCTGGATACGAGGATGGGTTCTCCCAACCCGGATACTCAAACTGTCCGGGTCTCGACCCCAAGGGCGGGGAGAGCTCACCCACCAGGCGACCAGGCCGCCGGCTCTTCCGGTGTCCGGCCCGAGGACCTGACGTTTACTCAGATGCTCGAAACCCTGCGCACTTTGAGGGCTAATGAAGAAAACATCTTGGGGGCTTTAATAGCCAAACACGAGGTAAATCCGACTAACGTTGCTTGTGTCCTTATCCAGTCCCCAAGTTCCGAGTGAATTGATTCATAATTTGCTTGAGACTTTTATGATACAAGCGACTGATAGCTTGCCGCTTTACCCGGCTAATCCTTCGTTGCGTCCATGCAGTCTTTCGTGACTCAATCTGAGGAGAAACTGGCAGAGGCCACCAAGCTCATTGAAAAGGAGGTGGTTCTGCGTGAAGCAGCCGAGGCTGAGGCCAGGAGGAATAGGATGATAATGAAGAAGTATAGGAAGAGGGCTCACAAAGCAGAAGATGATCTAACAAGCCTTTCTGTCCAAATTGCTGATACGTATCGTGCTTTGCTTGGTACGTTTCTTCCTCCGGGTTATCCTTTTGATAAATAGCCGGAGTTTTCCCGACTCATATTTCCATTTCTTCAGGCCCGGATGAAGTGATGCCGGATGAGGATGACATTGCCCGGCTGAAAACCATCAAGAGCGTTATCCGGCAGCTATGCGCCGGAACCAAATGGATCCTTCAGGAAATACGGTGGCCGGGTAAGGGGCATGTCGATCTGAAGAGAATGTTGGATGCCTTCTCCACTATCCCTGAGTGGATTTGGCACTGGAAACGCTCGTCTTGCCGGGTTGGAGTAACCCGGGGGCTTACGCTTGCTAAGGCTTATTTCCCTAAGCTCGAGCTAGTGAAGCTTATGGGCGGCTTTCCGGAGTTCAAGCTTGATGGGTCCAAGTTCTCAGTGAAGGATTTCCAGGCTGCCCAGAAGGAGGTCCGTTACCCGGCCAGCGTGATTGCTGACGGCCTGGATGTTGATTCCCTCGTTCCTGCATATGATGCTGCTGGTGAAGCGGTTAAGTCGGATCTTCCCGAGCCGTATGATATGCTGGCTCGGTGGAAAGAGGAAGCTGCTAAGTTGAGAGCGGAGGCTGCCAAAAAGCAAGCTGAAGCCGGTTCTGCACCCGCTACCTCAACACCAGTCGTTCCACCTCCTGCGCGGGCTGGTACTACTGATCCGGGTGCTGCTGCTACCACCAATGATGGCAAGGGCAAGGCCAAGATGGACGCCGAGTGATACCTGTTATTTGATGCCTCTTCTTATGCGTTAGTCGGCCGATGTGCTGTTTAAACAATTATATTTTGGGTGGTGCGCCTGTGCACCTTTGATATCTTTCACCGAGATTTTGTAATGTTCGCTAAGGTCTTGATATACTCTATGCCTCTTCTGGCCTTTTAAATTTATCCATTTTTGAACTCATCTGCTCTCGATATCCAGCTTTCTTTATTGTTTCTTTTGTGAGACTCGGTTTCCGGGTCTCATGGGCGTTGACAAGCGGACTTGCTGCTAAGTCCCCAAGCCCCCAAGATTCGGATTTTTGGATTTTTGAACTTTAACAATCAAACAATTTTTCTCGTTTTCGAGATCTCGAGCCCCCAAGACCCGGATTCCGAGTCTAGGAAACGTGATCTTTCAAGGAGAACGCATTCGCTTGCTGCTAGGTCCAAAAAGCCCAGAGCCGTTTCACATAGGTTTTGAAGTTATGCTTAATAATCGTTGAGTTTCCGGCTATCAGGCCTGTACTCTGCATAACTTGTGGTTTAGATGACCCTTTTGACTATCTGATACTATAAGCCGGCTTTCGCATGGATATCATGTTGTTACATCTGTACGAAACAGGGTCAACCAAGTCCCATTGGGCTTCATGGCTGATTGTAATCGTAAGCGAGAAAATCATGCCATTTTAGTGCGAGTCACATTGAGCTTAAGTAAGAAAAGTCAAGAAAATTTGGCTCCTTTGTCCGGTTATAAGATTGTAGCCGTACTCGTTTGCGAGTAACCGGCCCTTATAACTCATAGGCATCAAGGCCGGGTCTTTGAGTTTTCAACTGTGCTATTCAAGCAATCAGCCCCCAAGACCTATATATATATATATGCGACGTGCTGAGAGTGAAGAACATGAGAATAACCACCTCTTTACTTGATATGAAAAAGTTAGGTCAGCAAGCCGCCTCATTAAAAACCCATCCAGTCCCCAAGGGTACCCTGGATAGGAAAAGAGTACGTCTGAAACCTGCTGCCTGTTACACCGTGCAATTCCACTTGCCAATATAATCTTTACTAAGTATAATACGGACGTAGCTGTGCCACGTTCCATGGTCTGTCTCTTTCTTGCATAGATGAAGTGGTATGAGCGGTGTCATTAACTGTAGCCGACTCTTCCCTTGCATCTACCAAGTAATATGATCTGTTATGCAGATTCCGGCTTATGATAAACGGTCCTTCCCATGGCGGTGATAATTTGTGTTTTCCTTCATTTGACTGTACCAGGCGCAGAACCAGGTCTCCTTCCTGGAAGACCCGGGTTTTCACACGCCGGCTATGATACCTCCGTAAACCTTGCTGATAAATGGCTGATCTCTCCAGGGCTTGTTCCCTTTGTTCTTCTAACATATCTACGGCATCCTGCCGGGTCTTTTCGTTCTCCACTTCGACGTAAGCTGATATTCGTGGTGAATCATGAATAATATCACTCGGTAGTACTGCCTCCGCGCCATAGACCATGAAGAAGGGTGTCATTTGAGTGGACCTGTTAGGTGTAGTGTTGATACCCCAAACCACAGAAGGAAGTTCTTCGACCCATGCGCCAGCGGCCCTGATACAAGGGACTCGCAATCGTGGTTTTAATCCGCGAAGCAATTCTTGGTTTGCCCTCTCCACTTGTCCATTGGCCTGCGGATGAGCCACTGATGCAACATCAAGCTGGATTCCATTGTTGCCACAGAACTTCTCCATCTCCCCAAGGGACATGTTGGTTCCATTGTCGGTAATTATGCTGTGGGGATACCCGAACCGGTAGATAATCTTTTTCAAGAACTTGACTGTTGTAGCTGCTTCACAATTAGTAACTGGCATAACCTCAACCCACTTGGTAAACTTATCAATAGCCACCAAAAGATGTGTCTTCTTGCATGGTGACATATGAAAGGGGCCAACCATGTCCATACCCCATACAGCGAATGGCCAAGTTAACGGGATGGTCCGTAACTCCATAGCCGGCACATGGGTTTGGCGAGCGTACCGTTGACATCCGTCACACCTTGCTACCAATCGTTCCGCATCTGCTAGAGCCGTGAGCCAGAAAAATCCGTGTCGATAAGCTTTAGCCACAAGAGATCTTGTGGATGCATGATGTCCGCAGTCGCCTTCATGGATTTCCTTGAGAATCTGCCGGCCTTCTTCTGGCGCTACGCAGCGCAGAAAAACTCCTGCTGCGCTTCTCTTGTATAATTCCCCATTGATGATAGAATATCCCTTTGCTCGCCTCAAAATTTGCCTTGCTAATACCTCCTGCTGTGGTAACTCGCCTCGTGATAGGTAGGCCAAAAACGGTTCTGTCCACTCGAGAATAGTACGTACAGTGGCCACAAGTCCTGAATCCGGGTTTTGATTTGCCAATTCCTCCTCTGACTCGGTTTTAACTGATGGTCGCCATAATTCGTCCAGGAAAACGTTAGGTGGGACCGGCTCTCTGCGCGAGCCGAGTCTGGCGAGTGCGTCGGCTGCCTCATTCTTTCTTCTGTCTATATGCTCCACCTCATACCCGGAAAAACATCCTGCAACCCTATCAACTTCCCTGCGGTATGCTGCCATAGTTGCGTCCTTTCTATCCCAAGTTCCTGACACCTACTGTACCACAAGGTCCGAATCTCCGAAGCATCGTATCCTCTTGATGTTCATCTCCTTGGCTACCTTTAAGCCATGCAATAGGGCCTCATACTCGGCCACGTTGTTGGAACAGTCAAAGTGAATTTGTAGTACGTAACTTAATTTATCTCCTTTGGGTGACGTTAGTACCACTCCAGCTCCTGATCCCTCGTATTGCTTAGATCCATCGAAGTGCATGATCCATGATTCGGAGTTTGGAACCGTTGTAGTCATGCCTGTATGTGTCCAGTCGTTAATGAAATCAAATAAAAGCCTGAGATTTGATTGCTGACCTGGGCTCGTAACTGATGTGATAATCCCCCATTTCTATCGCCCATTTGGCTATTCTTCCAGTCGCATCCGAGTTCCTGATGATATCCGACATTGGTATTGAGCTAACCACCGTTATGGGGTGTTCCTGGAAATATGGCTTCAATTTCCGGCTGGCCATAAAGACCCCGAAAACCAGCTTTTGCCAATGCGGATAGCGCTGCTTTGCTTCCGACAATACCTCACTGACATAATAAACCGGCCTCTGAACTGGATAACCTTTCCCATCTTCTTTACGCTCCACAACCACTACTGCACTGACGGCTCGGGGGCCTGCTGCCACGTACAGCAACATAGGCTCTTTAGGACCCGGGGCCGCTAGTACTGGTGCTTCAGATAACTGCTTTTTTAGTGCCTCGAACGCCTCATCCGCCTCCTGATCCCATACGAATCTGTCTGACTTTCTCAAGAGCCGGTACAAGGGTATTGCCTTTTCTCCGAGTCTTGATATGAATCGGCTCAAGGCTGCCACACAGCCCGTGAGTTTTTGAACGTGCTTCAAATTTTCCGGCTTTTTCAGATTTTGGATAGCTTTGATTTTATCCGGGTTTGCTTCAATTCCTCTCTCGGAGACGATAAAGCCGAGTAATTTCCCGGCTGGAACTCCAAACACGCACTTTGTCGGGTTAAGCTTCATCTGGTACCTTCTTAAGTTCTTGAACGTTTCCTTTAGATCATCGATAAACGTCTCTGCCTTCCTAGTTTTGATAACCACATCATCCACATAAGCATGGACGTTACGTCCGATTTGGTCCTCGAAGCACTTCTGAATACACCGTTGATAAGTTGCGCCAGCGTTCTTCAATCCAAACGTCATGGTTTTATAGCAAAAGGCCCCAAAAGGGGTTATAAACGATGTTTTCTCCCAATCCTCCCTCTTGAGCTTAATCTGATGATACCCGGAATATGCGTCCAGAAAGCATAATAGGTCACTTCCAGCTACTGCGTCTATAATCTGATCTATCCTTGGTAGTGCGAACGGATCCTTTGGGCAATGTTTGTTGAGACTCGTAAAATCAATGCACATCCTCCACTCATTGGTCTTTTTCATCACTAGAACTGGGTTTGCTAACCAATCCGGGTGAAATACTTCCATGATAAAGCCGGCTGTCAATAGCCGAGCGATCTCTTCGCCTATAGCCTTCCTTCTTTCCTCATTCATTTTCCTCAAGCCCTGCTTCACAGGCCTGGACTTGGGATCTACATGCAAACTGTGCTCAGCCAGCTCTGTAGGGATACCCGGCATGTCGCTAGGTGTCCAGGCGAACACGTCTGCATTTGAACGAATAAACTCCACAAGTGCCTTCTCCTGCTCTTTTCCCAAATTAGACCCTATGGTAAATTGCTTAGTGGAATCACCTTCAACAAAATCTATCTTCTTGGTGTCTTGTGCTGCCTTGAATTTTGCTCTCTCGTCCTCAGTATTCGGCTTTTTCAAAGCTGTTCTATCATCCGGATTTACTTGAGACCGGTAATACTCGAGTTCTTCTTTTCTGCACGCTTGCTCGGCCATTACTGAATCTCCTTCGTCACACTCAGCCGCTATATCCCGGTTCCCATGTACGGTGATGGTCCGTTTAGGACCCGGAATCTTTAGCTGCAAATACACATAACACGGCCTAGCCATGAATTTAGCATAAGCCGGTCTTCCGAACAGCACGTGATAAGGACTGCGCAATTTGACCACCTCGAACGTGAGCCACTCAACTCGATAATTATCCGTCGATTCTCCGAAAGCAACCTCCAAGGTGATCTTTCCCTCGGGGCTCGCCGAGTGACCCGGCACGATCCCATGAAAGATTGTCGAACTTTTCTGTAGCTGGGACTCTTTGAGACTCATGCGTAAGAAGGTTTCCCAATACAGGATGTTAATGCTACTTCCACCGTCCATCAGGACCCTTTTCAGCTCGTAACCATTGACCTGTGGCGCAACCACCAATGCCAAGACTCCTGGGCGCTCTATTCTTTCCGGGTGATCTCTTCTGCTCCACGTTACCTCTTGTTCCGCCCATCTCAGGTATCCCGGCACGGCCGAGGAAACCGAGTTTACCGCTTGCTTTAATGTCTCTTTGTCCCTGCTAGAAGTTCCTGTAGTATGCACATGATATTGTCCCTTTAAATCAAGCGTACGTACCATACCGATGAATATGTTGATCTGGCCGATCGTTACAGTAGATCCGGACTCGAGGTGATCCGACTCTGGCCCCCAGCCGGAATCGTCCACCATCTTTTCTCCTTTGTGGTCGATGTAGATCTCGCCGACGACAAGATTTTCCATGTCCTTCCGAGCTTCTCCCGTGATGTAAACACCTTTGGACGCAGGCCCCACGGTGGGTGCCAACTGTCGTGGGATAATCACGGCAGACGTTACCGGGGGTAACTGATCTTGGGGCAAGACGACACAGGCGTTTGGGAGAGGGTTTAGCTCAGAGGAAAACATGATGAAACTCGATCTGGTAGCCGGCAATCAAGTCGCCGAGTCTCCGATCTCAATATATTAACTCGATCTCTTGTATACACTGGATGCTCGATATCAAGCGGTACTACTAGGGTTCTTGGATCTTTTTCAACCAATCCTAGGGGTCGGTTTATAAAGCACCCGTACCCCCTGGCTTACTCTCCAAGGAGCAACCTGGACCCTACCCGGACACGGCATACGAACCCTAACCTTCCTTTACCGTAACCCACAATCCGGGTTACTGGGCCTACAAGCTTGGGCCTTCCGAAGGTTTCTTTATCCTTAGCCGGATCCTGCGCAGCGTTCTTTGGGCCGGGTTATACCTTGGAGTTGGCCTACCGGGTTATTATCCCTCCATCAGGTAGTGTCCTGATTTCTATGGGATAGTTTACGTCGACACTGAACAGATAGGGGTTGGTTGTCACACATACGTGTGTTGGCCTACTCGTAAGAGGACGCGGGTGCCGGTAAGCCCCGTAATCCAATCTACTACTGTTCAACGGAACGGCGAGTATCCTTTAGAAGTCCGGGTGCGACAAATGGTATCAGAGTCTGTCTGCCTGTAGGATCCCTTTTTACTGGTCGCAGTTGAGTCTAGAAACTATTTTGTAGCTAAATAGGAAAAATGAAACGTGAGAGTAGGAATTCTGCCATTTTTCTTCTTCCCCACCCACCCACCCTTTTCTGGTAAGGAAGTGCAACGTTGTTTTCTCTTCTCACCTAAACTTTCAAGTTAGGATTTCACGTGTTCTGGGTTCTCCGTAGTACCTCAGGAGTTTTGGTCTCGTGTTTCCCGATGTTGCTTCAATATCCTGTTCTTTTCAACATCCTTATCGTCTGTTGAACCTTGTTGTTGCTTTCCACTTCAGTTCTCTACCGGCGTCTAATCAAAACCTCCCAAATCATCTGCAGATGGATCTCAGGTTCTACCCGCAGGTGGTTCGGATGTCTCGTTGTGAGAGCACCGCCGGTTATCCGGAGATGCTGAGAGACATGGTCACTTATCTGGGGTTCCGTTGGGCACCAGAGTACCAGGTCTACGAGCAGCAGCGAGAGTTTGACTAGACCTACTACCAGGCTATCGTCTACATTCTGTCAGATGATGGCATGAGCGTTGTCCACCGCTACGAGGCAGTAGGTTCCACAGTGGATATGGCCGTGCAGCAGGCAGCTTATGTGAGTCTCACCGTCCTCCGTGCTGACTACTAGGGATTTGATGATTCTATCTATCGCCACATCCCCCGTGGTTACATCACTTCAGCGGGAGCTCACTTCACCCTCTACGACAACCTGGATGTCTACGAGCATGATAACACCAGGCTGCACACCACCGCTCAGTTTGTGAGGCACAGTGACGCTGTTGCCACCACACTTTCTCAAGAGTTGGCCTCAGTCAGGGAGCAGCTCTACCTTGCTTTGACTCGTCTGGCTACGTACACCACACACTTTGTTGGAGATGAGCGCTTTGCCCGTTTCCATCAGACAGTTGGACGTAGTTTACCAGATGCTGGAGGTTACGAGCCGATCAGAGGTCCACTCCTCAACCTCGGAGCTGGTTACACTGGGATTCCACGCTTTGGAGCACAGGGAGACGACGCTTTCTACTTCACCACACCGAGAGTCGCTCTCAGAGCAGTCCCGATCTACGTGGATCGTCGTTCTACCTACTTCCGTGGGATTCCTCCTCACCGTATCTCTCGTCGTACTACTCACCGCCGTCCTGCGTGATGAGCATGGGAGTACCGATGTATCCATTCCTAGCTATGTTTAGTTATCCTTTGGCTCTCGAACCATGTATTGGTGTGTTGGATATTCTGATGTATTTGAACATGTGATGATGTACCTGTTGGTTATCTATTCATGCGTCGAAATAATCTATCTTTCGGTTACCAAGTCTATCCTTTTCTGTTGTTGTGCTAAAATGCATGTCTATCCAGGATGCCGCCAACAAGGAGCAACCCGCCTGAACCACCTCCGCTCACGGAGCTGTTGACTCAGATGACTCAGGTCGTGGCTCAGATGGCCCAGATCCAGGCTAACCAGCACAACAACCAGAATGCTCCGAGAGTCAGCATCAAGGAGTTTCTGAGTATGGGTCCGAGAGCTTTCGTGGCAACACGTGAGCCTCTGGATGCTGATGACTGGATCAGGGAGATGGCCAGGGCTCTGGACATTGCTCATGTTGCCGAGGAAGACAAAGTCAAGTATGCCACCTACCTACTGAAGGGTCAGGCAGCCGCTTGGTGGGAGAACTACCAGACCAAGAGAGCTGGCTATCCTATCACCTGGGGTTGTTTCAAGGATGCCTTCCTGAAGCACCACATCCCAGATGGTCTCATGGAAAGGATGCGTGAGGAATTTTGCTCTCTCAAGCAGGGCAAGCTGGACGTCATTGGCTATCAGAACGAGTTCAATCGTCTCGCTTGATACGCTGGTGATGAGGTGTCCACTGAGGCTAAGAAGATGGCAAGGTTCCGCCGAGGTTTTAACCCGGAACTGAAGTACGCCCTCACCAACATCAAGTGCAAGGACTTCGAGGAGCTCGTGAACACCGCGCTCAATGAGGAAAATGGGCGCAAGGCGTTCGAGGAGTCCCGCAAGCACTCACGTGAGGGTGGTTCCTCCTCCAACATGACCACCCCTCCACAGAAGCGCCGCATCTGGGTGCCAAATGCTGCTGTCACTCGGGCTCCATATGCCCAAGCTTCTCCAGGCTTTGCTCCCCGCCCACCCAACCCAGCTCAGATGCAGAGTCAGAGGGTTCCAATGGGGCAGCCAAGGACAGGTCCTCCTCGTGTCATCACTTGCTACAAATGCAAGGAGACTGGACACTACGCTGATAAGTGCACTCAGAGGCAGCTACCTCCACCTCCTCGCCCCAACAACAACCAGGCAATTGTTCGTGCTCCCCCGGCTAAAGCCTTCAACTCCAACAACAGGCCTGTCGGGAGGACCGCGAGGGTGAATCATATCAAGGCCGACAAAGCTGAGGAAGCTGCTGACGTCGTTCTCGGTATATTACCCGTAAACTCTATTCCAGCTAAAGTGTTGTTTGATACCGGAGCATCGCATTCTTTTGTGTCAAAGATCTTTGCTACAACGTACAACCTAGCTCTGGTTCCACTAAGCAATCAAATCTATGTTCACTCTCCGGGAACTAAAATGATTACTTCCAAGATAAGCATGGACAATCAAATCCTAATTGGAGGTCGCATATTCCTTGCTTCACTCATGTTGCTGGGAAATTCTGACATTGATGTCATTCTGGGTATGGATTGGTTGAAGACCCACAAAGCTAAAATTGACTGTGCTCAAAAGTCAATAACTCTCTCTCACCCTTCGGGCCAGATAGTCTATTCTCCATATGGATCAAGTTCTGTTCAGCTGTTCAACCTAGATGCAAAACCCCTTCCTGCAATTGAGAATGTTCCGGTGGTTTGTGAATTCCCTGACGTACTTCCAGAAGAGTTGCCAGGGATGCCTCCGGACAGAGCAGTTGAGTTCGTGATCGAGCTTGAGCCAGGTACTGCTCCAATCTCTAAGCATCCATACAAGATAGCTCCTCCTGAACTGAAATTGTTGAAGGAGCAAATCGATATGTACATGGAGAAAGGTTACATTCAGCCTAGTTCTTCGGCTTGGGGTTGCCCAACTCTGTTTGTTGCCAAGAAGGATCAAACACAAAGACTCGTGGTTGACTATCGTCCTCTCAACGAGAAAACCATCAAAAACAAGTATCCAATTCCTCGTATCGATGATCTTTTTGATCAACTTGCTGGAGCCTCAATATTCTCAAAGTTGGACTTGAGGATGGGTTACCATCAAATAAAGATCAGAAAGGAAGATATTCCTAAGACAGCTTTCACCACTCGTTACGGTCTATATGAATACACCGTCATGTCCTTTGGTCTCACCAATGCACCGGCGACGTTCTCAAGACTCATGAATTCTTTCTTCCATGAATACCTCGACAAGTTCGTTGTGGTATATCTTGATGACATTCTAGTCTACTCAAAATCCGAGGAAGAACATGGAGAACACCTTCGTCTCACTCTCATGAAACTTCGCGAGCATCGTTTGTATGCCAAATTCTCCAAATGTGAGTTCTGGATTCCAAAAGTTGCTTACCTTGGTCATATCATCTCTGCCAAAGGCATAGCCATTGATCCTGAAAAGGTTAAGGCAATTGTTGATTGGAAACCTCCTAAGACGGTGAAGCAAGTCAGAAGTTTTCTCGGCTTGGCTAGCTATTGCCGTCGTTTCGTCCAAAACTTTTCCAAGATTGCCAAACCTCTCACTGATCTCACAAAGAAGGACAAGAAGTTCGTTTGGACTCCACAGTGTGATGAGAGTTTCAATCTCTTGAAGACTAAACTCACTTCCACCCCAGTTCTGGTTGGCCCAGATACTACCAAACCTTTCCAGATATTCTGCGATGCATCTCTCCAAGGTCTAGGTGCAGTTCTTATGCAAGAACGTCAAGTTGTGGCTTATGCTTCACGTCAGTTGAATGCACATGAGCAAAACTATCCCACACATGACCTAGAACTTGCAGCAGTTGTGTTTGCCCTCAAGAAATGGAGACAATACTTGTTGGGTAACAAAACTGAAATCTTTTCCGATCATAAGAGTCTGAAATACATCTTCACTCAGCCAGATCTAAACCTCAGGCAAAGGAGATGGATTGAGAAGATTAAAGACTTTGATCTCACCATTTCTTACACTCCAGGCAAGGCTAATGTTATGGCCGACGCTCTCAGTCGCAAGTCCTATTGCAATAATCTCATGATCATGGAAAGCCAACCTCCACTTCATGAAGAATTCCAGAAGCTGAACCTTGGTCTTGTACCTCAAGGTTACATTGCTAGCTTGACAGCCAAACCAAATCTTGAGGACAAGATTCGTTCTGAACAACTTCGTGATACTGAAATCAAGAAGATTGTAGAGCACATCAAAGAAGGCAATGATAAATTCAAGTCCTTCTCAATTGATGACAAGGGAACTGTGTTCTTCGAAGGACGCATTGCAGTTCCTCAGATTCAAAGTCTCAAAGATGTCATTCTCAAGGAGGCTCATGAAACTCCTCTCTCCATCCACCCTGGAAGTACAAAGATGTACCAGGATCTCAAGACTCTGTACTGGTGGTCTGGCATGAAACGTGAAATTGCTCAATACGTTTCTGAATGCGACGTTTGTCAACGTGTTAAGGCAGTCCATCAGAAAACAGCAGGTCTACTCCAACCTCTGAAAATTCCTGAGTGGAAGTAGGACATGATTGAAATGGACTTCGTTACTGGGTTTCCAAAGTCCAAGAAGGGCAACGATGCAATCTTCGTTGTTATTGATCGTCTCACTAAGGTAGCTCACTTCTTTGCTGTCAAGGAAACTATCTCAGCTAGCCAGTTAGCAGAGCTCTACACAGCAAAGATTGTTCCTCTTCATGGTGTTCCATTGGAAATAAGCTCAGACCGTGGAAGTATTTTCACTTCTCATTTCTGGAAGAGTTTTCAAGATGCATTGGGCACTAAACTTCTGTTCAGCACAGCTTATCACCCTCAGTCTCAGGGGCAAGTCGAAAGAGTCAATCAGGTTCTCGAGGATATGCTCAGAGCATGTGGTCTCTCCTTTGGCATGAAATGGGAGGATTGCCTTCCATATGCTGAATTCTCCTACAACAACAGTTTCCAGGCAAGCCTAGGCATGGCACCATTTGAGGCACTGTATGGCCGCAGATGCAGGAGTCCAATCAATTGGTCTGGAGCTGGTGAACGTTCACTCTTAGGCCCTGACATTGTTAAGGAAGCCGAGGAGAAAGTTCGTATCATTCGTGACAATCTCAAGATTGCTCAGTCTCGTCAGAAAAGCTACTATGACAGCAAGCACAGGGATATGATCTATGCACCTGGTGACAAGGCATATCTCTGTGTAACTCCCCTCAGAGGCACTCATCGTTTCGGTGTGAAAGGAAAGCTTGCACCAAGATACATTGGTCCTTTCAACATTCTCTCAAGGCGGGCAGAAAATGCTTATCGTCTTGAACTTCCAGAAAAGCTATCCAAGGTGCACGATGTGTTCCACGTGTCACAACTCAAGAAGTGTTTCAAAGATCCAGATCGTGCAGTTGATCATGATTCCATTGAACTGCAAGATGATCTATCTTATGAGGAGCACCCTATTCGTATTCTCGATGAGACCGAGCGTAAGACTCGCAACAAGAGCACCAAGTTCTTGAAAGTGCAGTGGTCGCATCATTCCGATAAAGAGGCAACGTGGGAGACCGAAGAGGATCTTCGCAAGAAGTATCCGGACCTTTTCACTTCTCAGTAAGGAATCTCGGGGCGCGATTCCTTCAAGGGGGGGCGTTTTGTAACATCCCAAGTATGAAAATATCCCTTAGAATGTTTGATTTCCTGGTTAATCAAAGCATTGCATCATGTCATCATGTTTATTTCATTGTTTGCCTTGTTTACTATTTGTTTTGCAATGTGTTCTTAATTGTTTTCACATTTGAAATTCAACTTATTTCCAAACTTTATTTCATACTTGCTCTGTTACAACACTTTAAATAGAAATCTCAAATAAAAACAACCCATTTGTTTTCATAATATTCCATATTGATCAACTAATAAAATGGTGCTTTTTATTTTCACTAATTAATTCCAAATTGGTTTCAAATTCAAAGCAAATCATCAACAGCACATAATTTGAAAGTTATAAAAGTACCACACAAATTATAATCATAATTGTTCTATTTAATCAATAGGGGTCACCCTAATAAAAACCTTGTTTTCAATATTAAATCATTAATTAACAACCATTTCAAATTCAAATCAAGTCTTCAAATCAGCACCCAACTTGAGTTTATAAAAATCTCCAAATCAAATCAACTAATTTAATCAACTTAACCATAGGGTCCACCCTATTAAAATGGTTTGTTTTCATAATGTTTACTTAATATAAAAATTCATTCAAATTTTGGTTTTATTAACAAACAGCAAGTTTTGAAAACTTTTGGAAAACAAAAGTTGGTTTCTAGTTGCTATTTAAAAAACTAAACTAACCATATTTTTTTCCAAATTTTTGCTAACCTAAAAGCCTTCTTTTTCTTCCATTTTGTTTTCAGCAAAAAAAAAAAACAGAAAAAGGAAAAAGAAGAAAAAACGCGCGCGCGCAGCACCTAACTACCCAGCCCAGCCCATTTTCTCTCTTTTCTCCTCGCGCGCGCAGCCCAGCCCGCTAACCCCGCGTACCGGTTCGTTAATTAGCCGACATCGTCGTCCCGCGGTACGGCGCCCCATCCGCCGCGCCACGTCGCCGTACGGCCACCCCCGATGGCCAGGAGCTCGCCTAGCCGCTATAAGTACTCCCCTAGACCTCCCTGGCGCTAACCCTAGCCCCCTAGGTCCCTATTCCCTCTTCTCCGCCGCCAATTCCACCTCTCGGCCACCGATCCTCTCACTGCTGCAACCCACCGGAGAAGCACGCCTGAATCCGCCATGACAGCCGCCGTCTCCGTTCACCAACCACCTACCTAGCTGCTGGAACCAAGCCACCTCGTCACCCTCGTTCGTTTGCACACCAGAGGGAGCACGAAGATCGACTACAGCCGCGCCGCCGTCCTCGTCCACGCCGCTGCTGTCGCTGCCGTCACGCCATCGTCACCAAGCCGCTGCCTCGCCTACGTACGGTGGTGAGCCACGTGATCTCCTCCTCCTCCATGTATCTTCTGCACTCGCACGCATCCAGTATCCACAGATCCACCAGCAGCACAGCACCACGGCGTCTCGTCGCCGGCGAGCTTCTCAGTCAGTAAAGTTCAGGTTCAGCGCGCGCGTTTGGGTTCAGTAACGCAGATCGGAATCATTTCCTGGCTGCATCTCTGTTTTTGTCGAAACTGACGAAGCAGCGCACTGGTTCAGTGCATCGTGCGCGCAGCGAGAGGTCCTGTGTTCGATCCCTCGCGACTGCGAATAAACCCACTTTTTTCCCTCGCTGGCTGACAGGCTGCCCCACCAGGCAGTGACCCTGGTGGCCACGCAAGCGCGCGCATGCCACGCTGTCCCCCCAGGCCCACGTGCAGTGGCTGTGGCTAGCCCACTGCACGGTAACAATAGTTTCTGCACGTTTCTGTTTTAAAAAGAAATCCTTTTAAAACTGCAGATTGGTCCCTGGATTTAAAAACCTTATAACTTTTATTTTATAAACTCAAATAATGAAAATAAAATATGCACACTACTCTAAATTTAATTGTCTACCTTTTGGTATCATTTATTTTCTGTTTTGAAATTTCAAAATGCAATTCAAATTTGAATTCAAATAATTCAATTGTAATTTGCAAAAATTCATAACTAAGTCATTATTAATCCAATAAATGCAAATAAAATATGTTTTCCATGCTATTTCAAATAACCTTTTCAAATATAAAATTTGTTCATGTTTTGAATAATTTAAATTGGCTAAATAATTTAATCCTTATTTAATTCATTTAAATTTTGCTAAAATCATAACTTGCTCAAAATAAATTATTTTTGAACATGCAAAATATGTTTTCCAACTAGAAAAGTATGAAATTTTCAAATATGAATTTGAATTTATGTTTTGAACAAATAAAAATTCACACTTGTTTTAAATTCATTTAAAACTTGTTTAATATTGTTTAAGTCATAATAAATTCATCCTAACTCCTATTTCAAAATTTGAAACATGTAATCCAACTAAGATTTGATGTTCTTTTCAAATATGAATTTTGTTATTTGTATTGAACATGTTAAATTGATCAAAACAACAAATACTTGTGTGACATGTTTAAGTAACCAAAAATTTCGAAACTTAATAAATAATTTCCAAACTTGTTAAAATCCTTTTCCCACTTGCATCTATTGTTGTTATTTTGTTGTTATCATCATGCATGCATCATGACAAGCAAACTTTCACATGGTAGTCAATTATAGATCATTTGTTTCCACTTAATTCATGGACCTTTTCCATATGCAATCCAATTGCATAGGGGTCCATTTAAATTGTGTTACCATGTCACTTAGTTTATTTTGATGCATCTATCAAATTGACATGCATCATCCCATGATTGTGCACTATGCCATGGTCTTGATTGTTTATATTTCTGTCTTGTTTGTTTGCTTCTTCTCGAATAGACGACGACGTTGAGACAGACGATCTTTACAGCACCCCTTCTGAGGATCTAGCTCAGTACCCGGCTGCTGAGTTTGCAGGCAAGTTATCACTCACATGAACCATTGTGTTCCTTTCAACATTGGTTACCGATACTTTCCGTTGTCTATTTCTGCTAGCCTTAGTAGTAGTTGTTTCTGTTATGAACCTATCACATGAATCCTTTAACCCTGATATTGCCTCACCACCACTCCTACAACCCTATTGATTGAGCCAGTGTCTTACTAGCATGCTTAGGTTGTTTTGCTCGAGTCTGTTACCCGTTAATTTCTGTTACTATTCCATTATGTTCTGGGGGCTCGATGTTTAATCAATCAATCATGCTAATGTTATTGTTAAATAATAATTTGATGATAAGGCACCGGCAGGAGGCCCTTTGTGGTTTTGAGGCCTGCTAGTGTCGACCCTAATAGGAAAAGGGTCTTGTCTACTGATCCATGATGAGCGCACTACCCGCATGTGGGAAGCGAGTATGGGCGCCCCCCTCAATTTGATTCGATTCGCATCTCGTCCAAATCATCTCATTTAGTTTGTGTTTTCCATTTGCCGCATGCATGTTTTTGCGAGCCCAGCGCAGGATGGAACTTTTGTAGTCGGCATATAGGGGGACACGGTCTTAGAGTGCTATGAGGGTCCCTTTTCTTCGGGGCTTGATTAGCCGTGCGCCCAAGGTGCTTTGGGCTTGATGCGAAGAAGAGTTGAGTTGTGTTGAGTGCCCCGCTTGGTGGGAGGCATCCCATCTGGCGGGTTATTCATACGTGTACGGCCAAATTGGTGCAACCCTGCAGGGATAATCTTCTCGAGAAGCCGTGTTTTCCGCGGTTATGGTTAACTTGGTGAAAGTACTGGCTAACAAATACTCAGGACAACTTAAACCTAATGATTCACAATCTCACTCCCAATGATTACCAACTTGACTAGTAATAGGATTATTGACACAATAACTTGATTCATCTTTAATCCAACTGTGTGAGTTATCCTTGGATTGCTTCTTTGGATAAGGGGCGAGATCCAGGATGGGTTTGATTGAAGTTATCTTTCAGTTGGTTACAATACTCGATCTTATCTCCTTTCTGTTAGCCGGAAGTGGTAGAATCTCTGTAGTTGGTTAGCGCAGCCAGTTGCAGCATCTTTTATATCCTCTTCCTTACGTTGAACCCAAGGAATCTGTGCTTGGTGTTGACGGGCTACACTTTGGTGAACTGTGAGTCTTGCTTGCCAGTACGTTGGTGTACTGGCCCCTTTGGGGCTGTGGTTTCCGCAGACTACGCTTACGAGGATCCAGGTGACGGCTACTACGTGGAGTTTGACGAGGCTGCTGACGAGTAGGTAGCGGACCCGGGCAGGATCCGAGACTACGTGGATGGGCTCCGTCTTTATTTCAGTTTCCGGCTTCTTAAGCCTATTTGACTTTGTCTGTACTCAGACCCCTTGAATGCTTCCGCTGAGATGTAATGATGTTATGTTGGGACATGTGTCCTCTGGATGATTGTATTTGCTATCTCTGCTCTAGTGAGAGCTATTTGCACTTATTTCAATCTTTTGTGTCTTAGAGATATGTTGTGCTATCATTCTGTTACAAGCCGTTGACGTACCATGTGTGTATGGTATGAAGTACGTCAATGGTAGTGTCCTGATTTCTATGGGATAGTTTACGTCGAAGCTGAACATATAGGGGTTGGTTGTCACACATACGTGTGTTGGCCTACTCGTAAGAGGACGCGGGTGCCGGTAAGCCCCGTAATCCAATCTACTACTGTTCAACGGAACGGCGAGTATCCTTTAGAAGTCCGGGTGCGACAACTATGATAACATCGTAAACCTTGCTGATAGATGGCGGATCTTTGAAGCACAAGTTCTCGTTCCTCTTCTAAGAGATCGACGGCATCCTGCCGTGCGCTTTCGGCATCTGATTCATTGAAATCCTGCACTCTCGGGCTGTCATGGATCATGTCCGTTGGGAGAATTGCTTCTGCACCATAAACTAGAAAAAACGGGGTTTGCCCTGTTGACCTATTTGGCGTCGTTCGAATGCTCCAAAGCACAGAGGGTAACTCTTCCACCCATGCTCCAGCTGCTCTATGAAGAGGGGATTCGAGTCTTGGGCGCATTCCTTGCAGGATTGAACTATTCATTCATTCAACCTGTCCATTGGATTGCGGGTGTGCCACAGATACGAGATCTAGGCGAATTCCCGTTTGTCGGCAATATTTTGCCAACTCTCCAATAGAGAAATTTGTCCCGTTGTCAGTTATTATGCTATGTGGAACGCCGTATCTCATGACTATGTCAATAATGAAATTTCTGGCAGTTACACCGTCAAGTTTTTTGATGGGTTTGGCCTCCACCCACTTGGTATATTTATCCACTGCAACGAGTAGATGTGTAAGTCCACCTCTTGCAGCTTTGAATGGTCCCATCATATCTAGCCCCCAGACCGCGAACGGCCATGTAATAGGGATAGTTTTGAGTGCTTTGGCCGGCATATTTGTCTGCTTGGCGTAATACTGACATCCGGCACATGTGTTTACTATGTGCTCGGCGTCTATCTTGGCTGTTAGCCAGAAAAACCCTGCGCGGAATGCTTTTTTGACTATGCTTTTTTGATTGAGCATGATGTCCGCAATCTCCTGCATGGATTTCTTGCAGGATTTCTCATCCTTCTTCTGGCGAAATACACCGCAGAAAAATTCTGATAGTACTGCGTTTATATAGGCAACCATTGATTACCGTGTATCCTTTGCATCGACGCTGTATCTGTCTTTGCAAGATTTCGTCTGCTCCCTCCGGGTACTTCTGATCGACTAAGAAGTTTAAAAATGGAATTGTCCATTCCGGGTTAACGAGCATGACTTCAATTGACTCGAAAACCAGAGGATAGTCGACGTCTCCACCTTTTATCGATGGTTCGTACAAATGTTGGACAAACATACCTGGTGGTAGAATTTTCACCCTTTCTGATCCCATGCGGGCTAATGCGTCCGCGTTCCAGTTTTCCTCCCTTTTGACATGGAGTACTTCAAATCCCTTGAAGCAGATTGCAAACTCGTCACCGTTCTCCGATATTCGGCCATGATGGGACTTTTTGCGTCCCAAGTTTGGTTGAGCTGGTGTTGTACCAAATCTGAGTCGCCATAGCATAAGATGCGCTTAACACCTATTTCCTTTGCTATATGCAAGCCATGAAGTAGAGCCTCGTATTCTGCCACGTTATTACTGGCATTGAAGTGTATTTGTAATACATACTCCATTGTGTCTCCTTTAGGGGATTTTAGGACTACACCAGCTCCAGCGCCCTCCTTCATCTTGGATCCGTCAAAGTGCATGATCCAGTACTCGGACTCCAGCATTGGTGTTTTTTCCATTGCTTCTGTCCATTCGGCGACAAAATCTGCCAGAACCTGGGATTTTATTGCCGTCCTGGGTTGGTACTTATGTCGAATGCTGCTAGCTCGATGCCCCATTTGGCTACTCGGCCAGTTGCCTCTACATTGTTTATTATATCCCCTAGCGGTGCTTTACATACCACTGTTATGGAATGTCCTTGGAAGTAATGACGAAGTTTCCGAGATGCGAAAAATACGCCATATGCCAGTTTTTGATAGTGTGGGTACCTTTGTTTGGACTCGGAGAAAACTTCGCTTACATAGTATACTGGATGCTGATCTGGTATGCTTTGTTCGTCTTTCTTTCTTTCCACAACTATCACCGCACTAATAACCCGGTTTGTAGCCGTAAGGTACAATAACATAGGTTCTTCGTCTTTTGGGGATGCCAAAATCGGAGCTTTCATCAAAGTTTCTTTCAACTGGGTTAATGCTGCATCTGCTTCTTCTGTCCACTCGAATTTGTCGGATTTCTTCAACAACTTGTACAGTGGCAGAGCTTTGTCCCCTAGCCGGCTAATAAACCTGCTAACGGCTGCTGCAGAACCCGTCAATCTTTGTGCATCTTTTACGCACGTAGGCTTGGAGATGTTTAAGATTGCTTTGATCTTTTCTGGGTTTACTTCTATTCCTCTATGAGAAACGATGAAACCCAGAAGTTTTCCTGAGGGAACCCCGAATACGCACTTTAATGGATTTACCTTCATCTTATAAGTGCGCAAATTTTCGAAGGTTTTTCGCAAATCTTCAAGGAGTGTATCTTTTTCCTTGGACACGACAACAATGTCATCCACGTAAATATGGACGTTTTTGCCAATCTGACTATGCAAACATCGTTGCATGCAACGCTGGTAAGTTGCACCGGCGTTCTTCAGGCCGAACGGCATGGTTATGTAATAGTACGTCCCATACGGGGTTATGAAGGAGGTTTTGATTTGATCTTCTTCCTTCATGCGTATTTGATGATACCCGGAATATGTGTCCAAAAAACATAAAAGCTCAGAGCCAGCAGTGGCATCTATTATTTGATCGATTCGCGGTAACGCAAATCTATCTTTTGGACACAACTTGTTCAAACCGGTATAATCTATACACATCCTAAGGGCAGTGTTGTCTTTCTTCGGGACTAATACTGGATTTGCTGACCATTCAGTATGTATAACTTCCCGGATAAAATCTGCTGCCAAAAGCCGGATAATCTCCTTGCCGATGGCCTTCCGTCTTCTTCCGTCAAATCGACGGAGACCTTGTTTGACGGGTTTAGATCCTGAAATCACCTTAAGTTGATGCTCAGCAAGTTCCCTGGGTACACCTGGCATGTCCGCAGGACACCATCGGTACACCTGGCATGTCCGTAGGACACCTTAAGTTGATGCTCGCTTTCCTATTTGTCGGTCATCCCAGTTCCTACTACGACAAACTTTGTCCGATCTTTAGGATCTAGGATTACCTGTCTTGTGTTCTCGGAAGCTTTGAAGCTATCTGCTGGCTTCCGACTTTCTTTTCCTACCGGCATTTCTGTCGGCGATACTTCTTTTGCCAGCTCTTTCAATTCTTCCTTTGCTATCACTTTTTCTACGCAAAGGGCGTTTTCTTTTTCCAGCTCGTTTGCCAATTTGAAGTCTCCCGTTATGGTGATTACTCCTCCTTTTGGCCCTGGCATCTTCAGCTTGTTATAAATATAACATGATCTTGCCATGAATTTGGCGAAATCTGGACGTCCGAGTATTGCGTGATACACGCTTTCGAACGGCACAACCTCGAAGGATACTTTTTCCTGGCAGAAGTGATCTTTGTCTCCGAAGGTCACATCTAGGGAAATTTCTCCTAGGGATCGTGCTTGCCTGCCAGGGACGATGTCGTGAAAACGTATGTTGTTGTGATTGAGTTGGGTCTCCGAGATTCGCAGATGCTTCAGTGTATCCAGGTACATTATGTTAATGCTGGATCCTCCATCCATCAGCACTCTTTTTTAGCCTAGTGTTTTGAACAATAGGACTTACAATTAGAGCTTGCGTGCCGGGTTCAGGGATATTTCCAGGATGATCGGACTGATCCCAGGTAATTGGTGTATTTGAGTACTTCAAGAATTTTGGGGTTGCAGGGACAACCGCGTTTATTTCTCGAAGCGTTCTCTTTGCCACCTTTGCTGAGGGAGTTGCCAGGAAAGTTAGGTTGCATTCTTCGTCAACTCTCGGAAACTTAGGCTCGCCTTTACGCTGCTGTTCCTGGATTTTTTCGTCAGTGTCCGTTTCACTGTCTTCTTTCTCAGCTTCTGGCTTTTGCTTGGAGAATTTCCTCTTGGAGTTCTCCCCTTTGTTTCCGGATCCTGCACTGCCTTTCATATGCTTGTTTAGCCGGCATTGTGCGTTAGTATGGGTGGGTTTCCCAAATTGCGAGTGGTGGACACAGTTTTTTGACTTTATTTTTTCCCATTCTTCTTTGGTGTAATTTATCGGATCTGTGCTTCTTCCTTTCCACTTGCTCCCATTTTCTCTTCCAAAGGCTATGTTAACTTCTTTGGGATTTTGCGTTGCTTCAGGAGTTGCTTTTTCTCAGTGCGAGGGGTCTTTTTGGCTTGGATCAAAGTGTCGATGTTGCCGCCTCTCGCTCTGATGTCGTCTTCGGCCGCTGCATGCTAGGTTGTAAGCATAGATCCGAGATCTTTGTGCTTTTTGGAACCGATCATCAACGGTACGAGTCCGGGTTTTAAGCAATTGACGAAAGCATGCATTGCTTGAACGTCAGTTACTCCAGAGCAACTGTTCTTCATTGCCGTCCATCTTGAGATGAAATCCACGTACGGTTCATACTCAAACTGGGTGTAACGGTTTAGCTGGTTGATGCTATTTGGTCGCTTGTAAGTTCCCCGGAAATGCTGGGTAAATACTCTAGCCATATCATCCAAGCTGCCAACAGTCCTTGATGGTAATCCATTGATCCAATCTCTGGCTCCATCCAGTAACATCAGGGGGAGGAATTTTACTGCCTCCAAATATGTACCATTGTTGATCTGAACGGCTGTATAGTAGTCTGAGAGCCAGGTATCCGGGTTTGTGCTGTCGGTGTACTTTTGGTATGTTGGAACAACTTTGGCAAAGCCAGAATGCAGAGTTATTCTTCGGATCCTATCAGTGAAACACTTGGGTCCAAAGTATAAATCGTCTCTTTCCGCTCTGTCTATGTGTGCGGAGTATCTGCCGGCTGAATGGACAGAAGGGGATCTACTCCTTTCTTTTCCATTGTGGCACGGACGCGCTTTTTCGGGATTGTCTCTATTTACTCCGTGATCGTGCCCTTTGGGATAAGGTGGAGTTCTACTCCCGTATCTTTCCTTATTCCTGGGGGGCGTCCGGGATCTCTCACGCCTGTGAGGCATATCCTGTCTTCCAGCATTTTCTGCAGGGCGTCTTGGAGGCGGCATTGATTTTCCGTCCTTCCGGTTTTTCTCTTCCCGATCACGAGGATTAATTCCATCTTTCGGGAGATGGGATCCGGTTCTGGACGCTTCATCCCTATTGTCGGGTTTTTTCCTGTCCTTTCTCGGATCTGATTTCTTCTCTTTCGAATTGTTTGAATCTCCAGGTTCTTCCGGTCCAGGTGCTCCAGCGGCGCATGTAGCTGTCTTGCATAGGAGGGAGTCATCATGCAACTTCCCTCATTGCTCTTGCGCTCGCTGTTGTTGTTGCAACGCTTTTCCTAGGAAAGCATACACCCCTTGAAGTTTTTCACCATTGGAGTACATATCGTTGTTGAGGATGGCGAATGCCGCTTCCGTGTTTTCTGCTGCGGTTTTGTATATTGGCTCGCCTCTGGCATCTTTGCTATTTACCTGCTTTTGCCAAGATGGGTTATGGAACCTTTCGTTTGGCGGCAGTACTTCCGGTTTTGCGATTCCGGGTAATCGCGTAGGTTTAATGCCAGATCTATTCTTTCTCTTGTATTCCTCTATTTCTTCCCGCATGAGCTTGATGTCAGCCTGGGTTTTATGGAGGTGTTCTCGAGTTCGAAATAGATGTTGTTGTTGCCTTTGGAGGGCTTGCCTCCGGGCTTCCAGCACTTCAGGGGGCTCATGTGGTCCCACTGGTGTTTGGAGTAATTCCTGTTCGTCCTGTTCTGTCATTGGCGGAACAAGGATTTCCTTTGTTTTCTTCTCCGCAGGTTTTACTCCGCTTGCATCTCCTACTTCTGGGCTTTCATTGGCTGGATCAGCCGATTTCTTCTTCCGCAGTTTATACTGGAGCTTTTTAGCAGCTTTGTGTTTCTTCTTGGAAGAGGGAGGTTTCCTGCAGGGTTCTTCCTCTGTCAATTCATTGACGTCGGGGAATTTTGGAGAGGTTTCTCCTTCTTCACTCTCTTCCTCTGGCGGAGGCGTTCTAGGGCTTTCCTGACTGTCGGCATCCGTGTTTTCAGCCGGTTTTACCATCAGCACTTCGTGGAATCCCTCTTAGAAGGATTTGACCTTTCTTTCGAAAGCGTCTTCATCTTCGTCTTCGGTATCGAAGTGATCCGATCCGGGTTCCGACTCTAATCTCGCCTCAATGGCGGCTAGTACAGAGTCAGCTTCCGAGTGCGTCGTGATGTTGACGGATGTCGGATCTTCCACCTCTGTTGTGGGATTGTTGTTTTCTGCCTCTTGCACGGGATTGCTTTCATCCGTGTTTTCGGCGATCTCGGACTGCACCATGCCGATAAAGTGTGATTTAGAAGTATATCGACGATATGAGCAAAATCCGGTATCATAGTCGTCTTCGACTGGGTATAGGACGGGTGGGATAAATTTGCTCCCACCACAGAATCCCATTGCTTCTGCAGTTAATCTGATAAAGATATTTGCAGATCCAATCGGTAAAACGCAGGCACTTACCAGGTGATTCCGCGCCGGCATGTACGATCCGTTGTCGAGGAAGCGCCTGACGTCGTTGTCGAATTCTAGGCTTCCGACAGTTATTGTACTGCCGATTTCGCCAAGTATCCCCGATCTAAACATAACGCCTGACGTCGCTGGCCCCACGGTGGGCGCCAACTGTCGAGACATCGTGGTAGATTTCATAGACGGGGGTGCCATGAGACTACCGATAGAGACGTGGGGGGACGTGATTGCACGATGATCAAGGACACAGGGTTTTACCCAGGTTCGGTACGACGCAGTAATGCGACGTTCCTACTCCTGCAATCTCACTATTCACGACTAAAGCCTGGGTATACAGAATACAAAGTGAGGTTCTATTAGCTACTCGTCAAGGATCCACCTCTCGGCGAGTTAGCCTTTAGCTTCTTGTCTATCTTCTTATCTCCCGTACGGCTTTATATAATAGCCGGGTTAGGGCATACAGAGAAGGAAACCTAGAAGACTACGGTATGTGTTAACTTGGAAAGTAAGGAATCCGCCTTCTACTCCAAGCCGTATCACATGGGCCGTGATCCGGGTTCTTCTAGAATCCGGCTGCCGTGCGTCATCTTACTAGGCCGCCCAATGGACCGTAGCCCACTACCATTTAGGCCACCCTGGTAATCCGGCACTTTAGACCACCATCTGATATACCCCTAGTTGGTATATATCCGACAAAACAGGAATTAATAAGCTTTCTGTGGATTTAATAATTGTATTCATCAAGCACCTACTTCCCGATTCGATTAAACGTTGGGTCTCAATGGAAAAGCTACATACTACATTCGGAAATCTGGCTCGAAGGTATCATACACGGAAGTCCCGACACCTGATGGATAATATCCTCCATTGGGAGATGAGGATTATCAAGGTTACGTGATCATGCTAGACAAGGTGAGTTCTTAGCTTGGTGATTGTTACCCACTGTATTGCACCTTCCATCTCTAGGAACCTTTAAAAGTTCGGTTCTCTATGCAAGTCTACCATGGTCATCATAAGCTCAATGTTGAACCGTTAAGGTGTAAACTCACATGCCTTGGGCCATTGAGGGGGCACAAAGACTATTTCACAAGGATACTGCATGGGATTAAGGAAATTGGTTTTCCAATTCCAGAAAAGAAAACAGTTGACACACTCCACATGTCACTTCCATCGTATCTATAGTCTGATGGAAGTGGAAAAGAAATTTGAAGAAGTCTTCTAGATGCTCATGTCAGCTGAGATGGATGTTTTCGTCCAAACCGTGATGACTACACCAAATGACAAATAAAAGTGGAAAGTCCACATGAGGTATAAGAGTTATACCAGTCATTGACATTTTATTGTCTCAAAGATTTTGGTATTGGATACTAAAATTTCTCAATTTGCAATTTATTGCAGAGTGAGAAGGAATAGAGGTGAAAGATGTAGAAAGCATGGAAGGCACAGTGGAAGACGCATTTAATGGCGCCATAGCAGCTGCATCAGCTATGGAGTCCAAGTCAATAAACAGGATCAACACTAGGACTTTGAAATAATAATTATTTTGAGTTCGGTCATTTTTTAATGACTATTTTATTTTCTTGAACCTTGATGAGTTCGAATTATAAAATATGTGTGGGAATTCAAAGTTATGATCTTCTTTATTGTATTATGTCATTTAGTCTTCAATATTTTGATTCAGATTATTAATTAAGTTTGAGTACTAGTTTTATGGGTTGTCAAATAAATTGGAGATAAGTCTTTTATTTGATTTATCAAGGTTGGAAGACTACCTCAAAAAATATTTAATAAATTCAAAATACATTAAGTGCTAGGAACTTGTGAATCTCTAAATTCACATAAGGGATGGATGTTTTCTCAATTGACTTAATTCCATTAAAGATTGAATGTGATAAGTTAGTCATATTGATAAAATGGAATAGATGAAATAATTGAAGTTTCAATGTTTCATAGAAGTCAGTGGGCGTACTTTGAATCAAAAACTAAGATCAAATAAATTTTATTGAAGTAGAAAAGAATTAATATAAATTATAACATGATTGACAAAAAAGTTTTCTTAGTCCAATTTACTCAATGAAAATGTCATGATACTCAAAATTATCATGATAATGAAATATTTGTAAGAAATGGATTTAAGCAATTTTATAATGAAACCGTCGAATGTCTTTGTGTGATAAGTGAAAGCGTGAAACGGAAATAAACTCAAACCCACTAACAACCATTATCTTCTTTGTTAAAGTTGGTGCCTTGTCATTAATTACCTTAGATTTATTTTAATGATAGTTCCTAGTAATCAATATTGCTCATGTTTGATGAATAAATGATTAAAGGGTTTTGCATAAAACCAATATATTTATTGGTAGTAAAGTTCCACTTTAACTTCAAATGTTTTACACATTGAATTAAAGAGAAAAGTGCATTCTCATAATTGAGAGGTGGAAATTATATTAAGTTAAGATTGCAAATCTTTGGAGAAAGGATTGGATGACAGGGGCAACATGATATTTTTTTTCCAATCCATCACCTTATGCAAGCATTTATGTCCGAGATACATAAATTTTGAACTTAACATTTAACAACGGTCATATGAGGAATTGAATGTAATATTCACTTTGTGACATAGTCATGAAAATTCCAAGACAGTGACCATGATGTGCAAAACAGAACAAACCAGATAATAGTACTCATAAATATATGACATTATATTGTCATATAGATCCATAAGAAGGGAGATATTCATGCTGACTCCAAGATTTTATCTTGAGAGTAATAAGAGTGATTATAAATCAGAGGAACATGAATATTTTCGTAAGGAAAAAACACATATGAATATTATATATTTATTAAGCTAGTCTTGATAAAATTGTTTTATCAAGTACGAATAAATGATAATAATGAGTTGAAAAACTTACCATATCAATTTTGTTGGAGTTGTTAAAGCCTTGACACGTCTGAGCAAAGGAGCAAGTTTAGAACGAGCTGTCGGGTTAGCATAAGCTTTCATCTTGTCCTGGAAAACTAGGCGCTCAACTCGATAACCTGGCAGAGGATCGCCGGATAGGGAAGTATCCTTGCATTAGAAGTAAGATTTTTGCCAAAATTTTGGATGGCTAGACGAAATACGGCAGGATAAATAATATATTTACGCATATGGAAAGAGATACTACTGCATACAATTAGTGGGCCCTTCACAGTCTGAGGGTTTTGTTGCAGTAAAAATATTCCAAGAAAAGATCTAAGTTGGGATCTATTTGAAGACAGTTCCCATAGAGGACCTGGAAATTGGGAACATTCAGAACTGAATTTGGAGGATGTCTTGGAGACGTAAATCGTAATGGGCTAAGAACTTGCGTAAGAAACGAGACCCGTGTGGTCGGAAACCCCGGGTTATATGATCAACAAATACAATTACTTTGCCAGGTCCGGGGATGGGACAAATCTCATCCCCAGGAGCGCGCCACACGATGTTATTCGGCAGTAAATTGGAATCTTTCATCTCCTCGAGCCGGTCATGGGTGATGTCAGATTTACACCGATCCACAAACATCTCCTTCTAACTTTTGACCACGGATGCATCTGGCTCTGAGGGTTTCATCTTCCCCTTTCCGATTCCTGCGCCTTTGCTTGCCATGGACTTCTCTCCATAAGCCGGAAAAATATCTCCAGTGACGGCGGTCAAGTTTTGGCTACGACAGAGCTGGAGCTTCGAGGTTGCTTTCGGGCGGCGCTGGAGGTTGAAGATGAAGTGGATTGGGATGGTACGGAATAACCCAGGGGTCACCCCCTCCCCAGTATTTATAGGCGGGGTGAAAACCCCTAGTTACCATGGTTCTTATGCAAAAAAAGCCCCCTCCCCCCGGAGATGCAATATTATTAGCGTTGACCTAGGTCAAACAGAAGGAATAATAGAATTAAATGCGCCACATTCGCATAACTAAATGCTCGAAACATATCACGAGATAAACTAGAAAATATCCAGTTCTTGGAATCGTGGAGATAAACTCGCAAACATAACTATCCAAATAAATTCGTTTGTTTAAATGGATATGTAAAGAGAGAACAGAATCAAAGATAATTTCGCCCACATCAGGATTAAGATTCTAACCATAGGAAAGTCGGTTTATTAATTCTCACAAAATAACATACCCGGATTTACCTTGAAATTATGTGAGTTTATGTTTTTATTTCACGAGCCTAACATGGATGGGAAAATTTTGATTTTGGCGTGTTAACCTAGGGGCTAATGTTGGGGGAATTACTAAGGGGGTCCCCCAGCTATGTTGCTCATAAACAGGTTGAGACTAAATGCAAGAGCCGGTTTACAAGACATGAGTCAGTTCACTTCCAGAACCGGCTTTCTAACAAAACGAGTTCATTGCAGGATAATAGTGGACCTGGGACGGAAACCCGGGTTTCGGTTCGTATGACAGAAGATTCAAGATTTCGAAGATGGATAAGCCCAGAGAGGATTCTAGAACCAGCCGCGGGATGAAGCCCGGTTCTCACCTTAAACCGGCAAAGGTTTTCCTTCCAGGTTAGGCTAGGACTGAGACTTCGGGCGTGACCTGGATCTCTTTGTAAACCCAGGAACCCGTCCACATATAAGGTGGGTTCCTAGGACGTAGAAATCAAATTCTAGCACATACAACTCTCGAGACATCGGAAGCCATAAGCGCTCCTTGTAAACTCGCGTCTCTCGTTTCCTCCATAACCGTTCTGATACTTTGCTTATAAGGCATTGCCTCACAATCTAGTTCTCGCACGAGGACATTTGCCGTGACAACCCCACGACATACACACTATTGCTCTAATAGACTGACAGATTCACTTGAAGCTACAAACTCACATCGGCAATTGAGCACATATAGAACTGATGACCACTGTCAGATACACCAAACACCACACACACTTATGTGGCACCATCTTGTGCACACGGCACACCTCGCTGCAACCCACCACCAGACCATGGAAATCTGGGTCTTCCCTAGTATCGGGAGCGTAGTCCATGTCCACAAGGTGTTTTTGGAAGAGAAATTGCACACCATTGAGAAAAACACAGAAGAAATCGAGGCCAATCAGGAAAATCCCAAATTAAAACCCAAATCCTAAAAATTGGGGAAAACTTACAGATAACACCTCGGGGCTTGAATACTCGTCCTCCCAGCTAGGCATGGCAACGAGACGATGACGGGAAGAGGCGGCAACGATTTCTCTATGGCGGCGGCAATGTCTCTGCGGCGGCGGCGACAGCTCCAGACGGCTCGAGCTGTGAAAAAGAGTGAGAGATATTCGTGCGACAACCCCCAAGTTAACGATTACAGTGACAATGACTCCTCTCCGTACAGCCGTTAACGGCTCTCCCGTACCGTGTTCGGGCGTGTCCGGTTTTGTGCCACGTGAGCTCAAGTGGTGGGGTCCATCTATCAGAAGTCGAACCAGTGCGGTTCAATTCCTAATTCGTTCAATTTGGGAAAACTTAGTTGTGAGCTGGTGGTTTTTTCGATTCAAACATAAACCGGTGGTTTTTCGAATATTTATCACAAAACTAGTGGTTTTATGCTCAATACTCACTTATTGAGCATTAGTGGCATCTCCACAACACTTTATAGTTGTGGTTTTTATCATTCTTTTGCTTCATTTGAACCCTTCCATGTATTTGGATTTGATGGTTTGTAGACTTTGAATTTGTAATATTAGTGAACTGTACTAACCTTTATGTTTGAATTTAATATGTTTGATCCCTTAAACATTGTGGTTTTTTTTTTCTTTTGCAATTTTCTCTCTTGCAGACTATGACAAATATGGTAATGGCGATGACATAGTCTGAATCAGAGGAAGATCCTCCTGCTTTTGGCTACCACGACTGAGAGCTCACCGCCTGATGGAAGAAAGCTTCGCTTGATGAACCCATCTACGACAACCAATGTCCTGCGTCCAAATTACCAGTGTTGTGTCATGTCTAAGCTATCAGTGTGGCGACGTGTAACTGTGTAAGACACACACTAAAAGGCATTGCGGGAATCACCTATCGTAATCGCATGTTTAGACTTCAGACTTTAGACCAGATGCTGACAAGATGCTCGTATAACAACCGGGACATCTTGCCCCCGGTACCATTGCAAATGGAGTCGTTAACACGTTCTGGCTCCGCGCCAGCGCCGTCCACGGCGCGGCCGCACGTCGTGCTGCTGGCCAGCCCCGACGCCGGCCACCTCATACCGCTGTGCGAGCTTGCTCGCCGGCTCGTCGAGCCCCACGGTTTCGCTGCCACGATCGTCACCTTCCACAGCCTCTCCGACCCGCAAGCCCTCCCCAGCAGCCTACCTGCCTCTGTCACCATCGCCGCGCTCCCCGCCGTCCAGATCGGCGACCTCCCAGCCGACGCCTACCGCGGCACCGTGCTCGTGGAGATCATCCGGCGCTCCCTACCCAGCCTCCGCGCCCTGCTCCTCTCCATCAGCTCCGGCACCCCGCTCGCCGCGCTGGTGCCGGACTTCCTCTGCCTCCTGGCGCTGCCCCTCGCCGCGGAGCTCGGCGTCCCGGCCTATATCTTCTTCCCCAGCAGTACGACATATCTTTACCTGGTCCACCACCTGGTCGAGCTCCATGACGGCGCTTCCCCTGGCGAATACCACGACCTCCCGGAGCCTTTCGAGATCCCCGGGGGATTGTCGCTGCGCCGCGCGGACCTGCCCGAGGGGTATTGCTCTAGCAGGGAGCCGATTTACGCGCGATTGCTCGCGTTAGCCCGGACATACCGCCTTGCCGACGGCTTCTTGGCGAACACCTTCAACGAGATGGAACCTGCCGCCGTGGAAGCGTTCAAGCAGGTCGCGGGCCGAGACGCGTTCCCGCCGGTGTTCCCCGTGGGGCCGCTGGTCCGATCGAACTCCGACGACGAAGCTGCCGCTGGCGCGGCGCCCTTGCTAGAGTGGCTGGATAGCCAGCCGACCAGGTCGGTGGTGTACGTCTCGTTCGGGAGCGGCGGAGCGCTGTCCGTGGAGCAGACGGCCGAGCTCGCCGCGGGGCTAGAGGCGAGCGGCCACAGGTTCCTGTGGGTGGTGCGGATGCCGAGCCTGGACGGCCGCTCCAGCGCCTTCGGAGCCCGCGGCGACGACGAAGACCCGTTGGCGTGGCTCCCCGAGGGCTTCGTGCAGAGGACCGAGGGCAGGGGGCTCGCCGTGGCAGCCTGGGCGCCTCAGGTGCGCGTGCTTTCGCACCCGGCGACGGCGGCCTTCGTGTCTCACTGCGGGTGGAACTCGACGCTGGAGAGCGCCGTGTCCGGCGTGCCGATGGTCGCGTGGCCGCTGCACACGGAGCAGAGGATGAACGCCCTCATGCTTGAAGGGAGCCTCGGGGTGGCGCTGCGGGCGCGCGCCCGGGAGGACGGCGGCGTGGTGGCGCGTGGGGAAGTCGCGGCCGCCGTGAAGGAGGTCATGGAGAGGGAGAAGGGGCGCGCCGCCAAGCGTCGGGCTGGCGAGCTGCAGCAAGCGGCGGCGCGCGCATTGTCACCAGAAGGATCGTCTCGCCGGGCGCTGGAGGATGTCGCGGCCAAGTGGAAGGCAGCCCTTAGCCGTGAACAGGAATTGTGATCGAGCTGTGCTATTTTTACTCATTTACTTAAGCATCGAGCTGTGCTATCAGCCTTGTATGCTTGCAGCAGAACTCAACGGTTCCTCCAATTTCCATCTGTAATGGAGCACCACGACCACGAGCAAAACTAGCCAACCCCTCTCCGATTCGCCACAATCAGTTGAAGATTTCCCATTACTTTATTTTCTTCAGCATCTCATCCCAGGGCACCCTATGCGTTGCCGGCAAAAGCACTCTCCACTGTGATAAGAAAGATGTACCATCTTAGGGCATCTCCAGCCGTTGCGTCCCCAGGGCCCAAAACGCCGCCGTTTTGGGGCCGCCGCGGCGCCAAACGGCGCTAATCTGAACCTGGGGGCAGGCTTCTCAGTCGCCCCCCGAGCCCAACTTTCGGTCCAAAAAACAGAGAAATGAAAATTCGACACATTTTATTTGATTCGACGCAAATTTGAACTAAACATCGAGAAATAAACCAAACAGTGCGAAAAACTTATAAATCTACGGCGGCGACTATTCTAGGCGCGTCGTCTTCATCGTCGTCCTCCTCGCGGTTATCCTTCGCCACCATGGCGAGCCGGTTGGAGGGGCCAGCTTCGCCGTCATCCTTCGCCGCCATGGCGAGCCAGCGCCGCTCCGCCCGGCCTTGCACCCGCAGCCGGTGGAGCTGTGCCTGTTCGGAGGGCTGGCGGTTGCGCCGCTCGCTCTGCAGCGCCACCTGCCGACGGTCGTCCTCGTACTGCGCGATGAGCGCCTGCTGCTCGACCGACGCCGCGTTTTCGGCCAGCTGCCGGTATGCCTCGCGCTCCGCCTCTTCCCTCCGGTGGGTCTCCAGAGATGCCCGAACGGCGGCAGCCTCGGCCGCCGCCTCCGTCTGCTCGAGGCCACCGAGGACCTGGTGGAACGCTTCCTCGTTCCGCGCGGTCTCAAAGGAGTGGTAGGCCGCGTGCTGCTCCGGCCACACCGGCTGCCTCCTCCGTTCCCTCCTCTAGCGCCGGGCAGCCTGCGCCGGCTGCAGCTCGGGCGCCAGCTCTTCCTGGGCGGGCTGCTGCTCGGGCGCCACCGCTCCCTGCGCCGGCTGCTGCTCGGGCGCCACCTCCTGCGCCGGGTGTTGTTCCTCTCCGTCGCTGTCCCCGTCGCTGGGGCCTCCCGCGGGCCACGCATCCCAGTGGCGAGGCATAGTTGCTAGGTGCGGCGAGAGTGGCGAGGAGGAGGAGGCGAGAATGGGAGAACGGCGAGGGGCGAGCGCCCTTTTATAGCCTGGCGGGCCAGTCGCTGCGCCGCGCGTGTCACCGCTGCCGCCCCGTCATTAATCCGGCAGCCTTTGATTGGGGCGCATGCACTGGCCGGCCGCCACGCCATTACTCCGGCAGCCTTTGACAGTGCGGGCGCCGAGAAGAAGGTCACGGGCGGGGGTTTCTGTTCCCACGTTTTTTCGGCGCGTCACTGACAGAGATGGCCCGCGCGGGCTGCAGCGCAGTTTCGCCCCCCAAGCCGAACCCAGCGGGCTGGGTTTGGCCTGGGTGTCGCGGCGCGAAATAGCGCCGAAACGGCGCTATTTGGGTTTCTGGGGGGGGGCGACTGGTGCGGAAACGGCGCTATTCGCCGCTTCCGGCGCTAAAAAGGCCGCCTGGGAGATGCCCTTAAGAGTATCTCTATGAGCACCAATCTTAAGATTATCTCTATGGGCACCGATTTTATTTGTGTCGACACCCTCCAACCTCCAACTGTGGCCTCTTTGGGAGGCATCGGACCTGTGTCCGCAGATTTGGTGGACGTCGCCCGCAGCGTCACTCTCCAAAGAGACCTCCACAAAACTATTGTCAGAACAACAAACACGTTCCGTTCTTGAATTTACACGTTGATCAACTAGACAAATACAAGAACTTCCAAGGAAATTTAATCTAAACCTATCTAGTTGTGTCCGGTGCCGAGGATATCCGATTCGACCATCTTTCCTAGAGCCCAGGCGGGTCCTTACTCGTTCGCCGTGGCTTAGAGCCGCTCCGGCGGAGCGCCGGCGATGTAGAGCTCGCCTTCCGCATCCTCGATCCGCTTGAATGCCGGCAGGACGTGCTTGAAGAGGTTGTCCCGACTACAGGCGTCAGAGCCCCTACAGTTACCGAGGGTGACACTAACATCGGCTGGCCCCACCGGCTGATGCGGCGGCAACTCATTGTCGCCGTACTCCTCAGCCGGTGGAACCCTAGATCTGCGCCGGCAACGATGCTCATGGTTGGCCGCGGCCTCCACGCGGACCCTGCGCATGTGTTCCTCCGTCATCCCCGACATCGTCGCGAGTTTTATCTACGAATATGTTGTCTACGGCGAGACATTGGCTTTTATAGCGGCGGGAAACAACGGGAGGGCGGGAAGAGACGGGAAGCGGTGGGAGGGCGGGAAGGAGAGCACGCAACCCATCAGAGTAAATGGCGGAGACACGCCCTGCCGCGCTGGCCCTTGCGCCGCTTGGGAATCCGTGAAGGCTGCAGCCCGCGTAGATGCATGGCTTGCGGCATCGGCGAACCGCCGTCCCGTCGCCAGACGGTCGCGTCCCTTCGCCGCCATTAACATGGGCGGAACGACCTCCCGCATGACGCCTTTAACCGCGTTGGGAGCGGCTTGGGTCTATGGTGAGCGGGCCCCTCATGTCGGGTTGGCTGACGGGACAATGTCCGATGCTCCCAAGAAGGCCCCCAAGTTTGGCGGTGGGTTGGGGGTGCCGGACATAAATTTGATGGATGGACACATTTTGGGGGTGCCGCGGTGGGCGGTTTTTTTGATCTCGACCCCCAATGGGCCATTGGCCGTTTGGGGGGTGTCGGTGGAGATGCTCTAACCTGTAGTTAATCCGTCATCTCTCCAAAAGTGGGATTTTGTACCATCACCTACCATGTGCTCCCTCTGTCTCATATTAATTGTCTCAAAGTTGGACAAAAGTTGATGTATCTAGACATATTTTAGTGTTAGATACATCTAATTTTGTCCAACTTTGAGACTAATATGAGACAGGGGAGTAGTTAATCCTCTGGATCACATATTGTTTAATCGCATGCAACCCTTTCCGAATCTGAGAACCCACCCAAACAAACCCCAGGATCAGATAGGAAGAAACCACCAGATCCGAGATACTTTTTCGTATTTTGACAACTCACATCCTGGTCTCCTCGCCCCAATTTAACAATCCATTTAGCAAGTACCCATTCCTCCAAATTCTTTAGGTTTGCAGAGATCTTCCCCCTTCACCATGTTAAACTTGTATTTGTCACGGTTTCCTTCCCAATAAGACTTAGCTCTATCCATGTCAGTTGCATGGTGAATGTTACTTTTGGGTGATCCAAATTCACTTATGCTGATAAAAGGCCGAACTTCTTACGAGTAGAGCATCGCGGTACGGTACGAATTGCTACCAAGTTAGAGTTGGATTCACCCTTACCTACCTAGTTAGGTCAGGACCGTCTTTATATACCTCGTGTAAGCCGCTGTTTGGGATAAGCCACACATTGTAAATCTCGACGCGTTTGTAACCTCACCCCAAATAGTGAAGTATTGCTGGCTGGCGTCCCGTGTTTTTTTCTCTTCCTTGCTAGAAGAGTTTTCTACGTTAAAATCTCGTTTCCCTGTTAGTTCGATCTTGCTTAACTTTATCGTTGTTTTGCTATTGCGTGTAACAGTGAATACCTCCAGGTAATAGGTAGAAGCCCATAATGTAAGTTGGGATGTTGCTAAGGCAGGAACCAACCAGATTTTTTTGCCACTTGATGATACCGGCTGCCACTTCCCAAGATTCTTTTGAACTTTTGTCACCACAAAGTCAAGATATGAAATCAGGAGTTTCATGTACGAAACAGGCACAACCAAGAATTTCATAGGGAGTGAACCGACATTCCAGTTAAAGAGAATAACTATCCTTCACTGCTCTTCCTGATGAACCCCTAGGAAAAATATTTCACATTTCTAGAAAATTCGGTTTTAGGCCTCACATCTCTTCATAACGTAACAGTAGGAATTTCATGGACACTATTGATACTCCCAAGACGTATCTATAATCTTTATTGTTTCATGCTTGTTCATTATGATTTTCACATACTTTTATGATGTTTTTACATCATTTTAGTGTGTTTTCCTGGACTAACTTAGTAACCTAGTGCCCAGAGCCAATTCCTTTTTCCCTGTGTATTTTTATTTCAGAAAATTTGTACATGAAATATTCATGAAAAGTCCTGAAAATCCACGGAGGTCATTTTCCCCGGAACAAAGACGAAACCCGAAAGAGAAAACTAGGGGTGGGGCCACCCCAGTAGGCAATCCCACTGGGGCATAAGGGGGGCCGCGTCACTCCATCGCCTGGTGGTTGTGGGCCTCCCCCGACACTGCCTCTTTACCTATAAATTTCCTTGTGCCAAAACCCTAGGAGACGAAAATTTCCACGAAACAGATACATAGGCGATGTCACCTCGAAATTCCAATCTAGGACTTCTGGAGTCGTGTTCCGACACTCTATCAGAGGGGGAAATTGTCACTGAAGGCTTCTTCATCACCATGTTTGCCTCCCCGATGATGAGTGAGTAGTTCATCGTTGGACTACGGGTCCATAGCAGTAGCTAGATGGTGATCTCTTCTCCTTGTGCTATCATGACACTTTGTTGCGAGCTGCATAGCATGATCAAGATCATTCTTATGTAATTGTTACATGTCGTGTTGCTAGGATCCGATGAATCATGAAATTGTGATCAGTTTGTTCATGTATTTTATTTGCGCTTCACTTATATTTTGTTAGTGTTTTAATGCATTCTAGGACGCTCTCCGATGTGTATGGCTCCTTTGTCCAAGTTGTTGTATGCATCTCCAAGAGGGAGTTTTTGTTGGAGAAATTCTCTAGAGGCAATAATATTCAGTTATTATTCTATCTCCAAGTTCAGAATTAAGTTTATGTCATCATACTACAACCGCTATAGCACTTGAAAAGTGAATTTTCAAAGAAGAATCTTTGTGAGGGTGTGAAGACATGAACAAACAAGAGTTCCTAATCTTTTCTCTGAGATTAGCTTATGGTTTGTGAGATGATCACATTTTCCTGATCATCGACTTGATTAAAAGTCTGGAAAAACATAAGATTTTTTTGTTAGGGTAACAATAATAATGAACCGACCCAAATATCTGATCTTGCTAAAAGAGACTAAACAATTGTAATGTATTTTAGCAAAGTACATATGAAGTTTTCATTGACTATAATTCCTATACTATGAGAATATCTAGTGAGCGCACGATCGAAAGTTATACTTTGGATGTCATAAACCGTCTTGCCGTAACTGGGGATCATAACGGTGATGTATGGGTATAATCTAGAAAGGTAATGGAACTAAGATCTTTCAAGACTAGTACTTAACTCCTCAAGACGATAGATAGATACACACTCTCGGACCTATCAGTATCACGGATGTCAACCAATCGTCTGGTCAGATAAAGTGTGATTTATCATAAAGGACAACAAGGATATGGATGAGAAAAGAGGAAGATATCAGTAACAAGTTTTATGTGTTATGATCAAAGAGGTTGATTAGATCAGATCACGTAGTCTCACCTCATGATATCATTGGTATCATGAGGTTAAGGGAATATGTGCAATGTGTAACTTATAAGGTTCCCTCGTTCATCATGAACACACAGGAGCCATCATGGACATCCGCGGTCCCACTACTGGTTATTGTTCGGTAAATTTCCGAACATGTATGTGTGTTATCAATCCTTTACGAGTCGCTTGACCGTGCCAACCTTTAATTGAGAGAATAAAGATATTGTTATTGGTTTTATGAATGTCTAATGTCGATATGTGTCGTGGTGAGGTAAAGACAGATGCCATGGGATGGCTTAAGTTTGGGGCCGATGGACACTGTGGGTATCCGGGGAGGGATCACACGCCTGGATGGCTCGCTCACTGCACTGCAAACAACACAATCTACCCAGGTTCAGGGCCCTCGTGCGGAGGTAACACTCCTACTCCTGCCTCTCTCTCTGTATATGTGGTGATCGAGTACAAGTGTTCCTCAAGCTCAAGGATCTAGAGGAGGAAGAAGCTCTACTGCTATCTCTCTCTAAACAAACAAGCAACACTTCTCTTCTCACGTAACGGGCGACCCTCACACAGGAGGGATGTTGTCGTGGGATAGTCACGGTAGACGTTACCGGGGGTAACTTAGATTGGGGCGAATCGACTCTGGTGCTTGGGAGAGGGTTTAGCTCGGACACAATCATGTTAACTGGTGATCTAAGGTCTCGGGCTGCAATGTCGCCGAAACTCTGATCTAGGGTTACAACTCGAGTCTTTCTCTTTCTGTCCAAATCTCTCTCTCTATGCCCTAGAAGCCGGTTTATATAATACCCGGCTTCCTGGCTTTCCTTACCGGACATCTCTAGAATCCTACTCGGGATCCACACATAACCCTAAGTTCCCTACCGTGACCCCCAAGGCACGAGTTACAAGATCTGCGCTGCCTTTTGGGTCTTCTAGAACTTCCTTTCTCTTGGGCCGGGTTTCGTGTAGTCTCCCTTTGGCCGGGTCTCGCCCAGGCATGGGCCTACCGGATTATCGCCCCCCCAACAATAGTCCCCAGAATAGCTTGGGCATCTTGGAACCAACCATGAAGCGCACGCTATTCCCTGCAAAACAACAGACATTCATATGCATAACATGACGGGTTAGATTGCTTTAACTATAACCAGGCCTGCTCTTTCAGCGGTCCATATAATAACCCGGTTTATCGCTCTAGCCGGGTATTGTTACTCGGATCAAATTACCCGAGGCACGTTCTATAACCCGGCTTTTATCTTCTCCGCAAGCCGGTCCGAGTGACAATCTTCAAGTCCGGCTCTTTTGGCGGGCTTGGGTAACTCGGCCACTTCGCAATAACTCCCAAGATCCTTATCCCATGATTAACGGGCCGGTTCATATCCCCTCGCAAATCACTCTACTTACCGTTTGGCCTCCTAGGGTTTCTCTGCGCCTATAAATAGGCCTCGCGGGAAAACCCTAAAATCCCAAACGCTACCATTTTCGCACCTTGTTCTTCCTCTAGCTCTCCGCCAGCGCACAGGAACCCGAGCTCCAAACGAACGCCCCCGGATCCCCTGCGCGCCCGCCGTTGACCCTTGTCCACCGGTCGCCGCCCCGCGCCGCCGTTTCGCGCCGTCGCGGTCGCCGTTTTCTTCCCGCAAGATCCAACCGCACCATTGGAGGTCGAGCTCCAAGCTCAAGGTCCAGGCGCCTGCTGCCACGCACACCGGCCACCGTCCTCGTGAACCTGGCCACCACGTCACGCCGCACCCGCCGGACTTCATTTCGCCGCCGTTCTCTGATGAGCCCTAACAGATCCAGATTTGTTCCCCTTAATCTTGAATCTATGTTCATGTGTTCTAGCCTCCATTTCTTTTTCCTTGCTTAATTCTTAATTTTCAATTTTCTCTAGATCCATTTCCATGGCACCCAAGGCTGCTACCAAGTCCAAGGGAAAAAACCTGGTTCTGAAGCAGAAGCCGGGTCAGTCGATCTCAGCCAACTGGGCTAGATCGACTGTCACGAAGGCAAAGTTAGAGGAACTGGCCGAGTCTGGGGTCCTCCCAGCAGAGTCGGAAATCTCCTGGAGAGCGCCAGAAGAGGAGACCCGGCCTTCACCCGGCTCAGGTGAAGCTGTTGTCTTTTTGGAGCACGTGACTCGGGGTTTCCGTCCGCCAGGTCACCCTTTCTTCCGCGAAATCCTTCACCACTATAAACTCCGGGTTTTCGACATCGCCCTAATTCAATTTTGAACATCTGCCACTTTATTGTTCTCTGTGAGGCTTATCTTTGCATCGCTCCAAACCTTGCCTTGTTTTTAGAACTTTTTCAATGCAAACCTTGCCGTGAGAACATGGATGGACCCCTCCTTGTTTGTGGGGGTGTGTCCATCCAGAGGCGCAAGAAATCCTTGATGCCGACTCTCAGTCTTCACTCCCACGTGAAGCACTGGCAAAAGAAGTTTTTCTATTGCAAGGACACATCCAGACCCGGCGAAAAGCCTTTACCGGGTTTTTCCACTGAGGCCCTCTCTCTTAGCGATAACCTAAGTGGTTTCGCTTCAGAACCCGATAGGCAATCCATCCAACCCCTCCTCCACAAATTAGCCGTCCTAGTAGCCCATGGCCTCTGCGGGCTAAACCTCATCAAGACCTGGATCAGTTGTAGGATCCAACCAAACAACATCCGTCCCAAGCTCATCTGCGATTACTCGGGTCACCTGACTGACTCTCTCCGATACTCGGAGAAGTCATACCCGGCCGCGGACATCAACAAGGTCATGAAAAATTTCCCGGCCGAGAAGATGGACTCCATCAAGAGCGTTTCTGGGCTCTCCCCCTTCACTCTCTCAAACTCGGCTCCTCCAGTAAGAACCGACTTATATTTTTTTGCACTGACTGATTTTTCTAACACACATACTAACTTCTATCTCTGCTATTTTTTACCCAGGAAACCGATGAGTTTTGGAAGATTGTCACCCCTACCCCTTCTGAAAACTCAGAGGAGGAAGAGCCGAGTGGTAGTGATGAAGGTAATTCCGAGTCACTACTAAACAGATACTTTGTCAATCTATTAGATCAAAATTCTCCTCTTTCCGACAATGCACCGCAATCACCAGCACCAGCGGACAAGGACGGCTCTCAATCGGAGGAGAGTAAGGCAGAGCCGGAAGCTGAGGTTGGCAAGAAAAGGAAGCCCAGAGGAGTTACTTTCAAGGTGCCATACTCCTCCGTGACCACAGAGCCGTACTCCTATGCCGGTATGTGCAAACTTAACAAATATCTAACCACTATATCGTCTCTGAAGGACGTATCTCCTCCACCCAAGCGACGGGTAACCTGGAATTCTCCGAGTGACGAGCCCCTCAATCCCGGGATCCCTCAATCGCCCGTTCGCAGAGCCGGTACTCATTCCACTTATTTTGACATTACTCCTCGAAAATTCCCATCTCCAAATCATCCTTTAGCCGGAACAATCCGAGTCTCACTTTCCAACTCTCTATCAGTGTCTTCCGGGTCTAGCAATGAGCTCCCCAGCGATTTCATCGTAAATACCGGGTATTTTTCATAACTTGGCCACATCCCTATGCTTTGCATGCTTTTCCTCTATAGCATACTAACTCCGAATTTTTCTTTTCTCAGAGCCCGGGTCACTCTTAGCGATCCAGTGGAAACCCCCGCCGATGACCCTCTGATGGAAGACCAGGTAAGCGCTGCCAACCCTCCAACTCCTGAAGAGCAAGGGCCGGCTAACGCCACCAGCCCAAGAACCGAGTCTCCTCCTCACATGGCCCAGCCGGATGATCCTGAGGTCGAATATATCGGGACCCAGAGGAGCGCTGCCGCTGCAAAGACTGCTACTGCCAGGTATGACCCTGAGGAGACAAAGGCAGCAGCCCAACCCACTGGCTATGGCGCTAGTTCTTTCAGGTCGGCTCTCGGTAGCCAAAAGGTTGAAAAGCTTTTGGAGGAGTACCGGTCTTTGAAGACCACTGAGGAGGAGATAATCGAGTCTCTGGCGGCTGAGCACCAGGTTAATTTTGCTAACACTAGTCACACACTTATCCTAGTCCCCAAGTTCCGAGTGTTCTGTACACAATCACTCGGTACTTACTAATATGCCGACTAATGCTTATCTGTCATTTTCAGGCTTATGTTGCTCGCATTGATGAGCTTTTGGCCAAGACCAATGAACTGCTGCAAGTAGAGGTTAAACTTCGTGAAGAACTAGAAGCTAGCTTCAAAGATCTCAAAAAAAGGCATAAAACACAGAAGAAAAAACTCCGGACTGCTGACGAACTTATCAAAGAATACTCAACCTTCATCGACAACATTTTTTATTCCCTCATTGGTAAGTCTAGGTTCTGTTTGCCGATTCATGTTACCCGGAGTTCCCTATTCAGCAATGTTTTTGACTCGGTATCCGGGTGTATTTTTGTACCGCAGGTCCGGCTGATATTGCAGAGGTGAAAGATGACCAACACAGGCTGAGGATACTCAAGACTGTCATCCGGCAATTCTCAGCGGGAACTAAGTGGGCTCTTGAATCTTTGAAGCTGTCAGGTGATTACCCGTGCATTACCAAAATGCTCGAGGCATACTCGACTGTCCCTTCCTGGATTGAAACCTGGAAGCGCTCATCCTGCCGGGTTGGAGTGGTACGTGCTCTTGCACTCGCCAAGGCCTATTATCCCAAGATCGAGCCAGCAATGCTTGTAAACGGGTTTCCCGAATTGAAAGCTGACGGCTATAAGTTCTCGGGAAAATACCTCAAGGCTATCAATGTCCAGATCCGCCACTCGGCCAGCCTGATCGCAGATACCCTTGACGTGAACAAGCTCACTCCCGCCTACGATGCTGAGGACCAACCTGTGCCCATCGAAGACCCGGAGCCTTTTGATATCTTGACCCGTTTCAAGGCGGAACTTGCAAAGAGAAAGGCTGCGGCAAACCCGCCATATTCCACAACTCCGGTTTTCCCTCCTCCATCACGTGCTGCCTCCGGGGGTAACCCGGAGACTGAGAAGGGGAATGCGACGGAGGAAAATGCTGAAGACCCGGCTTCCAAGACCACTCCTGATGACTCGGCTGAAGAAACCGAGTAAAGTTATCACCCTTTTACCTGGAAAAAATCATTCGGCCAATAGGCATTGGAATATGCCTTTCACACTTGTTTATTTGATGGTGCGCCTGTGCACTTTTGATACTATTCTCTCTGGTTTGCAATACGCTTAAACTCCTGTGGTTTTGATGACCCTTCTGGTTATCAATTTGATATGCACTTTTTCGACCTTGTGTTGGTGTGTTGGCACAACTTCACTTTTTGTACGCTTTTTTGCGATAGATGCCGAGTCTTGGTTGTGGGACTGAAAAATTTCTTCCAAGTCCCCAAGACCCAGATTTTGGGTTGAGGATTATTTGGCTTGGGAAACTTTGCTTCTCAGGTCCCCAAGTCCCCAAGACCCGGGTTATGGGTCTTGAGGTCCTTTGCTTAGAAAAATTTCTTGCTTTCTCAAGCCCCCAAGTCCCCAAGACCCGGATTTTGGGTCTGGGGATTAATGGGTGTAAGAAAACCTTTTGTTTTTCCCAAGTCCTCAACCATGCTACTATCTTTTATACACCTTGAAGTTATGCTTAATGTATTATGAGTTTCCGGCTGTTGCCTTCACTCTGCATAACTTATGGTTTGGATGACCCTTTTGACCCTCTTTGTTGTAAGCCGGCTTTCGCATGGATACTCAATGTTGCTATAACTCTATGCAAACAGGGTCAGGCAAGTCCCCATGGGCCTCATGACTGATTGAATTTATAGGCTAGCAAAACATGCCACTTTGTTGCGAGTCACATCAAGCTTAAACAAGAAATGGCAAGAAAAGTTCGGCTTTATTGTCCAGGTTATGAGATTGCAACTGTACTTATTGCAAGTAATCAGCCCTCACACCTTAATGACATCATGGCCGGGTCTGAGATTGTAACTGTGCTATTCAAGCAATCAGCCCCCAAGACCTAGATATACATGCTATGCAACCGTAGGCTTTCAGCTCTACAGGCTTACATATAGCTTGAATGTAATAAAAAGAAAAAGATGTGTGAATTTTAAGCCTACTATATTATGTTTCTTGCAATTAGATAAACATAGCTAACTAAACATAATACACTTACCTAATATAAAGCAGGATGAAATATAGAAAAAACATGCAAGAAGTTGAAAAAGCTTAGGAAACGAAACAATTATCATGATTTAACCATCTCTTTATTGATATGAAAAGGTTAGGTCAGCAAGCCGCCTCATGAAAAACCCTCCAGTCCCCTTAGGTACCATGGATAGGAAAAGAGTGCGTCTGAAACCTGCTGCCTGTTACATCGTGTAATACATCTTGCAAACCGAGTCTATACTAAGTGTAGTAGGGACACAGCTGAGCCACGTTCCATGGTCTTTCGCGCTCTTGCATAGATGAAGTGGAATGAGCAGTGTCATTAACAGTATCCGACTCTTCCCTTGCATCTATCAGGTAGTACGATCCATTGTGCAGATTCCGGCTTATAATGAATGGACCCTCCCATGGGGGAGATAGCTTGTGATTTCCTTCTTTGGATTGTACTAAGCATAGCACCAGGTCTCCTTCCTGGAAAACACGGGTTTTGACTCGGCGACTATGATACCGCCTCAAGTCCTGCTGATATATTGCTGATCGCTCCAATGCTTGCTCCCTGTGTTCTTCTAGCATGTCCACGGCGTCTTGCCGGGTCTTCTCGTTTTCCACCTCAACTTAAGCCGCCACTCGTGGTGAGTCGTGGATGATATCACTCGGAAGGACCGCCTCTGCCCCATAAACCATAAAAAACAGGGTCATCTGAGTAGATCTGTTAGGTGTGGTGTTAATTCCCCAAACAACAGAAGGTAACTCCTCAACCCATGCTCCAGCAGCTCGGAGACACGGGACCCGTAATCGTGGTTTCAATCCCCGAAATAATTCCTGGTTTGCTCTCTCCACCTGCCCATTGGCTTGCGGATGAGACACCGAGGCCACATCAAGCCGGATACCATTATTTCCACAAAACTTCTCCATCTCTCCTAAGAACATGTTGGTTCCATTGTCTATGATTATGCTGTGGGGGTATCCAAATCGATGTATGATCTTCTTCAAGAATTTCACTGCTGTGGCCGCCTCACAATTTGTAACAGGCATGACCACAACCCATTTTGTAAACTTATCAATAGCCACCAGCAGATGGTTTTTTTTGCATGGAGACATGTGGAAAGGGCCTACCATGTCCATACCCCAAACAGCGAACGGCCAAGTCAAAGGAATTATCCGTAACTCCATAGCCGGCACATGAGTTTTCCGGGCGTACCTTTGACATCCATCGCATCTTGCCACCAAGCGTTCTGCATCCGCTATAGCCGTGAGCCAAAAGAACCCGTGTCGATATGCCTTAGCCACAAGGGATCTCGTGGAGTCATGGTGTCCACAATCACCTTCATGAATCTCTTTCAATATTTGACGACCTTCCTCTGGGGCTACGCAGCGTAGAAAGACACCTGCATCGCTTCTCTTATAAAGCTCTCCGTTAATGACAGAATAACCCTTTGCTCGTCTCAGGATTTGCCGGGCTAAAACTTCCTGTTGTGATAACTTGCCCCGTAACAGGAATGCTAGGAACGGCTCTGTCCACTCCGGGATAGTACACACCGCGGCCACAAACTCCAAATCCGGGTCTTGATTAGATACTTCTTCTTCTGACTCAATTTTAACAGAAGGCCGCCATAGCTCATCCAAGAATACGTTAGGCGGAACCGGCTTTCGACGGGAGCCGAGTCTCGAAAGTGCGTCCGCGGCCTCGTTTTTTCGCTGATCGATATGCTCCACCTGATACCCGGAGAAAGATCCGGCTACCTTGTCCACCTCTCTGCGGTATGCTGCCATTGTTGCATCCTTCCTGTCCCACGTTCCTGAGACCTGCTGTACCACAAGATCCGAGTCTCTGTAGCACCTTATACGCTTGATGTTCATCTCCTTTGCTATTCGTAGTACATGCAACAGGGCCTCATACTCGGCTACGTTGTTTGAGCAATCGAAGTGAATTTGCAATACATAACTCAACTTATCTCCTTTTGGCGATGTGAGCACCACACCAGCTCCTGACCCTTCATACTGCTTGGAATCATCAAAATGCATTACCCATGATTCTGAACTTGGCACCACTAGGGGCATGCTTGATTGAGTCCAATCATTAACGAAATCCACCAGGGCTTGAGACTTGATCGCAGACCGGGGCTCATAGTTGATGTGATAATCTCCCATCTCGATGGCCCACTTGGCCACCCTGCCTGTTGCATCTGAATTTCTTATGATATCTGCCATTGGTATTGAACTTACCACCGTAATGGGGTGCTCTTGAAAATACGGCTTCGATTTCCGACTGGCCATGAATACCCCGAAAACTAACTTCTGCCAATGCGGATACCGCTGTTTTGCTTCTGATAAGACCTCGCTTACATAATAAACCGGCCGTTGCACCGGGTGATCCTTTCCATCCTCCTTGCGCTCAACCACAACCACTACGCTAACTGCCCGAGGCCCGGCTGCAACATATAGCAACATAGGCTCCTTAGGACCCGGCGCGGCCAAAACCGGCGCCTCAGATAATTGCTTTTTTAGAGCCTCAAATGCCTCATCCGCCTCTTGATCCCATATGAACTTGTCTATTTTCTTCAAGAGTCGGTACAGGGGTATCACTTTTTCTCCGAGCCGAGATATAAACCGGCTTAACGCTTCCACGCATCCTGTAAGCTTCTGAACGTGTTTCAGCTAATCTGGCTTTTTCAAGCTCTGGATGGCTTTGATCTTTCCCGGGTTAGCCTCGATCCCTCGCTCAGAAACGATGAAACCGAGTAACTTCCCCGCAGGAACCCCAAACACGCACTTTGTTGGGTTGAGCTTCATCTGGTATCTCCTTAGGTTCTTGAATGTCTCTTTCAGGTCATCAATGAACGTTTCTTCCTTCCTCGTTTTGATCACCACATCATCAACATAAGCGTGGACATTGCGTCCAATCTGGTCCTCAAAGCACTTCTGAATACACTGTTGGTATGTTGCACTTGCATTCTTCAATCCAAAGGTCATGGTTTTGTAGCAAAAGGCTCCAAAAAGGGTTATGAATGATGTTTTCTCCCAATCCTCCTTTTTGAGCTTTATCTGGTGATACCCGGAATAGGCATCCAAGAAACATAACAGATCACTTCCCGCCACTGCATCTATGATCTGGTCTATCCTCGGGAGGGCAAACGGATCTTTAGGGCAATGCTTGTTGAGACTCGTGTAATCTATGCACATTATCCACTCATTATTCTTTTTCAACACTAGAACTGGGTTTGCCAACCAATCAGGGTGAAATACCTCCATGATAAAGCCAGCTGCTAGGAGCCGAGCTACCTCTGCTCCTATAGCCTTTCTCCTTTCTTCGTTCATTTTTCTCAAACCTTGCTTCACTGGCCGGGACTTAGGATCGACATGCAAACTATGCTCAGCGAGCTCAGTCGGGATACCCGGCATGTCGCTAGGTGTCCATGCGAACACATCCAGATTCTCGCGAATGAACTTTATGAGTGCCTCTTCCTCCTTGTTATCCAGGTTAGAACCTATAGCATATTGTTTGGAAGAGTCGCCTTCAACAAAAGCCACCATCTTCGTATCTTGGGCTGCTTTAAACTTAGCTCTCTCGTCGTCCGTGTTTGGTTTCTTCAAAGCTTTTCGATCTTCCGGGTCTACCTGAGACCTGTAATACCTGAGTTCTTCCTTCGCACACGCTTGTTCTGCAAGTGCTGCATCTCCCTCATCACACTCTGCTGCCACAACCCTGTTCCCATGTATAGTAATGGTTTGTTTAGGACCCGGGATCTTTAGATGTAGGTACACATAACACGGCCTTGCCATGAATTTGGTGTAAGCCGGCCTTCCGAACAGCGCATGATAAGGACTACGCAACTTCACCACCTCGAAAGTGAGCCACTCTACTCTGTAATTGTCCTTCGATTCTCCAAAAGCGACCTCCAGTGTTATCTTTCCCTCGGGGCAGGCCGAGTGTCCTGGCACAATTCCGTGGAAAACTGTGGAACTTTTCTGCAGCTGAGACTCCTTGAGTCCCATACGTAAAAAGGTCTCCCACTACAAGATGTTGATACTACTCCCACCATCCATCATGTAACACCTGGGGTGTTACCCTAAATAGGAAGTTGTTTGTTTTCTTTTGCTTGCATCACATGCATCACATGAGCATTGCATTATGTTTTCAAAACAACTCAAAATTCAAACCACTTTAAGCTTTCACGCATGTCCAAATTTTTCACTTAAAAAATTGCCAACTAAGCATCTCAAATTGTTTTTCAATAGTTTGAAGTTGTTTTAATCAAATTGCTTGTTAATAAATTTTTTTCCCTTTTGTTAAAAACCCTAATGGTAAACTTCAAATAACAAAATTCAAATCAAATCAATCCTACTTGGCAATAATTCAAATGGGAGTTTAAAAATTAAAATCTTGCAAACAAATTAAATTCAATAATGTTTGCCTAATTGCTTGAACTTAATAAATAAAATTTGTTTATTTCCAAAAGTCCAAACCAAACCCTATTTGAAAGTCACCTAACAATTTAATATCAAATTAGTAATTCAAATTGTTGAAAATAATTTTAAACCACCTTGTTATTGCTGTTTTGCAAATAATAAACAATGTTCATCAAATAAAATTTAAAACCCCAAGCCATTCTTTCTCTCTTTCCTATTCTTTCTTACAAGCAAAAAAAAAGAAGGAAAAAAAAATAGGAAAGGGAGAGGTGAGCAGAGGCAGCCAGCCCATCTATTCTTTCCCCCCAGCCACCTTCTCCCCTGGTCTGATACCCTTTCAGCACCTTTCTTCCTCCTTGTGATGTCACTTCTGTACGACAGCAGCAACACCACACGATCCTCTCCCCCCTCCTCGATGGCCTGCCGCACCAAGCTCCCTACTCCATAAAAGTATCCACCTCTCCCCCACTGCTAACCCTAGATCCCCCTCCTTCTCCCACGCCGCCGTCCTCTCTTCCCCCCCCCCGATTTCTCCTCAGTCTCTGAACCCTGAAACCTGCCTGAGAGAGTTACAGAGTGCAGTGAGATCGCTGCCGCCCCCTGCCATAGTCACCTCGAGGCGGCGCCATCGTTGGGAATGGAACCAGGGCGAGTTCCTCGTCAGGTTTGGTGAAGGCGCGGAGGCGGGAGGATGCCCGAGTCGGCGACGCCGTCAAGGTTTTCTCCGCCGCCGAGCCCTGTCGCCGCCTCTTTCTCGCCATCGGACAGCGCCCCCCTCGACGCCATCCACGGTGAGCCCATCCCCTCCCTGCCTCTCCTCCCATCCACCCCCCACACGCACCGTGCGCCCACCCCACGCCGCAGCCGCAGAACACCACGGCGAGCATCGTGCCGTCGCTGCCTCTGTCTTGATCGACCCAGCTGCAGGTTCAGTTACGCAGAAACTTCAGTTAAGCTGCTGCCACACCACATACCCCCCCGACCACCCTTCTGCCAACAAGTTTAGCACTACCGCATTGGTTAGCACCCAGCGCGCGCAGGCAGAGGGCAGGGGTTCGATCCCCCCTGCGCTCCAAAAACCCAACCTTTTTTTTACTATTTGTTTTGGTCACAGCAACTTCACAGAATCACCAATAGGTCCCTGTTGATTAATTCTAAACCCCTGTAAAATTATTTCCAAGTCCCTGGTGAATTAAAAATGGCAGATTTGCACCCTATACTTCTAAAATGCATAACTAATTCATCTTAACTCCAAATTTAACTTTTTAAATATGTTTTCTGTCCCAAATTAAATGTTCTATCCAAATATAAAATTTATTTACTGTTTTGAATATTTTAAATTGGTGCAATATTTGAAATCTTGTTTAATTCAATTAATTTTGCAAAAATCATAACTTGGTCATAAAAATTCCAAATTCCACAAACTAAATATGTTTTCCAATAAAATTTTCATGTAATTTCCAAATATCAATTTTGTTTGCTGTTTTGAATAATTTAAATTGCTGAAAACAACTGTTTCTTATTTAATGCAATTAAAATTGTCAAATTAATAACTTGCTCATTTTAAATCCAATTTCCACAAATAAAATATGTTTTCCATGCCATTTTGAACCACCTTTTCAAATATAAATTTTGTTTCATGTTTTGGATAATTAAAATTGCTTGAATAATTTAAACCTTGTTTAAATCATTTAAATTTGCTAAATTCATAACTTGCTCAAATTAAACTATTTTTGAACATGAAAAATATGTTTTCCAACCAGAAAAACATAACCTTTTCAAATATGAATTTGAATTTATGTTTTGAACAAATAAAATTCAAATAATATTCAAACTTGAATTAAATTCAATTAAAACTTGTTTAATCTTGTTTAATTCATAATTAAAGCATTGTAATTCCTTTTCCAATAATTGAAACATGTAATCCACCTAAAAGTTTGTGTTCTAATCAAATATCAACTTTGTTATCTGTTTTGAACAATTTAACTTGATGAAAACAAAAAATGCTTGAGTGACACCTTTAAGGAACCAAAATTTCATAACTTAATAAATAAAATTCCAAAATGGGTAAACCTTATTTCCAATTGGTTCTATTGTTGTTATTTTTCTGTTTTCATCATCCATGCATCATGCTAAACCACTTTCACCTATTGGTTAGTTGTAAAACAATTGTTTCAACCATAATTCATGGGCTTTTCATATGCAACTCCAAAATTGCATATGTGTCCATTTAAATTGTGTTACCATGTCAACTAGTTTATTTCTATGCATCCATTAAATTGTCATGCATCCATATCTTGATCATGCTGGATCTTTTTGCCGTAGTAGTAATTGTTGCATCCGGTGTTTGTTCGAGGTTCATTGCTTCTTCCCGGATAGGACGTTGAGATGATGTGAGCAACGACAAGTTCTTCGGATGTACCTCTACTTGCTGGATTCCAGGAAAGTATACTCACTTGCTGCCAAATGGCTGCCTTTCATCACTTGTTACCGATTCTTTCCGTTGTTCTTATTCTAGCCTGTTGATTCGATGCTTTTGTCTCGATCCTATTATATGTTTACCTTGCAACCATGATATAGCCCTTTCCTTCCACTTCCTATTAACTGTTGTTTGTTTACCCTGTTGGCCCTCGTGTCGTAGTTGCATGCTTAGTGTTGTTTGCGCTCAAGTCTTGTTGTCCGTCTTATCACCTGTTTAGTTTGATAGTTGGGTTTCAATTCAATCAACAACTTGTTAATGTTTTGGGTAATAATAATTTGCTGATAAGGCACCGGCAGGAGGCCCGGCGTGGTTTTGAAGCCTGCTAGTGTCGACCCTAATTAGGAAAAGGGTCTTGTCTACTGATCCATGATGAGCGCACTAACCGCATGTGGGAAGCGAGTATGGGCGCCCCCTCAACTTGATTCGATTCGCATCTCGTCCAAATCGCCACACTTAGTTCGGGCTTTCCATTTGCTGCACGCATATGCAGGTATGAACCCTTGGCGCCAGGGTGGAACTTTTGTAGTAGGCATTTAGGGCGGCGTGGTCTTCCAGTGCTATGAGGGTCCCCTTTTCTTCGTGGGGCTCGATTAGCCGCGCACGCACAACACGTGGTTCTTTGGGCTTGATGCGAAGCAGAGTCGGGTTGTGTTGAGTACCTCGCTTGGTGGGTTGATCCCCTGTCTGGCGGGTTATTCTTACGTGTACGGCCAAATTGGTGCACCCCTGCAGGGTTAAATCTTCTCGAGAAGCCGTGTTTTCCGCGGTTATGGTTGACTTGGTGAAAGTACTGGCTAACAAGTACTCAGAACAACTTACACCTAACTAATGATAACTTGACTAGTAATAGTCTTATTGACACAATAACTTGATCCATCCTTAATCCAACAGTGTGAGTTATCCTTGGGTTGCTTCCTTAGTAGGGGTAACATTGGATGGGTTTGTTTGGTGGTTAGTTGTAGTTGGTACGATACGCTATCTTATCCCCCTCTTTTAGCCGGATGTTGTAGTGAGTCTCTGTAGTTGGTTAGTGCAGCCCGCTGCCGCTTATTTGCAATAATCCCTTCCTTTCCGTTGAACCCCAAAGTATTTGTATCTTGTGATGACTGGCTATGCCGGTATCTTGTGAGTATGGTTTATCCACTTGCCAGTACTTAACCGTACTGACCCACAAATTCTTTTTCGTGGCTGCATATTCAACATTGCAGTCAACAGGTTTGAAGTCTGACGACGTTAGCTTGGGAATCCCTGCGGCTTGGCCTGGGCAGGGATTGGACGCTCTCGGTTATCTTCAGGACTCTTAGTCCAATTTGTATCTTGTCCGTAGACGGACGATATGTGGTTTGTTCCGCTGTTATTTGGATCCTTGTATTGTATCAGTTGTATCCCTGACTCGTTTGAGTCATCTTGTAAATCTCTTTTCTGTTGTTGTTGTGGATTATTCATGAACTGTTGTAATGTTATCACAAGTGGCAACCTGGAATCGGTTATTATGTGGATTCTGGCGGGAATGCTGAAATCTGCATAGTGCCCGATCCCGGGGCGTCACAAATGGTATCAGAGCCTTGGTTCCGATTCTCGAGATTGTTTCGATACGAATGGTTATCGAAGCAACGGGTCCGCAAAGCCTGTAGGATAACCTCTCTAACGGTCGTTGTTTCTAGAATGTCAAAAACTATTTCTGCTAAACTATTTTGGAAAAAACATCTCAATACGATTCTTGTTTTCCTCCTTATCCCTATTCTATTTCCCCTCCCATCTTATTTGTTTTGGAGTCTTCCCCCCTTGTCTATCTTTCAAAGTGTTAGGATCCTACGTGGGTGGACGTTTTCTGAGCCTTTAACCTAATAGGTTCGATCATCGGAAGATTCCTGGTGGAAGAACATCATCATCAGCCCGAGCAAGAAACCCTTGTTAGTGGTGTCGAGGAGATCAGCTGGAAGTATGAAGAAATCGATAGTCGAACTTCTTTCCCCTCCCGGGTTAGCAGGTGGATTGCGAGGGCGCAATCCCTTGTTAGTGGTGTCGTCTGTAACACCTGGGGTGTTACCCTAAATAGGAAGTTGTTTGTTTTCTTGTGCTTGCATCACATGCATCACATGAGCATTGCATTCTGTTTTCAAAACAACTCAAAATTCAAACCACTTTAAGCTTTCACGCATGTCCAAATTTTCCACTTCAAAAATTGCCAACTAAGCATCTCAAATTGTTTTTCAATAGTTTGAAGTTGTTTTAATCAAATTGCTTGTTAATAAAAAAATTTCCCTTTTGTTAAAAACCCTAATGGTAAACTTCAAATAACAAAATTCAAATCAAATCAATCCTACTTGGCAATATTTCAAATGGGAGTTTAAAAATTAAAATCTTGCAAACAAGTTAAATTCAATAATGTTTGCCTAATTGCTTGAACTTAATAAATAAAATTTGTTTATTTCCAAAAGTCCAAACCAAACCCTATTTGAAAGTCACCTAACAATTTAATATCAAATTAGTAATTCAAATTGTTGAAAATAATTTTAAACCACCTTGTTATTGCTGTTTTGCAAATAATAAACAATGTTCATCAAATAAAATTTAAAACCCCAAGCCATTCTTTCTCTCTTTCCTATTCTTTTCTTACAAGCAAAAAAAAAGAAGGAAAAAAAATAGGAAAGGGAGAGGTGAGCAGAGGCAGCCAGCCCATCTATTCTTTCCCCCCAGCCCACCTTCTCCCCTGGCCCGATACCCTTTCAGCACCTTTCTTCCTCCTTGTGATGTCACTTCTGTACGACAGCAGCAACACCACACGATCCTCTCCCCCCTCCTCGATGGCCTGCCGTACCAAGCTCCCTACTCCATAAAAGTATCCACCTCTCCCCCACTGCTAACCCTAGAGTCCCCTCCTTCTCCAACGCCGCCGTCCTCTCTTCCCCCCCCCCCCCGATTTCTCCTCAGTCTCTGAACCCTGAAACCTTCCTGAGAGAGTTACAGAGGGCAGTGAGATCGCTGCCGCCCCCTGCCACAGTCACCTCGAGGCGGCGCCATCGTTGGGAATGGAACCAGGGCGAGTTCCTCGTCAGGTTTGGTGAAGGCGCGGAGGCGGGAGGATGCCCGAGTCGGCGACGTCGTCAAGGTTTTCTCCGCCGCCGAGCCCTGTCGCCGCCTCTTCCTCGCCATCGGACAGCGCCCCCCTCGACGCCATCCACGGTGAGCCCATCCCCTCCCTGCCTCTCCTCCCATCCACCCCCCACACGCACCGTGCGCCCACCCCACGCCGCAGCCGCAGAACACCACGGCGAGCACCGTGCCGTCGCTGCCTCTGTCTCGATCGACCCAGCTGCAGGTTCAGTTACGCAGAAACTTCAGTTCAGCTGCTGCCACACCACATACCCCCCCCCGACCACCCTTCTGCCAACAAGTTTAGCACTACCGCATTGGTTAGCACCCAGCGCGCGCAGGCAGAGGGCAGGGGTTCGATCCCCCCTGCGCTCCAAAAACCCAACCTTTTTTTACTATTTTTTTTTGTCACAGCAACTTCACAGAATCACCAATAGGTCCCTGTTGATTAATTCTAAACCCCTGTAAAATTATTTCCAAGTCCCTGGTGAATTAAAAATGGCAGATTTGCACCCTATACTTCTAAAATGCATAACTAATTCATCTTAACTCCAAATTTAACTTTTTAAATATGTTTTCTGTCCCAAATTAAATGTTCTATCCAAATATAAAATTTATTTACTGTTTTGAATATTTTAAATTGGTGCAATATTTGAAATCTTGTTTAATTCAATTAATTTTGCAAAAATCATAACTTGGTCATAAAAATTCCAAATTCCACAAACTAAATATGTTTTCCAATCAACTTTTCATGTACTTTCCAAATATCAATTTTATTTTCTGTTTTGAATAATTTAAATTGCTGAAAACAACTGTTTCTTATTTAATGCAATTAAAATTGTCAAATTAATAACTTGCTCATTTTAAATCCAATTTCCACAAATAAAATATGTTTTCCATGCCATTTTGAACCACCTTTTAAAATATAAATTTTGTTTCATGTTTTGGATAATTAAAATTGCTTGAATAATTTAAAACTTGTTTAAATCATTTAAATTTGCTAAATTCATAACTTGCTCAAATTAAACTATTTTTGAACATGAAAATATGTTTTCCAACCAGAAAAACATAACCTTTTCAAATATGAATTTGCATTTATGTTTTGAACAAATCAAATTCAAATAATATTCAAACTTGAATTAAATTCAATTAAAACTTGTTTAATCTTGTTTAAATCATAATTAAATCATTGTAATTCCTTTTCCAATAATTGAAACATGTAATCCACCTAAAATTTTGTGTTCTAATCAAATATGAACTTTGTTATCTGTTTTGAACAATTTAACTTGATGAAAACAACAAATGCTTGAGTGACACCTTTAAGGAACCAAAATTTCATAACTTAATAAATAAAATTCCAAAATGGGTAAACCTTATTTCCAATTGGTTCTATTGTTGTTATTTTTCTGTTTTCATCATCCATGCATCATGCTAAACCACTTTCACCTATTGGTTAGTTGTAAAACAATTGTTTCAACCATAATTCATGGGCTTTTCATATGCAACTCCAAAATTGCATATGTGTCCATTTAAATTGTGTTACCATGTCAACTAGTTTATTTCTATGCATCCATTAAATTGTCATGCATCCATATCTTGATCATGCTGGATCTTTTTGCCGTAGTACTAATTGTTGCATCCGGTGTTTGTTCGAGGTTCATTGCTTCTTCCCGGATAGGACGTTGAGATGATGTGAGCAACGACAAGTTCTTCGGATGTACCTCTACTTGCTGGATTCCAGGCAAGTATACTCACTTGCTGCCAAATGGCTGCCTTTCATCACTTGTTACCGATTCTTTCCGTTGTTCTTATTCTAGCATGTTGATTCGATGCTTGTGTCTCGATCCTATTATATGTTTACCTTGCAACCATGATATAGCCCTTTCCTTCCACTTCCTATTAACTGTTGTTTGTTTACCTTGTTGGCCCTCGTGTCGTAGTTGCATGCTTAGTGTTGTTTGCGCTCAAGTCTTGTTGTCCGTCTTATCACCTGTTTAGTTTAATAGTTGGGTTTCAATTCAATCAACAACTTGTTAATGTTTTGGGTAATAATAATTTGCTGATAAGGCACCGGCAGGAGGCCCGGCGTGGTTTTGAAGCCTGCTAGTGTCGACCCTAATTAGGAAAAGGGTCTTGTCTACTGATCCATGATGAGCGCACTAACCGCATGTGGGAAGCGAGTATGGGCGCCCCCCTCAACTTGATTCGATTCGCATCTCGTCCAAATCGCCACACTTAGTTCGGGATTTCCATTTGCTGCACGCATATGCAGGTACGAACCCTTGGCGCCAGGGTGGAACTTTTGTAGTCGGCATTTAGGGCGGCGTGGTCTTCCAGTGCTATGAGGGTCCCCTTTTCTTCGTGGGGCTCGATTAGCCGCGCACGCACAGCACGTGGTTCTTTGGGCTTGATGCGAAGCAGAGTCGGGTTGTGTTGAGTACCTCGCTTGGTGGGTTGATCCCCTGTCTGGCGGGTTATTCTTACGTGTACGGCCAAATTGGTGCACCCCTGCAGGGTTAAATCTTCTCGAGAAGCCGTGTTTTCCGCGGTTATGGTTGACTTGGTGAAAGTACTGGCTAACAAGTACTCAGAACAACTTACACCTAACTAATGATAACTTGACTAGTAATAGTCTTATTGACACAATAACTTGATCCATCCTTAATCCAACAGTGTGAGTTATCCTTGGGTTGCTTCCTTAGTATGGGGTAACATTGGATGGGTTTGTTTGGTGGTTAGTTGTAGTTGGTACGATACGCTATCTTATCCCCCTCTTTTAGCCGGATGTTGTAGTGAGTCTCTGTAGTTGGTTAGTGTAGCCCGCTGCCGCTTATTTGCAATAATCCCTTCCTTTCCGTTGAACCCCAAAGTATTTTTATCTTGTGATGACTGGCTACGCCGGTATATTGTGAGTATGGTTTATCCACTTGCCAGTACTTAACCGTACTGACCCACGAATTCTTTTTCGTGGCTGCATATTCAACATTGCAGTCAACAGGTTTGAAGTCTGACGACGTTAGCTTGGGAATCCCTCCGGCTTGGCCTGGGCAGGGATTGGACACTCTCGGTTATCTTCAGGACTCTTAGTCCAATTTGTATCTTGTCCGTAGACGGACGATATGTGGTTTCTTCCGCTGTTATTTGGATCTTTGTATTGTATCAGTTGTATCCCTGACTCGTTTGAGTCATCTTGTAAATCTCTTTTCTGTTGTTGTTCTGGATTATTCGTGAACTGTTGTAATGTTATCACAAGTGGCAACCTGGAATCGGTTATTATGTGGATTCTGGCGGGAATGCTGAAATCTGCATAGTGCCCGATCCCGGGGCGTCACACATCAAAACTTTCTTCAGTTCATATCCATTGACCTGCGGGGCTACCACCAAAGCTAACACACCCGGATGTTCTATTGCTTCCGGGTGATCTCTCCTACTCCATGTTACTTCTTGGTCTGACCATCTCAGGTATCTTGGGACACCCAAGGAAACCGAATTTACCGCTCTTTTGAGTATCTTTCTCTCCCTTTTGGAGGTCCAAGTGGTGTGGACATGATATTGTCCTAACTGCTTTGGATTAGCCTGAAAGCCACCCGCACCACCCTGGTTATTACCCGGATTGCCACCTCCTGCGTTGCCTGCGGGGAGGGGGGGTGGTCCGTTGCCCGGGTTTCCGCCCAGACCCGGCCCTCCTCCCGGCCTGCACCTCACAGGGCCTTCTGTATTTCCTCGTTTTTCCATCTCTGTAAGTCCACGCATTGTTCCAATGAATGATTAGCCGGCTTGCCATTCCTATTATGACGCAGGCAAGGCATCTTGAAGGCCTCTATGTGGTTAGCCGGCCGTGGTGGTCCTTGGTAATTGCCTCCTCCGTTGAAGTTTCCTCCGTTGAAGTTTCCATCTACTCTGGGTCTTGAAAACCCGGCCTCTGTATTGGCGACTAGCTCGGAGTTCCCCTCATACGGACGTTTATGCTGGTTGTTCCCATTACCACCTCCATTGTTACCGGACATTGCCCCATTACCGGGTCTTCCGTTACTGTTCATGTTAGCCTTTCCTTTCTTTTCCTCGATGTCCTCTTCTGTGGTGTCAGTGGAGGCATGCTTGTTGGACGCGTCCATCAATTCCCCCATAGTAATTTCTGAAACATGCCTACTGGATTTCACGCGCACCAATTTTTGCACCAAAGGCGTGTACCTGCATGTTTTTGCCATAGCTTGTATTGCGTCCTTTGGTTGAATATCAGTGGAAGAATGAAGTATCTCCATGACCCGGCGCACCCAACTGCGTGACGATTCTCCTTTTCTTTGGATACACATATCCAAGTCGTCGACTGTGTATAGTTTTCTGCAAGTTCCATGAAAATGTTTGATAAAAGACGACTTTAACTCACTCCACGAACTGATAGACCTTTCCGGCAAATTGTTGAACCATAGTTTTGCTGCCCCTTCAGACATCATAAGATACATAAACTTAGCTTGGATTCTTCTGAAGCGTTACGAATAGACATAGCCATCTCATAACTGCTCAACCAAGTCTCAGGATCCATGGTTGGCTCATAATTTACAACTTTACCCGGTTCCTTAAACTTATCCGGGTATGGTTCAGCTCTGATGGCATCTGACAGGCACTTGGGCCCGACTAAGTTTGTCAGTACCGGCCTTGCGCGTGAAACATGAGACTCGGCGGGCGCGGCAGGGGGTATGCCACCTGTTGGCCCCCGCGCCGCAGACCCGGCCATACGCCTCGCCCGAGAACTGTCGAAAATTTCCTGCGCCGCTGAGACCGCGGGGGCCGCTGGCCTGTGAGGAGGAGGCGGCATTTGCTGCTGCTCTGCCCTCCGTCGCGCCGAGCTTGATTGAATATTCCTCGTATGTCCAGGCTGCCGGCTGACATACAGCGTCCCGTGCAAACCGCTTCTGTTATCCGGGTAGTTAACCTGCTGAGCCACCGCGGTTCGTAACATCTCTATAGCTCGCCGGGTCTCAATCACTTGGGGAGACTCTCCTAATGGAATACGGTCGAGCGCCAAAGTCGCAGCGTACACATTATCCATGGGATTGTTGAAGTGACCCGGTGGGGTATGAAATCGCGACGGTGGTGGCGCAGTAATGCCTCCAGGGCCCCCGGCGGGTAACGCGGGTAACCCGGCTGGCGCATTAGCCGGCTGTCCCCCGAGCGTCGCCCCTTGATACCCGGTTCCTTGATTCACAGCCGGGGTCGGCTGATCTTGGAGTGTAATGAACAATGCGGCCGACTGTAGATTTCCACCTGCCGCCGGTAGCCTCGTCTGATGCCTCTGATTATATATCCTAGTTGTTTGAGCTTGAATACGATCTTCCAACTCTTCCGACTGGTGCTGGCGCTCGGCCATCCCTTGCCTCTCAGCTTCTACTTCCCTCCTTTGTTGTTCCAACGCCCGGCGGGCCACATCTAGGTCTCTGGCGCGTGCCGCCGCGTTTTCTGACGTTATTACTGTTGCCAACTGTCGAAGAGTCGTTTCGAAAAATCCCTCGGGTGATCCGGTAGGGTTTCGAGTACATGAACGATGTACGCGCTGGTGATCTCGACGACTAACAAGGAGGCAAGATTTACTCAGGTTCGGGGCCCTCGTGGAGGTAAAACCCTTACTCCTGCTTGTCTGATCTGTATTATGACGAGATAGTCGAGATGTTAGAATGGCGATGCCATGGTGAGGCGTACGGGGTATCCCGTGTATTGCCTAGTCTAGTTGTGGCTTGTATCTTCCTCTCTCTAGATTGGATCCCCCTTTCTCTCCTCCCTCCTGGCTTTATATATGCAGCCAGGAGGGGGTTACACGAGTCCTAGTAGACTACGAATAGGAGTTCTTGTCTTGACCCGCGAGTCTTGCGGGTGGTCCTTCATTGGGCCTTCTAGTAGCACAGGATAACACATCTCTTTGGGTCTAGGTCTTGGGCCTTGGACCGGGTAGGCTCACCCAATAGGTCCAGGAGTCATCCCCATGTCAGTAGCCCCCGAGTGTTTATTCGACTAAGAATAGTCGGGTAAGCACTCAAAGTTCGTTCTTGATTTCTTCGATTGGTCATTCAATCGCCTATTTTTTAGGGTGTATACCCTAAGAGCGAAGCGCTCACTTACTCGAGCATCGAGTGATGAATGTGCCTTGCGTTGGCTGTTTTCGCAGAAGGATGTGGCTCAGTCGCTTGGCTCTCCGGAAAGACCAGGGCCAATTAATTGCATCTAGGGCAAAAACGGTTCTGGCCTACACGAATTCGAGACCTTCGACTCGAATCTGGCGAGGTGATCGTTGCGACTGGGCCGTTGAGGTCTGACCGAGTCGAACTTAACCTAAAGGGGTACCCGGCGCGTCCGCTAGGATTTTTCTTCGTGTTGTTGACACGGAAAGCTTACCGGAGGACGCAGATTGAGTGCGATTCTAAGCCCAAAAGAGAGATCCTTGGGTCTTACCTTCGTACTCGAAAGAATACGGCATCCGGATGTGCCTAGTCGGCCGAACGATCCAGGATAAGGATGTGTAAATACATCGTGTGGTAGAATTACGGGAGCCGCATACTCGCGATTTTACCTTGGTCATGTTCTTGCGATTCTTCGGGTGAAGAGATCTTCCTTCTTGATCTTGTGCGAAAGAAATTTCGCGTCTTGATGTACCCATACGAAAGAGATTTCGTGTAAGGGTGCTTATGCGAAAGAAATTTCGGTCTTGATGTGCCCATACGAAAGAGATTTCGTGTCAGGGTGACTATGCGAAAGAAATTTCGCGTCTTGATGCTCGTACGAAAGAGTTTTCGTGTTTGTGAGGTGCGCAATGACGTCACCGCGCACTCGCTTGCTCCCGATGGGACGTGACGTTTGTGGGGCAGGGCACGTGGTGCCCATCGTGTCAGCTTTTGACCGGAAGCGTGCCGTCGTGCGCCCGTTTTTCCGTAGGACGTGCAGTAATTACGCGGAAGAGGTGTACTCGACACGGCGGAGGGAGTCGACGCGGTGGAGATGTAATCGACATGGCGGAGGGAGTCGAAGCAGTGGAGATATACTTGACACGACGGATAGAGTCGACGAGGAAGTCGTGTAGTCGACGAGGCGGACGGCGTCGACGCGGTGGAGGTGTACTCGACATGGCGGACGGAGTCGACGAGGAAGTCGTGTAGTCGACAAAGCGGATGGCGTCGACGCGGTGGAGGTGTACTCGACATGGCGGACGGAGTCGACGAGGCGGACGGTGTTGACGTGATGGAGGTCGTGTAGTTGACGCGGACGTGGCGGAGTCGCACGACGACGTGGAAGTCGTGCAGTTGACGCGGACGCTCAGCTACCGAGTCCACACAAGAAGATGGACCCGAAAAGTCTTCAATATGTTCTAATTTCGTGAATTAGCCCGTGTTGTTATATGAGCCTCGTCGAGACGAACAAGTTTGATGTTTTGCTTTTCTTCATCCGAGTCAATATGCGGTCTGTATGACCACAATAAGGATCTGGAAGAAGAAATCTGACAGAGCTCCTCAGGTACGCGGCCAGCACGTCATATGCTTCCGACGTGGTAGTACGTCGAGGGCGCCCGTAGCGCTCGTCGGTTGCGCGACCAGCTCTCATTGGGTGCGCGGCCAGCGCTCCCGATGGGAGTAGCCCCCGAGTCTATGTGCGATTATTTGTAATCGGGCATAGACTCAAAGATCTTGTAACGTTGCTTCTTCGATTTGTCGGGTGCACGGCAGTGCTCCCGATGGGAGTATCCCCCGAGGCTATGTTCGACTCGCAGAGTCGGGCATAGGCTCAGGTTGTTCTGAAGCTAATCCCGTGTGCTTGTCTTCTGTTGGCTCGCGGAGGAGGAGATGCGCCGACTCCCGGAGGAGGGTATGTCGACTCCGAGCGGAGGATCGATGTCAATTGTCGACTATCGACTCCGAGCGGAGGATATGTGTCGACTCCGAGTGGAGGATATGTGTCGACTGTCGACTCCGTGCGGAGGATATGTGTCGACTTCGAGCAGAGGATTGTGTCGATTGGCGACTCCGAGCGGAGGATTGTGTCGATTGTCGACTCCGAGCGGAGGATATGTGTCAACTCCGAGCGGAGGATTGTGTCGACTCCCGACTCCGAGCGGAGGATATGTGTCGACTGTCGAAGTTGCTGCCGACGTTGTGGTTCCTGCGTTGCAGTTGCAGCCATATAATTGTATGTGGTTAAATAATGTAACAGTAGTACCGTGTCTAGCAAAATGTACAAAACAAATTGTTGCTCGGGTTAATCTTGGTTGTGAACCAACAATCTATCGACTCGCAGAGTCGAGTATGGCATGTTGGTAGGCAATGATTTGACCCTACGCGACACTTTTGCATCGTACGCTGTGCCCTTTCGTTAGTCTGACAGCCATTGTCTATGCTCCTTGCCAACCTGTCAGTTGCTGCTGCAAACCGGGTCGGAGTCAAGGATCGACGACATGCAGTATCAGCTACTCGGGTTGTAGCGTGTAGATGCGGTAGTGTAACATGCAGCATGACGGGTCTCGAGTATTCATGTAGTTTGCGGGGCGCAGCCCCCGAGTATTAGGTGTAGCTTCACAACAGATTATAAACACATAATAAAAAAGGTAAATATGTCGAATCGTATGAGAGGAACTTATCCTTGTATGACACTGCCGTAGTCGACGAGGCGGTGCCGAGTGATATCGCCGGAATCGATGAACTGGACTCGTGTGTCCAGTGCGGCTGTGTCGCGCCTCAGCCCCCGAGTGTCGAGTGCGGCTGCGGTGAATTCTCGAGTGCGTCTACTTTGCAGCATAGCTCCCGAGCAACGAGTGTGGCTGCGGCAAAGGACAGCCCCCGAGACGATTAGTCGAGAGGATTCGATGTAGCGGAGTTGTGCGGCGGAGTCGCGATGTTTCCCGGAAGGACCCGACGAGGCGGACCAAGTTGACGCGGCGGAGTCGCGATGCTTCCCGAAGGACTCGATGCGGCGGACCGAGTCGACGCGGCGGAGTCGCGATGTTTGCTCGAAGGACTCGACGCGGCGGACCGAGTCGACGCGGCGGAGTCGTGATGTTTACCCGAAAGACTCGACGCGGCGGACCGACTCGACGCGGCGTAGTCGCGATGTTTGCTCGAAGGACTCGACGCGACGGACCGAGTCGACGCGGCGGAGTCGCGGTGCTTGCCCGAAGGACTCGACGCGTCGGACCGAGTCGACGCGGCGGAGTCACAGTGCTTGCACGAAGGATTCGACGCGGCAGACCGACTCGACGTGGCGGAGTCGCGGTGCTTGCCGAAGGACTCGACGTCGCGGACCGAGTCGACGCGGCGGGGTCGCGATGCTTCCCGAAGGACTCGACGCGGCGAGTCGCGATGTTTGTTGTGTGTACACGGAGGACAATGTGATGTCGAGCCCCCGGGCACTAGTATGGCGAGTCGCCATGTTTTCTCAACCTTACTTGGCCTTTGTGTCGACTTGCAAATTGACGAAATAGGATTTGGATCCACGATTTGGATTCGCGGACTCGCAAAGATCCAAAACGTGTCGCAGTGCGCGAGCCGCTGATGGAGATCTAACCGTTGGAATTGCCTCAAAAAAAAACAGAGAGCTGCGGGATTGTATTCTGCAGATTTTCAACGGTGTGATCTTCGAATTGATATCCGAGTCGACCGTGAGAATTGTTTCCCTAAGTCACGCGGAGTTCCGTCAGATTCTGACAGGGCTTCAGTAATCGGGTCATCCACGGAGATCTAACCAACCTTGCCCCTACTCGAGGGTAGCCCCCCAAAAATTTTCCCCGAAGCTGGTATGGTCCCGTGAACTCGGACGCTGGGCCGTGCCAGCTTAAACCAATCTATTCCAAAATGTCTATCCGAGATGCTCCCATCTCGGTCGAGTTTCACCTCGAATTCGGGTTCTTCTCGTACCCTTCATAATGGATTTTTCACCAACGACCGAGTTGGCCACGGTGCTTTGGATTTTACCGAGATCCCAACACTTAGCCAATTTTGCACAAATTTTTCCGCTCAAACTGAGATTGCCTATTTATCTTCGTGTGTAAGGCTCGCCACGTGCCATGCCCACGCCCCTCACTGCACACTGGGCCCACGCGTCGTCGTGTCCGTTTGCAGAAAGCACTCAAGTGTCCACGTCGTAAGATGTGGGATTTACTGCGCCAGTTACGCGCGATAGCTTCGCTATATGCATTTCTCTGGGCACAGTAACTCCCACGAACCCACGATTATTCCCGCGCCTGATCCAGAGCAGTTATTGCGTTTAGGGGGTATAAATACCCACGCCTCGCCCGTCGTCTCATTTTCCTCGCCATTTGCCTCTTCTTCTTCTCCTTCCTCCTCGCATGCGCGCACACAGAACACGCTGCTCCGCCGCACGCCGTCGAGCTCCACCGCGCATCGAGGAGAGCACTTCACCACCACGCGACACCGCTCACCGGAGCGCTGTCGTGCACAAGGGTCTCCACTGCGCCTTGCGATTCTCTGCGAGTTCACGCCACCGCCGTACTTCTTCCCTCCTCGCCGTTCTCCGCCAAGCTCCTTGTCGCGGAAAGCACACCACGGTGTTGTCTTCCGTGCCGTCGCAGTTCTTCTTCGTCCTCTGTGGCCTGAGCCCTTCCTCGCGCCCGCACGCAACTCGGAGGAGCCGAGATCCAGACTCGCCATGACGGAGATAGATCCCGTGTACAACCTCAATCTCGAAGGGCCCGTGTCCACCCGCAGGGCCTGGGAGGGCTACGATGTGGTCGCCTCGGACATTCAGTGGCTAGTCAACACTCGGTGTGTGCCGCCGGGCGTGATCTGCAGGCCTCCCGGCGACGAGATGGAGCCCCAACCCGGAGACGGCGAGCGCGTTGTCTTCCTAAGCCACTTCAAGCGCGGGTTTGGCCTCCCCATCTTCGAGTTCACGCAGAAATTCCTTCACCACTTCCGTTTGCAACCCCACTATCTTCCTGCCAATGCAATTACTATGCTTTCTACTTTTGTGACCTTCTCGGAAGCTTATCTTGGCATCTACCCCATGGTAGATACCTGGGCCAAATATTTCCAATTCCGGCAACAAGTTTTCCCAAATAATGTTAATCCAAATGCCCCCGAAACCATGAACCAATGTGGCACGACCATGATTATCTATCGGAACGGTACCGAGTACCCCTAGGTCCAGGGTCTTGATTCCTGCCGCAAGTGGCAGAGGGGATTCTTCTATGTGAAGAATCACGACCAGGAGGATTCCGAGAAGGAGGGCACCGAGAAGGTGGATCTCATCAAAATTCCTCCCTTCCGCATTGATCCCGCCACTGCGATGGTAAACTGGAAGTATAATTCAAGAAAGACTGTACCCGAGGTGAATCTCGCAGACAGCTGACTGAAGCAGCTTGTCAAGGACGGGCTCCGAGCTGACGACTTGATCGCTACATGGGTGAGCCGCCGGGTCCTGCCTCTGCAACTCAGGGCCCACAAGATGTGCTTCATGGGCGGGGCCCAAGACTGCACGCACACCACCCACTACCAAATTTCACACGGTCTGAGACGTTTCAATAACGTTGCGGATGAGCTCCAAACCGTCGCTAAGGGCAATCCGCGACGGTTTACGCGACAAAGTCAGAACGTCCCTGATCAACTGTCACAGACGATTCTACGACGTTAATTTGAACGGGAGAATGTTGAGGATATCCGCAACGTTCAGAAAATCGTCGCGAGCATCTGGACCGTCCGGTCCCGGCCCATTAAGCGGCAACGTTATTTTTCGTTGCTGTAGGAAGACACGTGGCAAAGGATTAAATTTCGGCCGTTAGTGTAATCAGCTGACGTCACACTACACGCAGATTACGTCATTACGATCGCAACATTTTTTTTCCGTCAAGAATAGATTCTGGTAAGGCCCCGTTTATGACATCACCAATCCGTTCATGACGTCATAACCGCCGATCCCGTTCACGACGTTTTTTGTTGTCGCAGCCTCGACCAATCACGTGAAACCATGTGGACACCATCTGCGACGAATTTGCTAGCGTCGTGGTATGAGATGACACAACAAGATGACGACACGTGGAACAATAGTACGTAGCCGCGTGGTTTTTTCCGGGGACGATCTCCGGTCGTTGTGGGCTACGCGGTGACGTATTTTTTCCGACGAAAACGACGCCACGTGGACCAAGCGCACGGTGCCACGTGGCGCCCTTTTCCGCGACGTTTTCTGTTTCGTTGTGGAACTGCCTAGTCGTAAAATGACACGTGGACCATGTGTACGGTGCCACGTGGGAACCTTTCTGTGACGTTTTTATTTTTGTTGTGAAACTGTCCAACCGTAAACCGACACGTGGGCATGGCATACGACACCATGTCTCCTAATTCGACTCTCTTTTTACGTTACGATACTACGGCGTTTTTTTCGTGCCATATGGGTGCTTAAATAATCGTTCGAATTGACCTTTCCATGTTCCATATGCAGAAAAGCAAACCACATAGTAGGCATCAAATACAGAAATTCAAACACTAGTGGTTTATTTTACAGAAAAGCAAACCAACATAAAGAAATTCAGTTTTCAGCAACACGACCATAATTTCAATTACCACATATGCGCTGAGCTAACTGCTCTAGCAGGGCAACTCCTTCTTGTTGGCACGTTTTTAGCTTGTCTTGTTCCTTCCGCATTTCTTCCATTTCAAATGCAAACCGGAGCCTCATTCGCTCAGATTCTGTATTCGTCGCCCTCAAATCAGCAATTGTGCTGCGCATATTGGCATGCCCCCTCTCTCAACATAAGTTTGCACTTCAAGTTCAGACTTTGACATACTTGTTTCCACACGAGATTTCTTTGACAAAGTATGCTTTCCACGATCCAGCATGACACCTAAAGTATCATCCTCATCCTATGAAGCTAATGTCGACATCATCCTTTTCTTGCTTTCCTATCAAGCATGCAAAGAAAATAGATGTAAGTATGTACAGAAAACAGATGAAATTAGCAGGTGACCAGCAACGTACAGAAAATAGATGAAACTAACAGATGACCAGATGTACAGAAAATATTTGAAAAATAGCAGATGACAATCAAACAAGCGTGTCTGTAATGACCAATGACCTAGCAGATGTCAAGCATGTCAGGAGCATAGATGGAAACCATGTTGAAATGACAACCACAGACTTAATTAGCTTGCCAAAACGTCTTATGGTATGGAATAGATGAAGTAGCACAAAATATATAACACAACATTAATCAAACTGTTCAACACAAGGTAAGTAAGCTGCGCCCTAGTTGTTGTTTTTTTAACTAAAGGAAGTTTTTATTACTTAAAGAGTTTTAAACATTACACCCTAGTTGTTGTGATATCATGGAAGAATGTTGAGATGCCGAATTAGGGAATAACCTGCAACTCATTGTCCTCACTGAATAGGGATTGACATGACCAGTCTCCTTCACTGGAATCTGATTCCTCTTCAACATCATCCTCATGAGTGTACTCAGATCTAGAGTCTTCCTTCTTGATTTTTTTGGGTGTGAATACAGTAGGACATGAAAGAATACTTGCTAAAGACTTTACACCCAGTTGATGCATCCTTGCACTATTTGCCATGATAGTTCTGGCACGCTCTTCTTCCATGGGGTGTAGTAGTGATCCTAACATGAATAAATAACTCAAAGTAAGCTCCAAATATAAACACTTGGTAAGAACCTAATACATCATCAAAAATTAAGGTACTCATCCTGTAAGAACAGTCTAGTGTAAGTAATATAAATTCTGATCGTAGATTCGTAACTAAGACTGATAGGATTATAAGCAAAGTGAGCTTAAACCTAATAGAATACAGGCTAGAAATAAGCAAACTTTTACCGTAGGAAAACAAAGGTGGATACTTCTATTTTCATTTTTATGCAAGATTAGCAAGAAGGTCCCCCTAACGATTTCCATTAAAAGAAACCATGCGGTCTTTTCTACTATGAAAGCAAATAATTTTAAAAAAGGAGCATCAGGAGGGCAACACACCCATTTCCGCTACAAATTTGTCAGAATTAACACATGGACAAGCCTCTGTTTTCCACTATACAAAGTTATAAATGCAAAGCCAATAACAAAGACGGATATAAGGAACCATCAATCATAAAACTAAAAAGAGAAACCGTTTAGAGAGATTTATTAGATCAAACATTAGCACGATAATTAAGAAGCATCGATCAAACAATTTAGAGAGATTAATTGCATCTAACATAAGAAGAATAAAACATACAATTAAATAGACAACTAATTCAGAAAGATTAATTGCATCGAACATATGAAGAACCATCAATCTTACTGCGTTTCTCGCCTTCAACCTTTACCCGTCTCGGCCTGGTTGTAGACATTGATGGTGAAGTTGCGGTGAGGTTGGTGATGAGGTGTCAGATCTGGACGTACGGCGAGGTTAATGGCGAGGTGGCACACCAGCGAGCACATGAAGGCGAGGTTGGTGACGATGTGGCAGACCGGTGAACACGACGGCGAGGTGGCACACCAGGGAGCATACGACGGCGAGATTGGTGACGATGTGGCAGACCGGTTAGCACGACGGCGAGGTGGTGGTCCTGGACGGTGACCTAGGCTGGGTGGGGGATCTCGACTGCGACGTCCGAGATGTTGCAAGCGAGCTATACGGCGATGTGTAGAGGGGTGGGATCTGGTCTGTGAGGACGGGGACTGGAGGGGAGAAGTGGGAGTAGTCGATTCTTTGGGCGAGGGCCGAGGGGATAAGGGAGGGTTTCAAAATGATTACAGAAATGCCCTCCGCGATAAAGTTTGACCGTTGTGTGTGGGAGGGCTGAGAAGTAATATTCTTGCGCGAAAAAAATGAGTGGGCTGTCCTGGCACAAAATTTTCGGAGGGACGCAAAATTTTGGCGGAAGTGCGGGAAACTATGCTAGCCGTCGGATGCTGATGGGTGTCTTAAACAAATTGACCATTTATGCAATAATTTACTAAAGGTACCTTGTGAGGAAATAAAGAAGTATTATGGAATAATTCGGGAGTTGAGGTCGTCGGGCATAAAACGCGTTAGAATATACAGAACGGTTCTATGTGAAACTAAGTAACCAACAGTAACTAAAGAACTACAGATAGCTGAGTACTTGCAACACAACACATACTATTAACTTAATTATAGAGCAGAAAAACACAATCACAGCACACACAGACATGTTGACAAGTAAAACACGACGAGTTGACGACGTAGCAAGTTACACATATGCTCTATAAGCACACTAGTTGCCGCGATGAAGAACACGAACAACCAGATGCACCAGTGGGACAGACTCGTTCCAGAGGAGCAAAGGGTTGACCTAGACGCAGCACACCAGGGTGTCGTTTAGCTAGTAGAGCCCACCGTGCAGATTTGCTCCCGAGCCATGTTCCGAAAGCCTGGCGTAGACCCCGCCGCAATCCTTGCTGTGGTCGATGATGAATATCCGCCGATCGGCATACTTTGCGCCAAGCACGATGTGCGCGGTGTTCCAAGCAGAGATGTTTCCACCGGCGGTGAAGAACTGCACCACGTCGGAGAGGTCATAGCCGTCGGGGTGGACGTACTCCACTTGGTGTGCGTCCTCGAGCGGTTCCTCCCCGATCAGCTCGATGGTCATCCAGGCCAAGGCGCGTAGAGAGCACAAAGCTGACCTAGCTCTTGTATTTTGCACAAGCTATCTATTCGAGACGTGTTGATGAAGGGGGTGCGTTTTGCAGAGGCCCTCCAAATGCAACGACCGGGTAATATAGCGGCAGGGAGAGGCCGGCCGACGGATCATCAAACACCATTAATTGGTACCGAGGCTGGCCTTTACCATTGAATTTGCTGTCCAGGCGCAGCGATTACAACGAGCACACACAAACGGCCGGGTCATGCAGGCGCGGAGCAACGCATGCAGCACTGGCCAGTACGCATACGACCGGCGACGACTTCGACCCAGCAGTCCACAGCTAGCCGGCAACGCATGCAACAGCAGAAGCGAGGCATGGGCATGCATGCACATGGCCGGGCACACGCGCGGGCACGCATTAAGATGAAGACGCGACGGGTCACGCAGGCACAACATGCAGCGCACGGAGGCAAAGAGTGCACGTCTCGCGCGGCACGCAGCTAGCTCGCCCAAAGTTTGCAGGCATGGCGTGCAACAGCTAGCTAGCCGCAAAGCAGGCTCAGAACGCATGTAGACATAACTGTGGCGACGACGTCCCGTCTTTCCCATGCACTGAGAGATTAATGCACGTACCGTGGAGAGCTATTTTGGCTAGAGTTAAATTTTAAGGGGCCGAGCATCTCTCCTCCTGCATTCCTAAAGTCCACTCCTCCATTAGCTTCTCACGGCCTCCACTATGCACCATCGCCGACGCGACGCGGCCGGCCAACGAGCTCCCCATAACCCTGCGGGTGCCCACGCGCCTCCATCTGACGATAATCCGCTGACGGAGGAGGATGCGCGCGACTTATACGCACAAACACTCCCGTGCCGTCTGCTTTATGCCTCCCGGAAGGTTGGAAGACCAACACCATCTTCGTCCCGGTGGCGCCTCGTCTCTCCGGCCAGGCACGAGTCGACTACATCAACCAGGTTACGAGAACATGCCGTGGCAGACGAGGCATCATGACCCCTAGGACGCCATGTCTTCGTTGTACTGGGACAAGAAAGTGGAGCTGGATCACTTAGGGAGGCTCCACTCCTACCGCATCGACAACAGTGTGCACTCCAGCGACACGGAGTGTTCAGACGACGAGGAGGAGGAAGAGGACTCGCCCGAGACAGAGTGGCGCCCCTTGGCACCACCGGAACCTGCCGCCCCGCCAGCAAACGCCTTCTTCCTCCCATGTAACTGCCCCATTTGCAGCTGGGCACTTGCACAGCCGGGAACCTGCCCGAACTGCGGGTCCGAGGAGTGCCACCACCTAGTTTAGGCTTTTATTGACTGTAATAATTATTATCTTAATTAAGTTCCCTTCAGTGTGAATGTATTATCTTTATTTTGACTCAATTTTGATTGAAACTCCCTAACAGCTCCGAAGGGGGTGTCCCAATTGTATATTTAGTTTGTCTGTGGTAGGGTTTCTCATGCTCAAAGTCAACTTTTTCGTCTACCCCTTCCACCGGCATCGGAAGGGGGTGTCCCAATGGGATATTTTGTTTGGTTGTGTTAGGGTAGGCCATAGGTACATGGAGAACTAATATCTACCACTAGTTCTGATAAGACATTCGCTCAGGTTCGTCTGAAGGGGGAGTTTCGAGATGTAGTGGAAGAACCCTTCCTCTGTACAAGTGATGTTGGTGAAACCGGTCACACCTCTTATTAGGATATTGCATCTCTCTCCGCCTCCAAACACACTTTATAGACATGATTGGACCCCATCTAGGTTTTGTAGGGATTCCTATGCTCCGGAGCACCCGCTTCTGCGAAACTTTGGCATGTTGACTGAAAAGTCAACTTGTTCGTCTACCCTTTCCACCGACGTCGGAAGGGGGTGTCCTAATGGAATATTTTGTTTGGTCGTGTTAGGGTAGGCTATAGGTAGATGGAAAACTAATATCTACCACATGTTCTCATAGTATTCCCTCGGGTTTTTCAGAAGGGGGAGTTTCAAGCTCTAAGTAGTCTTGGAACCTAAGAGAGAGAATTTGACGCATGTGAAGCCCTAACACAAAAAGTGAGGGAAACTTGGGCATCCAAAGCCCATGTCACACTCTAACACACATGTTATTCCAAACCCTTGGTTTGGGTGGGATTCAGACGCTCCGGAACCCCTCTCCGGAAAAACCCTAGGCCCGCTGGAGAAAAAGATGAATCTGCCGTTCTGGCCCCTCTACGTGAGCCGGAAGGGGATATCAAAGTGGAAATAATTGCTTGGTTGCATTATTTTAGGCCCAAGTAACACCCAAGAAAATGTTAGGTCCCACCTCTTGGCAAGATTCCCCCCGTTCTATCGAATCCGGGAGTTTCGGGCTCTAAGTAGTCCTAGAACCCGAGAGAGAGAATCTGACGCCAGTGAAGCCCTAACACAAAGAGTAAGGGAATCTTGTGCATCCAAGACCCATGCCACACTCTAACAAACATGTTATGTGATACCCTGGGCTTGGGTGGGATTAAGACGCTCCGGAGATCCTCTCCGGAGAAACCCTAGACCCGTTGGAGAAAAGGACGAAACTGCCAAATTATCCCCTCTACATGAGCCGGATGGGGTAGCAAAGCGGAACTAATTGTTTGGTTCTGTTAGGTTAATTAGGCCCAAGGAACACCCAAGACAATGTTAGGGCCCACCTCTTGCCAAGATTCCCCCCGTTCCGTCAGATCCAGGAGTTTCGGGCTATGAGTAGCCCTAGAACCCGCGAGAGATCGAGAATCTGACGCCGGTGAAGCCCTAACACAAAGAGTGAGGGAATCTTGGGAATCCAAGACCCATTCCACACTCTAAAAAACATGTTATGTGATACCCTAGGCTTGGGTGGGATTAAGACGCTCTGGAGATCCTCTCCGGAGAAACCCTAGGACCGTTGGAGAAAATGACGGAACTGCCGATCTGGTCCCTCTACGTGAGCCGGAAGGGGGTAGAAAAGTGTAACTAATTGGTTGGTTGTGTTAGGTTAGGCCCAAGGAACATACAATACAATGTAGGGCCCACCTCTTGGCAACATTCCCCCCGTTCCTTCAGATCCGGGAGTTTTGGGCTCTGAGTAGTCCTGGAACCCATTAGAGAGAATCTAACGTCGGTGAAGCCCTAACACAAAGAGTGAGAGAATCTTAGGCAACCATGGCACATGCAACACTCTAACACACATTTTATGGAAAACCCTTGATTTGGGTGGTATTTAGATGCTCCGGAACCCCTCTCCGGGGAAACCCTAGGCCGCTGGAGAAAAAGACGAAACTGATGTTCTCGCCCCTCTACGTGAGCCAGAAGGGGGTAGAAAAGTGGAACTAGTTGCTCGGTTGTGTTAGGTTAGGACCAAGTAACACCCAAGACAATGGTAGGGCCCACCTCTTGGCAAGATTCCATCCTTTCTCCGTCAGATCCAGGAGTTTCGGGCTATATGAGTAGTCCTCTAAAGAAAAGGACGGAACTGTCGTTATGGACCCTCTACGTGAGCCGAAAAGGTGTAGCAAAGTGGAACTAATTGCTTTGTTGTGTTAGGTTAGGCCCAAAGAACACCCAAGAAAATGGTAGGGACCACATCTTGGCAAGATTCCCCCTCCCCCATCCAGTCAGATCCGGGAGTTTCGGGCTCTGAGTATCCTGGAACCCGCAAGAGAGAATCCGACGTCGGTGAAGCCATAACACAGATATTGAGGAAATATTGGGAATCCAAGACCCATGTCACACTCTAACACACATGGTATGACATACCCTAAACTTGGGTGGGATTTAGATCCGGAGAAACCCTAGGCCCGTTGGAGAAAAAAGGACGGAACTACTGTCCTGGACCCTCTACGTGAGCCGGAAGGGGGTAGAAAAGTGGAGCTAATTGCTTGGTTGTGTTAGGTTAGGCCCAAGGAACACCCAAGACAATGGTAGGGACCACCTCTTGGCAAGATTCCCCCGTTCTCCGTCAGATCCGTGAGTTTCGGGCTATGAGTAGTCCTGGAACCCACGAGAGAGAATCCGACGCCGGTGAAGCCATAACACAGAGAGTGAGGGAATATTGGGCATCCAAGACCCATGCCAGACTCTAACACACATGGTATGGCATACCCTAGGCTTGGGTGGGATTCAGACGCTCTAGAGCTCTTCTCTGGAGAAACCCTAGGCTCGTTGGAGAAAAAAGGATGGAACTGTTGTTCTGGACCCTCTACGTGAGCCGATAGGGGGTAGCAAAGTGGAACTAATTGCTTGGTTGTTGTCGCACCCAAGGTTTCTAGAGGATAGTCATCGCACGAACTGGAAGTCAGGTGCTTGGATTATGGGGCATAACTGCTCCCACGTCCCAGCTTCCTGGTAGGCCTGCGCTTATGCGCGACAACACAAGCCCTGCTTCCACCGTCGAAGTAAACTATCCGCTAGGAACCTAAGGCACTACTGTCGACGTACTTCATATTCAAACACGCACTGTACGTCAACAGCTTTGAACGAAATGATAGCACAAACTGTCTCTAAGACACAAAAGAATGAAATAAGTGCAGCTGGCCTTCACTAAGGCAGAAATATCGAATACAGTCATCCAGAGGACACATGTCCCAACATATCATTCATTACAACAGCGGAAGCAATCAAAGGGTCTGAGTACAGACAAATCCATGGCTTAAGAAGCCGGAGAAAATAAAGAAAAGCGAAGCCCATCCACGTAGGTTCTGGATCCTGCCCTGGTCCAGCTAACTACTCGTCTGCAGTCTCGTCGAACTCCACAAAGTAGCCATCCTGAGAAGCATCGTAGTCGTAGTCGTACTCTGCGTAAACCACAGCCCCAACGGGGTCAGTACATCCAAGTACTGGCAAGCAAGACTCACAGTTCATCAAGGAGTTACCCGTCAACACAAGCATTGATGCTTGGGATCAACGGAAGAAAGGGGTGATATAAAAGTTGCTGCTGGCTGCTCTAACCAACTACAGAAAATAACTACAACTTCCGGCTAACAGAAAAGATAAGATCGAGGATTGTAACCAACTGAAAGATAACTTCAATCAAACCCATCCTGGATCTCGCCCCTTATCCGAAGAAGCAATCCGAGGATAACTCACACAGTTGTGATAAGGTGAATCAAGTTATTGTGTGAATAACCTATTACTAGTCAGGTTATTAATCTTTGGGTGAAAACATGATTGATCATTATGTTGAAGTTGTCCTGAGTACTTGTTAGCCAGTACTTTCACCAAGTAATCCATAACCGCGGAAAACACGGCTTCTCGAGAAGATTATCCCTGCAGGGTTGCACCAATTTGGCCGTACACGCAAGAATAACCCGCCAGATGGGATGCCTCCCACCAAGCGGGGTACTCTACACAACCAACCATTCTCCGCATCAAGCCCAAAGCACCTTGGGCGCACGGCTAATCGAGCCCAGAAGAAAATGGACCCTCATAGCACTCTAAGAACGTGTCCCCCTATATGCCGACTACAAAAGTTCCACCCTGCGCTGGGCTCGCAAAAACATGCATGCGGCAAATGGAAGACACGAACTAAATGAGGCGATTTGGACGAGATGCGAATCAGGTCAAGTTGAGGGGGGCGCCCATACTCGCTTCCCACATGCGGGTAGTGCGCTCATCATGGATCAGTAGACAAGACCCTTTTCCTATTAGGGTCGACACTAGCAGGCTCCAAAACCACTCATGGGCCTCCTGCCGGTGCCTTATCATCAAATTAGTATTACCATTAGCAATTAACAGGATTGATTTATTAACATCGAGCCCCCGGTACAAATAATAAGATAGTAAAAGTAGTAACCGACAACAGACTCGAGTAAAAGCAACCCTAAGCATGCTAGATAATACTAAGGCACAAACAAAGGCTGTAGGTATGGAGGTGAGGCAGTATCATTGGGTCAGGGTATCATGTGATAGGTTCGGAGAATCAAGCAACGATACATAAGGCTAGCAATAGTAGACAAAAGGATAGTATCGACAACAAGTGTGGAAAGGAACTCGATGATTCATGTGAGTGATAACTTGCCTGGCAGCTCAGTAGCCGGGTACTGGGCTAGGTCCTGAGTAATGGTGTCGTAAGGATCGTCGGTCTCAACGTAGTCGTCGTCTAACCGATAAGAAGCAAACAGACAAAACAGGAATGTAAACAATCATGTTCATGGCATTGTGCACAGTCAATATGATGCATGACAATTTAATAGGTGCATCTAGATAAACTGACTAACATGATAGCACAAATTAAGTGGACCCATATGCAAGGGTTGCATATGGAAAAGGATCCATTGAAACAATTGGAACAATTGATTTACAACTATTTATTAGGTGTTGGTTGTTATCATGATGCATGCATGATGAATAACAATAACATAACAATTTAAATGCAATTGGAATGATAGTTAACAATTTAGAAAAGCATTTATTAAGTTTGGAATTTTGTTACTTAAACATGGTACACAAAACAATTATTGCTTTCATCAAGTTAGGGTGTGCAAAACAATTTACAAATTTTATATTTGAAAAGGTTATCAAATTTTAGTTGGATTACATGTTTCACATTTTGAAATTGGACTTTAGATTATTTAGTTATGAATTAAACAATATTAAACAAGTTTTAATTGAATTTAAAACAAGCTTAAATATTAATTGAATTCTATTTGTTCAAACCATAAATTCAAATCCACATTTGAAAAGTTCACACTTTAGTGGTTTGAAAACATAATTTGCATGTTCAAAAATATTTTATATTAAGCAAGTTATGATTTTATCAAATTTAATTGAATTAAACAAGGTTTAAATAGTTTAGGCAATTTAAATTATTCAAACTAGAAAACAAAATTTATATTTGAATAGAGTATTCAAAAAGGTGTGAAAAACATATTTTATTTGAATTATTTGAAAATAGTATGAATTAGTTATGAATTATTCCAATTTGCATTTGAATTATTCAAATTTGAAATTTAAAAGTATTTTGAAAATTCAAAACAGAACACAAGTTGGATATTTGGAAAGATTATAAAATTTGGATCAGAATAGATATAAAGTTTGTATTTATTGGGTTCATATTTTAAAAGATATTGATTTTTGAAGTTTGGTGTCTATTCTGCCATTTAAAAGAAAAACAGAAATTAAAACGGATTTGTTTTAATGCTTTTGTTACCGTGCTGGACTTACACGCTGCCACTGCCGCGTGGGCCAGCGGCCAGCGTGGCGCGCTGCGCGCTTGCGTGGCCAGAAGGTCGCTGACAGCGGGCCTCCTCGCTGTGGACGAAAATCCACAAAAAAAGGTGGGGGTTTTGCGGCTCGAACCCGCGCCCTGCTCGATTTCAGAAAGGAACGCAACCAGTTGCGCTGCGCTGCGGTGTTTAACAGTAGAGGGGGATGTTGCAGGTTAAGGTTCAGTTAAAACTCTGAACTTTTCTGACGAACAAACGCTTGCTCGCCGTCAGACAGAGCTCGCCGGAGTGGATCCACGCTGATGTGCTCGTTGCGTGAGTGTGAGTGGATGCAGAGGATGCGCACGGATGCAGAGAAGGGAGGAGGAGCGAAAGGGTTGCTCACCACCGGAGTAATTGGACGCGGCGGCGGACGGTGACGTTGGCTGACGACAGGTTCTGCGGCGAGGTCGATGATGGCGCCGTCGAGGTAGTGCTCCTCCGTGCGAACTCCGGTGTCCGTTGCGTAGAGGAAGGAGAGAGCTACCGATTCCCGGAAACGAGAGGTGCTGCGGAGCCCTGCAACGGCGGCGCGAAGCGAAGATTCAGAACACGGCGCGCGGTGGCCGGAGCAGAAGAAGATGGCGGCGAAGATCTGAGGGTTACCTTGCCTGTTTCTGGTGTCCAAGAGGGAGAAGGAGAAGTGGCGAAGCGATTGCAGTTGATAGGTGGCTAGGTGGGAGCGAGGTGCGGTGGCGCCATGGATTTCTTCAGAGGACTGTCGCCGGCGAAAGGTTCAGAGGAGGAAAAAGCGTCGGGGAGGAAACGATCGGCGGCGGGCGAGGGGGAAAGGGAGGACCTAGGGCTAGGGCAGGTCCAGGAGCCCTAGGGCAGGCTTTTATAGGGTGGAGGCGCAGTGGTGGCCGCCGTGGTCGCCGCGGGGTCGCCGTGGAGCTCTCCGATGGCTCGCCGTACAGAATCATAAGCGAGCGCGAATTTTGAAGCGTTATCCTGCGGAGAGAAGGGCTGGGCTGCGCGCGCTAGGGGCTTAGGTGGGCTTGGGCCAAGATAGCTGTCGCGCGCGCAGAAGGTTTGCCTGCATTTTATTTTTTCTCCTTCTGTTTTTTTTTTTTTTGTAGTTTTGCTTTTGGATAAAATAGATAGGTTTTTGTGTAGATAAAAATTTGGAAAAAATTTAGATAAGCTTCTTAGGTGAAAAGAAACCACCTGGCAGTTTTAGTTTTCAAAATTTCAAATGTTTGATTGCTGTTTTGACATTGAACCAAAAATAATAGAATTTTGCCATAGCAATTATTATTTAGAAAATAAGTTATTTTCAATAGGGTTTCCCCTAGGGTTTAGAATGTTTTGAAGAATACCAAGTTGAGTTGAACATCATGGATTCAAAAGGATTGATGATTTGATAATTGTTTTGAGTTTGGAAAAAGACTTGGAAAATAAATGATTAATTTGGTTAATTGATTTTAAGCAACAACTTAAAAGGTGAATTATAATGAGTTGCTTGAAAACAAAAGAGGTTTTTAGTTTGCACTTTTTATTTGAAAGGTTGTAACAGACAAGTGTGAAAACAGAAGTTGATAACAAGTTTGAATTTCATATGAAAACAATGCAAACAGAAATAAATATGAGGATGATGATATGATGCATTGCTTAAATAAAAACAACAAGTAAAACAACTAAGGGTTTTCATACTTGGATGTTACAAAACGCCCCCCCCTTGAAGGAATCGCGCCCCGAGATTCCCTACTGAGAAATGAACAGGTCCGGATACTTCTTGCGAAGATCCTCTTCGGTCTCCCACGTTGCCTCTTTATCAGAATGATGCGACCATTGGACTTTCAAGAACTTGGTGCTCTTGTTGCGAGTCTTACGCTCGGTCTCATCGAGAATACGAATAGGGTGCTCCTCATAAGATAGATCATCTTGCAGTTCAATGGAATCATGATCAACTGCACGATCTGGATCCTTGAAACACTTCTTGAGTTGTGACACGTGGAACACATCGTGCACTTTGGATAGTTTTTCTGGAAGTTCAAGACGATAAGCATTCTCTGCACGTCTTGAGAGGATGTTGAAAGGGCCAATGTATCTTGGTGCAAGCTTTCCTTTCACACCAAAACGATGAGTGCCTCTGAGGGGAGTTACACGGAGATATGCCTTATCACCAGGTGCATAGACCATATCCCTGTGCTTGCTATCATAATAGCTCTTCTGACGAGACTGAGCAATCCTGAGATTGTCACGAATGATACGAACTTTCTCCTCGGCTTCCTTAACAATGTCAGGGCCTAAAAGTGAACGTTCACCAGCTCCAGACCAATTGATTGGACTCCTGCATCTGCGACCATACAGTGCCTCAAATGGTGCCATGCCTAGGATTGCCTGGTAGCTGTTGTTGTAGGAGAATTCAGCATATGGAAGGCAATCCTCCCATTTCATGCCAAAGGAGAGACCACATGCTCTGAGCATATCCTCGAGAATCTGATTGACTCTTTCGACTTGCCCCTGAGACTGAGGGTGATAAGCTGTGCTGAACAGAAGTTTGGTGCCCAATGCTTCCTGAAAGCTTTTCCAGAAATGAGAAGTGAAGATACTTCCACGGTCTGAGCTTATTTCCAATGGAACACCATGAAGGGGAACAACCTTTGCTGTGTAGAGCTCTGCTAACTGGCTAGCTGAGATAGTTTCCTTTACAGCATAGAAGTGAGCAACCTTAGTGAGACGATCAATAACAACGAAGATTGCATCGTTGCCCTTCCTGGACTTTGAAAACCCAGTAACGAAGTCCATTTCAATCATGTCCCACTTCCACTCAGGAATTTTCAGAGGTTGGAGTAGACCTGCTGTCTTCTGATGGACTGCCTTAACACGTTGACAAACGTCGCATTCAGAAACGTATTGAGCAATTTCACGTTTCATGCCAGACCACCAATACAGAGTCTTGAGATCCTGGTACATCTTTGTACTTCCAGGGTGAATGGATAGAGGAGTTTCATGAGCCTCCTTGAGAATGATATCCTTGAGACTTTGAATCTGAGGAACTGCAATGCGTCCTTCGAACAACACAGTTCCCTTGTCATCAACTGAGAAGGACTTGAATTTATCATTGCCTTCCTTGACGTGCTCTGCAATCTTCTTGATTTCAGCATCACGAAGTTGTTCAGAGCGAATCTTGTCCTCGAGAGTTGGGCTGGCTGTCAAGCTAGCAAGGTATCCTTCAGGGACAAGACCCAGGTTCAGCTTCTGGAATTCTTCATGAAGTGGAGGTTGGCTTTCCATGATCATGAGATTATTGCAATAGGATTTGCGACTGAGAGCATCGGCCATAACATTAGCCTTGCCTGGAGTGTAAGAAATGGTGAGATCAAAGTCTTTAATCTTCTCAATCCATCTCCTTTGCCTGAGGTTCAGATCTGGCTGAGTGAAGATGTATTTCAGACTCTTATGATCGGAAAAGATTTCAGTTTTGTTACCCAACAAGTATTGTCTCCATTTCTTGAGGGCAAACACAACTGCTGCAAGTTCAAGATCATGTGTGGGATAGTTTTGCTCATGTGGGTTCAACTGACGTGAAGCATAAGCGACAACTTGACGTTCTTGCATAAGAACTGCTCCTAGGCCTTGTAGAGATGCATCACAGAATATCTGGAAAGGTTTGGTAGTGTCTGGGCCAACTAGAACAGGTGTGGAAGTGAGTTTAGTTTTCAGGAGGTTGAAACTCTCATCACATTGTGGAGTCCAAACGAACTTTTTGTCCTTCTTTGTGAGATCAGTGAGAGGTTTGGCAATCTTGGAAAAGTTTTGGACGAAACGACGGCAATAGCTAGCCAAGCCAAGAAAACTTCTGACTTGTTTCACCGTCTTAGGGGGTTTCCAGTCAACAATTGCCTTAACCTTTTCAGGATCAATGGCAATGCCTTTGGCAGAGATGATATGACCAAGATATACAACTTCTGGAATCCAGAACTCACATTTGGAAAACTTGGCATACAGACGATGCTCGCGAAGTTTCATGAGAGTGAGACGAAGGTGTTCTCCATGCTCTTCCTCGGATTTTGAGTAGACTAGAATGTCATCAAGATATACCACAACGAACTTGTCGAGGTATTCATGGAAGACAGACTTCATGAGTCTTGAGAACGTTGCCGGTGCATTGGTGAGACCAAATGACATGACGGTGTATTCATATAGACCGTACCGAGTGGTGAAAGCTGTCTTAGGAATATCTTCCTTTCTGATCTTTATCTGATGGTACCCCATCCTCAAATCCAACTTTGAGAATATTGAGGCTCCAGCAAGTTGATCAAAAAGATCATCGATACGAGGAAGTGGATACTTGTTCTTGATTGTTTTCTCATTGAGAGGACGATAGTCAACCACGAGTCTTTTTGTTTGATCCTTCTTGGCAACAAACAGAGTTGGGCAACCCCAAGCGGAGGAACTAGGCTGAATGAAACCTTTGTCCATATACATATCGATTTGCTCCTTCAACAATTTCAGTTCAGGAGGAGCTATCTTATATGGATGCTTAGAGATTGGAGCAGTACCTAGCTCAAGCTCGATCACGAACTCAACTGCTCTGTCCGGGGGCATCCCTGGCAACTCTTGTGGAAAGACGTCAGGGAATTCACAAACCACCGGAACATTTTCAATTGCAGGAAGGGGTTTGGCATCGAGGCTGAACAGCTGAACAGAATTTGATCCATATGGAGAATAGACTATCTGGCCTGAAGTGTGGGAGAGAGTTATTGACTTTTGAGCACAGTCAATTTTTGCTTTGTGGGTCTTCAACCAATCCATACCCAGAATGACATCAATGTCAGAATTTCCCAGCAACATGAGTGAAGCAAGGAATACACGACCTCCAATTAGGATCTCATTGTCCATGCTTATTTTGGAAGTCAACATTTGTGGTCCCGGAGAGTGAACAGTCATTTGATTGCTTAGCGGAACCAGAACTAGGTTGTATGCTTTTGCAAAAATCTTTGACACAAATGAATGTGATGCTCCAGTATCAAACAACACTTTAGCTGGAATAGAGTTTACGGGTAATATACCGAGAACGACGTCAGCAGCTTCCTCGGCTTTGTCGGCCTTGATATGGTTCACCCTCGCGTTCCTCCCGGCAGGCCTATTGTTGGAGTTGAAGGCTTTAGCCGGGGGAGCACGAACCATAGCCTGGTTGGTGTTGGGGCGAGGAGGTAGGGGTAGCTGTTTCTGAGTGCACTTATCAGCATAATGTCCAGTATCCTTGCACTTGTAGCAAGTGACGACACGAGAAGGACCTGGCCTTGGCTGCCCCATCGGAAACCTCTGACCCTGCATCTGAGATGGGTTGGGTGGGCGGGGACCAAAGCCTGGAGAAGCTTGGGCATTTGGAGCCCGAGTGACAGCACCATTTGGCACCCAGATGCGGCGCTTCTGCGGAGGGGTGGTCATGTTGGAGGAGGAACCACCCTCACGCGAGTGCTTGCGGGACTCTTCGAACGCCTTGCGCCCATTCTCCTCATTGAGCGCGGTGTTCACGAGCTCCACGAAGTCCTTGCACTTGATGTTTGTGAGAGCGTACTTCAGTTCCGGGTTAAAACCTCGGCGGAACCTTGCCATCTTCTTGGCTTCGGTGGACACTTCGTCACCAGCGTACCGAGCGAGACGATTGAACTCGTTCTGGTAGCCGAGAACGTCCAGCTTGCCCTGTCTGAGAGAGCAGAATTCCTCACGCATCCTTTCCATGAGACCATCCGGGATGTGGTGCTTCAGGAAGGCATCTCTGAAACATCCCCAGGTGATAGGATAACCAGCTCTCATGGTCTGGTAGTTCTCCCACCAAGTAGCTGCCTGACCCTTCAGTAGGTAGGTGGCGTACTTGACCTTATCCTCTTCAGCAACATGAGCTATCTCCAGAGCTCTTGCTACGTCACGGATCCAGTCATCAGCATCCAGGGGCTCACGTGTTGCCACGAAAGCTTTTGGGCCCAAGCTGAGGAAGTCCTTGATGGTGACCCTTGGAGCATCTTGGTTGTGTTGCTGGTTAGCCTGGATCTGGGCCATCTGTGTCACCACTTGGGTCATCTGAGCCAACAGTTCCCCCATTGGTGGTGGCGGAGGCGGGTTGTTCCTGGTTGGAGGCATCCTGAACAGAAAATTCATTTTAGCACAACAACAGAAAAGGATAGACTTGGTAACCGAAAGATAGATTATTCCGACGCATGAATAGATAACCAACAGGTACATCATCACATGTTCAAATACATCAGAATATCCAACAGACCAACACATGGTTCGAAAACGAAAGGATAAACTAGACACAGCTAGTAATGGATACAACGGTACTCCCATGCTCATCACGCAGGACGGCGGTGAGTAGTACGACGAGAGATACGGTGAGGAGGAATCCCACGGAAGTAGGTATCACGACGATCCATGTAGATAGGAACTGCTCTGAGAGCAACTCTCGGTGTGGTGAAGTAGAAAGCGTCCTCTCCCTGTGCTCCATAGCGGGGAATCCCTGTGTAACCAGCTCCGAGGTCGAGAAGTGGGCCTCTGATCGGCTCGTAACCTCCAGCATCTGGCAACGGAAGACCAGCTGGCTGAACGATACGTGCGAAGCGCTCGTCTCCAACAAAGTCTGTGGTGTACGTCGCCAGACGAGTGAGAGCAAGGTGGAGCTGCTCCCTGACTGAGGCTAACTCCTGAGAAAGTGCGGAAGCAACGGCGTCACTGTGACTAGCGAACTGGGCAGTGGTCTGGAGCCTGGAGCTATCAGTCTCGTAGGTATCCAGGTCGCGGTGGACAGTGAAGTGAACTCCCGCTGCCGTGATGTAACCACGGGGGATGTGACGAAAACTGGACTTATCAAACCCCCAGTAGTCAGCACGGAGAACGGTGATACTCACGTACGCTGCCTGCTGCACTGCCATATCCACTGTGGACCCTACTGACTCGTACTGGTGTGCAATGCTCCTGCCATCATCCGACAGAATGTAGACGATAGCCCGGTAGCAAGTCTGGTCAAACTCTCGCTGGTGCTCGTAGACCTGGTACTCTGGTGCCCAACGGAACCCCAGATAGGTAACCATGTCTCTCAGCAACTCTGGAAAACCGGCGGTGCTCTCACAGCGAGTCATGCGAACCACCTGCGGGTAGTAGCTGAGACCCATCTGCAGATTATTTGGAAGGTTTTGATTAGACTCCGGTAGATGAAAAAGGATGTGGAAAACAACAACAAGGTTCAACGGACGATAATGATGTTGAAAAGAACATGATATCAAAGCAACATCGGGAAAACGAGACCAAAAATCCTGAGGTACTACAGATAACCCAAAACACGTGAAATCCTAATTTGAAAGTTTAGGTGAGAACGGAAAACAACGTTGCACTTCCTTACCAGAAAAGGGTGGGTGGGTGGGGAAAGAAGAAAAATGGCAGAATTCCTACTCTCACGTTTCATTTTTCCTATATAGCTACAAAATAGTTTCTAGACTCAACTGCGACCAGTAAAAAGGGATCCTACAGGCAGACAGGCTCTGATACCATTTGTCGCACCCAAGGTTTCTAGAGGATACTCATCGCACGAACTGGAAGTCAGGTGCTTGGATTATGGGGCATAACTGCTCCCACGTCCCAGCTTCCTGGTAGGCCTGCGCTTATGCGCGACAACACAAGCCCTGCTTCCACCGTCGAAGTAAACTATCCGCTAGGAACCTAAGGCACTACTGTCGACGTACTTCATATTCAAACACGCACTGTACGTCAACAGCTTTGAACGAAATGATAGCACAAACTGTCTCTAAGACACAAAAGAATGAAATAAGTGCAGCTGGCCTTCACTAAGGCAGAAATATCGAATACAGTCATCCAGAGGACACATGTCCCAACATATCATTCATTACAACAGCGGAAGCAATCAAAGGGTCTGAGTACAGACAAATCCATGGCTTAAGAAGCCGGAGAAAATAAAGAAAAGCGAAGCCCATCCACGTAGGTTCTGGATCCTGCCCTGGTCCAGCTAACTACTCGTCTGCAGTCTCGTCGAACTCCACAAAGTAGCCATCCTGAGAAGCATCGTAGTCGTAGTCGTACTCTGCGTAAACCACAGCCCCAACGGGGTCAGTACATCCAAGTACTGGCAAGCAAGACTCACAGTTCATCAAGGAGTTACCCGTCAACACAAGCATTGATGCTTGGGATCAACGGAAGAAAGGGGTGATATAAAAGTTGCTGCTGGCTGCTCTAACCAACTACAGAAAATAACTACAACTTCCGGCTAACAGAAAAGATAAGATCGAGGATTGTAACCAACTGAAAGATAACTTCAATCAAACCCATCCTGGATCTCGCCCCTTATCCGAAGAAGCAATCCGAGGATAACTCACACAGTTGTGATAAGGTGAATCAAGTTATTGTGTGAATAACCTATTACTAGTCAGGTTATTAATCTTTGGGTGAAAACATGATTGATCATTATGTTGAAGTTGTCCTGAGTACTTGTTAGCCAGTACTTTCACCAAGTAATCCATAACCGCGGAAAACACGGCTTCTCGAGAAGATTATCCCTGCAGGGTTGCACCAATTTGGCCGTACACGCAAGAATAACCCGCCAGATGGGATGCCTCCCACCAAGCGGGGTACTCTACACAACCAACCATTCTCCGCATCAAGCCCAAAGCACCTTGGGCGCACGGCTAATCGAGCCCAGAAGAAAATGGACCCTCATAGCACTCTAAGAACGTGTCCCCCTATATGCCGACTACAAAAGTTCCACCCTGCGCTGGGCTCGCAAAAACATGCATGCGGCAAATGGAAGACACGAACTAAATGAGGCGATTTGGACGAGATGCGAATCAGGTCAAGTTGAGGGGGGCGCCCATACTCGCTTCCCACATGCGGGTAGTGCGCTCATCATGGATCAGTAGACAAGACCCTTTTCCTATTAGGGTCGATACTAGCAGGCTCCAAAACCACTCATGGGCCTCCTGCCGGTGCCTTATCATCAAATTAGTATTACCATTAGCAATTAACAGGATTGATTTATTAACATCGAGCCCCCGGTACAAATAATAAGATAGTAAAAGTAGTAACCGACAACAGACTCGAGTAAAAGCAACCCTAAGCATGCTAGATAATACTAAGGCACAAACAAAGGCTGTAGGTATGGAGGTGAGGCAGTATCATTGGGTCAGGGTATCATGTGATAGGTTCGGAGAATCAAGCAACGATACATAAGGCTAGCAATAGTAGACAAAAGGATAGTATCGACAACAAGTGTGGAAAGGAACTCGATGATTCATGTGAGTGATAACTTGCCTGGCAGCTCAGTAGCCGGGTACTGGGCTAGGTCCTGAGTAATGGTGTCGTAAGGATCGTCGGTCTCAACGTAGTCGTCGTCTAACCGATAAGAAGCAAACAGACAAAACAGGAATGTAAACAATCATGTTCATGGCATTGTGCACAGTCAATATGATGCATGACAATTTAATAGGTGCATCTAGATAAACTGACTAACATGATAGCACAAATTAAGTGGACCCATATGCAAGGGTTGCATATGGAAAAGGATCCATTGAAACAATTGGAACAATTGATTTACAACTATTTATTAGGTGTTGGTTGTTATCATGATGCATGCATGATGAATAACAATAACATAACAATTTAAATGCAATTGGAATGATAGTTAACAATTTAGAAAAGCATTTATTAAGTTTGGAATTTTGTTACTTAAACATGGTACACAAAACAATTATTGCTTTCATCAAGTTAGGGTGTGCAAAACAATTTACAAATTTTATATTTGAAAAGGTTATCAAATTTTAGTTGGATTACATGTTTCACATTTTGAAATTGGACTTTAGATTATTTAGTTATGAATTAAACAATATTAAACAAGTTTTAATTGAATTTAAAACAAGCTTAAATATTAATTGAATTCTATTTGTTCAAACCATAAATTCAAATCCACATTTGAAAAGTTCACACTTTAGTGGTTTGAAAACATAATTTGCATGTTCAAAAATATTTTATATTAAGCAAGTTATGATTTTATCAAATTTAATTGAATTAAACAAGGTTTAAATAGTTTAGGCAATTTAAATTATTCAAACCAGAAAACAAAATTTATATTTGAATAGAGTATTCAAAAAGGTGTGAAAAACATATTTTATTTGAATTATCTGAAAACAGTATGAATTAGTTATGAATTATTCCAATTTGCATTTGAATTATTCAAATTTGAAATTTAAAAGTATTTTGAAAATTCAAAACAGAACACAAGTTGGATATTTGGAAAGATTATAAAATTTGGATCAGAATAGATATAAAGTTTGTATTTATTGGGTTCATATTTTAAAAGATATTGATTTTTTGAAGTTTGGTGTCTATTCTGCCATTTAAAAGAAAAACAGAAATTAAAACGGATTTGTTTTAATGCTTTTGTTACCGTGCTGGACTTACACGCTGCCACTGCCGCGTGGGCCAGCGGCCAGCGTGGCGCGCTGCGCGCTTGCGTGGCCAGAAGGTCGCTGACAGCGGGCCTCCCCGCTGTGGACGAAAATCCACAAAAAAAGGTGGGGGTTTTGCGGCTCGAACCCGCGCCCTGCTCGATTTCAGAAAGGAACGCAACCAGTTGCGCTGCGCTGCGGTGTTTAACAGTAGAGGGGGATGTTGCAGGTTAAGGTTCAGTTAAAACTCTGAACTTTTCTGACGAACAAACGCTTGCTCGCCGTCAGACAGAGCTCGCCGGAGTGGATCCACGCTGATGTGCTCGTTGCGTGAGTGTGAGTGGATGCAGAGGATGCGCACGGATGCAGAGAAGGGAGGAGGAGCGAAAGGGTTGCTCACCACCGGAGTAATTGGACGCGGCGGCGGACGGTGACGTTGGCTGACGACAGGTTCTGCGGCGAGGTCGATGATGGCGCCGTCGAGGTAGTGCTCCTCCGTGCGAACTCCGGTGTCCGTTGCGTAGAGGAAGGAGAGAGCTACCGATTCCCGGAAACGAGAGGTGCTGCGGAGCCCTGCAACGGCGGCGCGAAGCGAAGATTCAGAACACGGCGCGCGGTGGCCGGAGCAGAAGAAGATGGCGGCGAAGATCTGAGGGTTACCTTGCCTGTTTCTAGTGTCCAAGAGGGAGAAGGAGAAGTGGCGAAGCGATTGCAGTTGATAGGTGGCTAGGTGGGAGCGAGGTGCGGTGGCGCCATGGATTTCTTCAGAGGACTGTCGCCGGCGAAAGGTTCAGAGGAGGAAAAAGCGTCGGGGAGGAAACGATCGGCGTCGGGCGAGGGGGAAAGGGAGGACCTAGGGCTAGGGCAGGTCCAGGAGCCCTAGGGCAGGCTTTTATAGGGTGGAGGCGCAGTGGTGGCCGCCGTGGTCGCCGCGGGGTCGCCGTGGAGCTCTCCGATGGCTCGCCGTACAGAATCATAAGCGAGCGCGAATTTTGAAGCGTTATCCTGCGGAGAGAAGGGCTGGGCTGCGCGCGCTAGGGGCTTAGGTGGGCTTGGGCCAAGATAGCTGTCGCGCGCGCAGAAGGTTTGCCTGCATTTTATTTTTTCTCCTTCTGTTTTTTTTTTGTAGTTTTGCTTTTGGATAAAATAGATAGGTTTTTGTGTAGATAAAAATTTGGAAAAAATTTAGATAAGCTTCTTAGGTGAAAAGAAACCACCTGGCAGTTTTAGTTTTCAAAATTTCAAATGTTTGATTGCTGTTTTGACATTGAACCAAAAATAATAGAATTTTGCCATAGCAATTATTATTTAGAAAATAAGTTATTTTCAATAGGGTTTCCCCTAGGGTTTAGAATGTTTTGAAGAATACCAAGTTGAGTTGAACATCATGGATTCAAAAGGATTGATGATTTGATAATTGTTTTGAGTTTGGAAAAAGACTTGGAAAATAAATGATTAATTTGGTTAATTGATTTTAAGCAACAACTTAAAAGGTGAATTATAATGAGTTGCTTGAAAACAAAAGAGGTTTTTAGTTTGCACTTTTTATTTGAAAGGTTGTAACAGACAAGTGTGAAAACAGAAGTTGATAACAAGTTTGAATTTCATATGAAAACAATGCAAACAGAAATAAATATGAGGATGATGATATGATGCATTGCTTAAATAAAAACAACAAGTAAAACAACTAAGGGTTTTCATACTTGGATGTTACAGTTGTGTTAGGTTAGGCCTAAGGAACAACCAAGACAATGGTAGGGCCCAACTCTTGGCAATATTCCCTCCGTTCCGTCAAATCCGGGAGTTTCGGGCTGTGAGTAGTCCTCGAACCCACGAGAGAGAATTAGACGCCGATGAAGCCATAACACAGAGAGTGAGGGAATATTGGGCATCCAGGACCCATTCCACAATCTAACACACATGGTATGGCAAACCCTAGGCTTGGGCGGGATTAAGACGCTCTGGAGATCCTCTCCGGATGTAACGCCCGGGTTTTTTTTTTCCCACTAGAATTTGTGTGTTTGTTTTTTTTCTCTCTCTCGCACCGTCATGCATCATGCCATCATGTCATTCTCATTAAAACTCACAAAATATTAAAAGGTTGCAAATTCTAATTTTTCATAACATCTGAGTTGAGGGCTTGGCCTCAAAAACTATTTTTAATAGTGTGATAACAATATCTAAAAATTAATAAAACAAACCCTGTGAAAAAAGAAAAAAAAATAAAAATAAAATCGTTGGAGAGAGAGGCAACCAGCCAGCCGGCCAGGCCCAAGGCCCAACCAGCACCTCCCCACCGAATCCCTCCCCCAAACCCTAAAAATAATTCCCTCCCTCTCAATCCCCCCCCCGCCGTTTCTGTTATTTGCAAAGGGGTCCTCCCGCCGGTGCAAAAGAAAAAAAAAAGAGAAACGCTGCGAACGCACGCACGCACGGTTGGCCCTCCTCTCGCTCGACCCGTTCCTCTCGCTCGCTGCATCCCCCCCATCGCTCGACCCCTCCCTTCCTCGCTCGCTGGCCAGAGGCCATGCCCCTCCGGCCGTCGCTCCCTCTTCCCCTCGTCCCTCCCTCCGGCCACCCTCCTCCCCATCGCTCTCTCCTCTCACAGCGGCCCTCCCCCGCGGACGGCCGGCGCCCCGCGGAGCTCCTCCTCTCCCCGCCATGGCCGCCACCGGCCCGGAGCTCCGCCGCCCCCGGTTTCCCTCCGGCCACCCTCCTTCCGGCGACCCCTCCTCCTCTACCGAGCGCCGCCGCCAAGGAGAAAGGCCACGGCCGAGCCCCTGCGCCCCCCGCCGCCGTTCCCTCCGTTCCGGCAGAGGGCGGCCGGCGCCGCCACAGCTCCCTCCCGGCGCGGCCGGCGCCGCCACCGCCTCCTCCTGCTCCGGTTACGCCGCCTCGGGTCTCCTCCGAGCTCCCTGCTCACCACGAGGTCAAGCTCGACGAGGGTTGCTCCTCTTCGTACTGCGCCATGTCGACGAGTCCTCCGGGACGTCCTCCACTCCTTGGTACTGCCCCGACGAGGTCCTACACCGCCTCTCCTCTGTGCACCGAGCTGCAGTCGACCTCCCCAGCCTCTTCGTTTACGGGCGCGCCTCCCTACAGTTCGAGCCACTAGAGACGTCCGCAGGTGCATGCCCTCAGGGTGTTCGAAGTTTGTCTCGCAACAGGCACGACGCCTCTTCGTCCGTGGCCGTGCCGTCCCCATGCGTCTATGCCACCATCGTGCGCGACGTGAAGTTCGGAACCTTGACATGATCTTCGTCGGGTCCGTTTTGCGTCGGCCGCCTTCGTGCGCGCCCGAAGACCGAAACTGTCAAGTTGGCCACCAACCCCGGAGATGCCGATGTAAGGTTTGGCCACGACTACTTCCAATACGGAACGAGAATGCCTACAACGACTACTTCCTCTATTACGCCAACTACCACGACGACTCGAGAACAACGGATATGATGTTGCGGTTCCTCCGTCGACCACTTCGACTACTACGCCTACTTCGGCTACGGAACGGGAACGACGACGTGAACGACTACCTCGGCTACGGAACGAGAACGACTACTTCGACTACTTCCTCGACATCGACTACTTCCTCTACGGACGTCTACTTCCTCCACGTTCCGAAGTTACCGGCGTTGACCCCGGCGATCCTCTCTCCAACGTGCGAACCCAAACCCTAAATCCCCTATACCTATGCCCTATTTTCTATAACATATCAACTATATTTAAAATGTCATCGCATCATGTTGCATCGCATTTGGTGGGTTCGGGTAATAGTAATGACACCTAATAATTAAATATGGAATGTGTTGGGGATGTTGTTATATAATTGTCCCTATTCCATTTAACATTGACTAGCTCATTTTTATCCTGTTTTTGCCATGTTAAATCAACATTTAATATTGTGGTTAGATAAACAACTTGAACCAATTCCTATTTCTCCGGACTCCGGTTCCGATTAAAATGCTTAAGTTGTTTTCCCTGTTGCATCTTGCCATGCCATGCATATAAAATAGGATCATGCTGGATCTTTTGCCGTAGTAGTAATTGTTGCATTCCGTTGTGTGTTCGAGGTTCGTTGCTTCTTCCCGGATAGGACGTTGAGATGATGTGAGCAACGACAAGTTCTGTGGATGTACCTCTACTTGCTGGATCTCAGGCAAGTATACTCACTTGCTGCCAAATGGCTGCCTTTCATCACTTGTTACCGATTCTTTCCGTTGTTCTTATTCTAGCCTGTTGTTTCGGTGCTTGTGTCTCGATCCTATTATATGTTTACCTTGCAGCCATGATATAGCCTTTTCCTTCCACTTCCTATTAACTGTTGTTTGTTTACCTTGTTGGCCCTCGTGTCGTAGTTGCATGCTTAGGTTTGTTTGTGCTCGAGTCTTGTTATCCTTTGTCGTATCACCTGTTTAGTTGATAGCTGGGTTTCAATTCAATCAACTACATGTTAATGTTTGGGGTAACAATAATAACTTGATGTTAAGGCACCGGCAGGAGGCCCGGGTTAGGGTTTTGAAGCCTGCTAGTGTCGAACTTAATTAGGAAAAGAGTCTTGTCTACTGATCCATGATGAGCGTGCTCACCGCATCCGGGTGGTAGTATGGGACCCCCTCGACTTAGATCTGATCTGCAGCTTGTCCGAAGAGCCACACTTAGTTCGGGTGTTCCATTTGCACCTTGCATAATGGGTTGATCACCCATGGTTACTGATGATGATGATGATGCATATAGGGCGAGGCCTGTAGTGCCGGGGTGTTGTGTCCTGCGGGAGTTTTGCACACCTGCGCTGAGTATTCGGCTGCGTGGCTAGGACCTTATAGCTCCGTGGCTCGTAGGATGGGTTGTAGAGACGGTTTGGGTCGTGTCAAGCCAACCTGAGTTTTAGTTGGTGGCTTGAGTGTGTACGGGTACTGGAGCACACCCTGCAGGGATGAATCTTCTCGAGAAGCCGTGTTGTCCGCGGTTATGTGACGACTTGGTGAAAGTGCTGGCTAACAAGTACTCAGACAACTTACACCTAATGATAATAACTTGACTAGTAATAGTCTTATTGACACAATAAGTTGAACATCATTAATCCAACAGTGTGAGTTATCCTTGGGTTGCTTCCTTAGTAGGGGGTGACATTGGATGGGTATTGTTTGGTGAGTAGTTGTAGTTGGTTCCGATACGCTATCTTATCTTCTTTCTGTTAGCCGGAAGTTGTAGTGTGTTTCTGTAGTTGGTTAGTGCAGCCCGCTGCCGTTTCTTTGCAATAATCCTTTCTTTTCCGTTGAACCCAAAGTATTTGTATCTTGTGATGACTGGCTACGCCGGTATCTTGCGAGTATGGGTTATCCACTTGCCAGTACTTAACCGTACTGACCCACGAATCCTTTTTCGTGGCTGCATATTCAACATTGCAGTCAACAGGTTTGAAGTCTGACGACGTTAGCTTGGGAATCCCTCCGGCTTGGCCTGGGCAGGGATTGGACGCTCTCGGTTATCTTCAGGACTCTTAGTCCAATTTGTATCTTGTCCGTAGCCGGACGATATGTTGTTTCTTCCGCTGTTATTTGGATCTTTGTATTGTATCAGTTGTATCCTTGACTCGTTTGAGTCTTCTTGTATATATCTTTTCTGTTGTTGTTGTGGATTATTCGTGAACTGTTGTAATGTTATCACAAGTGGCAACCTGGAATCGGTTATTATGTGGATTTTGGCGGGAATGCTGAAATCTGCATAGTGCCCGATCTCGGGGCATCACACCGGAGAAACCCTAGGCCCGTTGAAAAAAAGGACGGAACTACCATTCTGGACCCTCTACGTGAGCCGGAAGGGGTAGAAAAGTGTAACTAATTTTTTTGTTGTGTTAGGTTAGGGCCAAGGAAAACCCAAGAAAATGGTAGGGCCCACCTCTTGGCAAGATCTCCCCCCCGTTCTTCGTCAGATCGGGGAATTTTGGTCCGTGAGTAGTCCTGCAACAACTAGAGAGAATCTGACGCCGGTGAATCCCTAACACAAAGAGTGAGGGAATCTTGGGCTTCCAATACCCATGCCACAAACTCTAACAAACATGTTACGTGATACCCTATGCTTGGTTGGGATTAAGACGCTCTGGAGCTCCTCTCCGGAGAAACCCTAGGCCCGTTGGAGAAAAGGACGAAACTGCCGATCTGGCCCCTCTACGTGAGCCGGAAGGGGGTAGAAAAGTGGAACTAATTGGTTGGTTTTGTTAGGTTAGGCCAAAGGAACACCCAAGACAACGTTGGGGCCCACCTCTTGGCAAGATTCCCCCGTTCTGTGAGATCCGGGAGTTTCGGGCTCTGAGTAGCCTTTGAACCCGCAAGAGAGAATCCGACGCCGGTGAAGCCATAACACAGAGAGTGAGGTAATATTGGGCATCCAAGACCCATGAAACACTCTAACACACATTATATGGCATACCCCAGGTTTGGGTGGGATTCACACGCTCCGGAGCCTCTCTCCGGAGAAACCCTAGGCCCGCTGGAGAAAAGGACGGAACTGCCCCTCTACATGAGCCGGAAAGGTGGTAGAAAAGTGGAACTAACTGCTCGGTTGTGTTCGATTAGGCCCAAGGAACACCCAAGACAATGGTAGGGCCCAACTATTGGCAACACCCCCCCGTTCCTTCAGAACCGGGAGTTTCAGGATCTGAGTAGTCCTGGAACCCATTAGAGAGAATCCGACGCCGGTGAGCGCCCTAACACAAAGAGTGAGGGAATCTTGGGCATCCAAGGCTCATGCCACACTCTAACACACATGGTATGGCAAACCCTTATTTTAGGTGGGATTCAGACGGTCCGGAGTTGTTATAGTATTCCCTCGGGATCTTCCGAAGGGGGAGGGGGTTGAGGTGTACGTATAGATCCTTCCTGCATATATAGCAAGCAATGCGGGTGAAGCCGGTCACACCTCGGGTTTGGATCTTGGCTCTCTTTACCTCCTAGCACACTTGTATGGACATGATTTTACTCCATATAGGCTTAGGAAGGATTCCTACTCCGGAGCCCCCTCTTCAACGAAACTCTAGCATGTGTTGACCGAAACTTTTCTGTTTACCCCTTCCACCAGCGTCGGAAGGGGGTATACCAATGGATTTATTTCCTCACTTTGTTAGGGCATGTCGTACATACATAGAAAACCAAAATCTAGCACATGTTACAATAAGAATTGGAGCCCCTAGTGTAGATTTTGTGTTGAAAAAAGGGACAAACTGAGACTAAAACAAGATAGAACCCCAAATTCCTCATTTGCTCATCTTCCCAGCTCGCAGACTGACACAGGATCGAACACCAAATTCCCCATTCTTCCCTACCGAATCCATAGATCGCGCGCGGCTATTCGCTGTCTCCTTCATTGCTGGCTGCCCGCTGGATGTTCCCGGAGGAGATGTTCCGGACTGGGGAGCCCGCACTACGGCCCACTCAAGGCCGTTGCATGCTCGCCCACTCGCGTGCAATGGAGAAGCTCGAGGAGAAATGGCACGGTCGCGCGCTCGAGGTCACCGTGGGAGGGAGTCGCCCTCCTTTGTCGCCTGAGGAAGTCCTGGCTGCTCTGGTCGCGCAATGCGCAGTCACCCGTAGGTAGGTGAAGGTGGATGTTAACGCACCGCCGGTGGACTTTCTCATTCGATTCCGTTCCGAGGAGGACTGCACCGCCGTGTTACATCTGTCTCGGCACGTCGTCGCCGGTGGAGCGCCGCTCACATTTATTCGCTGTTGTCGTGGTAGCGACGCCGAGCGATCTGAGCTACCGTATCCGACGAAGCTCACCTTCGAGCGGTTTCTGCGGGAGGCATGGGAGCCCGTTGCGGTGGGGAAGTTCGTCAACCATCTTGGCGGTGATCTGGTGCAGATGCATGTCCCGGTGGACAGCTGGTTCCTGTCGGTGGAGGGCTGGATGAAGCAACCGAGTGCAGTCCCGAAGACCTACATTGTGGAGGTGCCAGAGCCGTACATGTCGGCCACAGTGCGCACCCCGACCTCGATGAGGACATTGGAGCACACTGTCCCCATCCATGTCTCGGAGGTCGTGGACCATGGCCCAGTCGTCTCGGACACTCCACTATGGGACGATGACGAGGTCGACACCACTATGGCCCAGTCGTCTCGGACACTCACATTCTTTGGTGGGTGTGTGGATGGCAGTGGCCCTCCTCAGGTGAGGGACGGTGGCCACTGTTTCAGTGGGCACAACGGCAACGGATCTGGCGGAGGAGAATGATCTGCTGACTGAAGTAGATTGAGCTGCTGTTTGAACTGCTATCTAAATATATCATTTGGCTTATGTTGCAGCTGCTATCTGTTGGGAGTCTGAATTGTGTGTTGTATCGTGCATCTCTATTCAGTTTGAAAATGTTTGACTTATGTTGCGACTATTATCTGTTGTAATATGTCAGTTTGATCTCTAGTCAGTTTAAAAATGTTTGACTTATGTTGAGACTATTATCTTTTGTAATATGTCAGTTTGATCTCTAATCAGTTTGAAAATGTTCGAGTCTGTTGTTGAATTTGAGTTGAATCTAAGGCTGCTAATGTTTGACCAATTAATATTAATTCATGCCAAAAAAAACAGCAGGAATGTATTTCATCTATATATCATCTTATATCTTATATCTTATATTTACTAATTAGAGGCACCGTAAAAGGCTCAAGATTAACTCTCACGAAGACAAATCTACCAACCGTTAAATCTATCCTAGACCTCATGCACATCGTCGGATCCTGGTGGGCCTTCTCGAATCTGTCCACGCATCTTTCCACCCCTACGAAGAGTCCTAGCAGACGCGTCCACGCATCTGTCCACCCATACGAAGAGTCCTAGCAGCCGCGCATGAATCATGTAGTCTTCATCGATCCCATCTCTCAGAGTAGCGACCTCCAGACCATGTCCTCTCAAGCCGCACACCTCCGATCCCACGGCCGTTCTTTTCATCTCCTCTGGTACATCCTTCAAGTACTGTTTCTTTCCCGTGGTCTAATCCACCACCGGCTGCGTGAGAAGCTTTCTTCTTGAATTAATTCTTTTGCCGGTGAATTATGTATGGTTTTCTGATGGGATTTCGATTGGGTAATGTCTGATGAGAACTTGAAAAAGAGATTGATTGGTCAATAGACATCTCAACAATATTTATGCAAAAAATCTCACCTTTTTACATGAAGTATCCATGATTTTGTGATTCGATTTTCAGAATTAGAATTTCTGAATTTGGTTTAATGATTTGGACTACGTACCTTGCTTTGACAGAAGGAAGCACATAATGGCTGTTGTAGCCTGTACACAAGGATGTTTTGCAGCTGCTAGCACCGATCGATGCCCTCTTGACGGAGAAACAATAGCAACACCAAAATCAATTTTTCTGCTCATGACATCCACTTCACGGGTTGAAAATTTTCTCTGGTAACTACTACTCCTCAATTTAGATACAGAAGTGTGTGTTTGCAGTGGTCTATTGGTGAAATTTACCAGCGTGTATATAGAATTTATGTACAAGTTCGCGGCCGCATCCGATTTTTGCCACTGCGATGGATGGCATCACCTGACAGAAGCAACAGCAAAACAGAGGTAGCATCAACCCATCCTTGAGCAGGCTCCAAAATTTTAGGGGTAAGTAATTTTGTTAATCATCTAAGCATTGAATTATAATTTGTTGATGCCAATTCATAAGACATGGTTGTAGTTCCTGTTTCTTAGCTTTTGCCTAAACATGTAGATACATGCCTAAGCCTCTCAAATGACAGTGCATGCCGAGGGGTCATCGAACTTCTAGCGTTGTTTGAATTCAGCTATGGTTACTGTAAGTGTTATAACACACTGCTAGCGAAGCAGCCGGATGGCGAAGGCGAGGCCATGGGGATGCCGAGGGCGATTCAGATCTGCAGGCTGACCAACGACAGGGAGAAGTGCAGCCGGTTGTCTCCATGCTACGCCCGTCCGATGTCGCCTTCATTGGCACGTAGTAAGACATCGCTGCCGCATCATCGTCCTCTGCCCAATGTGTGTACGAATAGGCTCCTGGTCTTCAAATCCCCTCATTTTATTGAAAAATAAGTAAAGAATCACTTTCCCCATTAGCACCGATCCTCACATCTTTGTGTTGCACCTTTATTCTCACCATCACTGTGGGATCTGGATGCAATCGTGCAGGAAGTTGAGGAAGTGTTTTCTATTTTCGCGAATAGGGAGTTGAAGAATTTGCCATGTAGTCTGGACTGGAGAGGGGCCACAGTGTTAGCCTTGGTGGAGAATCTCATGGATGCAAAATCTTTACTGCCGGAGGCCTAACAATAGCTGCTATTTTTCAAGGAACAATAGTTGCTCTTTGCAGATTTGTCTCCCTAGAGGTTGTTCTTTGCAGATTTGTCTCCCTAGAGGTTGCTATATGAGTAAGAGTTCGTCTCTCCACGTTATTTATTTCAGTTTGGTATATACACTTTTTCCCATGTGGAATATATGAGTAAAGATATTAACTGAAGTTCATCAATTCATGACCTGCATATTATGTCCTTCAATGAAATTTATTTTATGAGTAAATTAAATTCGGGTTTAATATAAATGTCCGCTACGTTTTTTCCTAGATGATCAGAAACATAGCAATGTTTCTGTCATTTCAATTTTACATATGGATGAGAAGCTCTGAACAGAATCACCATGCAGTGATACTCACCATGCAGTGATACAGTGAAGATTCTCAATGCTGAAAAACTATACATTTTACAAGAATTCTGAAGTATGGACCGTATGTTCATGGGAATATGACATTGAAAAAATAAAGAATTGTGTTCAAAACTTAATAAGGTAAAGAACTCATCTATCTGCCCACTTTTCAGTGAACTGCATATATGGAATCTGATCTCACACAAAGCGATTTTTCGAGCAGCATTCTCCTGTGCTTGCGTATTCAGATTTAATGCATCTCATATACCTGGACAATTTGTTGGAATTCAAGTTACCTGAGAAATGTCACTTGGTGGGCTCTTTTAAGTAACATCATAATTTCCAGGTGATACTTTTAGTATGCAAATAATTATCTTTGCTGCTTCCAAAATTAAGAATTGATATTGAGCAAGTAAGCTTTAAGCTGACATAAAATTTTAGACTACTTTGTCTATCTCAAGTTCTGGACTCGAGTACTCGACAAGTCTCTGTATGAATCAGGGCATAATATTTTGTATTCTAATTAGTATATGGACATGCAAGCTAAGTTAGATAAACAACACATGCGTGCTGCAATCAGCGTGACAGTCATATGTATTTGAAAACGTGAAAATAGGACAGTGTAGCCTACATGCAATTGCAAACTTGCGCTTAATAGTTAATAAGGACCTGGGATGACACAGTCATGTGATGTAAAGAATTACTTTACGGAGGTATGTTCTTAGTTGATATATATTATGTGAACAAAAATAAATTTCATTAGATATATGATTCTAATTTAGTACCATTCATAATGGTTGACATTGTTTTTGATTTATCTGCTGATCCCCACAATATCTTGAAAGATTTTCTCAACGTGGGAAGAGATATTTGGTTGTAGCCCAATATTGGAGCATTGATTACTACCACTAATGTATGTGCCAAAGTTACTCATAATAAAATGTTATGTTACTCAAGTTTGTTTTATACTACTAATTACTACCACTAATCCTCATCCAGTGTATGTAACAAAGTTACTCAAGTTTGTGTTGTACTAACACTAGTAGAAAACAGGGCATTGAGCCAAGCACAATGGAACCGGATGTGATACAAACAGGTTCTAAAGGGTCTGTCCCCTGGGCCCCCCCTCCTTGCAGCAAATGGCCCGCAAGGCCTTTAGGACCGGTTTGTAATCTTTCTAATCTTCAGGCGCATTGCGTCCATCTCGCTCTTGTGACCATCGACGACACCGGCAAGAACCTTTTCCAAGGTCATCTTCTCTCTTTCAGTTTTTTCCAACCTTTATTCAGTTTTTTTCAATCTTTCTTTCAAGCCAACATTTTCTTGTTCAACTAAGTATAACTTCTCAACAATAGGATCGATTGGCATTTCCGGTTCCACTACCTCCTAGATAAAAATATCTATGTCAAGTTGGTCGGCGTAAGTAATTGTCCTATAATCAGGAAATGAAAATATGTAGTGAAAAAAGATAATATACCACATCCGAATCATAGACTGGACGAGCGCCAACGGGGACGGATATCAAAACCATGACTAGAACACAATCATATCACATTCATAACATAGAGTCTTACGATCACACATAACACAACATAAGTCTCACAATACAAGCTATGCTTCAAGAGAGCTACATACTAAGATATCCATTACATACTAAGATATCCATTATACATGCATATATCGAACATATACATCTATGGCTCCGTCGAGTAGATGCGGAACAACTTGTAGGAGTCGTATGCATCTATGGCTGCATAGTTGATGTTGGTCCGGTCCAGTGGGGTCTTCGCCCAATACCTATGATTCTTGGAGGGGAAACCAGACTTCATGGTTTCGTAGCCCTCGTGGATGAAGTCAGTTGCCATCGGAGCCATCCCGGTCTTGGGCCCGGGCAACTCATCGAAATGGATAAGGTCCTGAAGATCAATGTAGTGATCTTCAGGTATCACAATACCCAAGCGCATCAATTTCTCACGGTCTTGAGTGATGTCAACGCTGCAAAAGTCATACCCCTTGTTGACATGAAAATCAACAAGTGCTGGAGAATGCTTTGAACTACTGCAACAACAAAAATTTGATACGTGTTAGATATGTTGCAACACATGCATTCTTCTGATGCAACAAACAAATAGAAGATGCAAGATTGTACGTGTGCGTTACCTTGACCATTGGAAGACCAATACGGCCTCCTTGAACGCAATCTGGATGACGGCAACATCCCGTTGATCCGCCGTATACTCGAGATCAAGCCCGAAGAACCGGTGTTCATCGGGAGAGGAGAAATAGAGTTCGGTCAAATACGCAAGACAATCGGGGATCCTCTCGCAATTGTTGGTGTAGCACACATCCAGACTTTTGCCGCATGGTGTGGGCACTTCATATCTATTCCAAACTTGAGCCATGGTGCTTGGTGGAGGAAGATCAAGAGAGGAAGAAGAGAAGACAGAGGAAGAAGAGAATACAGAGAAGAAACAGAGAGACTCGCGATCGGGCCGGTGCGAACTGTAGCAATAAAACCGCCGCGCGCGGGAGGCGAGCAGTTTGTACAGAGACCCTTTAGCACCGGCTGTTAACACAAACCGGTGCTAAAGGTCTGTACAGGGCGCGCAGTCTGAATGTGGCCCCAAGTACAGACCTTTAGAACCGGTTTGTGTTAACAACCGGTGCTAAAGACCCTTTCGCACCGGTTGTTAACACAAACCGGTGCTAAAGGTCTGTAGTGGGGCGATATCTCCAAGACTTGTGAAAATTTTTCGCTCATTCTTTCGCGCGTCTTCTCTCCTTGGCACGTACGGCGAAGCCCTGCTCCGGCCGCGCCTCCGTCCGCCTCGTCGCCGTCCGCCCCGACGTCGCGCGCTGCCCTCTGCCTCCGTCGCCGTCGCTGTCGCCGCCCTCTGCCTCCGTCGCCGTCGATCCCCCGCGGCCCCGCCTCCGTCCCGCCTCCGCCTCCGCCGCCCTCTGCCTCCGTCGCCTCCGCCGCCCCACCTCCGTCCCGCCTCCGCCTCCGCCGCCCCGCCTCCGCCCCGTCGATCGCCTCTCGCCCCTCGCCGTCGCCCCGTCGCCCTCTGTACGCGTAGGTAAGATTTTTTTTTGTTTTTACAATTTTGTTTAGTTTTAGAATTTTTAGAGTAATTAGTGCTAGAATTTTTAGAGTTAGTGTTAGTGTTAGTGTTAGAAATTTTTAGAGTTAGTGTTAGATTTTTTTTAGAGTTAGTGTTAGTGTTAGAATTTAGTGTTAGAAATTTTTAGAGTTAGTGTTAGATTTTTTTAGAGTTAGTGTTAGTGTTAGAAATTTTTAGAGTTAGTGTTAGATTTTTTTTAGTGCTTTAATTTGTTTTTACAATTTTGTTTAGTGTTAGAATTTTTGTGTTAGAATTTTGTGTTAGAAGTTAGTGTGTTAGAAAATTTCACTAAGTTAGTGTTAGAAAATTTCAGAAAGTTAGAATAATTGCACTAAGTTAAGAAATTTTACTAAGTTACCATTTTTTTCCTGTTTAACTTTCATCTTATTTCTGTCATATTTCTCAATTTACTATTTTTTACTAAGTTAGAAACACTAAGGTATTTTACTTAAATATGGAATATTTACTTAGTCCGGGCATGTTTTTAGTTCATGTCTATGTTGGACCCGCCGGGCGATGTCCGGCACTGGGCCCCGCCAGGCTGGCACTGGGAGCTCCTTAGTACCAGGGCACGCGGCTTGGTGAGAAATCCGGGTGACGTGGTCGACCCGGATATTCTTTGGTGGCCATCGCGTGGGCCACGCTCGGTGCCGAGAGAGCCGACCTCTGAGGAGCTGGTACAACAGCGTATCAGGGAGGAGGACGAGCACGTCCGTCGCTACATGTACTTGCTCGATAGGCAGTATAGCAGCAGTTGGTCGATTATTCGGAGGGTTCCTTACCACGTGAGCTATGACCCTATGAGGGTTCCTTATCTATGGATGCGTAGCACCCGTGACTCAGCACCCCGCGGCTTAGGACCCGGTCGGAGTTAACTATTTTGAGAGATGTCACGAGACTATGTATAAGTGATATTATTCGATCGTGATGTATTAGGGTTAAAAAAATTAACCCGAGCTATGTAACTCTTGGTGTGTCCAGAACTATTATTTCATTAATATGTCCAGAACTATTATTTTATTACTGTCCGATGAAATAATTTCGCCAAGTGCCCGATGAAAATTTCGCTAAGTGTTCTTCATTTTATAAATTTTACTAGCAGGTGTTGAGCTATGGATCCCCAACAACCTGCACATGATCCGCACGCCGATAAGCTCGCGGGAATGGGTGAGGCGGAGAAGGAAAGATACATATGCGAGATGATTTTTAATAATGCAACGGCCATATATCGTGATGACGACGGTGGACAGGCGTTTAGCAATCAATTTTTGAACGACTCCGGTGACGGAGCTCAGAATATAGAAGATGTAGTAGATGATGACGACGACAACGTCGAGGATGAAGAAGTGCCCTCCAGAACAAACTCTGCCAATGTATATCTCAAGTCACTGTTCACGCAACAATTAATTTGTATTGCACTTACTAACGAATCATTATTTTCCTGTTTAGGCGCCCTCCGGAACAGCTAGCGCAAGTACTGAGACAAAGTCGAAACGAGGCCCGGCCGCAAGGTTGAAAGATACCGCAATGTTCCCGATCGATACAGTTGCTGCTGATGGCAAACCACTGCAGCCCCCAGAAACTTATCGCAAATTCGTAAATCAGTGCGGAGTTGTTGTAAGAGACCTGGTCCCGATCAACTTAATAGAATGGAATAAGCCGAAGACCGGGTCCAACGTTGGAGCTAGTTATGTCGATGAAAGATTGAAAAAAATTCTTTGCGAAACGCTATGGCTAAATTTCAGCGTAGCGAGCGATAAGAAGAAGAAAGTCGAGCAGTGGGCTTTGAAGAAGATGGCCACACAATTCCAGAGGTGGAAGAAAGAACTGTGGAAGAAATATAAGGACGAAGATCCAGTTTTCACTGGGAACCTAGTGAAGATAAGAGACGCTTGGGATGATTTTAAGGCGTACAAGAAATCGGGTGTCTTTGCATCCCGATCGGCCACAAATTCGGAGAATGCGAAGAAGAAGAAATATCACCATATTTTGGGGTCAGGTGGCTACATGACTGCCCTGCCTAGGTGGGGAAGCTATGAAGCTGCGCTTGTGAAAAGTGGTATCATTCCACAGACACATGACTGGCCCAATAGGTCCAAGTTCTGGTTGTTCGCGCATGGGGCAACGTTGGACGCTGAGACTGGGATGATTGTTGCGGAGGGACCATGGTCGGAAAAAATAACAAAGGTCGTAGCAGAACTAGAGAAGGCAATAGAAGATGTTCGAAAAGGAACTTTTGTTCCCGATAGAGAGAACGACGAGCTGACGAGGGCACTCGGGAACCCCGAAAAGTGGGGATGAACACGAGGCTTTGGAGCCTCTACCCCGTGGAGCCAAGGGTTTGCAGCGGACATTGGCACTTACAGAAGCCGTGATAGAAGCAAGAAAAGGGCGATGGAACGGATATCGACATTAGAAGAAAAGGTGGATTTTAACTTGAAGAAAGGGGGACACCCTATACCTGACACTGAAGAGGAGGTAGAACATCGTCCTGCACCTGATCAGCTGCAAATACAAGACGATCATGTAGCAGATGTCGTCCCATCTCAGCATAGAAGCAGCGTGGGTTCCATGCACCTGCAGCTAGAAGACGGTCGTGCAGTCGAACCGTCGGCGCCTCACTACCCCGTGGATGATATCACGGAGAAGACAAACTGTGAGATACATATGCCAATGGGGAACATATCCTTCAGGGTGGCGTCAGGCTATGCTTTACCGAATCAACCTGGAGCAACCTACCATGGTGGTCAGATTCCAGCATCCCATGCTCGTGTCGGGTTGTCAACAATTACGCCGGGATGCCATTCAATTGAGCTCCATATTCCTGGAGGTGAAGGCGAGAAGACACTGGGAGAAATGGAGCTTGGTATCATCTTGTGGAATAAGAAACACATCGTGTTTCCTAACTCGGCGCCAAGGCTACCGACTCCTCCATGTACAAATGCACCATACCTCCATCAATTACAGAATGTTGCACCACATGTAAGCTTATTTTTAATAGTTTTTTCACTTTCGTACAGAGAATGCACGACCTCCAAGTCCACCCCCCAACGCACCTCCAAGTCCACCCCACAACACAGATTGGGAGCCCGAGGCCGAGGGTCCATCGCCCGTGCACTCCCGTGAGCCGACGGATGCGCCCACTACGGGTACGGCAAAGCGGAAGCTGCAGTTCAGAAGAAACAGGACTCCTCCCAAGAAGAGACCAAGGAAATCCAAGAAAGTCGAGACTCCCCCGCAGTTACCAGGCCTGATGACTCCGGAGGAACTAACCGATGCCGTGAAAGCCAAAACCCAAGCATGGTTCGCACGGTTTCCCCTGAACCCCCCCCCCCCCAGACGTCTGGAAGGAAACTCTGAAGGACATCCCAAAGTGGAAAATTGAGCGGACCATCGACAACTTATATTATCCTGCAACGCCGCCACCGCCGCCCCTTTCAGACTATGAACGGTACATTGAGAAGACGCACACCGCACAGATGAAGCAGACGGAGGAGATGAAGCAGGCGGAGCAGACGAAATGCGGGAAACAAGTTCCCCAGCTCGGACAACAAGAAGCACGGTCAATTGCCCCGCTCAAGGTCTTATCTGACCAGGCTTCAGTGTCCGGTCCACGCATGGTCGACGTGGGTTACGCAATTGCTGATGTGGTATATACATACAAGCCCGGGCACCCTCTGGTCGAAAATCCTACTGCTCTAACAACCCAACTACGGAGTTTACATGATTGGTACTTGGAGGCCGCAAGGCAGAAGAGAGACTGTATCATGGCTCAAGTTCAGGATCAACACTACTTCGGAGATTACGGTGTCGAGCTTGGGTTCGATGATTTCTTCCAGATGTACAATCAACGTGCCCTCGACAAGTCTATCCTCAGCTGCTACTGTTTGTAAGTGATTTATTTGTGTAATTTAATTATTTAGTTAAGCTCGCGTTCGTTGCCCGTATAATTATCACTCACGACATTCTTTTTGTACGCTACTATGCAGAATGAAGATTCGTGAATGCAGGCTGGCAGGAATCTGGGACTTTGGGTTCATTGACCCGTATTCGTATCATCAAAACACAATAGAAAGGTTCAACAAGGATACACCGGATGATCTGCTAAGGTTTTTGAAGCGACAAAGTACCAAAAAAGAAATACTTTGGCCCTACGGATTCAAGTGAGTGTGTTACTGTCTTGTAGACATTCCATTTTGCTTACCTGATGTTAAGTGTAATTGATGAGTATGCATGACTGCGTGTGTACACGTGCGCAGCGGCCACTTCATATTGTTCATCATTAGAATCGATAAAGGACAAGTTGAAGTCTGGGACTCGTTAAACTGGGGCGCTGACACATGGAAGGCCGCGCGTCAGATGTTTCAAAAGTATATATATATCGGCCTCTTTCGTTCGTCGGCCTCTTTTTCGTTCATTTCCTGATATCAAGTAAGTAATAATTAACTCTTCTATTCATTTTTCTTTTGTCGCCCAGGGTTTGGCAAATGTTCATCAAGGAAGAACCCGTTACATGGGCAGACAAACTCCACTTTCAGATTAACAAAGTAAGTAGTACTACGTACCCTGATTTCAATACCATTACCATTCTCTTGATTATTATTAATTTGACTGAATTATGTTTCTCGTATATAGAAAGTCCCGCAACAACCACAGGGAACTGATTATTGTGGATACTACGTTTGCGAGTTCATTCACAGGACGATCAATGAGAAATCCCGTACTTCTAGAAATCTAGAGGTACGTAACCGGATCTTCACAACTTTATTTATGTTGCCATTAATTTTGTTTAGTTTGGTTCATAACTTAATTGTTTTCATCTACTTCTTTTAAAGATGGCACGAAAGCGGGCGCAGCTCAAACCAATCGACCGTTGCAAGGCTATTGCAGAGGAATTGGCAGGATTTCTACTCACGCAAGTCATAGCAGAAGACGGAGAATTTTTCCATCCTATGAACCAATAGCCAGCTACCTTCTCTATGCAAGTATACATCTATTGAAAACGAACTTCAGATTATGTAATTCTCGGTCGATTACTTCGTGTTACATGTATATATATATGTACTTTTATTTGATGCATCAACATTTAACCGCAAACACGGAATCAGAAACACTTAACCGCAAACACGGAATCGGTGTTTCCGGATACGTATTTCCGATTACGTGTTTTCCGATTCCGTGTTCGTAAAAACGAAACATGGACACACGGAAACGGAAAGACTAAACGGAAACACGTAAACGGAAACCCTGAAAATACGGAACACGCCCTAAACCCTAAACCCTAAATACGGAATCGGAAACCCTGAAAAGAAAAGGAAAAAAAAGAGAAAAAAAAGCTTTGGGACCGGTTGGTGTTACCAACCGGTTCTAAAGGTCCTCCGCCTGCGCGCGCTCTTCGGCGCCCACGTGGAGGCCTTTAGAACCGGTTGCTGACAAACCGGTTCTAAAGGGGGGGGGGCCTTTAGTCCCGGATACGTAGCACCGGATTTGTATCCGAGTCCAAAGGCCCTTACAAACCGGTGCTACTGCCCTGTTCTCCACCAGTGTAATTAAATAAATAAATCAAAATTCAGCGGTATTACGCAAGAAAATTTATATTTCATCATCCAATAAAAACACTATGGTTTTTCATGTAAATTGGACTGAAGTATCATGTAAATAAAATTCTCCATAACTCCTTAGGCTTTAGACGTACAAGTCACTTTATGTTTTCTCATACCACCAATAAATTTGAAGTTTTCAAATTCTAGACCGTGCAGCCGCACGGGTTAACGACTAGTGGAAACAAATTCTAGGTGCTACATATTGCACAAAATTACATTAATATATAAAACAAACATATTTTTCGCGCACACCAACCAGAACAAAAATAAGAACACTTATTATCAAGCGCTAAAAACACTTAAACAACTACTTCCTGCATATCCTTTTGCTCGTGCCCTTGTTGCCTCGGCGGCAGCGTGAAGCTCTATATTCGCTCTTGCACCAGGGGCGGATCTTCTCCAGCCATATTGGATCTAAACTATTTTTCATGTCTCGGATCCTTCTGTATAGCTCGTAGCTGACATATCCGTCCACCGCTGCATAGTTGAGGCTTGTTGGATCCATCTCCTATTCCCAATATTTGTGCAGGTCTAGTGGGAATCCAGACTTCATCTCGAGGTACGAACTGTCTATGATATTTCCTGCTAGAGTATCCATTCCAATTCTGGGTACCCCGAATTCCATCTGGATGTCATGGTGGTACTGTGGTGGCAGAAAGAAGCCTGATTGGGCAAGAGCCTTCTTGTCGCACGTCGTGTCCACGCTTGCGAACGTGATCTTCTTTGTTGAAAAGAAATCTTGCTGCAACTTGCGTCCATGATCTGTCTGCGGCGACCTGCACCAGTGGTACACGAGGACGTGTGTGCGCATGGCGATTTGCACGACGGCGACGTCATGGGGTTTGTAAGAATGGCTACGTGTGTACTAAAGGTCGAGGCCCAAGAACTTGTGCCTTTCAGGCTGAAGCCATTGCTCAAAATTGGCCAGAGCAGTCTCCAAGACACGTTCCTCGTTGGTGTAAATCACTTGCAGCACGGTGCCGCCGTGGACAGGGACGTCGAGAACCTCCGTGGTTGGTACGCGATCGTCCATGGCGAGTCTCCGCCGTGGGCTGATGGGTTCGATGGGTTTGGAAGAAGAGTGGCAGAAGATGATGAACGGAAGGAGCGCAAATGGCAACTGCCTAAATTTACACGGATCGAAAAGGCGCATCTGGAACGAAGGCGTGTGAACCCAGGCGAGTAGATGAACAAGCGGGAAACTAAATGGCAACTGAAAACGAGGCAAAGTGTTTGACCTCCCTCGCAAATGATCGTAATTAAACCGGTAATTACACTGCACTCACACCATGGCTGCATACACTGCTCACATACACGTGAAGAGAGCAATTCGTTGGCTTGGTTTGGCTGAATTTGTTCCACTGATAAGTGGCCCTGACTCGTTGTGGCCCCGTTTGACAGTGACTAAATGTCACATCAAAGTCAGCCCACGGGAGTGCCATGCGGAGACATGCATGCGCACATGTCAGCAGGGCCAACGACCCTCGAAATGGCAGTCAGTATAAATGCCCCTCCTGCTTGCATCGCCTCCCTCCCCCACCATTCGGGCCCCAAATCTAGCAAAAAAAAACCACTTTGCTCCGGCCCCAACGGCTCCTTCCGTCTCTCCCAACTGCCGAGCACACAACCTTGAGGTGATTCTGCGAGGAATGGAGGACGTCGTCGCATCATCTGCTGCCGGCGCCGAAGGTGCGGCCCACCGTGTCGGTTGGACCTAATGGACAGATCCAATGCAGAGGAATAACGCCGACGCGGCATCTGCTGTCGTCGTCGCAGGTGCGGCCGGCCATGGCGGTTCGTTGTCATCGCCTCCTCCGGCGGTGGAAGCGCCGGGACTCCCTCTCCTGTCCGATCTGGGGGGACCCCATGGGGGAGGTACCGACGTTCGAGGGGGTCGTCTCCGACGAGGGCTCTAAGGTGCTTCCCTAAAAAGATATATCTAGCCCTAGTTTAGTATTGAAGATCCAATGGTTTGTAGAGAAATGCAAGAAAGTGTAGCGTTCCCATATTTAGATAATGTAAGTACACCTGTGTTATTGTGCTAGTCCCTGGATCAATTGCTAGCACCACAGTACAAAATGAAATATCATGCAAATGCATCAAATTCTATTACATCGCATGATCCAGTCTTTACAAAATAGTATTACAACTTGCATAGTCTTAGAAGACTAGCAGAAAACAAGGATATACAGCGGAAAACAAAGTACAACAATGAGCCCATCTTCTTCATGTGCCACAGGCAAAACATGTTGGCGATAGTCTCGAGATCCTAAATGAAATCCTCACCCGTCTTCAGAAACATCTGCAATATGGAATATGCAGCCACAAGGGAGTCAATACAATTTAATGTATTGGCAAGAAACACTATGGTGGATATAAATGGAAAGACTAATACTACATGCTTATTTGGCTGAGTCGAGTTTTGGCTAAGTTTGCATAAAGCAAGTTTTCTCCTATCTCTTTTGTAAAACAAACTTTTCTTTTCAAAGGGGTGGCAACATTAGATTAAGATCCAAGCACCACAATACTCTTCACTTGGTCAAAGTTTTACTTATTGAAATTGGTGATGAGATTCTTCCATCAATCCTTGTCCAGCTGCTCATAGTTGTCCATAACCGGGGACACAGCTAAGATCTTAGTTTGTTGACTCTGCAGAGTTTGTGCACTTTCACCTTCAGACTCAAATCAGCCCAAACATCCTATACACCCTGAGTGCATTAAGGAAAGGATAAGATTGAGACGAGATCTTTCAGAAGAAATTCCACCACTGTTTGGCTTACCCGTTCCACCTATAATTATGCTACATCTGCTGGTAAGCCTAGTGAGTTCATTCAACTTAGTTGATCAAGACAGAGCCCATATGACTAAAGGTTGCATGGGAAGCTACTAAACTTAGAAGGACATAGTAATCTCTTTGTTCCTGGGTGGCCATCCTCAAGTGACAACCTCAAGTGGAATAACCCTTAGACAAGGGCCCTGAGGAAACACTCAACATAAACCAATCACATCAAAAATCCACCCAGGTGTTTCATTGAATGGTAGACTTAGAATTTTTCCTCAACATCTAATAAAACAATTTGTAACATTTCATAGCATCCACTAAGTTCAAAGGCTATCAAATGACAAGGTATAAGGGATGGATACACACTAGTAGGATAATAGCATATCATAATATAACTTAGTAAAATTTCCTATCATGCATACTACTCAAAATAAACTAATGCATATAGAAAATAATGGGTAGTTGAATGATGTGTTACTTTCCTTGTTGAAGTTGGTGAAGAAATCACACTCTCTTCACAAAAGATCGTTGCTCTCCGTACAATCTATTCATTGAAAACACAATAACAATAAACAAACATTCTACCAAACAATCATACAAGTGAAGAAAACATTCAAAGCAACAATCATGGAAAAAGGGATGTAACCAAGTTGGCTAGGAAAAGTTCAAGGTTTGAGTTTTGAAAGATTCATTCCATAATGCTTCAATACATTTTAAGGGGTTTCCAAGGGTTTACTTGGGAAGGACTAGGTTGAGTTTGCAGAAAACTAACTTTATTATAACCATACTTTTCGAGGAAGTTCCAAGAGTTCACCAAGGTGATCTCACTATTCCAGCTAAAGTAACACATAACCATGTGTAATACTTAGTCATATTCATCAAGACATTTGAGTGATCTAAGTTTAGTCTTTCCATTTTGGTTTAAGGGAGGTCTAGGTTCAACTAACTTCTTAACACTAGAGAAAACAAGATAAAGTCTTGGTATTTTCTATTTGGGTCAATGGTTGGGCAAAAACAACTTGTTATTCTTCAACTTGCATGGATTGCTCCAAGTCTTCACATGCTTGTCTTCTTGAAGATCATCTCCATGCTTCTATTGTAGTCTTGTTTTCCTTGGATGTATTCTTCTCTTGGTCTTGATAGATTCTTCATGGGTTTTACTTCACTAACTGGTTTGGGTATGGGATGGGCACAAATACTACTAAGTCAAAATGAAAGAAAATGGAAGAAGGATAGAAAGAGAGAGGAAGATGACTTCTTCTTCGTTTCTTCATACATTTGTACTTCATTGAGATTTCTTCTAGTTTTTGTGAATCCCAATTCCCTTACTTAAAATTCTTCAATGATCTTCTTTGTAGCTCTTCATGTCGCCACTAAGTTGAAGATGAAGTTTTCTTCTCGTGCTTGAGTCTTGATCTCCAACTTGCTAACTTGATGATTTCTTGAAGCATGAAAGGGGAGTGGAGAAGTAGATAGAAAACTTAAGTTCACTACTTGGTACTATATGTGATTTTCACATTCTAAGGACTTGTCTTGGCTCCAAATAGACATAACATCAAGGAATAAAAGTTGAAAACAATTCCTAAGACATGGTGAAAAGGGATGTATCACTATGTTGGGTTTTTGGTCAAATACTCATGGCCATGTTCCAAGGTGTCCAAAATGGTTGGTCAAGGTTGTTTCTGGTTCAAGGTTATCAAATGGAGCAATTTTGCAAAAGGAACTATATTGAAATTATTTACAGAATTAAATCTATGTCAAAATTACTTAAATATTCCAATTAATTCTAAATTCAATTTTAAGTTGATCAAAAATTATTTTGGGACAGAGGATATGAAAGTACACATCCTAAGGTTTCCAAATATATTTTATTTACAATTTTTGGATTTGTAGAATTTGAATTATGCCAAAAATCATCAAACAAACATATTTAAATTTGAACCAATTTAAGTTTGTCAACTTAAATTTGGCCAGTGCCAAAAGTTTCTAAATGTCAAGGGCTTTTCAAAAAGTCCAAGATTACTAAATTTGGCCTCATGGATCAAAAGATATGATGGATTGAAGTTGTAGGGGCTAATCTGTAAAACTGCCAAATTAATTCCAGCGGGACGATTTTTAAAAAAAAAGGCTTGGCCACGTGGCTGGATCTGATTGGGTGCTATTGCTGAATGGGCTGCTGACCGTGCACGCTGACTGGGCTGATGACGTGGATAAGTGAATCAACTTGGGCCGCTGGATCTGGATCTAATGGTGGCATACCGCTTCGCCTAGATCTAATCGTGGCCGCCCACCTAGATCCAACGGTCACAGGAGAGAGACGGGGACTTACCGGAGGTAGGTCGCCGGGGATGGTGCGTGCGGTGGCGCTGGTCACAAAAAATCGGCGGTCCCGTCGATCTGGTGGCCCTCGGGCTCAACGGAGATGAAGACGACGACGGGCGCGACCTGGAGAAGAGGATGGTGGCGGAGGCGTCGATCTCCGTGTCTCCGAGCGGCGGCGCGATGCGAATGGCGTTGTGCAAAACTCCGGTGGCGCGGAAATGGATGGTGCGGGTGTTTCCTGCGCGAAAAAAAATCGAACTCAAGGTTTTGGAGATGCGCACGGTCACGATGAAACGAAAGGAGGGCTTGTGGCCTCTGATTCTTGCTCACCTGGCCGGAAGGGGTGGAGGACGGCGGCGGACGCGCGGCGCTCTGGCGAGAAATGTGGCACAGCCCCGTAGAGATCTCGGGCTAGGGTTTGGGGGCAAACGGGAGAGGGGTCCGGGGCCATTTATAGTGGGCAGAGGGAGAGGAAGGAGGTGGTCAGGGCGGTGATTGCGCCGGGGGCGAAATCCGGCGAGATTTCCGGCTGGAGGAAGAAGGAAGGTGGCGTCATCCGTGACGTCACTTTGGGCCCATTCGTCAGCCGCAGAGTGATATGCTGGGGCGGGCTGCTATGCTGCTGCTGGGCCTGGGCCTCTGCGCGTCGCGCGGGTGCGAGTGGGAGAGAGGGAAGAAGAGGGGGATGGGCTGGGCCGCTCTAGATCTTTCTCTCTCTTTTCTTCTTCTGTTTTTTTTTTCTTGTTTTCTCTTTTCTTTTTCTTTTCTTGTTTAAACAAATCTTTAATAATTCATGTTTTGATGATCCAAATAACATGCAACAAAATTCTAAATTCTTCAATTTTCAAATACTTTCCAACAGTACCATTTTTGTAAACAATTCAACATGTTTTTATTTTTAAATTTTGAAAATTAAATAATTCCTTAATAGTGATTCAATGAAACTTTTAATTTAGAAAAAAATATAAAATATAGTTATTAGTCAAATAAAATCTCAGTGACATTCTAAATGTTGAAAACATATTTTTGAAAGTTATTACAACTTATTTTCTATATTTTTATATTTTGAAATAGGGGTACACTCTAATAGCAACTCATGCCATTTTTAAAATGGAAAAACTAATAATTATTAAAGTGGCTTAATAAAATTTTAGAATAAAAAACACAAGTATTAATATTGTTTTCAAAGCCCTCTTTTATATTATTTTCAAATCAATGCATTTTATTTTCACACCTTCATGTTTAAAACTTGGAATAACAACTAAAGGTTATTATTAAAATATTTTATCAGCATCAAATAATTTTGAGGCTTAGAACTTTATTAAGGGTTATAAATCTTTGATTTATGTTGCCATAAAATATTTTCAAGGTAATATTTGAATTGAAAACATTTTATGTAATAAAGTTTGCTAAAGATAAAATGGTTTTCTTTATCTAATGAAAACTCATTTTGAGAGGGCTTTAGGGTTTATGGAATAAAGGTATAATTGGATTGGTAATTTCAATTTCATTGCATTATGTATTGTTTCCTTTTGTTTCTTGCTTCTCATTTGGTTCTTGGTGACTTGCATAACATGAAAACAAAAAGTTTCAAATTTTTATGATTTTTGTATTTTCCAAAAATCAGGGATGTTACAGACTACCACCCTTAAAAGAAATCGCGTCCCGAGATTTGGGAAGGCTAGAAAGAAAGATCGGGTTTTGGATAATTGGGTTCCAGAACAATTGGGTGGGCTTCAACCCTTAAAAGAAACTTTTGTGGGTAGTCTATTATCATTATATTGGAGTATAGATTGATTTGAGATTGGCTTGAGTAGAACTTTCCTTCGCGATAGAGCTGCAGACCAACATTGGTATGTTGAACTACCTTTGACACTGAGGGGTCACTCTTTGGGTCAAACAAAAGACCAAGTTGAGAGTATTTCACAACATCATCTCATTATAATGGGAACACAATTCTCAAACATTCATTGTATTTTATTACATTGGAAGTTTCTTAAGGGAACATTTGTTTCTAAAGTAAAAATTTGCATAAGACTCAATCTTGGACAGATACTTCTCGATGCTCAACATGTCTTCATGAAGTATTGGCCTCCTTATAACTTCATGCTTCTCAAACTATCCTAACTTTGGGTTTTGGTGGCATGTTCCTCCTTTCTGGGAATTTACTTGAATAATGCCCCCTGTTTCTACATTTATAACATTGTATATGGCTGAGGTCCTTCTTTTCAAGGCAATCATCTGTGAAGTGTCCAGTCTCTCTACAGCGATGGCAAAATACCTTAGACATGTCCCTTTCTACTTTCATTGGTATGGTTTTGGCCATCATATCTGTAACATCCCAAGTATGAAAAATAAGCCTTTAGAATGTTTTGCTCTCTGTTATTTTATGTTTTGCATCATGACATCATGTTGATTGCAATTGTTTTGCTTGTTTTCCTTTTGTTTTCCTCTGTTTTCATTTGTTTTCCAACTGTTTTCATTTGTTTTCCTTTGTTTTCTATTTGAATTTCAAACCAAAAATTCAAACCTTTTGTTTCATCCTTGTGATGTTACAATTTCTAAAATGATATTTCAAAATAAAACAATTGTTTGATTCCATTAAAGTGAGGTTCCAAAACTGTTGTTTTGTTTCTATCAAAAATTCATTTAATATCAAACCCTTTTCAAATTCAATTTGTTTTCCATTTGAACCTCCAAACCAACATCCAAGTAATTGTTCATACTTGTTATGTTAAATTTTCCAAATAAAAGTTTCAATTAAAACAACTAGTTGTTTCCATTTAAATAGAACCATTAACTTGTTATTTCTATTTAAATAACTCATTTGAATCAATTCACATTCAAATTCAAATCACATTGCCCAAAACAGCAACCATGTGGACCTTATAAAAACTGCAACACAATTATTAATCATTTGTTTCCAAATAAAATCATTTGTTCACCCTATTTAAATTATTGTTTTTAATAAGTCACTTAATCCAAAAATCATTCAAGTTTGAATTAAATTGCAAACAGTTTTATTTTGAACTTTTATGGAAAACAAAATTTGCCAAGTGGGTACTAACACAATAACTAGCTCACACAAAATTTTCCTAAATTTTTACTAAACCAAAACTCACCTTTTCTTCCTTTACCTTTTCTGCAAAAAAAAAAAAATAGAACAAAGAAAAAAATAAGAAAGCAGCAGAAGGGGAGAGAGGCCCAGCCCAAACTCCCCCTGGCCCGATAACCCTTTGCTCTGTTTCTTCCTCGTACGGATTCCATCCGTGCTCCCACGTCGACATGGAGCAGCAGCAGACGGTGATCACCATCCCCTCCCTCCTATAACTCCACCCCTCTGCCCTAGGGTTCCCTAACCCTAGCTACTCCCTCTTCCTTCCTCTTCCCCGCCTCCACTCTCTCTTTTCTCCCTCTCTTCCTTCTCTGCATCCCTTCTCTGTACTGAACCAACCTGAACCGAAAATTCCTCTTTTTTTGCTCCGGTGATCGCCGGCCGGCTAGGGCCTCTCCGGCCGCGGTGGGGGCGGGAATGGAGCCGCCCCACCGCGGGCTTCCTCTCCATCACCTCGGCGTGGACGGGGATGGCCGGAGCCGCCGCTGCCGTCCGCCCCAAGGCGCCCTCGCCTCCTCTGTCCGGCCACGACCTGCACCCGATCCGCCACCCTCTGCCGCTCGAAGGTGAGCTCTCCCCCTCCCGCTCGCTCTCCTCCTCTCCCTTCCCTCCTTCTACCCACCTCACCACGGCCACACGAGCGCACGGCAGCCATCGCCAGCGACCTCCGATCTGCCTTCGATGGCTAACTGAACCAGGTTCAGTACGTGCAGTCTTATGTTCAGAGAAACATCCCGCAGCCAACATCACATACCCCCCGAGCCCCTTTTCTGTCACAACTCGAGCAGCAACCCACTGGTTCTGTCCCTTTGCTCACGGAAGGAGGGCAGGGGTTCGATCCCCCTCCCACACAATTAAAACCAACTTTTTGTTTTGCTTTGTTTTGGTCACAGAACTTTCTGCAAATCACCAATAGGCCCTTGTTAATTAAATCTAGACCCCTGAAATATTTTTTTCTAAGTCCCTAGTGCACTAAAAATGGCAGATTGCACCCCAAATTTGTAAAATGCATAAGAAATTCATCCCAACTCCAAATTCAACATTTTTAATATGTTTTCTGTCCCAAATTGAATGTTCTATCCAAATATAAAATTTGTTTACTGTTTTGAATATTTTAAATTGGTGCAAAATTTGAAATCTTGTTTAAATCACTTAAATTTGCAAAATTCATAACTTGGGCATAAAAATTCCAAATTTAACAAACTTAATATGTTTTCCAATCAAATTTTCATGTACTTTCCAAATATAAATTTTGTTTGCTGTTTTGAATAATTTAAATTGCTGAAAACAACTGTTTCTTGTTTAATGCATTTAAAATTGCCAAAATAATAACTTGCTCATTTTAAATCTAATTTCCACAAATAAAATATGTTTTCCATGCAAAATTAAACCCTCTTTCCAAATATAAAATTTGTTTCATGTTTTGAATAATTAAAATTGGTTAAATGATTTAAACCTTGTTTAAATCATTTAATATTGCTAATTTCATAACTTGGTCAAATTAAATTATTTTTGAACATGCAAAATATGTTTTCAAACCATCAAGGTATAAACTTTTCAAATATGAACTTTGTATTCTGTTTTGAACACTTTAACTTGATGAAAACAACAATTGCTTGTGTGACATCTTTAAGTAACCCAAATTTTCCACACTTAATAAATATTTTCCAAACTTGTTTTATTCTTTTTCCACTTGCATCTATTGTTGTTATTTTGTTGTTATCATCATGCATGCATCATGCTAACAACTTTCACATGATAATAAATTATAGATCATTTGTTTCCACTTAATTCATGGACCTTTTCCATATGCAATCCAATTGCATATGGATCCATTTAAATTGTGCTACCCTGTTAACTAGTTATTTTGATGCATCAATTAAACTATCATACATAATCCCATGTTTGTGCACCTATGCCATGTTATTGATTGTTTGTTCTTTGTGTTGTTTGTTTGCTTCTTCTCGGATACACGACGACGTTGAGACCGACGATACTTACGACACCCCTTCTAAGGAGTTAGCTCAGTACCAGGCTACTGGGTTTTGCAGGCAAGTTATCACTCACATGAACCATCGTGTTCCCTTCAACATTGATTACCGATACTTTCCGTTGTTCTTTTCTGCTAGCCTTAGTAGTAGTTGTTTCTGTTACGAACCCATCACATGAATCCCTTAACCTTGATACTGCCTCACCTCCACTCCTATCACCCCTTTGGTTGAGCCAGTGTCTTACTAGCATGTTTAGGTTGTTTTGCTCGAGTCTGTTAAACGTTACTTTCTGTTACCATTTCTATTACGTTCTGGGGGCTCGATGTTAAACAATGAATCATGCTAATGTTATTATTAATAATAATTTGATGATAAGGCACCGGCAGGAGGCCCTGTGTGGTTTTGAGGCCTGCTAGTGTCGACCCTAATAGGAAAAGGGTCTTGTCTACTGATCCATGATGAGCGCACTAACCGCATGTGGGAAGCGAGTATGGGCGCCCCCCCTCAATTTGATTCGATTCGCATCTCGTCCAAATCGCCTCATTTAGTTCGTGTTTTCCATTTGCCGCATGCATGTTTTTGCGAGCCCAGGACAGGGTGGAACTTTTGTAGTCGGCATATAGGGGGACACGTTCTTAGAGTGCTATGAGGGTCCATTTTCTTCTGGGCTCGATTAGCCGTGCGCCCAAGGTTCTTTGGGCTTGATGCGAAGAAGAGTTGAGTTGCGTTGAGTGCCCCTCTTGGTGGAAGGGCCTTTCCATCTGGCGGGTTATTCATGCGTGTACGGCAAAATTGGTGCAACCCTGCAGGGATAAATCTTCTCGAGAAGCCGTGTTTTCCGCGGTTATGGACTACTTGGTGAAAGTACTGGCTAACAAGTACTCAGGACAACTTAAACCTAATGATTAACCACCTTACACCCAATGATTAATAACTTGACTAGTAATAAGCTTATTGACACAATAATCTGAACCATCATTAATTCAACTGTGTGAGTTATCCTCAGATTGCTTCTTTGGATAAGGGGCGAGATCCAGGATGGGTTTGTTTGAGGTTATCTTTCAGTTGGTTACGATACACGATCTTATCTCCTATCTGATAGCCGGAAGTGGTAGTAACTCTGTAGTTGGTTAGAGCAGCCAGTTGCAGCATCTTTTATATCCCTTTCCTTCCGTTGAACCCAAAGCATCTGTGCTTGGTGTTGACGGGTTACACTTTGGTGAACTGTGAGTCTTGCTTGCCAGTACGTTTATGTACTGACCCCTTTGGGGCTGTGGTTTCCGCAAACCTACGTTTCCGAGGATCTACATGGTGGCTACTACGTGGAGTATGACGAGACTGCTGACGAGTAGATAGCGGACCCGGGCAGGATCCGAGACTTCGTGGATGGGCTCCGTCTTTTCGTTTCCGGCCTCTTAGGCCTATTTGGATCTTGTCTGTACTCAGACATGTTGAATGCTTCCGCTGTGATGTAATGATGAATTGTTGGGACATGTGTCTTCTAGATGATTGTATTTGCTATCTCTGCTCTAATGAGAGCTATTTGCCACTTATTTTCATCTTTCGTGTCGTAGAGATCTGTTGTGATATCACTTGTTCAAACGCCGTTGACGTACCATGTGTGTATGTTTTGAAGTACGTCAATGGAAGTATCCTGATTTCTATGGGATAGTTTACGTCGACGATGAACAGATAGGGGTTGGTTGTCACACTTACGTGTGTTGGCCTACTCGTAAGAGGACGCGGGTGCCGGTAAGCCCCGTAATCCAATCTACTACTGTTCAACGGAACGGCGAGTATCCTTTAGAAGTCCGGGTGCGACAATATCTTCATACTGCTGCCCAGTATACTCAACTATGTTGGTTGAAGGTCTAGGTTTCTTGTTGGGACAATTCCTAGATAAATGTCCATCTTCTTCACAAGGATAACAATTCTTGGTGGTGGGTTTGAATGAATATGGGTGTGGTGTAGTCTTGGCTCCAGTATCCATCTTGACATGGTCCATCTGAATAGTATCCAGCTTGCGTTTTCCCTTCACATATGGTTTTCCTAAGTTCTCTTGGAGTGCACTAAGCATTCCCACTTTGGCATGTTGTCCAACTTGTTGTACCATGGGGTAAAGTGGACATTGTGTTGGAACATGTGTTGTTCCTTCACATAGAAAACAAGTAACTTGAGTGAAGTATCCTTCAATTGAGTTGTTTGTATCACCATGGGGCCACTCATCTAGACAATCTTTAGAATAGTGTCCTATCTCTCCACAAACTTTACAGGCTTTGAGCGTTGACAACATTTCTTCTTCTATCTCCTGGTTATATTTAGCTATCAAAGGCTGATTGTTTCCACTATTGGCCAAGTTTTGGGACATCATCTTCACTGTCTGTGATTGAGTATCGAACACTTGTTGCATTCCTGGTGGTAACTCCATATTGGGGTTGCTGGCTTGGTTTTGGGTCATCAGTTGTATCAGCTGAGTTTGAGCTTCTAGTAGCATCTGCATTGCTATTGAGTTCCCAGGGATGTTGACATTCTGGCTAGGCATCTTTTTTTGGGGGTTTTAGGAAAGATGAGTAGAGATTAGAAAGATAGCTAAGAAAGGTTCCTATCCAACCATAGTAGATCAAGGAAACTCATCTTGCAAACAACACAAAGCAAAATATTCATCACACCAGACAAAAAGTTTTCAAAAACATCTAGCATTGTCATACCACACTCATTGGTATGGTCAATACACTAACACGTTAACGTTGTTCTAACAAGGTAACTAGATTGGTGGTCTCATCTATATCTTCTTGAGTTCTTCAAATCCTTCTCTCAATGTCTTGAGGTGTTCTTGATTGTTGGGAAGTCTATGTTTTCTTCAAGTTCTTCAAAAATCCTGAGTGTAGATCTTCATGTGGTGAAGATACTTCTTGCACTTCTTGGTATGATCAACATTCCTGTCTTGATGGTATTGAAGGGGTAGGTTATCTAGAAAATTTTGAAGGTGAATAATAGACGAGAAGATATGAGAATAATTTAGATGATTGTTTTGTTTCTAGAAAATTTGAACATAGAAAATTTTCAATCCTAGGGTCTTTCCCAAACTTAGGGTCTCGAATTCTACAGGCAACACAATGCTCTGATACCATTTTGTAGCGTTCCCACATTTAAATAATGTAAGTACACCTGTGTTATTGTGCTAGTCCCTGGATCAATTGCTAGCACCACAGCACAAAATGAAATATCATGCAAATGCATCAAATTCTATTACATCGCATGATCCAGTCTTTACAAAATAGTATTACAACTTGCATAGTCTTCGAAGACTAGCAGAAAACAAGGATATACAGCGGAAAACAAAGTACAACATTGAGCCCATCTTCTTCATGTGCCACAGGCAAAACATGTTGGCGATAGTCTCGAGATCCTAAACGAAATCCTCACCCGTCTTCAGAAACATCTGCAATATGGAATATGCAGCCACAAGGGAGTTAATACAATTTAATGTATTGGCAAGTAACACTATGGTGGATATAAATGGCAATACTAATACTACATGCTTATTTGGCTGAGTGAAGTTTTGGCTAAGTTTGCATAAAGCAAGTTTTCTCCTATCTCTTTTGTAAAACAAACTTTTCTTTTCAAAGGGGTGGCATCCAAGCACCACAATACTCTTCACTTGGTCAAAATTTTACTTATTGAAATTGGTGATGAGATTCTTCCGTCAATCCTTGTCCAGCTGATCATAGTTGTCCATAACCGCGGACACGACTAAGATCTTAGTTTGTTGACTCTACAGTGTTTGTGCACTTTCACCTTCAGACTCAAATCAGCCCAAACATCCTATACACCCTGAGTTCATTAAGGAAAGGAGAAGATTGAGACGAGATCTTTCAGAAGAAATTCCACCACCGTTTGGCTTACCTGTTCCACCTATAATTATGCTACATCTGCTGGTAAGCCTAGTGAGTTCATTCAACTTAGTTGATCAAGACAGAGCCCATATGACTAAAGGTTGCACGGGAAGCTACTAAACTTAGAACTACATAGTAATCTCTTTGTTCCTGGGTGGCCATCCTCAAGTGACAACTTCAAGTGGAATAACCCTTAGACAAGGGCCCTGAGGAAACACTCAACATAAACCAATCACATCCAAAATCCACCCAGGTGTTTCATTGAATGTTAGACTTAGAATTTTTCCTCAACATCTAATAAAACAATTTGTAACATTGCATAGCATCCACTAAGTTCAAAGGCTATCAAATGACAAGGTATAAGGGATGGATACACACTAGTAGGATAATAGCATAACATAATATAACTTAGTAAAATTTCCTATCATGCATACTACTCAAAATCAACTAATGCATATAGAAAATAATGGGTAGTTGAATGATGTGTTACTTGCCTTGTTGAAGTTGGTGAAGAAATCACACTCTCTTCACAAAAGATCGTTGCTCTCCGTACAATCTATTTATTGAAAACACAATAACAAAATAAACAAACATTCTACCAAACAATCATACAAGTGAAGAAAACATACAAAGCAACAATAATGTAAAAAGGGATGTAACCAAGTTAGCTAGGACAAGTTCAAGGTTTGAGTTTTTAAAGATTCATTCCATAATGCTTCAATACATTTTTAAGGGGTTTCCAAGGGTTTACTTGGGAAGGACTAGGTTGAGTTTGTAGAAAACTAACTTTATTATAACCATACTTGTCGAGAAAGTTCCAAGAGTTCACCAAGGTGATCTCACTATTTAAGCTAATGTAACACATAACCATGTGTAACACTTAGTCATATTCATCAAGACATTTGAGTGATATAAGTTTAGTATTTCCATTTTGGTTTAAGGGAGGTCTAGGTTCAACTAACTTCTTAACACTAGAGAAAACAAGATAAAGTCTTGGTATTTTCTATTTGGGTCAATGGTTGGGCAAAAACAACTTGTTATTCTTCAACTTGCATGGATTGCTCCAAGTCTTCACATGCTTGTCTTCTTGAAGATCATCCCCATGCTTCTATTGTAGTCTTGTTTTCCTTGGATGGATTCTTCTCTTGGTCTTGATAGATTCTTCATGGGTTTTACTTCACTAACTGGTTTGGGTATGGGATGGGCACAAATACTACTAAGTCAAAATGAAAGAAAATGGAAGAAGGATAGAAAGAGAGAGGAAGATGACTTCTTCTTCATTTCTTCATACATTTGTACTTCATTGAGCTTTCTTCTAGTTGTTGTGAAGTCCAATTCCCTTACTTCAAATTCTTCAATGATCTTCTTTGTAGCTCTTCATGTTGCCACTAAGTTGAAGATGAAGTTTTCTTCTGGTGCTTGAGTCTTGATCTCCAACTTGCTAACTTGATGATTTCTTGAAGCATGAAAGGGGAGTGGAGAAGTAGATAGAAAACTTAAGTTCACTACTTGGTACTATATGTGATTTTCACATTCTAAGGACTTGTCTTGGCTCCAAATAGACATAACATCAAGGAATAAAAGTTGAAAACAATTCCTAAGACATGGTGAAAATGGATGTATCACTATGTTGGGTCTTTGGTCAAATACTCATGGCCATGTTCCAAGGTGTCCAAAATGGTTGGTCAAGGTTGTTTCTGGTTCAAGGTTATCAAATGGAGCAATTTTGCAAAAGGAACTATATTGAAATTATTTACAGAATTAAATCTATGTCAAAATTACTCAAATATTCCAATTAATTCTAAATTCAATTTTAATTTGATCAAAAATTATTTTGGGACAGAGGATATTAAAGTACACATCCTAAGGTTTCCAAATATATTTTATTTACATTTTTTGGATTTGTAGAATTTGAATTATGCCAAAAATCATCAAACAAATATATTTAAATTTGAACGAATTTAAGTTTGTCAACTTAAATTTGGCCAGTGCCAAAAGTTTCTAAATGTCAAGGGCTTTTCAAAAAGTCCAAGATTACTAAATTTGGCCTCATGGCTCAAATGATATGATGGATTGAAGTTGTAGGGGCTAATCTGTAAAACTACCAAATTAATTCCAGCGGGAGGAATTTTAAAAAAAAGGCTTGGCCACGTGGCTGGATCTGATTGGGTGCTATTGCTGACTGGGCTGCTGACCGTGCATGCTGACTGGGCTGATGACGTGGATAAGTGAATCAACCAGGGCCGCTGGATCTGGATCTAACGGTGGCATACCGCTTCGCCTAGATCTAATCGTGGCCGCCCACCTAGATCCAACGGTCACAGGAGAGAGACGGGGACTTACCGGAGGTAGGTCGCCGGGGATGGTGCGCGCGGTGGCGCTGGTCACGAAAAATTGGCGCTCCCGTCGATCCGGTGGCCCTCGGGCTCAACGGAGAGGAAGACGACGACGGGCGCGACCTGGAAAAGAGGATGGTGGCGGAGGCGTCGATCTACGTGTCTCCGAGCGGCGGCGCGATGCGAACGGCGTTGTGCAAAACTCCGGTGGCACGGAAATGGATGGTGCGGGTGTTCCCTGCGCGAAAAAAAATCGAACTCAAGGTTTTCGAGATGCGCACGGTCACGATGAAACGAAAGGAGAGCTTGTGGCCTCTGATTCTTGCTCACCTGGCCGGAAGGGGTGGAGGACGGCGGCGGACGCGTTGCGCTCCGGCGAGAAATGTGGCACAGCCCCGTAGAGACCTCGGGCTAGGGTTTGGGGGCAAACGGGAGAGGGGTCCGGGGCCATTTATAGTGGGCAGAGGGAGAGGAAGGAGGTGGTCGGGGCGGTGATTGCGCCGAGGGCGAAATCCGGCGAGATTTCCGGCTGGAGGAAGAAGGAAGGTGGCGTCATCCGTGACGTCACTTTGGGCCCATTCGTCAGCCGTAGAGTGATATGCTGGGGCGGGCTGCTGTGTTGTTGCTGGGCCTGGGCCTCTACGCGTTGCGCGGGTGCGAGTGGGAGAGAGGGAAGAAGAGGGGGATGGGCTGGGCCACTCTGGATCTTTCTCTCTCTTTTCTTCTTCTGTTTTTTTCCTGTTTTCTCTTTTCTTTTTCTTTTGTCGTTTAAACAAATGTTTAAAATTCCTGTTTTGATGATCCAAATAACATGCAACAAAATTCTAAATTCTTCAATTTTCAAATACTTTCCAACAGTACCATTTTTGTAAACAATTCAACATGTTTTTATTTTTTAATTTTGCAAATTAAATAATTCCTTAATAGTGATTCAATGAAACTTTTAATTTAGAAAAAAATATAAAATATAGTTATTAGTCAAATAAAATCTCAGTGACATTCTAAATGTTGAAAACATATTTTTGAAAGTTATTTCAACTTATTTCCCATATTTTTATATTTTGAAATAGGGGTACACTCTAATAGAAACTCATGCCATTTTTAAAATGGAAAAACTAATAATTATTAAAGTGGCTTAATAAAATTTTAGAATTAAAAACACAAGTATTAATATTGTTTTCAAAGCCCTCTTTTATATTATTTTCAAACCAATGCATTTTATTTTCACACCTTCATGTTTAAAACTTGGAATAACAACTATAGGTTATTATTAAAATATTTTATCAGCATCAAATAATTTTGAGGCTTAGAACTTTATTAAGCGTTATAAATCTTTGATTTATGTTGCCATAAAATATTTTCAAGGTAATATTTGAATTGAAAACATTTTATGTAATAAAGTTTGCTAAAGATAAAATGGTTTTCTTTATCTAATAAAAACTCATTTTGAGAGGGCTTTAGGGTTTATGGAATAAAGGTATAATTGGATTGGTAATTTCAATTTCATTGTATTATGTATTGTTTCCTTTTGTTTCTTGCTTCTCATTTGGTTCTTGGTGACTTGCATAACATGAAAACAAAAAGTTTCAAATTTTTATGATTTTTGTATTTTCCAAAAATCAGGGATGTTACAGAAAGTTAGGGATTCTCGGGTTTGTAGTTGGATCTCTAGACGGGGATTCTACATATGCAACTGCGAACCCAGCGCCCCCTATTACCCAGCGGTCAGAACTGTGTAGTTCAAGTTTATTTAATAGAAAAAATACGCATTAAGCCTTGTAACTGACTGTTTCCCCGGCTTTAATCTATTCCCGAGTCCGCTAATGATTTTAGTTCCTGGATTCTAGAGCTTGTAGAATAGAGCGATTGGTATTTGCAAGTTAGGAATCAGCTATACATGATTTTGGTGGCATTTTTTCTATCTGCAAGTTCTATTGTCCCATTCAAATGTGGGCTTAAATTCTAGGCTTGTTATTAAATATTAAGTCCATTAACTAACTGCATATATGAGGTACCATTTATGTTATGCTTAAATTTTTGTATGCTATTTAATCAAAGATTGATGTCAATAGTTTATCAATGTCATGGTTATTTGATTTAAACTAGTGTTAGTACAGGCATTTTAAAAATGACCTATAATTAGAGTGTGGTGCTAACTTTTGTTTCATTGCTAATTTGAAGCAATCTGATGACGGCGTATCATCTGACAAGGATCCCCGCGATGCTAAGAGAAGACATGTTCTTAGGAAGCTACAAAATGGGCAGATTAGGTACCGTCGTCGCGCCGGCATGCTGTTCTGCCCCTTATGCTGCAGGAACATTGACACGGGCATCATCAGCATGATCCAGCTTGCCAGCGGCGTTGGACGTGGCTCGGAAAACCGCGGGCCCGCTGTTAGGGCCAAGCACACTGCCTACGGTGTGTTCCTAAAGAAGTTGCTCGCGTGCAATATCCTCTTAGGGCTCGCGCATCCTCATGTGAACCCCAATCACCAGGACAGGAATCCTTGGAGGAGCCAGTAATGTTGTCGCTTGTGTAGAATGCTGCAATGGTGTCCTGATGAACTTAGTTTGAATAGTTGTGCTACTAGCTAATGTTCTGGTTTGGACAAGGAGTATATGTAAGAACTTTATTAGTATTGTGGAAGAATTCCTTGTGTGTGTAAGAATTTAAGTACTATATATGTAGTACTTCTATACTATGTTGCTTCAGTCGATCATGTTTTTAGGATGCCTAAATACTTATTTGGTATAACTTAGTAATAAGTGGATGTGTCACATCCATTTAGTACTCGATCATGCCCAATAAGCCAATCCTTGTCAAAAACTCGTTGATCTGATGGATCAATGGTTTTTAATTATTCATTTAATTAGTAGAAAATAAAGAACTAATGGTAAGAATGCAACCTTTTTCGTATTAGCAAGTATTTACATTTGAAAAACCTTCAATTTATGGGACAACATACCATAATTGGCAGCTATAGCCCTTTGTACCCTAATTAACACATAGACCCTCAATTTTTAAAAATTCACATCTAAAACTAACATCTGCGCGCCTAAATTACGACTGCTAACAGCCGCGCGCGCTAAAAACCGAAACAGTCTCACACGGGGTCCCACTCGTCAGCGTCACTGGCCGCCACGCTCCCTCTCCCACTCGGCTACTTCCCCACTGAAACGGATCACTCTGCCCCCCAAAAAAACCCACTGCCTCCACTTCGCCCATTGGTTGGCGGCTATCACTGCCTCCTCACCGACGTCCTCAACCAATGACTGGTAAGTGCTCGTTGGCTCTCTTCCCCATCCTCAACCAAACGATTCGATCTAGGTTAGATGGCGGCAGATCTAGGTTGGATGCCTGCAGATGTAGGTTAGATGCCGACGGCCAGCGTCGTTGACGTGTTTTAGGTCACCACCAGCCATGGAGTTAGCTCACGCTACCATCACAGGTATCTCGAAGATCGCTTCCCCCACCCAGATGGAGATCCAACTGAAAAAGTCCTCGGAGCTCGCAAGGTCCCCTGTTCTTCAGACAACCAAGGTAAATACTAGCATATAAATTAGTATCTCCTTTCGCCTTCGTAGCTACTTGTTTGATTTTTCTTGTTTTCATATTTGGCTGTAGCACTCTAGTTGAGGCTGTAGCTTCTGCACCATGTCTCCTTTTGAAACTCGTAACTGGATGGAGGAGCCAGTTGAAATAGATCCAGAGTATCGTCTCTTTCTGGAGTCCCGTGGCATTCTAGTTGATGGAGTTGGTAAAAGTCCAACTCGGGAGGATCTAGTCAGTGAAGGAAAGGTCACTCGTAGAGGTGACAGGTGTCGCACCCGGACTTCTAGAGGATACTCACAGCCCGCTAAACAGTAGATAAATGGCTTACGGGGCCTACCTGCACCCGCATCTCAATATGAGTAGGCCAACACGTAAACGTGTGACAACCATCCTCTACTATTCATCGTATGTGAAACCATCCAATAGAAATCCGAATACTTCCATTGACGTACTTCATAACATACACACATGGTACGTCAACGGCATTTGAACAAGTGATATCACAATAAATCTCTAAGACACAAAGAAATAGAAATAAGTGGCAAAAGCTCTCACTAGAGCAGAGATAGAAAATACAGTCATACAGAGGACACATGTCCCAACAAGTCATCATTACATCACAGCGGAAGCATCCAAAGTGTCTGAGTACATACACGATCCAAATAGGCCTAAGAGGCCGGAAACGAAAGAACGGAGCCCATCCACGAAGTCTCGGATCCTGCCCGGGTCCGCTATCTACTCGTCAGCAGCCTCGTCATACTCCACGTAGTAGCCACCATGGGGATCCTCGGAAACGTAGTCTGCAGAACACGCCTCCCCAAAGGGGTCAGTACAGACGAGTACTGGCAAGCAAGACGCACAAGATACCAAAGTGTACCCGACAACACCAAGTACAGATGCTTTGGGTTCAACGGAAGATAGGTGATACAAAGGTGCGGCAGCGGGCTGCCCTAACCAACTACAGAGACACGCTACAACATCCGGCTAAAAGAAAGGGATAAGATAGCGCATCGGAACCAACTACCACTAACCTCAAACAAACCCATCCTGGATCTCGTCCCTTATTCAAAGAAGCAATCCGAGGATAACTCACACAGTTGGATTAATGAAGGTTCAGGTTATTATGTCAATAAGCCTATTACTAGTCAAATTATTATTAATTAGGTGTAAGTTGTCTAATCCTTGTTAGCCAGCCCTATCACCAAGTCATCCATAACCGCGGACAACACGGCTTCTCGAGAAGATTTAACCCTGCAGGGGTGCACCAATTTGGCCGTACACGTAAGAATATCCCGCCAGACGGGGATCAAACCCACCAAGCGAGGCACTCAACACAACCCAACTCTTCTTCGCATCAAGCCCAAAGAACCACGTGCTGTGCGTGCGCGGCTAATCGAGCCCCCACGAAGAAAAGGGGGACCCTCATAGCACTGGAAGACCACGCCGCCCTAAATGCCAACTACAAAAGTTCCACCCTGGCGCCAAGGGTTCGTACCTGCATATGCATGCATCAAATGGAAAGCTCGAACTAAGTGTGGCGATTTGGACGAGATGCGAATCGAATCAGAGTTGCGGGGGGCGCCCATACACGCTTCCCACATGCGGTTAGCGCCCTCAACATGGATCCAGAGGACAAGAACTTTTCCTGAGCTTGACACTAGCAGGCCTCAAAACCATACCCGGCCTCCTGCCGGTGCCTTATCATCAATTAGCATTACCTCAAACATTAACAGGCTGTTGATTAAACATCGAACCCCCAGAACATAATAAATATGGTAAAGAAATAACGGACATCAGACTCGAGCATAAACAACCCTAAGCATGCTAGTAAGACACAGGCAACAAGCAACAGGGTTATAGGTGTGGAGGAGAGGCTATATCAGGGTTACAGGGTATCATGTGATAGGATCGGAACACAAGCAACGAATCATAAGGCTAGCAGATTAGACAACGGAAAGTATCGGTAACAAGTGTTGAAAGGACACAATGGTTCATGTGAGTGAATACTTGCCTGCAAACTCAGTAGCCTGGTACTGGGCTAACTCCTCTGAAGTAGTGTCGTAAACCTCGTCTGTCTCAACATCGTCGTCTATTCGGGAAGAAGCAAACAAACAACGAAGAGAGACGAACAATCAATAACATGGCATAATGCACAAACATGGGATGATGCATGACAATTTAATTGATGCATCAAAGATAAGCTAGTTGACATGGTAAACATATTTAAATGGGCCCATATGCAATTTGGGTTGCATATAGAAAGGCCCAAGAATTAAAGTTGAATTAAGTGATCTACAAATAACCATCATGTGCAAGTTGATTAGAATGATGCATGGATGATGAAAACAAAGGAAAACAACAATAGCTTCAATTTGATATGTTGTTTACCAAGTTTGGAATTTTATTTATTAAGTTATAAAATTTGGCTTCTTAAGTGAGTTACACAAACATTTATTGTTTTCACCCATTTTAATTGTTCAAAACAGATAACAAAATTCATATTTGGAAAGAACACAAAATTTTAGATGGAATACATATTTCATTTGTTGAAAATGGATTTAAAATAGCAAGTTATTAATTTGACAATTTTAAATGCATTAATTAAGAAACAGTTGTTTTCAGCAATTTAATTTATTTAAAACAGAACACAAAGTTGATATTTGCAAATTTCATGAAAAATGGGATGGAAAACATATTTAGTTTGTTGAATTTGGAATTAAAATAAATTAGTTATGAATTAAACAAGTTTGAACAAGATTTAAATGGATTTAATTCAAGTATAAAATTATTCGAATTTTATTTGTTGAAAACATTAAATAAAATTCACATTTGAAAATATTACATTTTTCTGGTTTGAAAACATATTTTACAAATTAAATTTGAGTTTAATTTGAATTAGTTATGTTTTGAACAATTTTAAATGAATTAAATAAGGTACAGAAAATAATATAATTTTAATTATTCAAAACAGTAAACAGATTGCATATTTGAAAAGTTTAGGAAATTTTGAATGGAATACATATTTTATTTATTAGATTTGGATTTAATATGCAAAAGTTATTTGAATTTGAATTCTGGGGGCTATTCTGCAATTTTAAAAGTTTAAAAGTTATTACAGGGGCCTGAGTGCAAAATAAGGTTTTCAGAAAAGGCCCTGGGAACTTTTGTCACGCAGGGGATGTGTGACCTGGGTCACTGGCCAGTGGGCCAGCGCCCAGCTGGCGCCTGCGTGGCCCGCGGGTGTGCGCGCGCGTGGCCTCCACTGTCGCTGACAGGTGGGGCCCGCATGGCTACGTGGCAAGCGGGGCAAAAAGGCGGGTTTTATTCCGCGCGGGGGGAATCGAACTCGCGCCCTCGCGCTGAGAGCCGCTGGATGTTGCCACTGGGCTAACTCGACGGTGGTGATTGGAATCAGATCCGCGCCCGTTTGATGTAGATCTGGAGCGTGTGCTCGTTTGCTGATGAAACTGAACCCAAGTGTTCAGTTCGCGACGGAAACAGACGGCACGGCGGAGCTCGCTCGCCGTCGTTGACCCCAAATCGGCGGCGCTAGGGTGTTGCGCGTGCGTGCTGGCACCAGGAAGGGGTGTGGCGTGCGTGCGTGGAAAAGGGAGGGCAGGAGCTCACGGCGGCGAGCCTCGCGGCGTCAGCCATGGCGGACAGAGGAGAGTGGCCGTCAGGTCCTCCTCGAAAACGGACGCAGGCTACGGTTTCGTCGACGGGAAAAGGACCAGTAGCTCACGGGGGTGCTGGCGGAGGCGATGGTTGGACGTGACGGTGACGGAGACGACGGCGCGGCGACGATCTTCAGAGCAGCCGCGGCGGTGACGAGCTCGTCGTCGAGGATCAGCGGCTCCTGGGACTTGCTGCAGCTGTCAATGATGACGAGGGAGAGGTGGCGGTCACGCTCGTGCACCTGGCCTAGTCGGAGGAGCTCCCTAGGCTGCTGTCGACGATGACGCCATTGCTGCAACCCCCCCCGGACGCCGGAAAACAGAGGAAAGAAAAGAGGGAGAAAGCGAGGTGGTGGCGCAGGGAGGAAGAGAGGGGAGGCTAGGGTTTCGGGGGCTCTCGGGGGTAGAAAAAGGGAGAGGAGAGGGAGCAGGTGGAGGTGGGGGTGCGTGGTGGCTGGCGTCAGCGGCGTCGTCACCGTACGGAGGAGGGAGACGAGGGGGAGCGGGCCGCGCGCTGGCTGGAGCGACTGGGCCGGCCCACTTGGGCTGGCCTGGTTGCCTCCCTTTTTCTTTTCCTTTTTTTCTTTTGCAGAAAAGAAAAGAGAAGAAAGAAAGGGTTTTGGGGTTTCAAAAATTTTTGTGATAATTTTTTATAGGTTCCTTATTGCAAAAGCCCAGTTGTACAAACTTTTGTTTTTCAAAATTTTAAATTTTGCTGCTGTTTGAAATTTAAATGAATTTTATTGAATTTTGCAATAATTGAAAATATTGAAAAAATTAAGCAAGTTAATTATATGAAAATTCAAGTTTATTGGAAACAATTGAATTGTTTCTGTTTGGAAACTATTTTGAAAACATTGGAACATACCAAGTATGAACCAAGTTTTGAAAATTGGTTTGAATTTCAAATGGAAAACAAGTGAAAACAAATGCAATGCTCATGATGGAATGATGCAAACTGAAATTAATGAAGGAGCAAGCATTCTAAGGTTGTTTTCATACTTGGGATGTTACAAAACGCCCCCCCTTGAAGGAATCGCGCCCCGAGATTCCTACTGAGAAGAGAAAAGGTCCGGATACTTCTTGCGAAGATCCTCTTCGGTCTCCCACGTTGCCTCTTTATCGGAATGATGAGACCACTGCACTTTTAAGAACTTGGTGCTCTTGTTGCGAGTTTTGCGCTCGGTCTCATCGAGAATGCGAACAGGATGCTCTTCATAAGAGAGGTCTTCTTGCAGATCAATTGAATCATGATCAACTGCACGACCTGGATCTTTGAAGCATTTCTTGAGCTGTGACACGTGAAACACATCGTGCACCTTGGATAGCTTTTCTGGAAGTTCAAGACGATAGGCATTTTCCGCTCGCCTTGAGAGAATGTTGAAGGGACCAATATATCTTGGTGCAAGCTTTCCCTTGACACCAAAACGATGAGTGCCTCTGAGGGGAGTTACACGGAGATATGCTTTGTCTCCAGCTGCATAGACCATGTCCCTGTGTTTGCTGTCATAGTAGCTTTTCTGACGAGACTGAGCAATCTTTAGATTGTCACGAATGATGCGAACTTTCTCTTCAGCCTCGTTAACAATGTCAGGGCCTAAGAGTGAACGTTCACCAGCTCCAGACTAATTGATTGGACTCCTGCATCTGCGGCCATAGAGAGCCTCAAATGGTGCCATGCCTAGGCTTGCCTGGAAGCTGTTGTTGTAGGAGAATTCAGCATATGGAAGACATTCCTCCCATTTCATGCCAAAAGAGAGACCACATGCTGTGAGCATATCCTCGAGAATCTGATTGACTCTTTCGACTTGCCCTTGAGACTGAGGATGGTAGGCTGTGCTGAACAGAAGCTTGGTGCCCAAGGCTTCTTGAAAACTTTTCCAGAAATGAGAAGTGAAGATGCTTCCACGGTCTGAGCTTATTTCCAATGGAACACCATGAAGAGGAACAATCTTTGCTGTGTAGAGCTCTGCTAACTGACTAGCTGAGATTATCTCTTTGACACGAAAGAAGTGAGCGACTTTAGTGAGTCGATCAATGACAACGAAGATTGCATCGTTGCCCCTCTTGGACTTTGGGAAACCAGTGACGAAGTCCATTTCAATCATGTCCCACTTCCATTCAGGGATTTTCAGAGGTTGGAGAAGACCGGCTGTTTTCTGATGAACTGCCTTGACACGTTGACAAACGTCGCATTCAGAAACGTATTGAGCAATTTCACGTTTCATGCTAGGCCACCAATACAGTGTCTTGAGATCCTGGTACATCTTTGTACTTCCAGGGTGTATGGAGAGAGGAGTTTCATGAGCCTCCTTGAGAATGACATCTTTGAGACTTTGTATTTGAGGAACTGCAATGCGTCCTTCGAAGAACACAGTTCCCTTGTCATCAATTGAGAAGCACTCAAATTTCTCATTGCCTGCTTTGATGTGTTCTACAATCTTCTTGATTTCAGCATCACGAAGTTGTTCAGAACGAATCTTGTCCTCGAGAGTTGGACTGGCTGTCAAGTTTGCAAGATTGCCTTGAGGAACAAGACCAAGATTCAGTTTTTGGAATTCTTCATGAAGAGGAGGTTGGCTTTCCATGATCATGAGATTAGTGCAATACGACTTGCGACTGAGAGCATCGGCCATAACATTAGCCTTGCCTGGAGTGTAAGAAATGGTAAGATAAAAGTCTTTGATCTTTTCAATCCATCTCCTTTGTCTAAGGTTTAGATCTGGTTGAGTGAAGATGTACTTCAGACTCTTATGATCGGAAAAGATTTCAGTGCGATTACCCAACAAGTATTGTCTCCATTTCTTGAGGGCAAACACAACTGCTGCGAGTTCAAGGTCATGAGTGGGATAATTGAGCTCATGTGTGTTCAGCTGACGTGAAGCATAAGCCACAACTTGACGTTCTTGCATAAGAACTGCACCTAGACCTTGGAGAGAAGCATCACAGAATATTTGGAAGGGTTTGGAAGGATCTGGGCCAACCAGAACTGGTGTAGAAGTGAGTTTAGCCTTCAGGAGATTGAAACTTTCATCACATTGTGGAGACCAGACGAACTTCTTGTCCTTTTTTGTGAGGTCAGTGAGAGGTTTGCAATCTTGGAGAAGTTTGGGACGAAGCGACGGCAATAGCTAGCCAAGCCAAGAAAACTTCTTACTTGCTTCACCGTCTTTGGAGGTTTCCAATCAACAATTGCTTTAACCTTTTCTGGATCAATGGCTATGCCCTTGGCAGAGATGACATGACCAAGATAAACGACTTCGGAAATCCAAAACTCACATTTGGAGAATTTGGCATAGAGACGATGCTCGCGAAGCTTCATGAGAGTTAGACGAAGATGTTCTTCATGCTCTTCCTCGGATTTTGAGTAGACAAGAATGTCATCAACATATACCACAACGAACTTGTCTAGGTATTCATGGAAGACAGAATTCATGAGTCGAGAGAAAGTCGCCGGTGCATTGGTGAGACCAAAGGACATGACGGTGAATTCGTATAGACCGTAGCGAGTGGTGAAGGCTGTCTTTGGAATATCCTCTTTTCTGATCTTTATTTGATGGTAACCCATTCTCAAGTCCAACTTGGAGAATATTGAGGCTCCAGCAAGTTGATCAAAAAGATCATCGATGCGAGGAATTGGATACTTATTTTTGATGGTCTTCTCGTTAAGAGGACGATAGTCAACAACGAGTCTCTTTGTTTGATCCTTCTTCGCAACGAACAAAGTTGGGCATCCCCAAGCCGAGGAACTAGGTTGAATGTAACCTTTTTCCATGTACATATCAATTTGTTCCTTCAACAACTTCAGCTCGGGAGTTCCTATCTTGTAGGGATGCTTAGAAATTGGAGCAGTACCTAGTTCAAGTTCGATCATGAACTCGACAGCTCTGTCCGGAGGCATTCCTGGCAACTCTTCTGGAAAGACGTCAGGGAAGTCGCAAACCACCAGAACATTTTCAAGTGAAGGTAGAGGTTTTGCATTGAGGGTGCACAGCTGAATGAAACTTGATTCATGTGGAGAATAGATTATCTGGCCAGAAGGGTGGGACAGAGTTATTAACTTTTGAGCACAGTCAATTCTTGCTTTATTGGCCTTCAGCCAATCCATACCAAGAATGACATCAATGTCAGAATTGCCAAGCAACATGAGAGAAGCAAGGAATATGTGGCCTCCAATTAGAATTTGATTTTTGTGACTGATCTTGGACGTTTGCATAGTTGCTCCAGGGGAGTTGACCATTAGCGGGGAACCCAAACCAACAAAAGGGAGTTTAATTGCTGTCGCAAAGATCTTTGAAACGAAAGAATGTGATGCTCCGGTATCAAACAACACTTTAGATGGATTAGAGTTTACGGGAAATGTACCGAGAACGACGTCAGGAGCTTCCTCATCTTTGTCGATCTTGACATGATTCACCCTTGCGGTCTTCCCGACAGGCCTGTTGTTGGAGTTGAAGGCCTTAGGCGGGGGAGCGCGCACCATTGCCTGGTTTGTGTTAGGACGAGGTGGTGGTGGAGGTAGCTGCCTCTACGTGCACTTGTCGGCGTAGTGCCCCGTCTGCTTGCACTTGTAGCATGTGACGACACGAGGAGGCCCTGGCCTTGGCTGCCCCATCGAAGCCCTTGGATCATGCAGCTGAGCAGGGTTGGATGGGCGGGGAGCGAAGCCTGGAGAAGTTTGGGCGTATGGAGCCCGAGTGACAGCACCATTTGGTACCCAGATGCGGCGCTTCTGCGGAGGGGTGGTCATGTTGGAGGAGGAACCACCCTCACGCGAGTGCTTGCGAGACTCTTCGAACGCCTTGCGCCCATTTTCTTCATTGAGCGCGGTGTTAACGAGATCCTCGAAGCTGTTGGCCTTGACATTGGTGAGGGCATACTTGAGTTCCGGGTTAAAACCTCTGCGGAACCTTGCCATCTTCTTAGCTTCAGTGGACACCTCATCTCCACCGTATCGAGCGAGGCGATTGAACTCACTCTGGTACCCGATGACGTCCAACTTGCCCTGCTTGAGAGAGCAAAACTCTCCACGCATTCTTTCCATGAGACCATCTGGAACGTGGTGCTTCAGGAAGGCTTCCTTGAAACGATCCCACGTGACTGGCATGCCATTTCTCATGGCCTGGAAGTTTTCCCACCAAGAAGCTGCCTGACCCTTCAGCAGATAGGAGGCATACTTGACCTTGTCTTCTTCAGCTACGTGTGCAATCTCCAGAGCCTTGGCTATCTCACGGATCCAGTCATCAGCGTCCAGAGGCTCCCGTGTGGCCACGAAAGCTCTTGGGCCCAGACTGAGAAACTCCTTGATGCTGACTCGTGGAGCTGTCTGGTTGATGTGCTGATTCGCCTGAAACTGGGCCATCTGCGTCATGACTTGGATCATCGGAGTCAACAGCTCCGCGATTGGCGGTGGCTCAGGCGTAGAGTTCCTTGTTGGCGGCATCCTGAATGGAAATGCATTTTAGCACAACAATAGACAAGGATAGACTTGGCAACCGAAAGATAGATTACTCTGACGCATGAATAGATAACCAAAAGGTACACCATCACATGTTCAATTACATCAGAATATCCAACACGCCATAAATGGTTCGAATACCAAAGGATAACTAAACATAGCTAAGAATGGATACATCGGTACTCCCATGCTCATCACGCAGGACGGCAACGAGGAGTACGGCGAGAGGTACGGTGAGGAGCACGCTCACGAAAGTAGGTGGAACGACGATCCACGTAGATCTGACGTGGTCTGAGACCGACTCTAGGCGTGGTGAAGTACATAGCGTCGACTCCCTGTGCTCCAAAGCGTGGAATCCCAGTGTAACCAGCACCAAGGTTAAGGAGTGGACCTCTGATCGGCTCGTAACCTCCAGCATCTGGGAGACGAGGCCCAACTGGCTGATCGAAACGTGCAAAGCGCTCGTCTCCAGCAAAGTCTGTGGTGTAAGTCGCCAGACGAGTCAAAGCAAGGTAAAGCTGCTCTCTGACTGAAGCCAACTCCTGAGATAGTGTGCGGGCAACTGCGTCAGTGTGACTCACAAACTGAGAGGTGATGTGCAGCCTGGAGCTATCATGCTCGTAAACGTCCAAGTTGTCGTAGAGAGTGAAGTGAGCTCCCTCCGAAGTGATGTAACCACGGGGGATGTGGCGATAGATAGAATCGTCAAATCCCCAGTAGTCAGCACGAAGGACGGTGAGGCTCACATAAGCTGCCTGCTGCACAGCCATATCCACTGTGGAACCCACTGCCTCGTAGCGGTGGACTACGCTAATGCCATCATCTGACAGAATGTAGACGATAGCCTGGTAGTAGGTCTGCTCAAACTCTCGCTGCTGCTCGTAGACCTGGTACTCTGGTGCCCAACGGAACCCCAGAAAAGTGACCATGTCTCTCAGCATCTCCGGATAACCGGCAGTGCTCTCGCAACGAGTCATACGAACCACCTGTGGGTAGAACCTGAGATCCATCTGCAGATGATCGGGGAAGCTTTGATTAGACGCCGGTAGAAGAACTGAAGTGGCAAGCAACAACAAGGTTTCAACGGACGAAAAGGATGTTGAGAAGAACAGGATATCGAAGCAACATTTGGGAAACACAAGACCAAACACTCCTGAGGTACTACGGAAAACCCATCCGGGCTTCTAAAGGATCAATATCTACTGCTTAAGGAATAGAGGATCTTCTTCCGGGGCTTATGTGCCTCCGTTCTCAATCATGAGTAGGCAACATGATAATCATGTCACAACCACCTCCATTCCCATGGTCTAGTAGATATGACCATCCTAGAGAAACCAGGATACGTGAAATCCTAACTTGAAAGTTTAGATGAGAAGAGAAAACAACGTTGCACTTCCTTACCAGAAAAAGGGAGGGTGGATGGGGAAAGAAATAAAAGAACATAATTCCTACTCTCACGTTTCATTTTTCCTATATAGCTACAATATAGTTTCTAGACTCAACTGCGACCAGTAAAAGGGATCCTACAGGCAGACAGGCTCTGATACCATTTTTCGCACCCGGACTTCTAGAGGATACTCACAGCCCGCTAAACAGTAGATAAATGGCTTACGGGGCCTACCTGCACCCGCATCTCAATATGAGTAGGCCAACACGTAAATGTGTGACAACCATCCTCTACTATTCATCGTCTGTGAAACCATCCAATAGAAATCCGAATACTTCCATTGACGTACTTCATAACATACACACATGGTACGTCAACGGCATTTGAACAAGTGATATCACAACAAATGTCTAAGACACAAAGAAATAGAAATAAGTGGCAAAAGCTCTCACTAGAGCAAAGATAGCAAATACAGTCATGCAGAGGACACATGTCCAAACAAGTCATCATTACATCACAGTGGAAGCATCCAAAGTGTCTGAGTACAGACAAGATCCAAATAGGCCTAAGAGGCCGGAAACGAAAGAACGGAGTCCATCCACGAAGTCTCGGATCCTGCCCGGGTCCGCAATATAGTCGTCAGCAGCCTCGTCATACTCCACGTAGTAGCCACCATGGGGATCCTCGGAAACGTAGTCTGCAGAACACGCAGCCCCAAAGGGGTCAGTACAGACGAGTACTGGCAAGCAAGACGCACAAGATACCAAAGTGTACCCGACAACACCAAGTACAGATGCTTTGGGTTCAACGGAAGATAGGTGATACAAAGGTGCGGCAGTGGGCTGCCCTAACCAACTACAGAGACACGCTACAACATCCGGCTAAAAGAAAGGGATAAGATAGCGCATCGGAACCAACTACCACTAACCTCAAACAAACCCATCCTGGATCTCGTCCCTTATCCAAAGAAGCAATCCGAGGATAACTCACACAGTTGGATTAATGAAGGTTCAGGTTATTGTGTCAATAAGCCTATTACCAGTCAAATTATTATTATTTAGGTGTAAGTTGTCTAATCCTTGTTAGCCAGCCCTATCACCAAGTCACCCATAACCGCGGACAACACGGCTTCTCGAGAAGATTTAACCCTGCAGGGGTGCACCAATTTGGCCGTACACGTAAGAATATCCCGCCAGACGGGGATCAAACCCACCAAGCGAGGCACTCAACACAACCCAACTCTTCTTCGCATCAAGCCCAAAGAACCTTGTGCTGTGCGTGCGCGGCTAATCGAGCCCCCACGAAGAAAAGGGGGACCCTCATAGCACTGGAAGACCACGCCGCCCTAAATGCCGACTACAAAAGTTCCACCCTGGCGCCAAGGGTTCGTACCTGCATATGCATGCATCAAATGGAAAGCTCGAACTAAGTGTGGTGATTTGGACGAGATGCGAATCGAATCAGAGTTGCGGGGGGCGCCCATACACGCTTCCCACATGCGGTTAGCGCCCTCAACATGGATCCAGAGGACAAGAACTTTTCCTGAGCTCGACACTAGCAGGCCTCAAAACCATACCCGGCCTCCTGCCGGTGCCTTATCATCAATTAGCATTACCTCAAACATTAACAGGTTGTTGATTAAACATCGAACCCCCAGAACATAATAAATATGGTAAAGAAATAACGGACATCAGACTCGAGCATAAACAACCCTAAGCATGCTAGTAAGACACAGGCAACAAGCAACAGGGTTATAGGTGTGGAGGAGAGGCTATATCAGGGTTATAGGGTATCATGTGATATGATCGGAACACAAGCAACGAATCATAAGGCTAGCAGATTAGACAACGGGAAGTATCGGTAACAAGTGTGGAAAGGACACAATGGTTCATGTGAGTGAATACTTGCCTGCAAAATCAGTAGCCTGGTACTGGGCTAACTCCTCTGAAGTAGTGTCGTAAACCTCGTCTGTCTCAACGTCGTCGTCTATTCGGGAAGAAGCAAACAAACAACAAAGAGAGACGAACAATCAATAACATGGCATAATGCACAAACATGGGATGATGCATGACAATTTAATTGATGCATCAAAGATAAGCTAGTTGACATGGTAAACATATTTAAATGGGCCCATATGCAATTTGGGTTGCATATAGAAAGGCCCAAGAATTAAAGTTGAATTAAGTGATCTACAAATAACCATCATGTGCAAGTTGATTAGAATGATGCATGGATGATGAAAACAAAGGAAAACAACAATAGCTTCAATTTGATATGTTGTTTACCAAGTTTGGAATTTTATTTATTAAGTTATGAAATTTGGCTTCTTAAGTGAGTTACACAAACATTTATTGTTTTCACCCATTTTAATTGTTCAAAACAGATAACAAAATTCATATTTGGAAAGAACACAAAATTTTAGATGGAATACATATTTCATTTGTTGAAAATGGATTTAAAATGAGCAAGTTATTAATTTGACAATTTTAAATGCATTAATTAAGAAACAGTTGTTTTCAGCAATTTAATTTATTTAAAACAGAACACAAAGTTGATATTTGCAAATTTCATGAAAAATGGGATGGAAAACATATTTAGTTTGTTGAATTTGGAATTAAAATAAATTAGTTATGAATTAAACAAGTTTGAACAAGATTTAAATGGATTTAATTCAAGTATAAAATTATTTGAATTTTATTTGTTGAAAACATTAAATAAAATTCATATTTGAAAATATTACATTTTTCTGGTTTGAAAACATATTTTACAAATTAAATTTGAGTTTAATTTGAATTAGTTATGTTTTGAACAATTTTAAATGAATTAAATAAGGTACAGAAAATAATATAATTTTAATTATTCAAAACAGTAAACAGATTGCATATTTGAAAAGTTTAGGAAATTTTGAATGGAATACATATTTTATTTATTAGATTTGGATTTAATATGCAAAAGTTATTTGAATTTGAATTCTGGGGGCTATTCTGCAATTTTAAAAGTTTAAAAGTTATTACAGGGGCCTGAGTGCAAAATAAGGTTTTCAGAAAAGGCCCTGGGAACTTTTGTCACGCAGGGGATGTGTGACCTGGGTCACTGGCCAGTGGGCCAGCGCCCAGCTGGCGCCTGCGTGGCCCGCGGGTGTGCGCGCGCGTGGCCTCCACTGTCGCTGACAGGTGGGGCCCGCATGGCTGCGTGGCAAGCGGGGCAAAAAGGCGGGTTTTATTCCGCGCGGGGGGAATCGAACTCGCGCCCTCGCGCTGAGAGCCGCTGGATGTTGCCACTGGGCTAACTCGACGGTGGTGATTGGAATCAGATCCGCGCCCGTTTGATGTAGATCTAGAGCGTGTGCTCGTTTGCTGATGAAACTGAACCCAAGTGTTCAGTTCGCGACGGAAACAGACGGCACGGCGGAGCTCGCTCGCCGTCGTTGACCCCAAATCGGCGGCGCTAGGGTGTTGCGTGTGCGTGCTGGCACCAGGAAGGGGTGTGGCGTGCGTGCGTGGAAAAGGGAGGGCAGGAGCTCACGGCGGCGAGCCTCGCGGCGTCAGCCATGGCGGACAGAGGAGAGTGGCCCTCAGGTCCTCCTCGAAAACGGACGCATGCTACGGTTTCGTCGACGGGAAAAGGACCAGTAGCTCACCGGGGTGCTGGCGGAGGCGATGGTTGGACGTGACGGTGACGGAGACGACGGCGCGGCGACGATCTTCAGAGCAGCCGCGGCGGTGACGAGCTCGTCGTCGAGGATCAGCGGCTCCTGGGACTCGCTGCAGCTGTCAATGATAGCGAGGGAGAGGTGGCGGTCGCGCTCATGCACCTGGCCTAGTCGGAGGAGCTCCCTAGGCTGCTGTCGACGATGACGCCATTGCTGCAACCCCCCCCCCCCGGACGCCGGAAAACAGAGGAAAGAAAAGAGGGAGAAAGCGGGGTGGCGGCGCAGGGAGGAAGAGAGGGGAGGCTAGGGTTTTGGGGGCTCTCGGGGGTAGAAAAAGGGAGAGGAGAGGGAGCAGGTGGAGGTGGGGGTGCGTGGTTGCTGGCGTCAGCGGCGTCGTCACCGTACGGAGGAGGGAGACGAGGGGGAGCGGGCCGTGCGCTGGCTGGAGCGACTGGGCCGGCCCACTTGGGCTGGCCTGGTTGCCTCCCTTTTTCTTTTTCCTTTTTTTTTGCAGAAAAGAAAAGAGAAGAAAGAAAGGGTTTTGGGGTTTCAAAAAATTTTGTGATAATTTTTTATAGGTTCCTTATTGCAAAAGCCCAGTTGTACAAACTTTTGTTTTTCAAAATTTTAAATTTTGCTGCTGTTTGAAATTTAAATGAATTTGATTGAATTTTGCAATAATTGAAAAAATTGAAAAAATTAAGCAAGTTAATTATATGAAAATTCAAGTTTATTGGGAACAATTGAATTGTTTTTGTTTGGAAACTATTTTGAAAACATTGGAACATACCAAGTATGAACCAAGTTTTGAAAATTGGTTTGAATTTCAAATGGAAAACAAGTGAAAACAAATGCAATGCTCGTGATGGAATGATGCAAACTGAAATTAATGAAGGAGCAAGCATTCTAAGGTTGTTTTCATACTTGGGATGTTACAACAGGTGCAACAAAATGTTTTATTACTCTCTTATGCACCTACAGATTAGCTAGGATTAATTTATTTCTTGCATTATAAGTCCCAAAATCCAAGGGACTCAAGACCATGACGAGCACTATTTTTTTGCAAACAAGGTGGAAATGACTGAAGACCAAGTCGCGCATCTCCGAAGCCAAGTTGATGGACCACAACCATCTATACCGCACTACGTCTGTAGGATGACAAAGTCTAATGTGTTCCCTGGGAAGGCCAAGATGGTAAACATCTTATTCTTTTACTCTTCCTATGCACATTAATCTTAGTCAACAACTAACTATATACTTCTTGTCCAATACTTCTCAATTAAGTTCAGCCAGGCCTACCTCAACGAGTTTACGCCAATGGATAAACTTCCTGTCATATGCACCAACAATTCCGATGCTCAAGATGTTATGTTCATCAAGGGCAAGTCAGACGGTGCCGAGATGACAACCAACTGGTCAAAGGTCGTCAATTTAGCTGGAATCAACGAGGATGATATGTGTGTTTTCACCTTCTACAACGGAAGTCGGAAGAGATGGCTTTATTTCTTCTGTTGTTTTCCTCAACTATGGTAAATAACTTTGCTCTTTAATTAGATGATTTCAACCTGCTATGCTTGCCAATGAGGCTCACTGTTATTGTTTTATATGTCTGTGCTTGATACATGTGCCAATGATTAAACTGTGCACTCGATCTTGATGAGATTATTAGCATTTACCTAGTGTTGTGTACAACCACATTGGTTCTGCATCTTCCTTGGTAAGTGTTCGATAATCTCGTTGATTTTGTTTCGTGCATTTTAGTATGAGGCTACTTTTCTTGTTTTCCATTGCTAAACATCTGTGCTTGATACATGTGCCAATGATTGAACTGTGCATTTACCTAGTGTTTGTACAACCACATTGGTTCTGCATCTTCCTTGGCAAGTGTTCGATGATATCATTAATTTTGTTTTGTGCTTATTAGTATGAGGATACTTTTCTTGTTTTCCATTGCTAAACATTTGTTCTTGATACATGTGCCAATGATTAAACTGTGCACTCGATCTTGATGAGATCATCGAGCATTTACCTAGTGTTGTGTACAACCACATTGGTTCTGCATCTTCCTTGGCAAGTGTTCAATGATCTCATTATTTTTGTTTTGTGCTTATTAGTATGAGGCTACTTTTGTTGTTTTCCATTGCTAAACATCTGTGCTTGATACATGTGCCAATGATTAAACTTTGCACTCGATCTTGTTGAGATCATCGAGCATTTTACCTAGTGTTGTGTACAACCACATTGGTTCTGCATCTTCCTTTGTAAAATTTTGAATGATCTCATTCATTTTGTTTTGTGCTTATTAGTATGAGGCTACTTTTCTTTTTTTCCATTGCTAAACATCTATGCTTGATACATGTGCCAATGATTAAACTGTGCACTCGATCTTGATGAGATCGTCGAGCATTTACCTAGTGTTGTGTACAACCACATTGGTTTTGCATCTTACTTGGAAAGTGTTTGATGATCTCATTAATTTTTTTTTGTGCTTATTAGTATGAGGCTACTTTTCTTGTTTTCCATTGCTAAACATCTATGCTTGATACGTGTGCGAATGATTAAACTGTCTCCGCCGATGATTAATATGCAGCAATGTGTCTAGCAATTTGGCTACTATAGCAAATAGCATGCATAACAAGTTCAGTTGTGCCTCATTTTACTATGGTAGGCACATCTGTTAGAATTACTGCGTGTCATTTGTATGTACCTTGGTTGGCAATGAGGCTCACTATTACTGTTTTATCTGTTTTGTTGCATGTGCCGACGATTAGACTGTGGTTGGCCTTGTACTTGATGATGTGCTAAACATGATGCCTTTTTTTGTAGGGTTTGCGAACATGTGGTTGTGGCTTCGGATTGGATGGATCAATAGGAAAAGTGACGTGGAACCTGTGGATATGCCTTTGGTATGGATTGATGACTAGGAAAAGTGACGTGGAACCTGTGGATGTGCCTTTGGAATGGATTGGTGACTAGGAAAAGTGACGTGGAACCTGTGGATGTGCCTTTGGAATGGATGGATCAGTAGGAAAAAGTGACGTGAACCGTATCGATGAGAAACTATTTAGTTTATGAAGTGCACCTGTTTAGATGTTGAGGTGCACCTATTGAGATGTGAACCCTATCGATGACATGGAACTATTTAGTTTATGATGTGAGCCTGTTGTGATGATGGCGGGTAACCTTTGTGATGCTTGTGTGAACTGGTGTTAATTCTAGTTATTACAAATCTTCTTGTTGCCTCTCTTCTAAGTACGACTATTAATCATTGATTGTGGTGACTTGTGATTTGTTTCAGAAAATAGGCTGGTTATTTTTGTGATGATTTGGAAGATTATATGAATTCTTATATTTGGAGGAAATGGCATATTGTTACACAAAAAGGTCAGACTAGACTGAAAGCTGGGCCTGTGTGAAAAAACGTTAGGAACAACCGTGAGAGAGCGAGGTCGTTGCCGGTCAAAGTAGTCAAACATGGCAGGATGTGTGGTCCGATGAAAATTCGCGATGTTCTACGTGACCGAGCCAGTTTCGTCCAAGGCAACTGGACTCTTAGTGGGCTACTGGGCCGGAGACAAAAATCCGTGACCTAAAAGTAGCAAAAAGTCGGGCAAAACCAGTCTGCGGCGGACCAAACCAATACGTCGAGAGCAAACTCCACTTTTCAGCCATCCGCGACGGAAACACGCGACGTTATCAAAACGTTCTGCTCAAAATGTTCCTGATCGCGCGGAATTTGGTAGTGACCACCTTCGAGCTCCGCAAGAAGGAGGTGGCCATCTGGGACAAGTCCATCGCCAAGGCCACCCTCTCAGAGACTTGGGATTGGAGATTCGATCCCTACAACCGAATAGGCTGGCGCCCTGAGTAAGTAGTTGCCATCCTACCGAGTTGCTCTCATCTCGGTATAATCCGAGTTCATTTACTTCCTTATGCTTTATGTTTCGAATACCCTACCGAGTAGAGTGCATCTCGGTATCTTCTGAGTTCAATTACTTCCTAATGCTTTATGTTTTGCATACCCTACTGAGTAGAGTGCATCTCGGTATCTTCCGAGTTCACTTAGTTCCTTATGCTTTATGTTTCGCATACCCTACCGAGTAGAGTGCATCTCGGTATCTTCCGAGTTCGGTTACTTCCTTATGCTTTATGTTTCGCATACCCTACCGAGTAGAGTGCATCTCGGTATCTTCCGAGTTCAGTTACTTCCTTATGCTTTATGTTTCGCATACCCTACCGAGTAGAGTGCATCTCGGTATCCTCCGAGTTCACTTAGTTCCGCTATTTATGCTTTGTGTTTTGCATGTGCAACACTTTGATCGCCAGGGAGAGGATGACAAGGCGGCCCCCGCGGTCAACTTGGGAAGCATACCGGACTGAGGATGATGTTGAGAAATTCGACAATCAGGATACGCTTCCCATCCCGCTCGTTCATCCTCCCGCTCAAGACGGTAAGTCCCGAGTCTCAGCCTCAATCCGGGACTGGTCCAAGGATGATGAAGGTGATAGCGATGAAGATTGTATTCTTTTGGAGGTATCTAACCCCTTCTCGGTCTCATTTGTGTATTCTTTTTCCTTGTTCCCAACTGACATGGAAGAACAAGTGGTTGAAGCGGTGCCCATGTCCATTGCCGCCCCTCTGGAGCTGAAGAAGACGGCCGGAAGCGGCGCCGTCGAGCCTCCACCCAACAGGCACAAGAAATTCGGGAACAAGGGGCCCAAGGGTGGCAAGGTCATGGCGAAACGCCGAAAGAACCTGCGGCCTATGGCTGACGGGTAAGTTATTTCCGAGATGCTTTATGTTTGCATATTCTTTGTTCTTTTGCCTCTTTTGACCGAGATGCTTTGTACTTGTATTTTCTTTACCCCTCTGTTTTTTCTTTCCTCAAGTGATCTAATTGACGTTGAAATCTCCGTGGCACCCGCGGCACCGAGTAGCCCCCGCGGTGTTATCGACCTCGATCCCGAGGACATGGACACCCACACCGCTGACCGGTCCGAGATGCCCCTCCCGGACCAAGAAGACCAGGATTTCGGCGCAGCCGACATGGGCGCCAAGATGGACATTCAAGAGACTCCGGAACAGCTGGAGTCGGCCACCGAGCAGCACCAAGAGCAACAACCAGAGCAGCAGTAACCAGAGCAACAGCAACCCGAAGCCACGGCGCAGCATCAAGCGGCATAGCAGAAAGTTCCTCAACCTCCACAGCAGCAACGCCACCAACCCCACCGAGAAGAACAACACCACTGGAAGCAGCAACAACAGCAGAAGCAGCCGCAACAAGAACAACACCAGCAGAAGCAGCAACCGGCACCGCGCCAACGCCTAACTTCACCAGCAACAGCAGCAACAGCAAGCCCAACCCCAACAGCAGCAGATCCAACTCCTCCAGCAACAGCAGTAACATCAAGCCCAACGCTACCGAGAAGACCAGCAGGGCCAACATGAAATCGCCCTGCACTCGGCAGCAGACCAAGTTTGCGCCGTCGCAGGGAGTAGTGGATGGAGAGGGCCGTACCAAGGCCCCGACGAGACTTGTAAAAGTTCCGATACATTGGCCGAAGCAACGGGGGTGCAGCCGAACAAATCCGGGGCGAAAGCGAAACTCGGCACTATGGCGATTAACACAGACACCCAGCCCGTGTCGCACTAGGAGCTTGCCGTGGAGCTGCGGAAGGATATGGATGCCACCCTGGAACGGATTGGCCACCTCGATCCCGTCCACAAATGGAAGGAACTGGGCCCGCTGGACCACTACCGGAAAGCATGGAACCGGGCCGATGTCGGTGCAATATCCATGCCGGTTTCAGCTTCTAGTAGCACATTGGCGCACAAGATGTACTGCCTGCGCATTGCTGCTGAAGATGCCGAGCTGACCTCCCGAGTAAGTAACGATTTCACTTTTTTTGCTTTTCCGAGATTGCGAATTGTGAATTCGAGATCAACACCTGTATCCACTCCCCGAGATTTGGGCCGATTAGACAATACTCGACCGAGTTGTTGTCTACTCGGGTCGAATCTTCCAACTAACCCTTTTCTTGTTTCTCTTCAGACTTGCACCGAGGCTTGCACCCTGCTCTACCAGAAGCTTCTCTAGGCCCACCGAGATGTCAAAGAGCAGATCCATAACCTGCAGGAGGAACTGCGGGGAAAGGTACCTTTTTCCATACCGAGATACTGCATATGCTTTCTTCTGCATCAGTTTTCTAACTTGGTTTCTGTTTTTTCTTTCACAGCTATCTTGGAGAAGCAGCTGACAGATTCTGTCACCAAAATTTCTTCTCTGGAAAGTAAGTGTCGTATTTTCTATCTTTGCGTTTTATGTATACGCTTTTCCTTCTCTTCAGTTAATTTTGCTTTTTTATGCAGACGAGCATCAGATCTTTGCCGAGAAGCACCAGGACTGCACCGTGCTGGCAGAATCTGCCCAGAGCAAGATCTTGGCTTTAAAGAGTAAGCCCCTTCTTCTTTTTTCTTACTCGACTTCCATGCTCCCACCATTTTCCTAACCGGGCTGTTTTTTCTACAGATGAGCACAAACTGTTTGTTGAAAAACATCAAGACTGTCTCTCTCTAGCCGAGATCCAGCAGCAGATCCAGGATGGCAAGGCCAAGCTCGAGGAAGATCTTCAAGCTGAGAAGAATGAGGTGGCTAAGCTTAAGCTGGAGCTGGCTGATGCAGTAAAGCTGGCGCTTGATGTCCAGAAGGAAAAACTGAGTTGAGGGATGCAGCCGCTGCCGAGAAGCTCGAGCTGCTGCAGGAGATTGAGGTCCTCAAAGAGCGGAACACCGCACTCGACCAGATGGTGAGTAGCTCCCGCGTCCTGCTGGACAAACAGCTTGCCAATGCCGACATATGGTTTAGCAGGCTCAAGGACCTCACCCTTGAACTGAGATGTAAGTTTCATCTTTTCCTTGTATCTTCTAACTTCTATCTTGCTCTATCCGACTTGCTCAATCCGACTAGCTCTATCCGGCTGATCTCTATCTGACTGATCTCTTGTTTTAACTTGGACATCGTTTTTCTTGGGGGCATTCCCCGACCTGGATCTTGGTGCCGAGAGGGTTGTTGCAAAGGCCAGGAAAGTACAGGCTGACGTTGGCTATGACATCACCGAGACCGTCACCATCGAGAACCAGATCGAAGGCATCAGAGCCCGAGTTCTGCCCCTCAAAGAAATGGGAACCAATCTCGTCTCCACTGCTATCTGGCTGCACAAGATCTTCTGGCCGGGAGTTGAACCCCCCACATCAGTCCATGAGCTGGCCTCGAAGCTGGACTACGTCAAGGAGTACCTCAAGAAGTGGCGCGCTTCCGCAGCCCGAGCTGGCATAGACGAGGCCTTACACTTTGTGCTATCTTGGTATGAAAATCTCGACCTCAACAAACTCCAGAAAGTGCGGAACGGATCCAGGTGGACCACAAAAGAGGATTGTATTCGGGTTCGCCAGGAGACGACATATCGGTTGGCTTCATACGCCGACACCAAGGAGTTTGTTGATGGCCTCACTGAGCCCGACACCGAGAGCGAGACTGAAGACGATGAGGTCGATGATGATGAGGGTGACGAAGAGGGCAACGAGGGTGACGAAGGAACCAAGGATGACGACGACTCTGAGGAGGTGGATGAGGAAATCTAGGCCGAGAAAGAGCCAACCACATCCTCCGAGATTGTCACCACCGAGATGGTCATCTTGGAGCCTGTTCCCGAGTTACGCCACCTTAGAGCCTATAACCGAGAACGCCACCTCCGAGCCACCTACTTTGACTCCTGTCTCTGAGCCCCCCACAGAGTCCTCCAACCCTGCAGGTGCTGATGCAGATGCAACTCCTTTGGCCGCGGCCTAAATATCTTCCTTTCATTCTGAAAATTTTATGAGATCCCTGGTATGCCGGGTGCAGTTGTAACAAATACTTATTTCACCGTTTGCTACTCAATTTTTATTTAAGTTCGAGCAAGACTGGCTGAATGCCGGATTACGTTAATTCGAGTCCCCGAGTTGGTTTTCTTATCCACCTGGCTTTTTTCGTCTTTGCTCTTGCCTGCCACTTGTGGCTTTTTGACAGTCGAGTCACAAGATTTGGAAAACCAAGTTTATAATAGTTCACAACTTTGAGATTGAAATTAAAACTGCCCAGTACTTAGCCGAAAAAACAGATAAAGGCAACTTATCTCGGTTGATTAACTTTTTCTTTCCTTAGTATTTTTTCGTGTGTTCATTGACCCTTGGCTTGTTCTCTTCCTTGCCATGAAGCCTGATTGCGGACAGCAGCAAAGTCGAAGAGTTGGCCCTTAGGTTTAAACACATTACTATACTTACGCATGAAATTCCGAGATGATTAACCGACATAACAAAGTAAGAAGTAAATAACATAGAGCAAGTTAGGCACAGGCAGTCCCCAAGTTCCTACTCGGAGTGCCGACTTGGACTTCAACTCGGTAAGGATATACATACAATGCTTTTTCAGGAATGGAAACGGCGGAGTGGAGCTATATTCCAGGGGCGCTTAGTTTCCTCTCCATATTTATCTGTCCTGTTCTTCTGTGGCTCTTATGCATCAATGAGATAGTATGCATCATTGTGCAGCGCCTTGATCAGAATGAATGGCCCTTCCCATGGAGGGGAAAGCTTGTGCATTCCGTCCGAGCGTTGCACCAGCCTAAGCACCAAATCTCCTTCTCGGAAAACCCTTGGGCTTATTTTCCGGCTATGATAGCGTCTTAGATTCTGTTGATATACAAATGATCTCAACAGACTTAATTCTCTTGCTTCCTCTAGCAAATCAACATCATCTTGTCGGTCTTCTCTTGCCTCTGCCTCAGTGTCACACCCTAGTTTTTGGATTCTTGTACTGTATATCAAGGAGACAAAAAATGTGGGCGAACAATTTTTTTTCTAACAACATGTTTGTTTTAACCAACATGAGTATATGACAATATCCATATATGCCATACAAGTTTTGTTTCATTTGAAAAACCAATACAAATTTTTTTTCCTGAAAACACTTTTATAAATGTTTACCTGATGTTTTCCATTATGTTACTTGAGTGATTTTTATTCCAAGAATTGGATCATGCTGGTTTTCATCTTGAATTAAACTTTTAACTTTGATTGATCCAAGAAAACAAAAATACAAAATGATTTATGGAAGTTTTCTTCTAAGTTTTCTATAGAAACTATTCCCTGAAAATATAGCCAAGTACCTGTTTTCGACACTTGTTTTCACTAGGCTATAATAATCCATTTTGTGTTTTCTTGACTTATATTTTTTCCTTGCTATATGGACTACAAATCCATATGCTTGGTTTGGATTTTGGAATAAGAAAAACAATATTTTGCTTGTTGTTTTTGTGGAAGAAAAATAAGACACAGAAAGGAATTTTTAGAAAACACGAAAATAGAAAGTACCTCTTTTTTCACTTTGTTTTCGTAGCCTTCCAGTATTCCAATTTTGTTTTCAAAAGATGTTTCTTAAATTTTAAAACATGTTTAAAGAACTCCAGCTTTTAATACAAAATTTGGAATTCATTTGACCTATGAAAACATTCTGAACTTTTTGCTCATTTCATCTGTTTTCCAACACTTAGAAAATTTCTCTAATTTTCTGAAACAGTTGTGTTACAAAGTTTTACAGTTGGTTTTGATTGGATTTTGTTCAAATCTTGAAATTCCACTTTGCCAAAATGGTTCCCTATAGTTTTAACTCCACATTGGATCTTTTGGTGAGCTTCTAGATGGTCAAGGGAGAGAGAGAGCAAGAGAGAAAGAGAGGGGGCAGAGATGAGGATGGAATGGCATGGGCACAACAGTTCCATGGCCACTGTGGCGATACCATGGCTTCTCCACCCCTCAAAAGCTACCATGTGGTTGCCCCCGACCCCTCCTACCTCCCTGACACTGCCCCACGACTTGGAGCACCACAGACATGCCCCAGAGCGCCCCCATGTCGATTCTGACAGCCCCCCGAGAGCACCCCCGTGCACACGACCTCAATGCCGCGAGTTAAAACCACCCCATGCGCCCTCACTGCGCCACTAGCTCCCACTCACCTCACACCCTTACCTCGAACCAAAGAAAATCCCCTGAGAAGCCCCCACGAGTGACACGTGCAGTACATTGCCGCCAGCCACCGTGCGTGAGCCCGAGGTGGTGCTGCACGACCGGTGCGTTCCCACCACTTGTGTTTGTATCCTTTGTGATCTCTATAGTCCCACGCAACCTCCTGACCCCTTCCCGTGTTTGTTCGCTTGCAGGGCGAGCGCCACCGTCTCCGTGGCCGCCGTGGCCGCTCTGCATCACCCCACCATCTGGAGCCACGCCACCGTCGCAAAACTGCAACCCTGCACCGCCCGGACGCCCTACTGCCTCCACGAGCCCGCTCCACCATCCCTCGCGACCCCACGGTGAGGATCTCGCCGTTCCCGTTTTGCCCGTAGCATGGATGAGAGAGAGGGAGTGAGGAAGAAGACGCGCTCGGAAGCGTTGATCCGCGGATCAACGGCTCCCGTTGAATCCGCTCATTCCCGCGCCCGCGCGCGTGCGCTAGCTGCGCTGGGCCGCTCCGACTGTTAGCTAGGCCGCGCATTGTGAGAAGCCAGCCCGCGTTGCTTTTTGTTTTTCTTTTAATTTACTTACAAAAACATGTGTGTAGCTTTTGCTCTGTTTAAATTAGGTTTTGTGAAAATTAAATTCCCCAAAAAGTCATGGCAGTAGAGAAATGTTTTCCTCACCACATCCAAGTGGTAGATCCATGTTTGCATGTGTATTTTTCTATAGTAATTTAAATGCCACAGACTGTCTATGGAACCTTTGTGTGCATAACTTTTTGGATATCTATCCAAATGGGTCAAATAAAATTGTTTTGAGTAGCTATTGAATAGATCTATCCATATCACTTGACCTCACATCAAGGAGATTTGCCACATGGAAATGCCATCCATTTTGGTATTAGACCAGTAGGCATTTCTAGGATTTTTAGAAGGAGTTTAAAATGGTTTTTGAGATGAGCCCAATTGGATGAGTTTGTGTGTGACTAGATATATTTAATCCTATTTTGGATTAATTTTTAGAGCTCTAGATTATTTTTGGTGAGCATTTCTAGATACAACAGCTTTTCTGTTTTATTTAAAACTTGTGTGCTTGTTTGATTGAATGTTTGATTGTTAGAAACTTGCTTCCTAGCATGTGTAGATGTGTTACTCTATGTTATTAGGTTGTTTTATTTCAATACAACTACCTTAGGAAGTGTGTGCATGTTTGGAAATAAAATAGAAATAGAAATAGCATTTTATTGTTTCTAGTATTTATTTTGGAATATGTTGTGTGAGAAAATCTTTGTATGCTTGTTTTACCTAAGTTTGATGGGTTGTGTTGAGTCCAGTACCATTTTGGTACTGACATTAGAGTGTTATCACCTCTGTTAGCTTACACTTCATTTTATAGAAAAGCATGTGTAACAATTGTTTGTTTGTTTCCACTAAGTTGTTTTCAGTAGTATGAGTAGTGATGTCGTAATTGTATGGTAGATTATATTTTTGTCAAGTGTGACCAGAGGCTTTGTGACCTCTTAATGCCTTGGTATATTAGTGGGCCCATAACCCACTGGTCCCACTAAATTTTGGTTGGGAATACAACTTCCCCACCATGCACTTGTTTGTTAGTGGCACATAATGCTATATGTGTATTTAGTATTTTCCACCAAGGGAAATAGATGAATGCTCTACTAGTTTTGTGGAAGGGTTTAGTATTACGTTATGACTACTAGTATGTTTAGTTGAAGTGCATTTGTTGACATGATATTCCGTTGGGAAAATCATGTTAAGAAGTGATTCACTATTTCTTTGAGTATTTTGAGTGTTGTTTGCAAATGGGAATATTTCCCTAGTTTTAGTAAATTATGTGTGAATAGATTTTTCCTTGAGTGTTTTGATTTTAGGAAGTGTTTAGTTGAGCTTGTATTGGATGCATAGCTACTGTTTGTATAGCATGTACTTTGATTGCTTGTTATTTGGTTAATAGAAAAGCATGGTTTATTAGGGTTGATTGATTCTTGTTAAATGGTTGTTTGCATAGAATTATGTTAGTATAATTGCTTACTAGAATGTGTAAGTTGTATGTACTGTTAGTAGGTATTTATGTTCATGTGTTTCTTGTTTAGGACAATGCATCCTTATAGTGTTGTTTGCTTCTCTAGTGTTGCATTAGTGTCACCACTAGATATTGAGTTGCTCCATTGTTGTGGTCCTTCTATTTTTATGAGTGTATAATTATCCTAACATATTTAGGATGGTTTTACTTCTGTTATTGTGGCATAGATATTGTAGTTGCTAGTTGTAGAATATTTTATTGCTTATAGCATGCCTGTGTAGCAATCCTTCATATCAGTATGCTAGTAGTGAACTCGTGTTATTATGTTATTTTCTAGGTGTATTACCTCTTGTGATTGTTGTGTTTTAGAGTGCGTCTTATGAATTGTTTCATTTGATAGAGCCACTGGTTTGTTTGTTTACTTCCATGATTGAGTGATTCCTTATCTTTTGTGTAGACATAAGCATAGCTAGTAACTAGCTTATTCATCTGTGTTTTGTTTGCTTGCTATCTATGTTTTGAGTTAGTGATAGATTTAATTGAGTGTTTTTTCTTGTGTTGCTGTTAATACCCACTGTCATGGGTATTGCTTGGATTGATTGCTACTACTTTAGAAGTCTCACCCTTGTGACCAAAAGCTATATTTTTAGATTCTTAAAAATCTTGGTATGAGGGTGGTACACCCACTCCATCTATGATATTTAAGATGTGGAATGTGGTATCTCAACCATATATACTTCTGGCGATAGTTTTGTACTGTGAGTGGTTGTGAGGAAGTTTTCTCGAAAACTTTTGATTGATTGCGCTAGTATAAGTTTGTTTGTTGTATGTCTTGCTTGTACCTTTGTTGCCTTATGGGTTCTGAGTGTGTGTCTTTATTTCTTTTTACGACGTTAGAAAACGAAGAAGAAGAAGGAGGAGTTGTAGAGCTGTGTGTCAAGTTCAAGCTGCTTCAAGGCCAGGGACACCAACAGATTTAAGGCAAGCCATCCTGATGCTTTCTGTTACTACCCTTATCATTATCTACCATGTATGTTTTACTTCTGAAAGTTTTACAAAACTTTGATTACCAAAAAAACTATTTTTGAGTGACTACTACTACTAGTGATATTATGTATACTATTACTATGCCAGTAGTTGATACTTGGTGTTACCAAGCCCATAGCCATCATATGGTACTTATTACCACCAAAAGTATAAGTCCCTAAGTAGACACCTTAATTTTTTTTTGCAAAACAAAGGCTTTATGGAAAACCCGGTGGGAAGGCGAAGCCTTATCCACCGGAGGATTGTTGAAGTGGTCATTTTTGGGAAAAAGATGTTTTAGAAAAATGACACATAACCTAGTCTTCGCGGACAACCTTTTCCGTACTGCCACCCTACCTCAACATGGGCACGGAGCTTAACTTGAAGTTTTTTAATTTTAGTGTGTGTTCTATCTCAATTTTCTATAAAGGTTGTCGTGCCCTCGAACCGATTGTCGCTAGGAGGGGAATACGGGACATAAAAAGTGTGGGATCAAGTTCTCCTCCGGTGGTAACAGTTGGGTCCCCTGCCGTGGCGTTGGCGGACAGGATGCCGGGGGAATCAGGCCCAACTGAAGAGATAGGCATATTCTAGCTTGAACATAGTGGATGATTAGGATCAGTTACCTGATGTTCACATACTGTTGTTACAGTCCGTGGTTCTTCACCATGAATGTACTGAATCTGGTGGAATGTATACACCTCTGCAGAGTCAAACTATTCTGAATAGCCGCGTCCTCGGATATGGACAGTTGAATGGCCATGTAGCTAGCATTGTGTCAATGTTTTCAAAAAGTTGTTTTTTAAAAGGAGTTGGAACTTGAGGAGTGCTGAAAAGAGAAACTTGGTACCGTGGAGGTGCGGATGGAGAAAAGCCGGAAGTTGTTTTACAAGAACTATTGCAGAGAAAAACATTTCGTTTATAAAACAACTTTTATAAAACCTCTTGGATATGCAATATCTACAAGAGAAATAAAACTATATTATTTTCTTTTGAAGTATATTCTTCAACAGAGGTACATAGATTTTAAAAATCAACTATGATGTATCTTTCATTTATCATGGATAGTGAACCCTATGTATAGCCTACCTATTCCACCATATAAGCATACTTGCATTCTGTAAGCTACACGATGGGTGTCTTGCTGAGTACATTCAAACGTACTCATATTGGTTTCGTCCCTGGTATATACTTGCCAGACTTTGAGGAGGAGCCTCAAGAGGAGATCTTCGAGGAAGAGTACTGCGCTGATGGACTTGCGAACTAGGATCGTCTCCCGGTCAGCAGCCTCTAGGCTAAGGCGTGACTTGGGCTCTACAACGTTTGTGTGTTTTAGTCTTTCGCTGTGTGTGTTGTGTGTTTGCCCTGCATGGAAGTTGTGTAGACTTAGTCCTGTGATCATGTTTCTTTTGTAAGTGTTTCTATAACCGTGTAATGGATATTGTATCTGTTTACTAACTTGATATGTTATTCACGACTGGTGTGATGTGGGATCGTGAATGTATGCATATCGGAGGTGTCCTTGAACAGTGGTGATGGAGGGATGATAACCCGGTAGGCTAACGTCAAGGTGTAATTCGGCCCAAAGGGAGCTGCGCAAGACCCGGCTTAAGGAGTTTCTAGAAGGCCCAATAGCGTAGGCCTCGTAACCCAGATTGTGGGATTCGATAAGGAAACTTAGGGTTTGTAAGCGGTGTCCAGGTAGGATTCCGAGTATGCCTTGGATAGGGAGCCAGGGGGTCCGGATATTATATAAGCCGGCCCCTAGGGTTAGATTGAACGCGAGACACACGAGATTCACTAGCTATTCGAGTATCCTTTGTAATACCAGAGTTGAGATAATAAGATCTAGATCGGAGACTCGGCGACTTGATTGCCGGCTACCAGATCGTTTCATCACCATGATTTCCCCTGAGCAAAACCCTCTCCCAAACACCAGAGTCGATTTACCCCATGATAAGTTACCCCTGGTAACGTCTGCCGTGATTATCCCACGACAGTTGGCGCCCACCGTGGGGCCTACGTCCAAGGGTGTTTACATCACGGGAGAAGCTCGGGAGAACATGAAGAACCTCGTCATCGGCGAGATCTACACCAACCCCGAAGGAGAGAAGATGGTGGACGATTTTGGCTGGGGGCCAGAGTCGGATCTGCTCGAATCCGGATCTATCGTCACGATCGGCCGGGTCAACGTCTTCATCAGCATGGTACGTACGTCCGGTTCAATCCCTGATGATTTCAATTATGATTCTGTGTCAGGAGAAGCGACCTGCGTACAGTCGGATGGAGAAGAATCGGTCGGAACGGTGGATCCGATAGAAGAGCCCACCACGAAGAGGGAACAGCCGGAGGAGCCGGCATGGACCCCGCGTGGCCGGGTCATGAGAGAAGATGACACCGAGTCTATCCTGCACTTGCTGGAGGACCGGTACGAGGAGGATAGTTGTGATGAGGAGGAATACGAGTCTTCACTAGGCATCGCGCGCCAGGTCGCGGTTTACACGGCCCCTGCAACCAATCTCAATCAGGGGGACGTGACTACGGCCGCGGTTGGAGCGGTGCGAGCGCTGGCCCAGCAGCAAAATCCGGTTGACGGAAATCCGGTTCTAACCCGAGTTGACGGAGAATCGGCCTCGGTCACAAGCCGAGCAGCGGAAAGCGAGTTGCAAGCAAATATGTTTGGATTCATGGCGAACAGGACGCCAGGGGCGGGTCCCTCAAACCCACAACATCCAGCCCTGTTCAGTAATAACTTGATTCTGGATCCCACGGTGCTAGCTACGGTGATAACCCCGGAGAACGCAGCAGCACGTGCTAGGGACCTGGATGTAGCCCGCCGTGCATTGGAGCAACAAAGGAGAGAAGTGGAAGCAGAAAAGCAAGGGGTAGCCACGCGCCGACGCGAGCTGGAAGCGTTGGAGAACCGGCTCCGGGTTGAATCAACTAGGATGCATCAAAGATACCAAACAAGGTTACCAACCACGGGTGGAGTTCTAAACCCGGTTGCGCTGTTCACCACCCCCCAGGATCAGCCAACCCCGGCCGCGAATCAAGAAACTGTACATCAGCCCGCGACCGGAGGAGGACAGCCGGCAAACGTACAGGCCGGGTTACCCACATTACAGACTGGGGTTGCTGTTGGCAACACAGCGCCACCACCACCACCATCACGATTTCGTACACCACCAGGTCACTTCAACAACCCCATGGACAATGTATACGCAGCAACGTTGGCGTTGGATCGCATCCCCGTAAGAGAATCCCCCCACGCGGAGGAGACCCGGCGGGCGATAGATTTATTGCGCATGGCGGTGGCTCAGCAAGTTAATTACCCAGATAATAGGAGTGGAATGCACGGAACACCGTATATCAGCCGACAACATGGCAATACCGGCAATATTCAGTCAAGTTCAGCGCGACGGAGGGCAGAGCAGCAGCAAATGCCGCCTCCTCCCCGCGTCCAAGCAGTACCAGCAGCATCAGCAGCACAAGCTATTGTGGATAGTTCCAGAGCTAGGCGAGCCGCGGCCGGGTCTGCGGTACACGGCCTGCAGCAGCGCCGCGCCCAGCCGCGCCCCCCGCAGGATCGCTTGTTTCCCGAGTGAGGCCAGTACTGACCAATCTCGCTGGGCCTAAGTGTCTGTCGGATAATATAAGGGCTGAGCCTTACCCGGATAAATTCAAGGAACCGGGTAAAGTGGTGAACTATGAGCCGACTATGGATCCAGAAACATGGTTGACCAGTTATGTGATGGCTATGTCGATTCGCAACGCATCTGAAAATCTTCAAGCCAAGTTCATGTACTTAATGATGTCAGAAGGAGCAGCAAAGTTGTGGTTCAACAATTTACCTGAAGGATCTATCAAATCATGGAGTGAATTGAAAACTGCGTTTATCAAGCACTTTCACGGAACATGCAGGAAGTTGTTTACTATCGACGATCTAGAACGGTGTGTGCAAAAGAAGGGAGAGTCAGCGCGCAGCTGGGTGCGCCGGGTTATGGAGATACTTCATTCATCTACAGATATTCAGCCAAAGGACGTGTTGCAAGCTATGGCCAAGACATGCAAGTATACACCTTTAGTGCAGAAGTTAACTCGCATGAAATCTAGTTGGAATGCTTCCGAGGTTACGATGGGAGAGCTAATGGATGCGTGCAACAAACACGCTGCTACGGACACCACGGAAGAGGATGTTGATGACAAGAAAGCAAAAGCAAACACGGGTAATAATGGAAGAACCGGCAATGGATCTACGCCGGGTAACCATGGAGGAAATAACAGAAACAACCAGAATAAACGCCCGTTTGAGGGGAGTTCCGAGTTTGTCGGCAAAACAGAAGCCGGGTCTTCGAGACCCAGAGCGGAAGGAAATTTCAACGGAGGAAACTTTAATGGAGGAAATTACCAGGGCCCGCCAAGGCCGGGAAACAATTGGGACGTCTACAAGATGCCGTAACCGCGGCACAGTAGGAACGGTAGACCGGCTAACCACTCATTAGAGCAGTGTGTGGATTTACAGAGATGGAAGAACGAGGAAATACAGAAAGCAATGCGAGGTGCAGGTCGGGGAGCAGGGTCGGGTCCAGGTGGTAACCTGGGCAATGGCCCACCCCCAGCAGGAAACCCGGGAGGCGGTAATCCGGGTAACAATCAGGGAGGAGATGGAGGTTTCCAAGCCAACCCCAAGCAATTGGGCCAGTACCACGTTCACACCACAGGAACTTCTAACAAGGATAGAAAGATACTAAAAAAGGCAGTAAACTCGGTTTCCTCGGCTGTTCCGAGATACCTAAGGTGGTCGGAGCAACATGTAACATGGAGCAGAAGGGATCACCCGGAAAGAATAGAACACCCGTGAGTCTTAGCATTGGTGGTTGCGCCACAGGTTAATGGTTACGAGCTGAAAAAGGTCTTAATGGACGGCGGAAGCAGCATCAACATCCTATATTGGGAAACTTTCTTACGTATGGGTCTCAAGGAGTCTCAGCTACAGAAAAGTTCAACAGTTTTTCACGGGATTGTGCCGGGTCACTCGGCGTGCCCTGAAGGAAAGATTACCTTGGAGGTTGCTTTTGGAGAATCAAAGGATAACTTCCGGGTGGAGTGGCTCATGTTCGAAGTGGTAAAGTTGTGCAACCCTTATCACGCGCTATTTGGAAGGCCGGCTTACGCCAAGTTCATGGCCAGGCCGTGTTACGTGTACCTACAGCTAAAAATCCCGGGTCCTAAGCAGACCATCACCATACATGGGAGCCGGGATATAGCGGCTGAGTGTGACGAAGGAGACGCGGCAATGGCAGAACAAGCCTGTAGAAAGGAGGAGCTCAAGTATTATCGGTCTCAAGTAGACCCGGATGACAAAACAGCATTAAAAAGGCCAAATACGGAGGATGAGCGAGCGAAATTCAAGGCAGCACAGGATACCAAGATGGTGGCCTTTGTCGAAGGTGATCCCTCCAAGAAATTTGCTATAGGATCTAACCTGGACAATGAGCAGGAAAAAGCACTCGTGGAGTTCATTCGTTCAAATCAAGACGTTTTTGCTTGGACGCCCAGCGATATGCCGGGTATTCCTACAGAGTTAGCGGAACATAGCTTGCACGTTGATCCCAAGTCCAGGCCTGTGAAGCAGGGCCTGAGAAAAATGAATGAGGAAAGAAGAAGAGCTATAGGGGAGGAAATTGCTTGGCTATTGACAGCCGACTTTATCATGGAAGTATTTCACCCGGACTGGTTGGCAAATCCGGTTCTCGTGATGAAAAAGAGTAATGAGTGGAGGATGTGCATAGATTACACGAGTCTCAACAAGCACTGTCCAAAGGATCTGTTTGCCCTTCCAAGAATGGATCAAATCATAGACGCAGTGGCTGGAAGTGACCTATTATGTTTCTTGGATGCATATTCCGGGTATCATCAGATCAAGCTCAAGAAGGAAGACTGGGAGAAAACATCGTTTATAACCCCTTTTGGGGCCTTTTGTTACAAAACCATGACTTTTGGGCTAAAGAATGCTGGCGCAACTTACCAGAGATGCATACAGAAGTGCTTTGAGGACCAGATTGGGCGCAATGTTCATGCCTATGTGGATGATGTGGTGATCAAGACCAGGAAAGCGGAAACATTCATTGATGACCTAAAGGAAACATTCAAGAATTTGAGAAGGTATCAGATGAAACTTAACCCTACGAAGTGCGTGTTTGGAGTTCCAGCAGGAAAATTACTCGGGTTCATTGTTTCCGAGAGAGGAATTGAGGCAAACCCGGACAAAATCAAAGCTATCCAGAGTATGAAAAAGCCGGAAAACCTGAAGCATGTCCAGAAGCTCACAGGATGCGTGGCAGCACTGAGCCGGTTCATATCCAGACTCGGAGAGAAGGCAATACCCCTGTACCGGCTCTTGAGGAAATCTGACAAGCTTGTTAGGGATCAAGAGGCGGATGAGGCGTTCGAGACACTAAAGAAGCAGTTATCTGAGGCACCAGTTTTGGCAGCGCCGGGTCCCAAAGAGCCCATGCTACTATATGTTGCAGCCGGGCCCCGGGCAGTTAGCGCAGTGGTTGTTGTCGAGCGCAAAGAGAATGGAAAATATCACCCGGTCCAGAGGCCGGTTTATTATGTCAGCGAGGAATTATCGGAGGCAAAGCAGCGTTACCCACATTGGCAGAAGTTGGTTTTCGGGGTCTTCATGGCCAGCCGGAAATTGAAACCCTATTTTCAGGAACACCCCATAACATTGGTTAGCTCTATACCAATGTCGGATATCATCAGAAACTCGGACGCAACAGGTAGAATAGCCAAGTGGGCCATCGAGATGGGAGATTATCATATCAACTACGAGCCCAGGCCAGCAATCAAGTCTCAAGCTTTAGTTGATTTCATTAATAATTGGACTCACACTAGCATGCCCACAATGACACCATGTGTCGAGTCTTGGGTAATGCACTTTGATGGTTCCAAGCAATACGAGGGATCAGGAGCTGGAGTGGTACTCACATCACCTAAAGGAGATAAGTTGAGCTACGTGTTGCAAATCCACTTTGATTGCTCAAACAACATGGCCGAGTATGAGGCATTATTGCATGGATTAAGAATAGCCAAGGAGATGAACATCAGGCGGATACGATGCTATGGAGATTCGGATCTTGTGGTGCAGCAGGTCTCAGGAACCTGGGACAGGAAGGATGCAACTATGGCAGCATATCGTAGAGAGGTGGACAGGGTTTCCGGGTATGAGGTGGAGCACATTGACAGGCGAAAGAACGAGGCAGCAGATGCACTCGCAAGACTCGGCTCGCGCAGAGAGCCGGTTCCACCCAACGTTTTCCTGGACGAGCTATGGCGGCCGTCAGTAAAAACCGAGTCTGAGGAAGAGGTGGCTAACAAAGACCCGGATTTGGAGCTCGTGGCCACAATACGCACTGTTCCCGAGTGGACAGAGCCGTTTCTGGCTTACCTATCACGGGGCGAGTTACCACAGCAGGAGGTACTAGCAAGGCAAATTCTGAGGCGAGCAAAAGGTTATTCCATCATCAGTGGGGAGTTATATAAAAGGAGTGCTGCAGGAGTATTTTTGCGCTGTGTGGCACCAGAAGAAGGCCGGCAGATCATGAAAGAGATCCACGAAGGCGACTGTGGGCATCACGCATCCACAAGGTCCCTTGTGGCCAAAGCATATAGGCACGGTTTCTTCTGGCTCACAGCCTTAGCAGACGCGGAACGCTTGGTGGCAAGGTGCGATGGATGTCAAAGGTATGCCCGCCAAATCCATGTGCCGGCTATGGAGTTGCAAACAATTCCTTTAACCTGGCCGTTTGCCGTTTGGGGTATGGACATGGTTGGCCCCTTTCACATGTCACCTTGCAAAAAGACACATCTCTTGGTGGCTATTGATAAATTTACCAAGTGTGTTGAAGTTATGCCAGTCACCAATTGTGAAGCAATCACGGCAGTCAAGTTCCTGAAAAGAATTATCTATCGGTTTGGGTACCCTCACAGCATAATTACGGACAATGGAACTAACATGTCCTTAGGTGAGATGGAGAAATTCTGTGGGAACAATGGAATCCGGCTTGACATAGCCTCAGTAGCCCATCCACAAGCTAATGGACAAGTGGAAAGGGCAAATCAGGAGTTTACTTCATGATTAAAGCCACGGCTACGAGTCCCATGCATCAGAGCTGCTGGAGCATGGGTTGAGGAGTTACCTTCAGTGGTTTGGGGAATTAACACCACACCTAACAGATCTACTCAGATGACACCGTTTTTTATGGTTTATGGTGCAGAGGCGGTATTACCGAGTGATATTATCCATGACTCGCGTCGAGTGTCGGCTTACGTCGAGGTGGAGAACGAGAAGACCCGGCAGGACGCCGTGGATATGTTAGAAGAACACAGGGAACAAGCTTTGGAGAGATCAGCCATATACCAGCAGGATCTGAGGAGATATCACAGCCGGAGAGTCAAAACCCGGGTCTTCCAGGAAGGAGACCTGGTTCTTCGCCTGGTACAGTCAAAGGAAGGAAAACACAAGCTATCCCCACCATGGGAAGGACCGTTCATCATAAGCCGGAATCTACACAATGGATCGTATTACTTGGTAGATGCAAGGGAAGAGTCGGCTACCGTCAATGACACCGCTCATACAACTTCATCTATGCAAGAAAGAGAGAGACCATGGAACGTGGCTCAGGTGCGTCCCTACTACACTTAGAATAGACTAGATTCACAAGTGGAATTACACGATGTAACAGGCAGCAGGTTTCAGACGCACTCTTTTCCTATCTAGGGTACCTAAGGGGACTGGAGGGTTTTTAATGAGGCGGCTTGCTGACCTAACTTTTATCATATCAATAAAGAGATGGTTAAGCAGTATTCTTTTTCTGTTTATTTTTTGTTGTTTTTCTAATTTTTTTTCCAAGGTAAGTGTTATTTATTGTTTTAGTTTTTGTTAGTACATTGCATATATCTAGGTCTTGGGGGATGATTGCTTGAATAGCACAGTTACAAACTCAAAGACCCGGCCACGATGCCATTAGGTTATAAGGGCCGATTACTTATAATAGGTACGGCTGCAAGCTTATAACCGGACAATAGAGCCAAACTTTCTTGATTTTTCTTGCTTAAGCTTGATGTGACTCGCACAAAAGTGGCTTGCTTTGCTAGCGCGTAATTACAATCAGCCATGATGCTCAATGGGACTTGCCTGACCCTGTCTTTATACAGCTATAGCAGCATTGATCATCCACACGAAAGCCGGCTTATAGTATAAGAAGGTCAAAAGGGTCATCTAAACCACAAGTTATGCAGAGTACAAGGCTAACACCCGGAAAATCAAAGCATATTAAGCATAACTTCAAACCTATGTGAATGACTCTAGGTTTTGGGCTTTAGCAGAAACAATTTGTCCTTTTGGAAAAGTCCAAAACCCCAGACTCGGAAATTCGGGCCTTGGGGACTTAGGAATTTGAAAAAAGAAACAAATCATCTAGCTATTCAGCTCAAAAACCCAAAAATCTGAGTCTTGGGGACTTGGGGACTTAGAAAAAATCCACCTGTCAAAACCCATGAAACCCGGAAACCGAGTCTCGCAGAAGGAACCATAGCGAAAGTCGGAAAAATCAGGAATGAAAAAAGCTCAAAGTTAAGGAATATCAAATTCACGCAAAGGCCAGAAGGGCCATGAAAGCTATTAAGGTTTTAAAACGTATTACAAACCAGGATAGTAGTATCATAAAGTGCACATGCGCACTATCAAAAGAATAATTGTTTTAAAAAGGCCCATTGGCCGAATAAAGTGCTTGAGACGGTTGCCGATAAAAAGTTCACTCGGCCTCCTGGGTCGAGTCGTCCATCTTGCCCTTGCCCTTGGCAGCCGGGTCTTGGTCCTTGACTTGTTCTTCAGCAGTCTTTGCGGCAGAGGCATCCGGGTCAGCAGCAGAACCGGCACGCGCGGGAGGAGGAACAACCGGCGTGGAGGTAGCTGGCGCAGAGTCGGCCTCAGCCTTCTTCTTCGCGGCCTCTTCCCTCGCCCGGGCAGCTTCCGCCTTCCACCGTGCCAGCATGTCATAAGGCTTTGGAAGATCCGATGGAATTGGCTTATCCTCAGCATCATATGGCGGAACAATCAGGCTGATGTCCACGCTATCGGCAATAAGACTGGCCGAGTGACGAACTTCTTTTTGGATGGCCTTGTAGTTCTTGGCTGAAAACTTGGACCCATCATGGTTGAATTCTGGAAACCCGCCAGTGAGCTTTGCCGGCTCTAGCTTGGGAAAATATGGCTTAGCCAGAGCGATCCCCCGGGTTACTCCAACCCGGCATGATGAGTGTTTCCAGTGCTCGATCCACTCGGGGATGGTAGAGCATGCGTCAAGGAGCGTGTTCAAGCCACCATGTCCAGTGCCCGGCCACTTCAAAGCTTGTAGAATCCATTTGGTCCCGGCACAGAGTTGCCGGATTGTGCTCTTTATCATCTTCAGCTTTGCTATGTCATCCTCTTCCGGAGTCCCGTCATCCGGCCCTGCAGAAAATATCAATGTTTAAGTAAGGAATTCCGAGTCTTTATCAGAGTGGAAAACCCGGGTTACTATTAGAAAGTCGGGAAGTATCACCAATCAGGGCAGGATGAGTATCGGCAATCTGGACTGATAGCTTGGTCAGTTCGTCCTCTGCAGCGTGAGCTCTCTTTCTATACTTTCTTGAAATTTTCCCTGTCTTCTTGGCATCAGCTTCAACCGCCTCACGCAGCTTCGTCTCCACCTCGAGAAGCTTGGTGGTTTTAGCCAACACCTTCTCAGAATGGGCCACGTATGCCTGCGTGGAAACACAAGGAAGGGTTAGTCGGATAAAAACGAACTATCAGTCCGATATGTTATGAAAGTTCCAAGCAAATTATCAATAAGTTCACTCGGAACTTGGGGACTAGATAGATATACGGGCAACATTAGCCGGCTTTACCTCGTGCTTGGCTATCAAAGCTTCAAGAATGTTTTCTTCATCAGCCATGAGTGTGTGCAGAGCATCAAGCATTTCAGCAAAGCTCATGTCCTCAGGTTTGGTACCGGAAGAACCGGCGGCTTGGTCACTCGGAGGAGGAGTCTTTTCCGGCTTTGGAGGTGATACCCGGGTTGCCTGGGTGTCAGGTTTGGGAGTACCCATCCCTGCGCCCAGGACCTCGACATCGTCATCCTCAGATCCGTCTGATGGCTTGGGAGACCCGGCTTCTTGCATGGCCGAGTCTGTCAGGGGGTCCTTGCCTTGGTCTTCTTCCTCCTCAGCGGCGCCAGTCGTGGTGTCCATATCATCAGCCGGCTTCTCCATCGTCGGGTTATCCATGTCCACGTCGTCCGGGTCACTGATCGTGACCTGGGCGCTAAGGAAAGGAAAAAGAAAATGGTCAGTAGTAATAAGTGAAGGTTATCGAAAGTGACAGTGTATCGTATGGAAAGAAACGTAACTTACCCAGCATTCACCACGAAGTCCGCCGGGAGCTCGCTGCTAGACCCGGATGAGGATGATAGAGATTGAGAAAGTGAGACTCGGAGTTTTCCGCGCAAAGGGTGATTGGGAGAAGGATATCTTTTGAGTGAATCGAATGGACAGGATTGGGAAGTACCGGTGTGGCGAACTGGGGACGTGGGGATACCCGGGTTGAGGGGATCCTCACCCGGGGAATTCCGGGTCACCCTACGCTTGGCTGGAGGCGGATCCTTCAAGTTTGGTGAGTTGGATAGTTGTTGGTTAAGCTCACGCATATTAGCAAAAGAATAGGGTTTGGAGGACATGGAGGAGTAGGGAACCTTGAACACGACCCCTCGGGGTTTCCTCTTGGCCCCGGCTTCAACTTCCGGCTCGGCCTCGCTCTTGTCGCTCTCGATCTCCTCCGGGTCTCCCTGGTCATCCTTGTCCTCCCTATCCTCCATTCCTGAGAAGCATAGTATACATTCGGAAAAAGAAACATGTGGAAAAACAAGTTGACAGAAAGTAAAATGGGTGAAACCCGGATGATACCTTCGTCGGTATCAGCCGGCTCTTCTTCCTCTTCCGGGTTTTCGGAGGTGGGGGGAGTATCGATCTTCCAGAAGGCGCTGCCTGCCTGAGATAAAAGTATGAAGATGAAAGTTAATAGTTGTATCAAGTGAAAGTACAAGAGTAAAAGAATAAGTGCCGGATCTTACTACAGGAGCCGGGTTATCTCGAGTATACGGCTCTAAGCCGGCTATGTTCTTGATCACTTCCACCTTCTCAGTCAGGAAGCTTTTAATGATCTTGTTTGTGTCGCCAGCCGGATAATTCCTTGAGGAGTAGCGGAGCAAGTCCGTAACTCGAGTGCCCCGAGTATTCGCACATCAACTGGGGCCGGATGGAGTTAGGTTGGACCCGGAAATTCACCCAAGTCTTAACTAAATTGAGCCCAAGGAGACCATGGGCGGAAAGGGCGGCTATCTTGGCTAGGAAGGGCTGGATGGACTCCCTGTCCGACTCTGAGGCGAAGGCATTAAAGGTATCCGAGAGATCAAGGAGGCCCTCTGAGAAACCCGGCAATCTCTTTTCGCCGGGTGGGGAGGCGTCCCGGCAATAAAAGAAGGATTTTTGCCAATGTTTGATGTGGGAGTTTAAACTAAGAGTCGGCATAGGTGAATTTTTTCGGCGTTGGATGGACACCCCGCCGCAGGCCAAAAGGGCCCCGTCACCGCTTTCGCGGCACGGTTTGCATTGGAACAGTTCTAGAAAGAGGGCAAAGTTTGGTGGGATGCACAGGTATGACTCACAGAGGACAATAAAGTGGGTGATATTTAACATAGAGTTAGGCCCTATGTCAAACACTCGGAGACCATAATGGCTGAGAAGTTCGCGAAAAAAGGAATGACCCGGGGGACGAAATCCCCGGATCACGTGCTCGACGAAGCAGATTACCTCGTTGGGGCCAGGGGTAGGCCGGGTCTCATCACCCGGGACTCTCCAGAGAATGTCCTCCTGGGAAGGGAGTACGCCTGACTCGGCAAGTTCGTCCAGCTTTGCCTTGGTCACGGTGGACCTCGCCCAGTTGGCGGATATGGACTGAGTCGGCCTTGGCTTTGCCGGTTGTTTCCCCTTGTTCTTGGGTGCCATTTGTTCGATCTGCAAGGCACAAGGCAAGGAGTGCGGAATAGGAGTAACTAAGATCCGGAGACTACAGGTTATCCGGATATCAACGAGCAGAACGGAAATTATGGGTTATCCGAGTATCAACGAGAAGTTGTGGAAATTACAGGCGATCCAAGTATCAGTGAGCAATTATGGAAGAGGATTGATTATCCGGTCAACTAGAGAGTAAATGAAAGACCCGGAAATAGTGAATTATCTGGGTATCGAAGAACAACTACGGAGAATTTTTGACAGTTTGCATCTAGGCGAAGAAATTTACGGAGAAATCTATGGGGAAACTTATAACCGCGAGTGATAGAATAGTGCTACCAAGCTTAGCTTAAGTGATTGAATGAGAAAGATTAGGGCATGAGAGATTCAAATCGATGCAAAGCGAGAATGTAACCTATGGGCGGGCCAAGATCCAATCTGGTTCGAATGAGAAACTTGAAGGTAAGATTCATGGAGGAAAGTTTACCGGTGAGGTCCGGAGAAGGTTGCGGCGGTGGCAGATGACGCAGCCGCGGTGGCCTATGGGATCCGAGGGGGCTACGGCGGAGGCTGACGGCGGCGCGGCGCGGATCGTGGACGAGCGCAGTTGGCGGCGGCTCGATTCCGGCGGCGCGTCCGCGGGCTCCGTGGTGGCGCGGCGGCGAGCTCGAGTGAGGGAGCACCGGAGGCGAAAGAAATGGAGAGGAAATGGAACTTTGGGTTAGGTCACTCCCTAGGGCACCTATTTATAGGTCCGGGTGGGGATACCTAGGTTACGTGAGCGGGATCCAAAAATTTCGGAGCAGGTTACCCGTCCGGATATTTTGGGATAGGCATTAAAGTGCCCATGCGCGATATCCGGAAAAGACCAGAGCAAATCACTTCCGTGATATCCGGGCTAATTAACGAGCAATGTAAGCCGGGTCTTCTGCGTTTTCCTCGGAGTGTTGACCCGGGAAAATGAAGGTGGATTCGGAGAAAGCCGGGTTGCTATATGGACCACCAGTGGAGTTAGGCCTAGCTGTTTATCGAAGCAACCTAACCCGGCCTTTTTGAATTTGTATGTTTGTTATTTTTTGCAGGGAATAGCATGCGCTTCAAGGAGGATCCCGTGAAGCCCAAGCTATTCTGGGGACTACTGATGGAGGGATGATAACCCGGTAGGCTAACGTCAAGGTGTAATTCGGCCCAAAGGGAGCTGCGCAAGACCCGGCTTAAGGAGTTTCTAGAAGGCCCAATAGCGTAGGCCTCGTAACCCGGATTGTCGGATTTGATAAGGAAACTTAGGGTTTGTAAGCGGTGTCCAGGTAGGATTCCGAGTATGCCTTGGATAGGGAGCCAGGGGGTCCGGATATTATATAAGCCGGCCCCTAGGGTTAGATTGAACACGAGACACACGAGATTCACTAGCTATTCGAGTATCCTGTGTAATACCAGAGTTGAGATAATAAGATCTAGATCGGAGACTCGGCGACTTGATTGCCGGCTACCAGATCATTTCATCACCATGATTTCCCCTGAGCAAAACCCTCTCCCAAACACCAGAGTCGATTTACCCCATGATAAGTTACCCCTGGTAACGTATACCGTGATTATCCCACGACAAGTGGTTCTGGGGTACCTTACAGAGTTGGTATCAGAGCTATCCTTACCTTAGGAAACCTTAGTTAGCATGGCTGTTAGCTAGTACTCTGAAAAGATATTTTTTTAGACTAAGTCACTAATATGACTATGTACCAAAATATTCTATATATTCCATCCCCTCTGTGTTTTTAAAAACTCTACTTATACTAAATCACCTTTGAGAATCTTAAAATTTTACACACTATTACCTAACTTAAACTACACCTAACCATTGGTGTAGATGGAAGTTGTCTTCACCGAGTCCTTCCGGCTAGGTACGCACGCACCTTGCTACAGCCGTTTTGAGGAGGATTTGATCAAGATGGTTCGTCTTATCAGTCGCTCAGTACCTGAGTTGAAGGGAGCTCAGATTCACCATGATGCACGAGAGTTTTCCTGGTTGGTGGTCTGTACCATTCGTGCTCCTTTGCTAGCACCGTCGGCCCCGAAGATCACATAACCAGCCCATAGATGTCACTGAAGATTTTGTCTTTGCTCGTCATTTCCAGCACATGGAGGGACAACTGCACAACACTCAGTTTGCCCTCGATAGACTCAGAGGAGAGTTCGATGCTCGAGGAAGAGAGATCTTCCAGTTAAAGAAAGACATGCGAGTTCCTTCTGCTGATGAGCGCCGTCTCGGAGCATCAAGGAAGACCATGAAGTACGTTGACTCCTACCTCCGTGCACAAGTGAGAAGCCTTCAATTTCAGCTTGCAACTAGCCATGCTAGAATTGAAGAGTTGGAGGAACAGCTACGCGCATCCTCGAGCACTTAGGATTGCCGCAGGATATTAGGAGTTGTGTTGTTCCCACCCAAGACGCTTGTTTGTTTGTGTTTTGTGAATCTGTTAAGAACCTTGTGTGTGCTAGATGTGTTGTAAGACCTATGATTTTGCTCTGTGAAACATAGGTTTGTGTTATGCTTGTTGCGACTGTGTCTCATGTGTGTGCTAGTCCTCGTTTTTTATTGTAGTTTTCTTCTTAGATGCTTGTTTTTTGTTGCGTTATCTACCGTTCTCATCTCTGTTATGAGCCGGTATGTTTCACAAGTTTTTAAAACAAAACCACCCTTTTATCTGTTCTCGCCCTATACCACCCTTGCGTCCCTACAGTACTTGACTTAGCTTAGCCTTCCTAATGCTGAGAATAATGCTGTCCTTAGGAAGGAAAACCAACGCCCACTTGGTAGTGAGAGTCGCAAAAGGAAGGTAGTGACGCAAGGAGAACCTAGTTCATAGGTGACTCGCAGTGCCCTGCCTGCGATGCCACAACCTCCAAGGAAAAGTGTGAATGTCAGGCCTAAAACCACAGGTTGCTTTATTTGTGGAAGGGATGGACATTACACTCGTGATTGTTCCTAGAGGAATTTTGATCTAGCTCATCCTGATGAAACCCAAGAGAACCCGAGTCCAAACCATAAGAAGCGCAAGAGTTTGGTGAGTGGACCTCGAGACCAAGGAGACGCTAAGGAAGCACCTGAGCCTCATGCCATAGTTACTGGTACGTTTTCGAACTAGACCTGCGACCCCCATAGTTTGTGTTTGACTTTGTACCCTGAAAAATCTGACGTAAGGGAACACTAGTAGTGTCTCGTCGGACACCCTCGTGTATCTATTTGGAGGAACTTGATTTTAGGATAGAAGATGGTGGAGATTTATTTGAGGTATAGAATAGGAGTGAAAGTTTGGAGAGAATATGGAAATTATTTGAGTTGAGTTATAGTATATATACTCTGGGGCTAACCAGTTGTGAACCCCAAAACTTTGGAAGTTATATGTAGCTCAAATTTATAGCCTAGAAGAAATGATTTGAGGTTTCACTATATTGGTGGAAACTATTGGATTCTTAGGAGGCACATGATAATATGATGAAGGTTGGATTGATTAGGAGTAGAATATTGAGAAGGATTTGTGGTACTGGAATGATGATGATAAGGTTTTGCATAAGAGATTCTTATACTGGATTTTAGTAGGAATCTTGATTGTGGTAAAAAGATTATGTTGGATTGGTATAGACATTTTGATTTTTACGAAGAATATATTGGAGGAATATTGGATTTGAAATAGGAAGAAATTGGTGGTTATAAAAAGATGATTTTGGATTCTAGGAAAAATCAATATGACTTAGAGATAGTAGATGATTATTTTTGGTGGTATATTTTTGGAGCTTGTCATGCTCTGTTGAGATTATTTAGAGTAGGGATGAAAACTGGGTCCCGTTTATTCCCGTTTAATACCACTTATTTGTCCAACAGTGTAGTTCAAGTTTCTTATTTCCACAAAAATGAACTATGTAAGCCAACTAAATTGGTCTTTGTGGCACCACTTATTGGCCATTTACATCCCTAGTTTAGAGAAATCGTTTAGTATTGATAATGAGATAAGAGTCAAGAGAGTTGAAAAGGTTTATACACTACCAAATTCCGCGCGATCCAGAACGTTTTGAGCGGCACGTTTTGATAACGTCGTGTTGTTTCCGTCGCGGATGGCTGAAAAGTGGAATTTGCTCTCGAAGGACGCGGTCCATCTCGACATTTCTTATATGTTCTGTCGCGGATATATGTTCCCGGCCCAATAGGCCCAGTTGGAGGCGAGTTTCGTTCCACGAGAACGTTGCAGATTAGTCGAATATATCCCTTTCCATTTATGTCATTTATTTGTCCATATTGTGAAATCGAATTATCTGTTTGGTATATGTTTTTGCATCGGAGTTAGTCTAATGTAACCCTTTTAACTTCTGTCACTTAGATCCATCGAAACTTCTGTCATCTATTTCTCCATATTGTGAACTTGAATTATATCTATCTTAAAAAAATAAACATAGACTGCATATTAATAGAAACCACCCAATACAACCAACGAGATTGTCGATCTAAAGAAAACATCAGAAGCACGGGGGCAGCAGTAGGGGGCCGACAGCTCCTCCGATGGCACTGGATCCTCTGACGACACTGTATCCTCCGATGGAACTGGATCCTCCGACGACACTGGATCCTCCTTGCCTAGGGACTCACAGCTGCGAGGAGAGCGATCAGAGTTTTCTTCTCTGCCAGGGCTAAACCGATCTTCAGTTCCCCAACCTGCGAGGTCAGTTCGACATTGGTGGCCATCATCTTGGACATATCATCCATCAACTTCCAATACGCTACGAGCGAAGCTTCGCCCTGAGCCACCTGCTCCAACCGGGCATCGCGTGCCTTCTTGAGATTTTCGTAGGCGAGCTTCAAGGCCTTCTCAAGCTCAGCTTCTAGGATGTCAACCCTCTTCGCCAGAGCGGCGAAGATGACCCTCTCCCCGGCTTCATGTGCCCTGTAGATAGTTACATGATAGGAAGTTGATGTTAATCTAAAAGAAAAAATGGATCTAAGAAAGATGAAATCACGAGGAATTCAGAAACGGATTTAAGAAAGATGAAAGCACGAGGAATTCTGAAAAGGATCTAAGATAGACGAAATCACGAGGAATCCAGAAACGGATCAGAATTACGTGAACGGAAATGGAACCTACAAGAAGGCAGCAGACCGCTTCGCCGGTGGAGCCATGGCCGCCTATAGGAACGATCGAGAAGCTAATACGTCAAAGGGTTTTTGCTTGAGGGGAGGCGGTGAGGAAGATAGAGGATGAACTGAAGAGTGCGTCTATTTATACACCGGGAGGAGGAGTGGAACGGAGGAGCCGTATGCACGACGGAGCAATAACTGGCCGCCGGAACTAAAAAGACACGTTTCATGTTCACAATATCGTGACGAACGCGTGGCGTGCTGCATGCCAGGGTTACTGCGGTGAGTGGAAGAGCGGCTGTTTCCAGACTTGGGCCATGATGGCACTTTCTTGGGCCGTCTCCTGTCATGCCATTTTTATTGGGCCTTATAGCACTCCGTAGCCCATAATTATCCTACTACAGTTGCAGCCCAAAATAAGAAGGAAGAAATGTTGAAACTTCAAAGAACACATAAAACCTCGAAATTTTGATTATTTTGACACGTTTCAACATCTTCCACACTGTAAAACACTACACATCATCCCACAATGCGTCGTCAAGTTCGGCGTCATCGGAGTCCTGCATAAGGCTCTCCCAGAATGCTTCGTCCAAATCCTCATCCGACGATGAGACGACGATGGTGGAGGGGCCCGCATCCTCCCGGGATGTATGAGCTCGCATCTTCGCGTCCCTCTGAGCGTCGAGCCGCAACTGCGCATGTACCAAATCTGGGGGATCACGGCAGAACCTCTCCATCGCGACCTCGTCGTCCCGGCGGATGCACAACTACACGAACGCACGGCGGTTCTCTTGCTCCTCCTTGCGGGTCACAATCCTCAGATCCGGGGCGAGGAACTCGGCAACTTCCCTGCTCTCGACGTCCCGGAAGTTGAGCTCGGCGCGCGGGCGGCCGAACCGCCCCACCGCCACGTCGTACGCGCGGGCGGCGAGCTCGGGCGTGTCGAAGGTGCCCATCCACCATCGCACGCCGTTGTGTGTGATCTTTCACGGACCAGCGCCCAGACGGCCGCAGCTGCACACCTCGGAAGCCGGTGCTGCTTCTCACGTGCGGAGCCATCGGGTGGACCATCGACGAGAGTGAGGGGGGAGGTCGGGGGGCTGTGGCGGCGTGCAGTAATCAGCGCCGAGAGTGAGGGGGGAGGTCGGGGGGGCTGTGGCGGCGGCGTAGAAGGTAGGTTGCGTGGTCCGTGCTCGGTCGTATTTATGCGATAGCGACGATGTCGAGAAGTTCAGTGACCGTTGGCTTGCCAGGCTTTTGTTGAGTTCTGCAGTGATGAGTTGCACGATCTACCAGCACGAGGGATTTGATCTAAACTCTAGGTTTTAGCAGCTATTAGAGATTTGATCTTTACTCGGGTTTTAGCACGAGGGGTCTACCAGCGATAATATACCTTAGAAGTTTACGAAACAAACTAAACCTTAACAAGTCCAGGAAACAAACGAAATTACAATCCAGCAAGACAAAATAAGAAGTTCATAGGCCTAGCTCAGCAGCAGCCTTGTCTCTTCACCAACAATGCATATCCTTTGCTCCGGTTCTATATCACCCCCATCTCAATCACCGCCTCCAACCTAGGGTCATCGGTCTCCCTCACAATGATCAAAACAGGTTGCTGATTATGAAAATTATTGCCTTGGACGAAAACCATCCACACCAGCTTGTCGAGGATAATGTGGCCGTCGGTTTTCTTGTTGTAAGAAATGGTGGTGACATTCTCTTCTTCTCTAAGTCGTAGGCAAACCCTACCATGATTCCTCAGGCTAGCGTGTTCCCCTATCAACTTCGGTAGTTTCTAAGCATGAAAGATAACATACCATATTAGCAGTTCTTCTCATGGTTCTTGGAAATTTACTTTCAAAAAGAGGAGGGCGTCTATAGATACATACCATACTATAGTGCTGCAAGTTTGTGACGGTGAAACGAGTCACAAAAGGAAGCCCAACATAGGGTCCAAAGGGTAGAAGCCGGGCCAGGCGGTTCTTCTCGTGATTGTTGAGATTGGCTCTTTGGGCATATACGATGTTGGCATCATCATGCCTCTCATCAGCAGAATTGTTAGAATCCTCATGGACCTCATCATAAGAATTGCTAGAATCCTCGTCATGCATCTCATCATCAGAATTGCTAGAATCCTCATCATGCATCTCATCATCAGAACTGCCATCTACGTTGCAAACTGAGTCATCTTCGCTTGAAACTGAGTCATCTTCGATTGAATTGCAAAGTGAGTCATCTCGGGCGTCAACAATAATAGCAACGTAGATAGTGGGCCTTGGTATCATGGAAACCACTAGTATGTCTCCCACAGAGATGTTCTTTTCCTCGATGAACCAGTCCCATTGTATCCCGTGCAAACGGGTCTTGCTCTGTTCTTTTGACACACGAAAGGTGTACTTCCTGCCATGGGAACTAAACATCACACACTCGCCTACTAACTTGTTGAATGCTATCCGAGAAGTGCACGGTACAACCTGTGCATCAGAAATAAAAAGAAACATGGAAATTAGATATTGTAATAAAAACACAATACATAATACAAGTGTAAGAAGAAGAATTGTTTTCTTACCACTGACTTGAGGTGACACTCTTGTACAGAAACACCGAACTTGGATGCAAAAAGGATCACCATTTGGGCAATTATTCTTGCATACAGGGCATGGAATACGCTGTTAATCAAGCAAAAAAAGAAGCGGAAATTACAATATGTGCATATAAGCAGATTGGTTCTAAAAAGGAACAATTCTTTCATGAAGACATTTATGTAAAACTGGGGCCAAACTACAAACAACTGGTAATGCCTCATAATAAAAGCACAACCATGTTTATCCAAGAAGTAATTCTACACTACCAAGAGCAATGCACAATGAATGTGCATGTACATTGCACAAGATAGTATGGAACCCTCATTGCAATGATATGGTGACACATTTTAATCATCGACTTAAAGGGATCATGCACATTCAAAACAACATCTATAGTCACAACTCTCTACTCATTGGCCTCAGGGAACACAGAGACAAAGCAAGCATACACAACTTTGCTACGCCAGGTGGGCCAGCAAAAGCAAAGACATGGCACATCTATTTGTGTCTGGTTCTTACTTTTGCTGGCCATCTGGTGGAGACAGTGAGGCATCAGCCAAATATACATGTGTCAAAGTCATCATCATTGACCAAATCAGCTCATAAATTGTGCATAGTGATAACAAGACTCATAAACACATAGGTGATCATGCACTAAAGGGCATCCCTAGAATTCATTGTAACATGCAGTCACAATAAACACATATGGAACAATGCAAAAAAAAAAGTAAAACAAGCCTCATAAACACATTGCCATCACTTGCTAGAAGAACGAGCCCAATACCAGGAAGTAATACAAGACGTGGCCTTGTATCACTGCCACGTATTGGATCTGATCTCCTAGCATTTATCATGGCATGCAAACCAAGGGAAAAAAGAGTGCTTATAATAGCATGTACGAATACAAATACTCAAATTGTATACACTACAAGGTACTATAGACAACCTTTTTGCCTTTACCATGGCCTAGTTTAAATCATCGGCATATAACGAGGACATTCAAGGCAAACAAACAAATATAATACGTGACTCATATATCATTGCCATGCAAACCAAGGGAAAAAGGAGTGCTTATAATAGCATGTACGAATACAAATACTCAAATTGTATACACTACAAGGTATTATAGACACTCCCTTTCCTTTTACCATGGCCTAGTTTAAATCATCGGCATATAAAAAGGAGGACATTCAAGGCAAAGAAAAGTGGAACAATGGAAACAAATGTAATACGAGCCTCATATATCATTGCCATGCAAACCAAGGGATAAAAGAGTGTGTACAATAGCATGTACGAATACAAATACTCAAATTCTATACACTACAAGGTATTATAGACACTCTCTTTCCCTTTACCATGGCCTAGTTTAAATCATCGGCATACAACAAGGAGGACATTCAAGGCAAAGAAAAGTGGTACAATGGGAAAAAATGTAATACGAGTCTCATATATCATTGACATGCAAACCAAGGGCAAAAAACGTGCCTATAATAGCATGTACGAATACAAATACTCAAATTGTATACACTACAAGGTATTATAGACACTCTGTTTCCCTTTACCATGGCCTAGTTTAATCATCGGCATATAACAAGGAGGACATTAAAGGCAAAGAAAAGTGGAACAATGGAAACTAATGTAAAACGAGCCTCATATATCATTGCCATGCAAACCAAGGCAAAAAGAAGTAATTACAATAGCATGTACGAATACAAATACTCAAATTGTATACACTACAAGGTATTATAAACACTCTCTTTGCCTTTACCATGGCCTAGTTTAAATCATCGGCATATAACATGGAGGACATACAAGGCAAAGAAAAGTGGAACAATAGAAAATAATGTAATACGAGCCTTATATATCATTGCCACGCAAAACAAGGGAAAAAGAAGTGGATATAATATCATGTACGAATACAGATACTCAAATTGTATACACTACAAGGTATTATAGACACTCTGTGTCCCTTTACCATGGCCAAGTTTAATCATCGGCATATAACAAGGAGGACATTCAAGGCAAAGTAAAGTGGAACAATGCAAACAAATGTAATACGGCCTCATATATCATTGTCATGCAAACCAAAGGCCAAGCGAGTGCCTATAATAGCATATACGAATACAAATACTCAAATTGTATACACTACAAGGTATTGTAGAAACTCTCTTTGCCTTTACCATGGCCTAGTTTAAATCATCGGCATATAACGAGGACATTCAAGGCAAAGAAAAAGTGGAACAATGGAAACAAATGTTATACGAGCCTCATATATCATTGCCATGCAAACCAAAGGCCGAGAAAGTGTCTAAAATAGCATATACGGATACAAATACTCAAATTGTATACACTACAAGGTATTTTAGACACTCTATCTGCCTTTACCATGGCATAGTTTAATCATCGGCATATAACAAGGAGGACATTCAAGGCAAAGAAAAGTGGAAAAATGGAAACAAGTGTAATACGGGCCTCATATATCATTTCCATGCAAACCAAGGGAAAAAGGAGTGGTTATAATAGCATGTACGATACAGATACTCAAATTGTATACACTACAAGGTATTATAGACACTCTCTTTCCCTTTACCATGGCCTAGTTTAAATTATCGGCATATAACAAGGAGGACATTCAAGGCAAAGAAATGTGGAACAATAGAAACAAATGTAATACGAGCCTCAGATATCACTGCCATGCAAACCAAGGCCAAGCGGGAGCCTATAATAGCATATACGAATACAAATACTCAAATTGTATACACTACAAGGTATTATTGACACTCTCTCGGCCTTTACCATGGCCTAGTTTAATCATCGGCATATAACTAAGAGGACATACATCATGTTTATAAATTAGGATACACAAAAGAAAAACAGGTGGAACAATGGAATATGCACAGAAAAAATGAATCTGACCTCAGAATTTCTAAGTACAACAAGTATAGTCACTACTAGCACCTGGCCTCGGTAAATCATTAGCCAAAGTGTTAATAATTTGGTCAAAATTGAAATAACCTTGCAAAAATACCAAATCTAAGCCGTGAACCCAAGAAAACCCAAATCTAAGCCTAATCTAACTGAAGCACCCAAATCGGTACGAAATTAAACCATAACCTATCGAAATCATGGTGGAAATAGATGAACTAAGCGTGCCGGATATCCCAAACTTAAGCCATAGAACAAAACCACGTCTACGGGAGAAAATACGAAGCAGAGAGGCGGAATGAATGGTAAAAACATGTAGATCTACCGTGCATGTCGTGCTACGCAGAAAAATCGAGCTCAATCTACGGATCTACGATACATACAAGGGATAAGAGGTTTAGATATCATCTTACCGCCATTGCCAAAGCCCTCTAAGACGACGGGGCGACACACGCGGGGATCTGAAAAAAACGATGAAGATCCTGCCTCCCAAGGGAGGAAGAGGAGGCCTCGCCTTCGTTTCCCGCCGAGGATGGTCGCCGCGGTGCTATTGATGTCCCGGCGGAAGAAAACCTGCCGACGGAGAGAGGGGAAGCTCAGGAAGGCGGTCAGAGAGATAGAGCGAGTGATATGACTAGAAGAGAGAGGGGGAGGTGAGCGCAATGAAAGGGTGCGCCTTCCCGAAGGGGTTGATGTTGCGTCTCCCGCGCAATAAAGCGCCGGCCTGGCGCTAGTTGCCCAAAACATTTCACAAAAGAGAAGAAAAATAATTTGAAATGGAAAGAAAAATAATTAATACAGAATAATAACAACTTAACCACAAGATACTCCATCCGTTTGATCTGACAGAATAAAAACAATTTCCCCGATTTTTTTGAAAGACAAAATGCAAATTCAATAGCTAGCCCCGCTGGGAAAAAGGCGGAACTGCCGTTCTGGCCCTCTACGTGAGCCGAAAGGGGGTAGCAAAGTGGAACCAATTGTTTGGTTGTGTTAGGTTAGGCTGAAGGAACACCCAATACAATGGTAGGGCCCACCTCTTGGAAAGATTCCCCCAGCTCCGTCAGATCCGGGAGTTCGGGCTCTAGGTAGTTCTGGAACACACCAGAGAGAATCCGACATCGGTGAAACTCTAACACAGAGAGTGAGTGAATCTTGGGCATCCAAGACCCATGCCACACTCTATCACATGTGGTGTGGCGTGTAATGGGATTTGGTGGCATTCAGACGATCCGGAGCCCCCTCTCCAGATAAACCATAGCCCCGCTGGGAAAAAGACGAAATTGTCGTTGTGCCCCATTTACATGAGCCGAAAGGGGGTAGCAAAGTGGAACCAATTTCTTTGTTGTGTTAAGTTAGTACAAAGGAACACCCAATACAATGGTAGTGCCCACATCTTTGAGATATTCCCCCAGTTCCGTCAGATCCGGGAGTTTCGGGCTCTAAGTAGTCCTGGAACACGCCAGAGAGAATCCGACGCTGGTGAAGCCCTAACACAGACAGAGAGAGATGTAGTCTCGGGTATAAAAGACCATGCCACACTCTAACACACATGGTATGTCATAATATGGGATTTAGTGGCATCCATACGATCCGGAGCCCCCCTCCGGAGAAACCATAGCCCCGCTGGGGAAAAAGGCGGAACTGTCGTTCTGGCCCCTCCACGTGAGTCGGAAGGGGGTAGCAAAGTGGAACCAACTGTTTGGTTGTGTTAGGTTAGGCACAAGGGACACCAAATAAATGTTAGGGTCCACCTCTTGGCAAGATTCCCCTAGTTCCGTGAAATCCGGGAGTTTCGGGCTCTAAGAAGTCCTCGAATCCGCTAGAGAGAATCTGACGCCGGTGAAGCCCTAACACAGAGAGCGAGGGACTCTTGGGAATCCCAGACCCATGACACACTCTAACACACATGGTATGGTATATGTACCATGGGATTTAGTGGCCTTTAGACGATCCGGAGCCCCCTCCGGAGAAACCATAGCCCCGCTGGGGAAAAAGACGGAACTGTCGTTCTGCCCCATCTACGAGAGTCGGAGGGGTAGCAAAGTGGAACTAACTACTTGGTTGTGTTAGGTTAGGCCCAAGGAACACCCAAGAGAACTTAGGGCCCACCTCTTGGCAAGATTACCCCAGTTCCGTCACACCCGGGAGTTTCGGGCTCTCATTAATTAGTCCTGGAACCCCGAGAGAGAATCCGACACCGGTGAAACCCTAACACAGAGAGTGAGGTAATCTCGGGTATCCAAGACGATGACACTCTAATACACATGTTATGTCATACCACGGGATTTGGTGGCATTCATACGATCCGGAGCCCCCCTCCAGAGAAACCATAGCCCCCCGCTGGGGAAAAAGGCGGAACTGCCGTTCTGGCCCCTCTACGTGAGCCGGAAGGGGGTAGCAAAGTGGAACAAACTGTTTGGCTGTGTTAGATTAGGCAGAAGGAACACCAAATAAAATGTTAGGGTCCACCTCTTGGCAATATTCTCCGAGTTCCTTCCAATCCGGGAGTTTCGGGCTCTAAGTAGTCCTGGAACCCGCTAGAGAGAATCCGACGCCGGTGAAGCCCTTACATAGAGAGAGAGAGGGACTCTTGGGCATCCAAGACCCATGAAACACTCTAACACACATGGTATGGTACACCATGGGATTTGGTGGCATTCAGACGATCTGGAGCCACCTCTCCGGAGAAACCATAGCCCCGCTGGGGAAAAAGACGAAACTGTCGTTCTGCCCCATCTACGTGAGGCGGAAGGGGTAGCAAAGTGGAAATAACTGTTTGGTTGTGTTAGGTTAGGCCCAAGGAGCACCCAAGAGAATGGTAGGGCAGACCTCTTGGCAATATTCCCCCAGTTCTGTCACACCGGGGAGTTTCGGGCTCTCATTAATTAGTCCTGGAACACGCAAGAGAGAATCTGACACCGGTGAAACCCTAACACAGAGAGCGAGGTAATCTCGGGTATCCAAGACCATTGCACACTCTATCACATGTGGTGTGGCCTTTAATGGGATTTGGTGGCATTCAGACAATCCGGAGCACCCTCTCCGGATAAACCATAGTCCCACTGGGAAAAAGACGGAATTGTCGTTCTGCCCCATCTACATGAGCCGGAAGGGGTAGCAAAGTGGAACCAATTTTTTGGCTGTGTTAGGTTAGGCCGATGGAACACCCAATACAATGGTAGGGCCCACCTCTTGGAAAGATTCCCCCAGCTCCGTCAGATCCGGGAGTTTCAGGCTCTAAGTAGTCCTGGAACACGCCATAGAGAATCCGACACCGGTGAAACCCTAACACAGAGAGCGAGTGAATCTTGGGCATCCACCCATGCCACACTTTATCCACACGTGGTGTGGCGTGTAATGGGAATTGGTGGCATTTAGACGATCCGGAGCCCCCTCTCCGGATAAACCATAGCCCCGCTGGGAAAAAGACGGAATTGTCGTTCTGCCCCATCTACATGAGCCAGAAGGGGGTAGCAAAGTGGAAACAATTTCTTGGTTGTGTTAGTTTAGGACGAAGGAACACCCAATACAATGGTAGGGCCCACCTCTTGGAAAGATTCCCCCAGCTCCGTCAGATCCGGGAGTTTCGGGCTCTAAGTAGTCCTGGAACACGCCAGAGAGAATCGGACGCGGTGAAGCCCTAACACACATAGAGAGAGAGAGGTAATCTTGGGTATACAATACCATGACACACTCTAACTCACATGGTATTTCATACCATGGGATTTAGTGGCCTTCATACGATCCGTAGCCCCCCTCCGGAGAAACCATAGCCCCGTTGGGAAAAAGGGCGGAACTGCCGTTCTGGCCCCTCTACGTAAGCCGAAAGGGGGTAGCAAAGTGGAATCAACTTTTATGTGTTGTTATTTTAGGCACAAGGAACACCAAAGAAAATGTCAGGGTCCACCTCTTGGCAAGATTCCCCTAGTTCCGTCAAATCCGGGAGTTTCGGGCTCTAAGTAGTCCTGGAACCCGCTAGAGAGAGTCTGACGCCGGTGAAACCCTAACACAGAGAGCGAGGGAATGTTGGGCATACAAGACCCATGCGACACTCTAGAACACATGGTATGGCGTGCAAATGGGACTTGGTGGCATTCAAACGATCTGGAGCCACATCTCTAGAGAAACCATAGCCCCGTCGGGGAAAAAGATGGAACTATCGTTCTGCCCCATCTACGTGAGCTGGAAGGGGGTAGTAAAATGGAACTAACTATTTGGTTGTGTTAGTTAGGCCCAAGGAACACCCAAGAGAATGTTAGGTCACATCTCTTGGAAAGATACCCCCACTTCCGTCACACCCAGGAGTTTTGGGCTCTCATTAATTAGTCCTGGTACCCGCGAGAGAGAATCTGACACCGCTGAAACCCTAACACAGAGAGCGAGGTAAGAGCATCTCTAACAAAGCCCTCAAAAGGCCGAACCGTAAACGCATTTTAAGGGTCGCAAAGTGTGCGTTTTTTGCGCGAAAAAGAGCTGCGCAATAGCATGACCCGTAAAGCGGAACCTTAAAACAGAATATTCTGTTTTAAGGTTCCGCTTTACGGGTACTGCTATTGCGCGCCTTGTTTTCGCGGAAACCTTAAAAACAAATATGCAGCAAAATATTCAGAACGTTCAGAATTTTAGCAAATAACATAGTTTTGAGGCATCAAAAAATTAAACATCTGAATCCACCGCCATTGCCATTGACCTACACATCATCTCCATGACCGGAATCACCACCGGCACCTCCACCACCGCCGGCACCTCCATCACCACCACCACCACCGCTAGCACCACCACTAGCACCACCATCGCCATTGCCATTGAGCAAGGCTTGCTTCCTCCGTTGCAAGATCTCGCGCCTAGCGATGTCATGCCACTCCAAGGTTATTGCGTCCATGTCAGCTCGGTTCATCATCATGATCTTGTTCTCCTCCGCAAGTAGCTTGGCGACGGACTTGTTCTCGTCCGCAATGACTCTTCTTCGCAAAATCTCGTCCTTGCGTATCCCATCTTCCCGGAGTACATGCCACCTCTCTTTCTTCTCTTTGGATTTCTTCTCGGCCATGATTTGCTTTGCCTCCAATGACTTGGTAGAGAGCATCTCATTGGACTTCACCATTTGGTCAAGTTTCTCCCTCAAACTAGTAGCCTCAGCTTCCTTCATGATCCTCAGCTTGGCTTTCTTGTTGCCTTCGGGCTTGTTGAGGTTCCTCTCTCCATTGTCATCTTCATCATCTTTGATATGAATTTCGGCCCTTTTACTTGGTTCTTGGAGTGACAATTTCCACTTGTCACTATTTTGGAGTATTTTCCAACAATGGTCCAAGGTAAAGGGCTTGTTCTTCGACGCCGGCATGTCCTTGAACCGCTCCCTTGAAATGCGCTCCTACAAGCATCCAACAGTTCACATGATTCACAAATCAAGCAGGGAATTGCACATAGTCACAAGCAATGTAGCTTACCCAATCAGCCTCGACGGTACCACTTGGAGGGGCATTGTGCACTTGTTGCAAGCAGCCACTCCACCGGCTACAAGTTTCCTTGATCACGTCCCAGTGGCCTTGGAGTGGTCGAAAGGTTCTCGACACCCTCTTCACATTGCGCGGCAGCAGTTGGTAGTATTTGTCCTCGACTCTTTGCCAAAACCTCCACCGGGCTTGATCAGTGACGTGGATGGAGTCAAGGGACATACTCTCCCAAGCACGGATCAACGTATCATCCTCGGCTACCGTGTATTTGACGCCGCGTTTCGGGGCATCTACCTCCTCAACCTCATCATCGTCGTCCTCAGCTCCACCCTCAACTCCTCTGTCGGTCTCGTCGTATGCGTAATCACCGAGAGGGGTGGAATCGAGGTCCACGGACGTGACATTCAACAAGTCAACGAAGGGGTTGTTGCCGTCGACCGACGAAGTGCTACAAACGAATCGCGCACAATCTAATCAAAATCGCCGGAAATCGAAGGAATCGGCGGCTAGGAATCGAAGGAATCGCTGGAGTTCATACCTAGGGTTCTGTCAGACCCCGGACCCAGAGATATACATACTGTTATGTGCTCCTAGCCATGGACTTCACAAGGGCTTCAGGGTTACCAGCCTCGGCCGCAACAAACAACGGCAGGCAGACCAGATTCATCGGCATGTAGTCCGGATCCCCGGTCTACTACTCCTTGTATCCATGCTAGTCATAACCAATTATGCATACCCAAGCGTCCACGAGTCGGATGAAACTGAAGGAACGGGACCAAAGTTATACAGAGCCGCTATGTGTCCAGAAAGTGCAACAACAATCGAGGGTTACTGGGGTTACCTCGCCCCAGGCCGAATCACATCGGCAGGCGGGCTCGGACATGGATCATCGGCTCCACAACCCCTCGACTGCGACAACTATGCAGGCATAGCCAAAACTGTATAACAATGAGCTCGAAACCAATAACCGATCAAAGCAGCACTCTAGACATGAAGCTTTATTAAACAGGTGTTACTAGAGTATAGCTTACAAACAGAGGTCACACGACCCCACATTACATCAGACAACGGAAGGCAAATTATGTTGCTAACCAACAAGAACCAAAAAGGCCTAAGAGGCAGCAACATAAGGTGACGTCCCAGCCCATAGATTCCAGGCTGCTACCTGGGAACCCCAAACTACTCGTCGATGTCCACGTTGAAACACCACCGAACTGAGGAACTCCATCTGAACGAAGTTGAAGCAAACATGAGTACGAGAGGTACTCAACAAGACTTAGTTAACCTATTATATATCCGCTTCTTTTAGAAAGAGTTATGAAGGTTATTTTGCGTAAAGCCATCTTTTTTCCAAATTGAGGTAGGAATAGCACGTCTTATGGAGTATTTTGAAAACAGGTGAGAAAACTACTCAACTACTGATATCATCATCTTTTTAATCCACCAATATCATTTCAGCACCTCGTGCTTTAAAGATCACCACCTCAAGTTGTTCTAGTAACTCATGCTACAAGGTAACCCCTCTCGGCATCTCCGAGGAGGCATCCTTCATTCGTTATCAGCAAGTTTTAATCATTCCGTTTAAGTTATCTATGATCACAGAATCTGTCACCAAGTCGTCCTTAACCGCGGACACGGCTTTTCGAAAAGATTTAACCCTGCAGGGGTGTACAACTTTAACCACACGTACCAACCAACTCTTAATGCCAGTACATTAGCACTATTCCGGGAAGTGCCGGCAGATGGAGGTGGACCACGACTCTTTCCCATGCTTCGCCTATTACATGAGTCGCTCCGAGTAGAGATGGACCGCCAATAGGGAGTGGCCATCTCCTGCCGGGTCTCTATCGTTGTGCGCGATGCTCGACGGTTACCTACCCGCAGAGCGCCGATACATCCCCACACCCTAGTTTTGAAAGTGTTTTGATATCCCACAAATCCAAAAGGAAAGCCCGAACTAGGCAACTCATGGAACAAACTAGGAAAGTTGAGACCGAGGGGAATCCAATCCCCGTGTGGATGCACGCTCAGTCTTGGCTCGAAGACGAGAACTCGCTCCTAGGGGTATGAACGAGAAAACCACCACAGACCCTCTGTGGTCTCGTCATCCACACCTTTAAATCATGTAACTCAAATATCTCTTAACTTACCACTACTTCCTGCCATACTAGATTATTTCGTAACTCTGATTCATCAACCGGATGGAGCAGAGATAACAGGCATGTATGACTAAGCACAACATATTTCAGGCTTTGGCGATGAACACAATCAAACCTATGGCTGCTAGGAGTAGTGGATCACGATAAGTAGGCTATGCATGGTATAGGAGAACTCTAACTACTGACACAATATACATTGGAATCGAATGCAATGTACGAGAACCAAAAGTCTTTCGAAATCATATATGAGCAGATAAGAGGTTATTCTTGCCTTGCTTCAAGAAAACCAGAGAAAGTCTTCAGGAATAAGTGCTTGACTTGTCGGTTAGGATCAAGTATTCACCATGGAGTTGCTGGCCTTCACTTCGGAGTCGCGTTCTACCGAGGGGGAAACAACACCGAAAAGAAGAGTAACAATCAAACATGGCATCGATGCAATGCACAATATGTATGCATGAGCAAGTTAATGCACTTCGGTGAAACCCTAAACATGCTCGATGGGTTGCTAGGGTTTGTATGGCAGATATGCAATTTTACTGAAATTAGCCCGAAATAGGCCCCAGAGGGGGTTTCGGGGGATTCTGGAATTGAGTACAATTTTAAAAGCTCAAATGGGTTTGAAAACATCATAAATGGATTGCATTTGTCATTTTGAGCAATTTGATATATAACTTTTAATTTTCTAATGTTAGTGATTAAAAACTTATTTTTCCATTTTTAAATGAATTAAACCAATTCAAATAATGTTCAAAAATCAACTTTCCCAAACATGATTGAAAATGGTATATTCAGATAGATTGTATTTTTCTGAACGCTTCCATATGTTTACTTTATTTTTCTGAATACTAAAACAATAGTTATTGAATTATTAAAATTAATTACTTTCTGTAATTATTAAACTTTTTTTGGAAATAAGAAAATAGGATTACGACGTCACTGTGACGTCATTCTTGCATCATCTAGAGAAGATCATCTCTGTCTCTCTCAAATTCGGACACCCCGATGGATTATTCGTGGAATCGATTGGGGCATCACGTGGAGTGGGTCGTGGGGAACCTAGGGGACGCGGCGCCGCTGTCTTATGGTCGCCAGAACGACCACGCTATCCACCCGCGCGGCGGCGGGTGGTGGCGCACGTCGCCGGAGCAATACAGAGGGAGGGAGCAGGAGGCGAGGGCACTGTAGGATGCGGTGGCTCACCGTGAAGACGGAGGAGCTCTCGGCGAGCTCGGGGAAGGCCTCGCGGCGGAGATCGAGCGGCGGCGGCGGTTGACCGGCCGCGGGGAAGAAGACCCAAGCCCGCACGGTTCCTGCCCTCCCGGCTTGCACGACTCGAGGAGGAAGGAGAGGGGAACGGTGCAAAGCTGTGGGCACTCTCAATTTGCTCCGGTGAGCCCTGCAGCGACGGCGCCATGGCGTTGACCCAAGCTAGGGTTTCAGCCGGAATTCTACAGAGAGGGAGACAGAGAGAACGAGGCGAGGGAAAGTGAGGAGAAGAGCATCACGGCGCCGTCCTTCTCTCGTTATCCAAGCGCGACCGAAGAAGGCAGGAGGTGTCGAACGGCGACGGCCTCGGTGACAGCGAGCAGCTTCTCTGCCTTCTGTCAAGAGGAAGAAGAAGAAAGAAAAAGGAAATTGACCCCCTGGAGTTTTGGGAAAACGCAATTAGGTCCTTTTCTTTTAGAAACAACACTGGTTTTATTCTTTTCAGGGCCTATTTGTAAGAATAAAATTTGGCAAAAATACATTAGGAAAATCTTGTAAAATTTGCAAACTCACCATGTAAAGGTTTTCACAATTTGAAAATATTTTTATTTCATATTGCAAGTGACCACTTTAAGTGGGTTTTGGTCATTCCATTTGTTAATTTTAAATGCAAAATTTTAACCCATGTTTTCATGCATGTATGAGATGCGAACAACACACCAACACCCTAATGTAGCAAAACAGGGATGTTACAAATCTACCCCCCTTACAAGAATCTCGTCCCGAGATTCCCGAAGGAGAAGAAAGAAGGAACACCGGTTTGAATGATCTTCTCAAACCTTACGGTTCTCTTCTTGAAGAGGTTGATCCGTAGCACTTGCGAAGATATCCATCGGCTACACCTTAGGTGAGAGGGAAAACTCTTAGAAATTGATCTTCACGAAGATCGAGTATTTCATGGCTAACTCGGGACAACAATGTTCGTAAAAAACTTTTGAGTTAACAGGCATGAAACACATCAAGATAACAGCGCGAATAGGAGATGGTTTCAAGGTTGCGGACGATTGGTCTTGAAAGGATTTAGAATATGAGCTTTGCACAAGACTTTAAATACTTTTGGAAAAGATAGGTTGAACAACTTGTGACACCGAGGTTTCTTAAAACAGAAAACCAAGATGGAAAGGATTTTCTTCAATATCAGGAAGTAATATCCTTGGACGAGGGAAAACACGAGAAAACACTGTAATCGTGCGTCGGAGAAAATTTGATACATGATCATCTTCACTCTTCGGAGTGGACACGGAAGATGAAGGAACTTTCAATCATTCCATAACAGTTTTCTTGAAACCCTTGTCGAGGATCGGGATGTTACCTCACGACAGAATATGAGCGATCAAAGAATGTTGGAACACCGTAATTAAGGATAAACTCTTGGTCACACCATAAGGATGGTAACCAACGTTGATTGAAACACCGAAAGGAACAAGGAATCTCCTTCCTATTGTGGTTTGGACGTAGCAATACATCTACCACATGATTAAGATCCCATTGCTGAAGTGACTGACAAATTCACACAATGTGTGAGATGAATAGAAATTCAAGTACCCACAACTTGAAAAAGGAACTGATCATTGGCGGTTACAGACACCAAGAGATGTTCTCAGGAGGAACTTGTTTCCACTAGAACAAAGGTTTTGGAGGTTCAACGGAGAGATATTGGAAAGATCAACTTCCAAGTTATCCTGGATGTTATAGAGACCGATAGAAGGCTCATGACAAGCCTTCTATAGGTAATGAAGTGAATGTAGAACTCCGGTTTGGAAGGGCGGGGAGAGAAAACTTGTTAGAATGAACCACACAAGAATTCTCATGGGGAGTGGTTGTTCTTACAGATTCAAAGAGATATGACATTAGGCCTTCCGGCTAATGGTGTCAACCACAACATCAACCATGCCGTATTTTCAAATGAACCTAATTCAATACTCTTGAGGAAACACCAACAATCGTTGTTGCTTGAGATTCAGCTCTGGTTAGTGGATTTATAGCTCAGGATCGGTATGTTTGAGCGAAGAGATTGCACCGGTTACTAACGAGATACAAATGCTGGATTCTCAAGATATAGACTATGATGTCAAGCTCGAAAAGATGAGCAGTATTGCAGAACTCATGTATTAGCAACTTATGAAAGACGGTTGCACCTACAGGAATTACTTGAAATGATACACATCGAAGTCCTTGTTGGGAATACAATACAAAAATAACGAAGTTCTTAAACTTCTTCTCTTTCACGAACGATCAGTCAGTGGCTTGGTGTGGATGCAAACTTATGGAAGAGACGGAGGCAACAACCTACCATCTCAAGAATGGTCCACACTCGCATGAACAACTTGGGATTATTCCCGAAGGAACAAGAAAACTTTACTCGGATCCACGGCGACAACTTTCACCGTAAGCACATGAACCAGAGTAAGTCACTTCGAACATCGAGAGAGCAAACTTGATGATAACACAAAGATGGCTCTAAAAAAGTTTCCAACATTAGTGCCAAGTGTTAAACTTGAACCTCTTGCAACTTGGATGATTAGAAATGTCTTCGATGGGCTCGACAACACACTTATGAAAACACTCCAAGAAGGAGTATTCATATAACACATGAACAAGGCAAAATGTTGGTTAGGCTAAAGGACATGAAGGTGTACCTAGGAAAAACACCATGAGTGAAAACACCATCAAGGTAGCCCTTGGATCTGATCTTGGTTTGACGATAGCCCAAATCAAATCAAGTGTTTGTTAAGTAGCATATCCACGAGGGAGATACTATCCTTCTTCAACGCAGAGGAAATAGACATCCCTTCACAAAGGAACAAGTTGGGAAGAGTTTGTGTCTTTCAACTCTCCAAGTTGTTGTTTAAGCTCAACCAACTAGTTCAGGGTATCCAGCATAGCTTCTGGAGAAAGGAGTAGTTCAGATTACACCTTGTTTAGACATCACGGTCAGGTGACAACCCGGTGATACTTCTGGAAAGACAACCAAAATATCACAACCTACCGGTATGTCTTGAAGTTCGAAAAGGAATCTTGCTTTTCAAAGCAACCGATATGATCTTGAGGGCATCGGTATTAACCTTACTCTTTGACCAAGAATGTGCACCGGCATGAACGGATTTGGTAACTCAGTCAACTTTTAACAGAGGCTGGGTGACCAGTAGTACTAAGAAGGATACAAATGTTTTCTTAGATTTGTTTGAAGGAATAAGGATTGCTAAGAATATCTAATACACACCTCAAAGCACAGACCCATCACACTCAAGCATTCAAGCTTGGTGGAAGGGTGAGTAAGAACGTGTAGGAGCACCACTTCATCAACAAAACCATGAAATTGAACATAGCCTCTTTATATGTAAGAGTGTGATACTCAAAGGTAGAACAGAACAGAAGCTGGTAAAACTTCTTTAATCTGCGAATTACAAAACTTTGATCTGGTCCTAGAGATGGACGAGGTGCTGGAATTTGTTTCTCCTTACATCCCAATGTGGAATGTTCTGACGGAACACAGGAGCAATTGCATTGGAAGACTCGGACACACGTATGCAACTTATGTTCCAGAACAACGGATGGAGATTTGAGAGCAACTGGAAGATAGGAACATGCTCCGGAAAATCCAGAGGCCATGGGGAGTGCACAGGTGATACTCTTTTGTAAAACCCATGCTAGAAGATCGATATAGCTGAATTAAGAATGAAGATCTGGATTTCATGATGACCACTCTTGTTGTGATCCCTTCTTGATTACAAGGGAAACCTACGGCTATTGGAGTTGAAACTACCTAGCCATCCTGAGGTAGAAGATATTCCTCAGGATCCAAAGAAACAGAACTTGGGTTAATGGTCAGCATCCTGTACTGATAGAGTGAGCATCACATGGTTATAAAACCACATGATTCAACCCACCACCATTCAGCACATTCCGGGACCTTCGGTTCAAGTCCAAGAATTAAAATCACAACGAAAGGAGTAACTACTATATGAGTGCCACAAAGGACACTACCATTAGCAATCACGAGGTATCTTCCAAAAGATAACGATAGCTCCGGAAGAACTTTGAGCAGAGGATAACGGACACATTCGAGATGAAAAGGAAATATCGAGGTTCAGAATTTTGAGACTTTAGAACAGGGGTATGTGGAACCTATACACCTTTGAGAGATTATGATTGGAAGAGAATCTCCCAGTTTGAATCTGGGGATAACGGAACATGGAACACACACGACTCTAGAAACTCATAACTAGGTCAACTTGGATAACAACGTCCTTGCCAACGAAGGCACCTAACTTTTGAATAACTGGAACCTTTTCAAATCCAAAACAGGTAAGGACACCCAGAGTTACAGCGATACCAGATAAGGAGTAAAAAGAATCCTAAAGAGATTTTCAAAACTCATTTGAAGTTTCAAAATAGTTTTCAGAAGCACTAAACTCAACATCGACCAAGCAGTAAGGTTTTCCTACAGGCAGTCCTGCTCTGATACCAACTTTTGTCAGACCCCGGACCCAGAGATATACATACTGTTATGTGCTCCTAGCCATGGACTCACAAGGGCTTCCGGGTTACCAGCCCCGGCCGCAACAAACAACGGCAGGCAGACTGGATTCATCGGCACGTAGTCCGGATCCCCAGTCTACAATCCTTGTATCCATGCTAGTCATAACCAATTATGCATACCCAAGCGTCCACGAGTCGGATGAAACTGAAGGAACGAGACCAAAGTTATACAGAGCCGCTATGTGTCCAGATCGTGCAACAACAATCGAGGGTTACTGGGGTTACCTCGCCCCAGGCCGAATCATATCGGCAGGCGGGCTCGGACATGGATCATCGGCTCCACAACCCCTCGACTGCGAAAACTATGCAGGCATAGCCAAAACTGTATAACAATGAGCTTGAAACCAACAACCGATCAAAGCAGCACTCTAGACATGAAGCTTTATTAAACATGTGTTACTAGAGTATAGCTTACAAACAGAGGTCACACGACCCCACATTACATCAGACAAGGCAAATTATGTTGCTAATCAACAAGAACCAAAAAGGCCTAAGAGGCCGCAACATAAGGCGACGTCCCAGCCCATAGATTCCAGGCTGCTACCTGGGAACCCCAAACTACTCGTCGATGTCCACGTTGAAACACCACCGAACTGAGGAACTCCACCTAAACCAAGTTGAAGCAAACATGAGTACGGGAGGTACTCAACAAGACTTAGTTAACCTATTATATATCCGCTTCTTTTAGAAAGAGTTATGAAGGTTATTTTGCGTAAAGCCATCTTTGTTTTCCAAATTGATGTAGGAATAGCACGTCTTATGGAGTATTTTGAAATGAGGTGAGAAAACTACTCAACTACTGATATCATCATATTTTTAATCCACCAATATCATTTCAGCACCTCGTGCTTCAAAGATCACCACCTCAAGTTGTTCCGGTAACTCATGCTACAAGGTAACCCCTCTCGGCATCTCCGAGGAGGCATCCTTCATTCGTTATCAGCAAGTTTTAATCATTCTGTTTAAGTTATCTATGATCACAGAATCCGTCACCAAGTCGTCCTTAACCGCGAACACGGGTTTTCGAAAAGATTTAACCCTACAGGGGTGTACAACTTTAACCACACATATCAACCAACTCTTAATGCCAGAATGTTGGCACTATTCCGGGAAGTGCCGGCATATGGAGGTTGACCACGACCTTTCCCTTGCTTCTCCTATTCCATGAGTCGCTCCGAGTAGAGATGGACCGCCAATAGGGAGTGGCCATCTCTTGCCGGGTCTCTATCGTTGTGCGTGATGCTCGACGGTTACTTACCCGCAGAGCGCCGATACATCCCCACATCCTAGTTTTGAAAGTGTTTTGATATCCCCGCAAATCTAAAAGGAAAGCCCGAACTAGGAAACTCATGGAACAAACTAGGCAAGTTGAGACCGAGGGGAATCCAATCCCCGTGCGGATGCATGCTCAGTCTTGGCTCGAAGACGAGAACTCGCTCCTAGGGGTATGAACGAGACAACCACCACAGTCCCTCTGTGGTCTCGTCATCCACACCTTTAAATTATGTAACTCAAATATCTCTTAACTTACCACTACTTCCCGCCATACTAGATTATTTCGTAACTCTGATTCATCAACCGGATGGAGCAGAGATAACAGGCATGTATGACTAAGCACATCATATTTCAGGCTTTGGCGATGAACACAATCAAACCTATGGCTGCTAGGAGTAGTGGATCATGATACGTAGGCTACGCATGGTATAGGAGAACTCTAACTACTAACACAATATACATTGGAATCGAATGCAATGTACGAGAACCAAAAGTCTTTCAAAATAATATATGAGCAGATAAGAGGTTATGCTTGCCTTGCTTCAAGAAAACCAGAGAAAGTCTTCAGGAATAAGTGCTTGACTTGTCGGTTAGGATCAAGTATTCACCATGGAGTTGCTGGCCTTCACTTCGGAGTCGCGTTCTACCGAGGGGGAAACAACACCGAAAAGAAGAGTAACAATCAAACATGGCATCGATGCAATGCACAATATGTATGCATGAGCAAGTTAATGCACTTCGGTGAAACCCTAAACATGCTCGATGGGTTGCTAGGGTTTGTATGGCAGATATGCAATTTTACTGAAATTAGCCTGAAATAGGCCCCAAAGGGGGTTTCGGGGGATTTTGGAAGTGAGTACAATTTTAAAAGCTCAAATGGGTTTGAAAACATCATAAATGGATTGCATTTGTCATTTTGAGCAATTTGATATATAACTTTTAATTTTCTAATTTTAGTGATTAAAACTTATTTTTCCATTTTTAAATGAATTAAACCAATTCAAATAATGTTCAAAAATCAAATTTCCCAAACATGATTGAAAATGGTATATTCAGATAGATTGTATTTTTCTGAACACTTCCATATATTTACTTTATTTTTCTGAATACTAAAACAATAGTTATTGAATTATTAAAATTAATTACTTTCTGTAATTATTAAGCTTTTTTTGAAAATAAGAAAATAGGATTACGACGTCACTGTGACGTCATTCTTGCATCATCTAGAGAAGATCATCTCTGTCTCTCTCAAATTCGGACACCCCGATGGATTATTCGTGAAATCGATTGGGGCATCACGTGGAGTGGGTCATGGGGAACCTAGGGGACGTGGCGCCGCTGTCTTATGGTCGCCGGAACGACCACGCCATCCACCGGCGCGACAGCAGGTGGTGGCGCACGTCGCCGGAGCAATACAGAGGGAGGGAGCGGGAGGCGAGGGCACCGTAGGATGTGGTGGCTCACCGTGAAGACGGGGGAGCTCTCGGCGCGCTCGGGGAAGGCCTCGCGGCGGAGATCGAGCGGCGGCGGCGGTTGACCGGCCGCGGGGAAGAAGACCCAAGCCCGCACGGTTCCTGCCCTCCCGGCTTGCACGACTCGAGGAGGAAGGAGAGGGGAACGGTGCGAAGCTGTGGGAACTCTCAATTTGCTCCGGTGAGCCCTACAGCGACGGCGCCATGGCGTTGACCCAAGCTAGGGTTTCGACCGGAATTCTACAGAGAGGGAGACAGAGAGAACGAGGCCAGGGAAAGTGAGGAGAAGAGCATCACGGCGTCGTCCTTCTCTCGTTATCCAAGCGCGACCGAAGCAGGCAGGAGGTATCGAACGGCGATGGCCTCGGTGACAGCGAGCAGCTTCTCTGCCTTCTGTCAAGAGGAAGAAGAAGAAAGAAAAAGGAAATTGCAAAAACCCCCTGGAGTTTTGGGAAAACGCAATTAAGTCCTTTTCTTTTAGAAACAGCACTGGTTTTATTCTTTTCAGGGCCTATTTGTAAGAATAAAATTTGGCAAAAATACATTTTGAAAATCTTGTAAAATTTGTAAACTCAGCATGTAAAGGTTTTCACAATTTGAAAATATTTTTATTTCATATTGCAAGTGACCACTTTAAGTGGGTTTTGGTCATTCCATTTGTTAATTTTAAATGCAAAATTTTAACCCATGTTTTCATGCATGTATGAGATGCGAACAACACACCAACACCCTAATGTAGCACAACAGGGATGTTACAGGTTCGTAGATGGCGGCGGACCCTAGGCGGCGGTGGCGGCGGCGGCCAAATCGGCGGCTCTGGCGGCGGCAGGTCGCCTCACCTTCCGCACGGCGACCCTCTTCTTCCCGCCCGGGGAATCGGCGGGGGCGGCACCAGCGGAAAAGGCTTGTCCCGCGCCCGCGGTCTCGAGCCACCTCCGCTTCGTGCCGGTGGCGTCGACAGTACTGGCCGCCGTGGGGCGGGAGCGGGGACGCGGGGCCGGCGCCGGTTGCTGGGCTGTGGCGGGATCTGGATCTGCCACCGTGGCCGTCTCAACGGGGACTGTGACCAGAGACGAATCAGTGCCCTTCATTGAGTCCCGAGGGCGGTGGTCTTGGCTTGCCGGAGCAAGGGGAGAAGAAGAATCGGCAGCGGCGGCGGTGGAAGATGGGATTGCGTGGGCTGAAGTTTCACTCCCGCCAATGCGCGAAAGGTATATGATCCGCCCTACGGTTCGGTCGCCAAAACCCCACTTTCCCGGGTTGGACGGGCAAGTTCCCGGGCGCCCTCAAAAACTTTTACGGTCTCACGAAATTTGAGGGCTTTGGTATCGTCATTTTTACGGTTTTCGAAACGTCTTTGGCAGTTATTATACGGTTCCGCGCGTTTTGAGGGCTCTGTTAGAGATGCTCTAATCTCGGGTATCCAAGACCATGACACACTCTAACACACGTGGTGTGGCGTGTAATGGGATTTGGTGGCACTCAGACGATCCGGAGCCCCCTCACCGGATAAACCATAGCCCCGCTGGGAAAAAGACGAGATTGTCGTTCTGCCCCATCTACATGAGCCGGAAGGGGGTAGGAAAGTGGAACTAACTGCTTGTTTGTGTTAGGTTAGGACTAAGGAACACCCAAGAGAATGATAGGGCCCACCTCTTGGAAATATTCCCCTTGGTCTGTCACACCCGGGAGTTTCGGGCTCTCATTAATTCGTCCTGGAACCCGCGAGAGAGAATCCGACACCGGTGAAACCCTAACACAGAGAGCGAGGGAATCCTGGGCATCCAAGACCCATGACACACTCTAGCACACATGGTATGGCGTGCAATTGGATTTGGTGGAATTCATATGATCGGGAGCCCCCTCTCCGGATAAACCATAGCCCCGCTGGGGAAAAAGACGGAACTGTCGTTCTGCCCCATTTACGTGAGCCGGAAGGGGGTAGGAAAATTGAAATAACTGCTTTGTTGTGTTAGGTTAGGCCCAAGGAACACCCAAGAAAATGGCAGGGCCCACCTCTTGGAAAGATTCCCCAAGTTCCGTCAGATCCGGGAGTTTCGGGCTCTAAGTAGTCATGGAACACGCCAGAGAGAATCCAACGCTGGTGAAGCCCTAACAAAGAGAGCGAGGTAATCTCAGGTATCCAAGACCATGAAACACTCTAACACACATGGTATGTCATACAATGGGATTTGGTGGCATTCATACGATCCGGAGCCCCCCTCCGGAGAAACCATAGCCCCGATGGGGAAAAAGGCGGAACAACCGTTCTGGCCCCCCTACGTGAGCCGGAAGGGGGTAGCAAACTGGAACCAATTGTTTGCTTGTGTTAGGTTAGGCCCAAGGAACACCAAAGAAAATGTTAGGGTCCACACCTCTTGGCAAGATTCCCCCTAGTTCCGTCTAATCCGGGAGTTTCAGGCTCTAAGTAGTCTTGGAACCCGCTAGAGAGAATCCGACGACGGTGAAGCCCTAACACAGAGAGCGAGGGAATCTTGGGCATCCAAGACCCATTATATTCCACAATCTAACACATATGGTATGGAATACCATGGGATTTGGTGGCATTCAGACGATTCGGAGGCCCCCCACTCCGGAGAAACCATAGCCCCGCTGGGGAAAAAGACGGAACTGTCATTCTGGCCCCTCTACGTGAGCCGAAAGGGGGTACCAAAGTGTAACCAATTGCTTGGTCGTGTCATGTTAGGATCAAGGAATACCCAAGAGAAATGGTAGGGCCCACCTCTTGTCAAGATTCCCCCAGTTCCGTTAGATCTGTGACTTTCAGGCTCTCATTAAGCAGTCCTGGAACCCGCGAGACAGAATTCGACGCTGGTGAAACCCTAGCACAAAGAGCGAGGGAATCTTGGGCATCCAAGACCCATGCCACACTCTAACACACATGTTATGACATACCATGTGTTGTGGTGGCATTCAGATGTTCCAGAGCCCCCTCTCCGGAGAAACCATAGCCCCGTTGGGAAAAAAGATGGAACCGACGTTTTGGCCCCTCTACGTGAGCCGGAAAAGGGGTAGCAAAGCGGAGCCAATTGTTTGGTTGTGTTAGGTTAGGCTCAAGGAACACCCAAGACAATGGTAGGGTAATTTATTTATTATTAGTAATAGTTTATGTCAGTAATTTATAGATGTCTTCCCATTATCCTTAAATAACACATTTCAATAATGGCAGGACATCCATCATGTATCCAACGACCAGCAATGTTCTCCAGCCAATGTACCAAAATCTGACAGGAACAGAAAATTTCGAGCCGCCCACCCAAATTATCGACCAAAAACTTTGCCGCCTATGCCGCCCTAAATTTCGAACCTCTCCCTCTTATCTGCCCCCTCGCCGAAATTTCCCCTCCTCTTCTTGTCCGAAATCCCCCTTTCCTCCTAAACCCCATCTACTCCGCCCCGGCCTTTCACCTCGCCCTGTAGCTCGCCTTCCCGGGCTTCCACCTGGCTGTCCCCGGTCTTCCACCTCGCCGTGCAGCTTGCCTTCCCGAGCTTCCACCTTGCCGTCCCCGGTCGTCCACCTCGCCGCTCAGCTCGCCTTCCCGGGCTTCCACCTCGCCGTCCAGGACGCCATCCAGATCTGCCACCTCGCCGTCCAGATTTGATACCTCGCCGTCCAGGTCGCCGTCAAGATCTGCCACCTCGCCATCCAGGTCGTCCTCAAGATCTGCCACCTCGCCTGCCTGGTAGCCGTGAAGTTCCTTTGGTCAGAGTTTGCTTATTTTTGAGCTTGTATAAAGCTTAAGATCACTTCTCCTGCGATCATATCATACTTAGGTCCACAAATTAGATTACTGATATGATATGGTCAAACAGCGAATTGCATCACTAAGATTTTCTAACTCTATGTTGTCACATCCCAATGAAAGATAAGGTTATTTGTAAAGAACATGTATGCGCTATTTATTTTCATTTATTCGCATAAATCATCAATTCTAGACTTATATTGTAAGCTATTTATTTCCATTTATACCATGTCCACCATCTAGATAAGGCATGCCTTGCATGATAGCTCAAAAATAAAGGTACTTATGTTGTGTGGAACCACTGGCTTAATTACTGTTCTGCTATGTATTTTGTGCTACTATCCTAGTTGATTTGGTACATATGAACCGTGCAGCTTAGGAACATTAAAGTCAAGAGTACATCTGGTAGGACAAAGATGCCTCCTGGTGGACATGGTTGTAAACGCAAGCGCGTCAAGGCCCATCGCGAGCATGCAGTTGCCCATGTCCATCCGTATGCAGATGACGAACTCAAGCGACCAGTGGTCCAAGACGAGGAGGCAGCTCCCCAAGGCCAGCAGGAAGCTGCCAAAGGCGAGCATGCACTTGACCATGGCCAGCTGGAAGCTGCCCAGCAGAAGGAGGAGGCTAACGAGGTAGCCACCCAATGCGAGCAGGTACCTCCCTACGGTGAGCTGTCAGGTGTGCAAGGCGAGCTGCCACCATTCCTAGGTGAGGGGCAAGGTTCCCAAGTCGAGGAGCAAGGTGACTGCAACGAAGGGCAAGATGACATATCACAGAGATTGCATGCTCTACGAGGGGCCATGTGTAGAGGGAAATTCAAAATGCAGAATATGAACTCTAGCAATGCCACAATTTCTGTAGATTACACATGTGAAGACATTGTTTCGAGTGGTGCGGCTGGGAGGAGAAGAAACATGTCCAAAGGAAACAGGATCCGAATTGTTATTCCTCTGGGAAAGACAAGGCCAGTGGACCCCAAAGGTTGCTACCATGTATGCTACTGCGTGTTCATTAGCTGTGAAGCACACTGTCCCTATCTTCCCCAATTGTAAAGAGTACAAGGGAAGGGAAGATATATTTTCCTCTTACCACGGCCATGTGTCTGTAAGTTTTGTAACCCAACCTTCCAGTTCATTCCATTGCTGTTCATATAACTGAAAAGTGCTCTTTCTTTTGTTTCAATCAAAGTTTCATCTGAACCCCGGAGACCCTATTATTCGTCAATCTCTTCTGATGCATTTCAAGAACCGTACAAGACAAAGACACCATATTCTGAAGCAAGAATTTTTTTACAGCGTTAGATACAAGAGTAGAGTTGTGCGAACGCCTCCTGATGTAGTTGGGCACATGAGTGAAGCAGAATGGTGCAGGCTAGTCGATAACCGGTCCTTAGTCAGGAAACAGGTATTGTCTTTGTTCACTCTACCTTGCTACTGTTTCCATTCCATAACCTGGGTTGTGTCTAATCAGTTCATACTTTGTTTATGTAGATGGCTTGTATGAAAGCCATGCAAAGCAGACAGGCCGTCCAGTTCCATAGCGCCACAGGTTCTCATAGCTACGAGGTTTGCTGCGACATGGGGGAAGATGCCTTTGAATTGTTCAAAGCTACGCACAACAACAAGACACGTGGATTCTCTTCGCCCGTGAAAAGAGCAATTGTAAGTACCTCAGAATACTGTTAATCTCTGGGATCAACAATTACCTCAATAGATTCTTCTAGATACGTACTAATGCTTCCCTTTGTGAATTCTGATGCAAACTCCTGCTATTTCACATATGCTTGTCATCTCATAGTTCATGCACATGCATGCTGCTTGCTTTTCATATGCTAGTTCATCTATCCTTGTGAGCTGCTATTTTCATCTATGTTCTGTACATGCTTGTCGTCTGCTATTTTCAGCCATGTTTACTTACATGCCTGTCATGTGATGTTTTTCAGTTATGTTCATTACAAGCTTGTCATGCGTGCTTAATTGCTTGTCATCTGCTATTTGCATCTTTGTTATGTACAAGCTTGTCATTATATCAATGTTCCTTACAAGCTAGTTCAGTTTCTATTTCATCTAAAGCTTTTACATGCTTTATAGGAAGAAATGCAATATCATATGCTATAACGTACTTTAGTAGATGGCGCTGTCAAGGAACCTCTTTCTGCCACCGAAGTTGTCGCTGCCGTGCTGACCAAGAACCGTATAAAGTCTTCCTTCCTGATTACCATAGGTGGGGTCACAACCAGTGCAAGAGCTACAAAGTCTCAGCTTCACCTTCAACTTGATTCTGAGAGAAACAGAGGCAGGACCTGCAGTCTGTAGTTGATGAGTTGAAGCAGGCCAAGGAACAAGCTGATGCAGATAGGATGAAGCATTGACAATAATTGCTGCGTATGACGGAGGAACAGAAAGGTATGAAGAAGAGTCAAGAAATGTATAAAACCCTTATTGGTGGCATGTTGGCTCAAGTTTATCCGAGATATGGAACTGAGTAGCCCTTTGTGAAACCACTTGTTGTCTGTTGAACTGTATTAGACTGCCTTTGCTGGCGAGCTTGTTGTGACCTTATTCGGAATTTATGTATTTGTTGTGTTTGCTTTGCTGTGAAAACTAGTATAGTATTTTCCACGTTGATGAATACGAGGACACGTGGTACTATATGGTAGGTCCATGAGGCGGCACCTTATTGCATGGAAATCACGGCGAAATAAACACGTCACAGAAACGTTTCTACGTGGACATGCCGTGTTGGTACATGTGTTGGCTCATGATTCGTGACGTCTTACGACGAACTAAAACGTCGCACCGTCGGTCAACGTTATAAATTCGTCAGGAATAAGCGTATACGTGGAAAATTATGAGAGCGACACGTGGCACCTTATACTTCTTGTACCCGCGACGAGAAAATAAACGTCGCACATATTATGACGTCATTAATGCAGGTAACGATAGTTCCAATTGCGACGTTTTTAAAATGTCAAGACGATGATGACGTCAGGAACGGTGGAAGTGACGTTAGTAACGGGTAACGGGAAAACGATGCCACGTGTACACACATTGCGACGAAAAAAAATGTCGCTCCTTGTTGGGCCTTGTGCTAGGCCGGCCAGTAGCCCGCGACGGATTAGTGTTCATTTAATCGTCGCAGAATCATCCCTGACAGTCGATTAGGAGCGTTCTCACTCCGTCGTGTAAACCGTCGCGGATTGCCCTTAGCGATGGTTTCGAGCCCATCCGCAATGGTATTAAAACGTCACAGACCGCGCGTAATTTGGTAGTGATATAAGTAGTGCATAGTTAGTATATTATTGTTGTATTTGTTGGTTTAGCTTTAGCAATATGATCGTGGAGAAAATAACTTTTGAGGGAGACAAATGATATGAGACTTGCTTTTCTAAAAATATATTAGATTAAGAAAAGGATAGTGGATTTCCTGGAGTTTTAGGAAATGAGCAATGGAAATCTCATGTTTAGGAAAGATTGGTGGATATCCAATGGATTGATCTATATAGTGATGAGAGAGTATGTGCCCAAAGAAGATGATAGTGGATTGATAATCTTAGTTTGATATTCCAGTGATGGTTCAGATAGCTAGTTGATAGTAGCAGCCGTATCAGAGTTATGAGATTGGAAACTAGTAGGTCTATGTCTAAAGTAACCCCTGGATTAATATTATAGTTTGAGGAACAATAAGTTCTAGGTTTAGAACATGGCACCCAGACCTTTGGAAAACTAACCTGCCGGTGGATTTTGGTAAGATTAATCAAAGGGGAAGCACCTGGGCTTAATGTTACCAACCACCAGCACATGCTTTTGTAGACAAATGATCTAACATTGTTGTTTTGACCACACCCTATTTTTGCTTGCCTACGAATCTCGGGACGAGATTCTTTTAAGGGGTAAGGTCTGTCACACCCCAGTATTTAGATTCTTGTACTGTAGATCAAGGAGACAAAAACGTGGGCAATTTTTTTTAACAACATTATTGTTTGAACCAACATGTTTATATTACAATATCCATATATGCCATACAATTTTTGTTTCATTTTAAAAACCAATACAAAACAATTTTCCTGTAAACACGTTTATAATTTTTTCCCTGATGTTTTCCATTATGTTACTTGAGTGCTTTTTATTCCAAGACTTGGATCATGCTTGTTTGCATTTTGAATTAAACTTTTAACTTTGATTGATCCAAGAAAACAAAAATACAAAATGATTTATCGTAGTTTTCTTCTAAGTTTTCTATAGAAACTATTCCCTGAAAATATAGCCAAGTACCTGTTTTCCACACTTGTTTTCACTAGCCTATAATAATCCATTTTGTGTTTTCTTGACTTGTATTTGTTACTTGCTATATGTACTACAAATCCATAATCTTGGTTTGGATTTTGGAACAATAAAAACAATCTTTTGCTTGTTGTTTTTGTGGAAGAAAAATAAGACAGAAAAAGGCATTTTTAGAAAACAGAGAGAAACAGAAAGTACATCTTTTTCCACTTTGTTTTCATAGGCTTACACTATTCCAAAAAAATTCAAAAGATGTTTCTGAAAGTTTAAAATATGTTTAACAAACTCCAACTTTGAAAACAAAATTTGGAATAAATTTGACCTCTGAAAATATTCTAAACTTTTTGCTCATTTCATCTGTTTTCCAACACTTAGAAAATTTCTCCAAGTCTATAACTGAACTTTTCTGAATTTTTAGAATCAGTTGTGTTACAAAGTTTGACAGTTGGTTTTGATTGGATCTTGTTCAAATCTTGAAATGCCACTTTGCCAAAATGGTTCCATATAGTTTGAACTCCACATTGGATCTTGTGGTGAGCTTCTAGATGGTCAAGGGAGAGAGAGAGAGAAATAGAGGGGGCAGAGATGAGGATGGCATGGCATGGGCACTACAGTACCATGGCCACTTTGGCCATACCATGGCTTCTCCACCCCTCAAAAGCCACCATGTGGATTCCCCGGACCCCTCCTACCTCCCTGACATTGCCCCATGACTTGGAGCACCACAGACATGCCCCAGAGCGCCCCCATGCCGATTCTGACAGCCCCCCGAGAGCACCCCCGTGCACACGACCACAATGCCGCAAGTTAAAGCCACCCCGTGTGCCCTCACTGCGCCGCTAGCTCCCACTCACCTCACCCCCTCACCTCAACCGAAGCAAAATCCCCTGAGAAGTCCCCATGAGCGACATGGGCAGTAGATCGCCGCCAGCCGCCGTGCGTGAGTCTGAGGTGGTGCTGCACGCCCCGTACCTTCCCACCACTCATGTTTGTCTCCGTTGTGATCTCCGTAGTCCCGCGCAACCTCCTGACTCCTCCCCGTGTCTGTTCGCTTGCAGGGCGAGCATCGCCGTCTCCGTCGCCGCCGTGGCCTCTCTGCGTCACCCCGCCGTCTGGAGCCACGCCACCGTCGCAAAACCGCAACCCTGCACCGCCCGGACGCCCTACTGCCTCCACGAGCCCGCGCCACCATCCCTCGCGACCCCACGGTGAGGGTCTCGCGTTTCCCGTTTTGCCCGTAGCACGGATGAGACAGATAGAGGGAGTGAGGAAGAAGATGCGCTCGGAAGCGTTGATCCGCGGATCAACGGCTCCCGTTGAATCTGCTCGTTCCCGCGTCCGCGCGCGTGTGCCACCTGCGCTGGGCCGCTTCGGCTGTTAGCTAGGCCGCGCGATGTGAGAAGCCAGCCCGCGCTGCTTTTTGTTTTTCTTTTATTATTTTTACCGAAAGATGTGTGTAGATTTTGCTCTATTTAAATTAGGTCTTGTGCAAATTAAATTCCCCACAAATTCATGTCAGTAGAGAAATGTTTTCTTAACCACATCCACGTGGTAGATCCATGTTTGCATATGTATTTTTCTATAGTAATTTAAATGCCATAGACTGTTTGTGGAACCTTTGTGTGCATAACTTTTAGGATTTGTATCCAAATGGGTCAAACCAAATTATTTTGAGTAGCTATTGAATAGATCTATCCATAGCACTTGACCTCACATCAAGGAGAGTTGCCAAATGGAAATGCCAACCATTTTGGTATTAGACCAGTAGGCATTTCTAGGATTTTTAGAAAGAGTTTAAAAATGGTTTTTGAGGTGAATCCAATTGTATTAGTTTGTGTGTGACTAGATCTATGTAATCCTAGCTTGGATTAATTTTTAGAGCTCTAGATTATTTTTGGTGAGCATTTCTAGATACAACAGCTTTTCTGATTTATTTAAAACTTGTGTGCTTGTTTGTGATTGAATGTTTGATTGTTAGAAACTTGCTTCCTAACATGTGTAGATGTGTTACTCTATGTTATTAGGTTGCTTTATTGCAATACAACTACATTAGGAAGTGTGTGCATGTTTGGAAATAAAATAGAAATAGAAATAGCATTTTATTGTTTTCTACTCCCTCCGTATCAAAATATAAGATGTTTTAGCATTTTGTAGATATAATGTATCTATACATGTTTTAGTGTGTAGATTCATATGTATCTTACACTAAAACATGTCTAGGTACATATTGTCTAGGAAATGCTAAAACATCTTATATTTCGATACGGAGGGAGTAGTATTTATTTTTGAATATGTTGTGTGAGAAAATCTTTGTATGCTTGTTTTACCTAAGTTTGATGGGTTGTGTTGAGTCCAGTACCATTTTGGTACTGATATTAGAGTGTTATCACCTCTGTTAGCTTACACTTTATTTTATAGAAAAGCATGTGTAACAATTGTTTGTTTGTTTCCACTAAGTTGTTTTCACTATTATGAGTAGTGATGTGGTAATTGTATGGTAGATTATATTTTTGTCAAGTGTGACCAGAGGCTTTGTGACCTGTTAATACCTTGGTATATTAGTGGTCCCATAACCCACTCGTCCCATTGCATTTTGGTTGGGAATGCAACTTCCCCACCATGAACTTGTTTGTTAGTGGAACATAATGCTATATGTATGTTTAGTATTTTCCACCAAGGAAAATAGATGAATGGTCTACTTGCTTTGTGGAAGGGTTTAGTATTAATTTTTGACTACTAGTATGTTTAGTTGAAGTTCATTTGTTGACATGATGTTCCCTTGGGAAAATCGTGTTAAGAAGTGATTGACTGTTGCTTTGAGTATTTTGAGTGTTGTTTGCAAATGGGAATATTTCCCCAGTGTTAGTAAATTATGTGTGGATATATTTTTCCTTGAGTGTTTTGATTTTAGGAAGTGTTTAGTTGATCTTGTATTGGATGCATAGCTACTATTTGTATAGCATGTACTTTGATTGCTTGTTATTTGGTTGATAGAAAAGTGTGGTTTATTAGGCTTGATTGATTCTTGCTAAATAGTTGTTTGCATAGAATTATTTTAGTATAATTTCTTACTAGCTTGTGTAAGGTGTATGTGCTGTTAGTAGGTATTTATGTTCATGTGTTTCTTGTTTCGGAAAATGCATCCTTATAGTGTTGTTTGCTTCTCTAGTGTTGCATTAGTGTCACCACTAGATATTGAGTTGCTCCATTGTTGTGGTCCTTCTATTTTTATGAGTGTATAATTATCCTAGCATGTTTAGGATGTTTTCACTAATGTTATTGTGGCATAGATATTGCAGTTGCTAGTTTTTATTGGTTGTAGAATATTTTATTTCTTATAACATGCCTGTGTAGCAATCCTTCATATCAGTAAGCTAGTAGTGAACTCATGTTATTATGTTATTTGCTAGGTGTATTACCTCTTGTGATTGTTGTGTTTTAGAGTGTGTCTTATGACTTGTTTCATTTGATAGAGCCACTGGTTTGTTTGGTTACTTTTATGACTGAGTGATTCCTTAGTTTTTGTGTAGACATAAGCATAGTCAGTAACTAGCTTATTTATCTGTGTTTTGTTTGCTTGCTGTTTGGAATTGTCTGGGTGATTGTTTTAGTATGAGTATATTATTAGTGTTATGGTTTTGTTTAGTAGTACCTTGTTATCTATGTTTTGAATTAGTGTTAGATTTAATAGAGTGATGTTGCCTAAGTTGCTGTTAATACCCACTGCCATGGGTATTGCTTGGATTGATTGCTACTACTATATAAGTCTCACCCTTGTGACCACAAGCTATATTTTAAGCTTCTTAAAAATCTTGGTATGAGGGTGGTACACCCACTCAATCTATCATATTTTAAGAAGTGGAATGTGGTTTCTCAACCATATATACTTATGGCGATAGTTTTGTACTATGAGTGTTTGTGAGGAAGTTTTCTCGATAACTTTTGAGTATTGCGATAGTATAAGTTTGTTTGATGTATGTGTTGCTTGTACCTTTGTTGCCTTATGGGTTCTGGGTGTGTGTATTTATTTCTTTTTATGATGTTAGAAAACAAAGATGAAGAAGAAGAAGAAGGAGTTGTAGAGCTGTGTGTCAAGTTCAAGCTGCTTCAAGGCCAGGGACATGCTACGCCTTGATGGTCCCTTGACGGCGAGACTTCTTGATGATGATGAATTTTAAGTCCCCGGCAACGGCGCCAGAAATTCTTGTTGCTATGGTTGGCGTGTTGGGAACCCCAATAGGAGGGTGTGATGAGTACATCGGTAAGAATTTCCCTCAGTTAAGAACCAAGGTTATAAATCCAATAGGAGAAAGAGGATCTTCGGAAGGTTGATGCCACTGACGGTGGTGATGGAGCCTCAACGGTGTCAGCAACAACGCAGAACCTGCACACAACACAACCAAAATACTTTGTCCCAATCGTACAGTGAGGTTGTCAATCTCACCGGTCTTGCTGAAAACAAAGATTAGACGTATAGTGTGGAAAATGGTGTATGCTTGCAGTAAGTAAAGAAATCAGGGAATTGTTGTGGTTTGTTTAACAGTGTAGGAAAATGGACCGGGGTTCATAGGTTCATTAGTGGTGTCTCTCCATAAAAGATAGCATGCTGGGTGAACAAATTACAGCTGGGCAATTGACAAATAGAGGTTGCACCATAGTACACATTCATGACATGATGACTACTATGATGTTTAGTGCGGGCATTACAACAATATACATAAACCGTAATCCAACTGCATCTATTACTAATAATCCACCCTCAGGTTATCATCCGAACCCCCTTAGGTATTAAGTTGCAAGTAACAGATAATCGCATTAAGCAATGTGTGTAATGTAAGCAATGATTGTGCACGCGGGGACTCACACCGCTGTTTTCTCCCTAGTGGCAACAACACATCCTCCCCCGTCACGTTTCTTTCACTCGAGCACAGGCGAAAAGGTGGCATGAACCCAACTATCGAGCATAAATACTCCCTCTTGGAGTCACTAGCAACTACTTGGCCAGAGCAACCACTAGCAACGGAAAGCATGCAAGATCAGAAATAACATATGCAGTAAAGACAATAATCAAATTGGCATAAGTTCAATATTCATCGGATCCCATCAAACACAGCACATAGAATTACATAAGAACAATCTCAATCATGTTAGGCATCTCACGAGATCTGAACATTGAGGCATATGAGGAGAAGACAACCATCTAGCGTAGTCCAAGGATGAACTACTCACGCATCACTCCGGAGGCAGGTATGGTGATGAAGAGGCCTCCGGTGATGATCTCCTCTCCGGCAGGGTGCCGGGAGACAGCTTCAGAACCCCCCTGATCTAGGGTTGACGACGACGGCAGTTGTGGAACTTTTTGGGGATATTTGATCAGGTACATAGGGTTTTCCTTCGGAGGGGAATAAATATGCGAAAGGGCGACGTCGGTGGGCCACCAGGGTGGCCTCACCACCCCAGGCGCGACCAAGGGGGGCCTGCGCCTGGCTATGGTGCGGGCCCCCTAGTGCCCGTCTTCGACTCCTCTTCGGGATTCTGGATGCTTCGGGGGAAATAGGAACTTCCGGATTCGTGGGGTCCAATTCCGAGAATATTTCTAGAACAACTTTTCTGAAATAAAAAACAGCAGAAAACAGGGAACTGGCACTTGGCATCTTGTTAATAGGTTAGTCCCGGAAAACGTGTAAAAATGCTATAAAGAAGGGATAAAACATGTAGCAATTGGCATAATATCAACATGGAACATCATAAATTATAGATACGTTGGAGACGTATCAAGCATCCCCAAGCTTAGTTCCTACTCGTCCTCGAGTAGGTAACGATAAAACAAAATAATTTCTAAGGTGACATGCTACCACACAATCTTGATCATAATATGTAAAGCAGAGCATGTAAACTAGGATAAAATGAACTAAAGTTGTGATCTATATTTTATATCAACAAGTAATGCATAAACAAACAAGAAGAAAGAAGCAAAACTTTTCCTTGGTATCATGGAACGTAGATAGTGGGCCTTGGTATCATGGAAACCACTAGTATGTCTCCCACAGAGATGTTCTTTTCCTCGATGAACCAGTCCCATTGTATCCCGTGCAAACGGGTCTTGCTCTGTTCTTTTGACACACGAAAGGTGTACTTCCTGCCATGGGAACTAAACATCACACGCTCGCCTACTAACTTGTTGAATGCTATCCGAGAAGTGCACGGTACAACCTGTGCATCAGAAATAAAAAGAAACATGGAAATTAGATATTATAATAAAAACACAATACATAATACAAGTGTAAGAAGAAGAATTGTTTTCTTACCACTGACTTGAGGTGACACTCTTGTACAGAAACACCGAACTTGGATGCAAAAAGGATCAACATTTGGGCAATTATTCTTGCATACATGGCATGGAATACGCTGTTAATCAAGCAAAAAAAGAAGCGGAAATTACAATATGTGCATATAAGCAGATTGGTTCTAAAAAGGAACAATTCTTTCATGAAGACATTTATGTAAAACTGGGGCCAAACTACAAACAACTGGTAATGCCTCATAATAAAAGCACAACCATGTTTATCCAAGAAGTAATTCTACACTACCAAGAGCAATGCACAATGAATGTGCATGTACATTGCACAAGATAGTATGGAACCCTCATTGCAATGATATGGTGACACATTTTAATCATCGACTTAAAGGGATCATGCACATTCAAAACAACATCTATAGTCACAGCTCTCTACTCATTGGCCTCAGGGAACACAGAGACAAAGCAAGCATATACAACTTTGCTACGCCAGGTGGGCCAGCAAAAGCAAAGACATGGCACATCTATTTGTGTCTGGTTCTTACTTTTGCTGGCCATCTGGTGGAGACAGTGAGGCATCAGCCAAATATACATGTGTCAAAGTCATCATCATTGACCAAATCAGCTCATAAATTGTGCATAGTGATAACAAGACTCATAAACACATAGGTGATCATGCACTAAAGGGCATCCCTAGAATTCATTGTAACATGCAGTCACAATAAACACATATGGAACAATGCAAAAAAAAATGTAAAACAAGCCTCATAAACACATTGCCATCACTTGCTAGAAGAACGAGCCCAATACCAGGAAGTAATACAAGATGTGGCCTTGTATCACTGCCACGTATTGGATCTGATCTCCTAGCATTTATCATGGCATGCAAACCAAGGGAAAAAAGAGTGCTTATAATAGCATGTACGAATACAAATACTCAAATTGTATACACTACAAGCTACTATAGACAACCTTTTTGCCTTTACCATGGCCTAGTTTAAATCATCGGCATATAACGAGGACATTCAAGGCAAACAAACAAATATAATACGTGACTCATATATCATTGCCATGCAAACCAAGGGCAAAAGGAGTGCTTATAATAGCATGTACGAATACAAATACTCAAATTGTATACACTACAAGGTATTATAGACACTCCCTTTCCTTTTACCATGGCCTAGTTTAAATCATCGGCATATAAAAAGGAGGACATTCAAGGCAAAGAAAAGTGGAACAATGGAAACAAATGTAATACGAGCCTCATATATCATTGCCATGAAAACCAAGGGATAAAAGAGTGTGTACAATAGCATGTACGAATACAAATACTCAAATTCTATACACTACAAGGTATTATAGACACTCTCTTTCCCTTTACCATGGCCTAGTTTAAATCATCGGCATACAACAAGGAGGACATTCAAGGCAAAGAAAAGTGGTACAATGGGAAAAAATGTAATACGAGTCTCATATATCATTGACATGCAAACCAAGGGCAAAAAACGTGCCTATAATAGCATGTACGAATACAAATACTCAAATTGTATACACTACAAGGTATTATAGACACTCTGTTTCCCTTTACCATGGCCTAGTTTAATCATCGGCATATAACAAGGAGGACATTAAAGGCAAAGAAAAGTGGAACAATGGAAACTAATGTAAAACGAGCCTCATATATCATTGCCATGCAAACCAAGGCAAAAAGAAGTAATTACAATAGCATGTACGAATACAAATACTCAAATTGTATACACTACAAGGTATTATAAACACTCTCTTTGCCTTTACCATGGCCTAGTTTAAATCATCGGCATATAACATGGAGGACATACAAGGCAAAGAAAAGTGGAACAATAGAAAATAATGTAATACGAGCCTTATATATCATTGCCACGCAAAACAAGGGAAAAAGAAGTGGATATAATATCATGTACGAATACAGATACTCAAATTGCATACACTACAAGGTATTATAGACACTCTGTGTCCCTTTTCCATGGCCAAGTTTAATCATCGGCATATAACAAGGAGGACATTCAAGGCAAAGTAAAGTGGAACAATGCAAACAAATGTAATACGGCCTCATATATCATTACCATGCAAACCAAAGGCCAAGCGAGTGCCTATAATAGCATATACGAATACAAATACTCAAATTGTATACACTACAAGGTATTGTAGAAACTCTCTTTGCCTTTACCATGGCCTAGTTTAAATCATCGGCATATAACGAGGACATTCAAGGCAAAGAAAAAAGTGGAACAATGGAAACAAATGTTATACGAGCCTCATATATCATTGCCATGCAAACCAAAGGCCGAGAAAGTGTCTAAAATAGCATATACGGATACAATACTACAAATTGTATAACATACACAGGTATTTTTGACACGTCTATCTGCCTTTACCATGGCCATAGTTTAATCATCGGCATATAACAAGGAGGGACATTCAAGGCAAAGAAAAGTGGAAAATGGAAAACAAGTGTAATACGATGCCTCTTTATCATTTCCATGCAACCAAGGGAAAAAGGAGTGGTTATAATAGCATGTACGATACAGATACTCAAATTGTATACACTACAAGGTATTATAGACACTCTCTTTCCCTTTACCATGGCCAGTTTAAATTATCGGCATTATAACAAGGAGGAAATTCAAGGCAAAGAAATGTGGAACAATAGAAACAAATGTAATACGAGCCTCAGATATCACTGCCATGCAAACCAAGGCCAAGCGGGAGCCTATAATAGCATATACGCAATACAAAATACTCAAATTGTATACACTACACGGTATTATTGACACTCTCTCGGCCTTACCATGGCCTAGTTTAATCATCGGGCATATAACTAAGAGTACATCCTACATGTTATAAATTAGGATACACAAAAGAAAAACAGGTGGAACAATGGAATATGCACAGAAAAAATGAATCTGACCTCAGAATTTCTAAGTACAACAAGTATAGTCACTACTAGCACCTGGCCTCGGTAAATCATTAGCCAAAGTGTTAATAATTTGGTCAAAATTGAAATAACCTTGCAAAAATACCAAATCTAAGCCGTGAACCCAAGAAAACCCAAATCTAAGCCTAATCTAACTGAAGCACCCAAATCGGTACGAAATTAAACCATAACCTATCGAAATCATGGTGGAAATAGATGAACTAAGCGTGCCGGATATCCCAAACCTAAGCCATAGAACAAAACCACGTCTACGGGAGAAAATACGAAGCAGAGAGGCGGAATGAATGGTAAAAACATGTAGATCTACCGTGCATGTCGTGCTACGCAGAAAAATCGAGCTCAATCTACGGATCTACGATACATACAAGGGATAAGAGGGTTAGATATCATCTTACCGCCATTGCCAAAGCCCTCGAAGACGACGGGGCGACACACGCGGGGATCTGAAAAAAACGATGAAGATCCTGCCTGCCAAGGGAGGAAGAGGAGGCCTCGCCTTCGTTTCCCGCCGAGGATGGTCGCCGCGGTGCTATTGATGTCCCGGCGGAAGAAAACCTGCCGACGGAGAGAGGGGAAGCTCAGGAAGGCGGTCAGAGAGATAGAGCGAGTGATATGACTAGAAGAGAGAGGGGGAGGTGAGCGCAATGAAAGGGTGCGCCTTCCCGAAGGGGTTGATGTTGCGTCTCCCGCGCAATAAAGCGCCGGCCTGGCGCTAGTTGCCCAAAACATTTCACAAAAGAGAAGAAAAATAATTTGAAATGGAAAGAAAAATAATTAATACAGAATAATAACAACTTAACCACAAGATACTCCATCCGTTTGATCTGACAGAATAAAAACAATTTCCCCGATTTTTTTGAAAGACAAAATGCAAATTCAATAGCTAGCCCCGCTGGGAAAAAGGCGGAACTGCCGTTCTGGCCCTCTACGTGAGCCGAAAGGGGGTAACAAAGTGGAACCAATTGTTTGGTTGTGTTAGGTTATGCTGAAGGAACACCCAATACAATGGTAGGGCCCACCTCTTGGAAAGATTCCCCCAGCTCCGTCAGATCCGGGAGTTCGGGCTCTAGGTAGTTCTGGAACACCAGAGAGAATCCGACATCGGTGAAACTCTAACACAGAGAGTGAGTGAATCTTGGGCATCCAAGACCCATGCCACACTCTATCACATGTGGTGTGGCGTGTAATGGGATTTGGTGGCATTCAGACGATCCGGAGCCCCCTCTCCAGATAAACCATAGCCCCGCTGGGAAAAAGACGAAATTGTCGTTGTGCCCCATTTACATGAGCTGAAAGGGGGTAGCAAAGTGGAACCAATTTCTTTGTTGTGTTAAGTTAGTATAAAGGAACACCCAATACAATGGTAGTGCCCACATCTTTGAGATATTCCCCCAGTTCCGTCAGATCCGGGAGTTTCGGGCTCTAAGTAGTCCTGGAACACGCCAGAGAGAATCCGACGCTGGTGAAGCCCTAACACAGACAGAGAGAGATGTAGTCTCGGGTATACATGACCATGCCACACTCTAACACACATGGTATGTCATACTATGGGATTTAGTGGCATCCATACGATCCGGAGCCCCCCTCCGGAGAAACCATAGCCCCGCTGGGGAAAAAGGCGGAACTGTCGTTCTGGCCCCTCCACGTGAGTCGGAAGGGGGTAGCAAAGTGGAACCAACTGTTTGGTTGTGGTAGGTTAGGCACAAGGGACACCAAATAAATGTTAGGGTCCACCTCTTGGCAAGATTCCCCTAGTTCCGTCAAATCCGGGAGTTTCGGGCTCTAAGAAGTCCTCGAATCCGCTAGAGAGAATCTGACGCCGGTGAAGCCCTAACACAGAGAGCGAGGGACTCTTGGGAATCCCAGACCCATGACACACTCTAACACACATGGTATGGTATATGTACCATGGGATTTAGTGGCCTTTAGACGATCCGGAGCCCCCTCCGGAGAAACCATAGCCCCGCTGGGGAAAAAGACGGAACTGTCGTTCTGCCCCATCTACGAGAGTCGGAGGGGTAGCAAAGTGGAACTAACTACTTGGTTGTGTTAGGTTAGGCCCAAGGAACACCCAAGAGAACTTAGGGCCCACCTCTTGGCAAGATTACCCCAGTTCCGTCACACCCGGGAGTTTCGGGCTCTCATTAATTAGTCCTGGAACCCCGAGAGAGAATCCGACACCGGTGAAACCCTAACACAGAGAGTGAGGTAATCTCGGGTATCCAAGACGATGACACTCTAATACACATGTTATGTCATACCACGGGATTTGGTGGCATTCATACGATCCGGAGCCCCCCTCCAGAGAAACCATAGCCCCCCGCTGGGGAAAAAGGCGGAACTGCCGTTCTGGCCCCTCTACGTGAGCCGGAAGGGGGTAGCAAAGTGGAACAAACTGTTTGGATGTGTTAGGTTAGGCAGAAGGAACACCAAATAAAATGTTAGGGTCCACCTCTTGGCAATATTCTCCGAGTTCCTTCCAATCGGGAGTTTCGGGCTCTAAGTAGTCCTGGAACCCGCTAGAGAGAATCCGACGCCGGTGAAGCCCTTACATAGAGAGAGAGGGACTCTTGGGCATCCAAGACCCATGACACACTCTAACACACATGGTATGGTACACCATGGGATTTGGTGGCATTCAGACGATCTGGAGCCACCTCTCCGGAGAAACGATAGCCCCGCTGGGGAAAAAGACGAAACTGTCGTTCTGCCC